>CM060939.1:883537102-884787102 GCA_030765085.1 Allium cepa
CGGTAATGACTCGGTTCGGCAGTGGTGGATGGAGTTGGTCCGGTGGAGATTGGATCGACCATGCTTTGACTCGGTAGGTAGGTTGGATTGGTGGCATGAGGAAGGCGCTGGACCGGTAGGAGGTGTAAACACGACCAACAATATCCATGGATTTTATAGATGGGTTCCAAGCTCAGGCAGAGGAAATGAAAATACATAGGTCATAGTGGACAGATTGACATAGAGTGCCCATTTTATTCCAGTAAAGTCGACCAGGACGACACCTGTTTTGGCTAAATTATTCATGAAGAACATAATTAGACTTCATGGAGTTTCTCGTAGCATAGTCAATGACAGAGATGCTTTATTCACTAGCGAATTCTGGAAACGTCTATAGGATGTGTTAGGAACTAAACTTAAGATGAGCACTGCATATCACCAGCCTGACGGATAGGTAGGCAGGGAGAGTCAATACGGTGCTCGAGGATTTGTTGAGAGTTTGTGTATTGGACTTTAGTGGATCTTGGTAGGATCATCTGCATTTGGTTGAGTTTTCCTATAATAATATTTATCAGACTAGTATAGGAATGGCGCCATTTGAAGCTTTGTATCGAAGGCCATGCAAATCTCCTGCAAGTTAGTTGGAGACTGAAGACAGATTGGTCTTATGTCTAAATTGGGTAAGGGAGGCGTCAGAGAAGATTGAGTTAATCCGAGAACAGATGAAGGAAGCTCAATCCAAATAGAAGAGTCACGCAGATAAGAAGCGTAAAGACCTAGAGTTCTCAGCGGGAGACATGGTTTTTATTATGGTATCACCAATAAAGGGTATGGTATGGCCTGGAATGTTGGCCCTGAGATACGTTGGTCCATTCCGAATTATAAAGATGATCGAGAGCTCGCTTGCAGAGTTGTGTTGTTGAGCAATACGACAGGTGTTTATGATGTATTTCATATTTCTCATCTTTGTAAGTATATGCATGATCCAGTGGCTATCATTACTCAAACAGAGATAGAGGACTTGGTAATAAATCCTAATTTGAGTTTCGGTAGTCAATCAGTACGAGCTATAGTGAGAGATGTGAAAAGATTATAAAACAAGACAGTTAAGTTGGCGAAAGTTCAGTGGAGCGACAACGAGAAAGATTGTACTTGGGTAACAGAGGAAAGGATTCAAGAAACTTATCCTAAACTGCTTTGAGTGTACATTATTAGATTTATATAGATAATTCCTAGTCAGGTAGACTAGTACGGTTATTAGAAGTCGTTACAGATGATTGCTATGTTTAGTATTTAGTCCTTACTGAATTTTGAGGACGAAATTCTTTAAGGAAGGGAGCCTGTAACACCCTTAATTTTTGATAACATTATCCAAGAGATTTAATTAGATAAATTAAATAGGATAATGTAAATTTTAAGTGATAAGGGGGACTGAGACTTGAATTAAATAATTAAGGCCGAGCCTAATATAAAAACTAATGGGCTAAAGAATGGTTTTAGGTTAAACTAGTTACATAAGGTAATATTAGGAATTTGCCGCACAATGACATTTACCCTTTTATATATTCGCTCCTATATTTATACTTCTCATTCACATCATTATGAAAACTAAATGTAAGAGAGAATGACCGGCCATAAAGAGAAAGAAGAGACTTAAATTAAAAGCTAGAGAATAAAGCTTAGGGGAAATCAATCTCAATCCAATCTCCTTTCTAGATCAACCTGAATAAAAGTTCCATCTCCATTTTGTTTTGAATCATATATTTTCGGATTTAAGGATAAATTCATTTTTATGGTACATTGGATGTGATATGATTGATTTATAATTTACATGATTTAAACAAGATTGTTTAAAATAGGATGAGCACGATTATAAGGCAAAACTGAGATCTAATGATGTTTAAATGCCATGGGAAAAATTTATGTTATGAGAAACATGATTTTGGATTTGGATTTCAATTTCAATAATTTCTCAAGCTATGGAAAGATTATCATGAATTTTCAATGAAAATTATGGTTATTTAGGTTTATGAATTTATTTAGCAAAACATATTGAGAATTTGGGTATAGAATTTTGATATGTTAGATAACATGATTAAGGTGAATTTCTAGAATTTTTTAGGATTTTTCCAAAGTGATTTACTATGCAAAATAAATTATTTTAGAAGAGGGACTTCTTTACCAAATTGGTTTTTCTTAATGGAAAGGCTTATTTGATTAACTTAACCATGGTTTTAATCAAGATTAGCGGCAGTTATTTTTGGAAAAGAATTTGAAAAAGTTAAGGCAACCAATCTGGTGTTGACATGTGGTAGGTTAGTTAGAGAAAAGGTTACTTTAATAAGAGCTAAACTAGTTTACTCATAAATTTAATTCTGCCTACTTTGGAAGCACCTTTCAACATAGAAGCTTCTGCCTTCATTCTTATTTAAACCAACAATGTCGAATCCAATACACAGGGTATCACAATGATAGTACTAAGTGGTTTGAAGGTAGGCGAAAAGTAAACTATCGAAAGCCTGGCTTTCGAAGGAGTCCAAACCTTGGTTTGTTTTTAAAAGAAAAGCGACTACTTTTTTTTTTAATTTAGCCTTTAATGGAGTCGAAGCATATGGTATCCAAAGAGGTTTGAAAAGTTCTCGAAAGGGTTGCAATTAACTTAAGATTTCTTTTTACCGGGTTCCTTCACTTATGAAAGAATGCTTTGAAAGAAGGGGTTCCGACCTATTCGAAACCCTACTGCCATTCTTTAACCTTTCGATGAAGTTGAAGATATCAAGGCTGTCAAAAGGGTACTTTCTTTTATAAGTTTAAGCCACTTTTAAAGCTTTCGAAAGGGGTTAGGTGTTTTGAAGGTGATGGTTATGAAAGAGGTTTTAACGCCAACCTTCCATTATTTTACCTAGATGTTTTATGCTTTCGAAAGAGATGGTGTTGACGCCGTCAATTTTTTCCAAATATTTTCGATGAAAACCGATGGTTTCACAAGAATTGCTTTCTCCTATATTCATTTTGGCCCAATAATGTTTTAATATGAACCTAATGCTTTCAAATGGGGTACTTCCAATGATTTCAGAAGGGCTACTTCCAAGGGTGTCGAAGAAGTAACTTTCAATTGGTTTCGAAGCTAAGCTTCTAAAGGTTAAATTTTAATACTTTACTACAATCGTAAGGTTTTGAAAGGAAGGTTTTGAAGTATTAAAAGGCAGGAGCCTAATATCTTTAAGATAGATTATTAAGGCTTTTGAAGGAGGTCATCCTATCAAGTCAAAAGCTTGGTTTCGAAGGTATCGGAAGGTTTTATAACCCAGACTCCATTTTTAAAGGAAAAAAACCCATGGCTAAATTGAAGGAGTTTTTATAAAGGTTTGAAGAAGAAGCTATCTTTAATATAGTAATAGGTTAAGGGATTGACCATGTTTTATATTAAACCCACAAGAGCGGTATTACTTTTTTGTTATGTTTGCTTCTTCAAATATAAATATATTCACTTTATAATGGACTCATAACTGTATATTGGGGATAAAGGGTGGAAGAACCAGCTAGGTTAACCCAGTAGTGAATATAAATTGATTAAACTCTATAATGAGTAGAATTTCATCCAGATGTCAGGAAGACCAGAATATAGGATGCTGAAATATAAGAGAAAGATATTGGCATGGGCCAATAGGTTCATAGTTAGCCCATGAAAACTACGTATAAAGGAAGATATCAGAATGACAGGTTCATAGTTAGCCTATGAAAACTATGTATAAAGGAAGATGTCAGAAATACAGGTTCATAGTAAGCCTACGAAAACTATGATTTGATACTAGCAAGTGCCAGTAGCTTTGTAGTTAGCCCATGAATACTATATCCGTATTGAGATATTGACAGATGCTAATAGGTTCCTAGTCAGCCTAGAAAACTAGGGCAAGAAGAAAGGATATTGGTGTCACTAATAGGTTCCAAGTCAACCCATGAAAACTAGGATAAGAGTAAGATATTAGAGTTACCAATAGGTTCATAGTGATCTCATGAAAACTATGTAATTGGACATGGAGTCCTTAAATGTTTAATAGTATTTAGTCAACCTATGAAAATAATAGGTTAATAGTAATCCTAGAAACTATAACTGAGACAGAAAGTGTGACAACACGGAATTTTCTAGCAATATCAATTTAATAATCTGCATTAAATATTAAATTGATTTGATATATCTCTATTAATTAAATCTGAATTGATACTTTTCTTTTAATAAATATCTGATTGGTAAATTTTATCTGTTAAAAATTAATTGTTTATTTTCTATTTATAAATGTATATATTTGTATACATTGCAAATAGATGAGATTTTGTTTTAAAGCTTAACTAATAAACTATGTTTCAAATACTAATATATATTTTAATGAATTGGAAATTATGTTTTATTTAATATAAACTTTTCAAAGTTAAATAAATAAATACAGGGTTTTAAATACATAAGATAATTGCTTAAATAGTTTGACACTTATTTTAACTTAAGTTCAAATTTAAATTTATTAACAAAAGGATTTGTTTTCTTTTCTTTTTAGTATAGCTTGATTAAAATATGAATTTAAAAATATATATGAGTTTTAATACAATTTTGTCAAACGATAATTTAATATATATTATAAAATATATAGATAAAAAGATAAGTTAATTTATCTACCATGTCAAAGTGATAAATGTGTTTTTATAAAATAAATAAAACTAGAAACAAAAATACAAATACTTTTGTAGTTTATTTAATTTTCAAACAACAAAACAAAAATAACAACATTCACATGCATTTCAAATTTACAATAACAAGACAACAATAAAAACTAGAAACAAATAAATTTTTAAGGTTGTAAACCAACATAAGCAAACTGCAGCATATATAATATGTTTAAAACAATAAGAACAAAAGAATAATATCTAGAAGTAAACGACAGTAACAAAAAAATATGTATATATGAAGCTTGTGAAGGAAGACATTGTTAAGTATCTTTAAGCAAACAAACAAAAATCATTAATGAAAATCTTTTTAGTGCACAAAGTATTCATATCAGCCTCCATTAACAAATATCTCTGTTTCAAAAAAAATCTGTACAATACAAGAGTTGTATGCAAATATTGTTACAGTGTATGAAACATAATTATAACCCTATCTTCTTTCTTTCTATAAAGCAGTCTCACCTTATTCAATTCGAACTGATTAAAAAGTAAAATAAACTTCATTTCAAACTAATCCAAACTTCACTTAAACATTAACCAAGATTCAATACCCCTGAGAATCAAAGAAGAGAGTTCAACCTGTAAATTTCAAGCCTGTTGCTTAATCAAGGAGCAACTGTTCTTCTCTGCAAATTGGTGAGTAACACTTTTATAAATTTCTTAGGTTTTAATCTGTTGCAAGCTAAATTTTTGGATGCTTAAAATATTTGTGTGAATCTATACATATTCCTTTCTCTGGCCAATTGCAAAATAAATTACTGCATATTGAATTCTCTGTGAGTAACTTTTGTTTTTCTTATTTATCATTATTCAATATAGCTTAAGTTAAATGGTTGTATATGTTTTCTATGATGATATGTAGGGTTAACATACAAGTATATGCTGCTGTGAATCATTTGTATGTAGGTATACATATATTGTGCACTGCTGTAAATTTGAGAAATCCCTGTTTAGTTTTCAAAGTCCAAACCTGGTTCAAAATTTCATTTGATCTTGTTCCAATCAATGTTAAGCCTTAAACCTTGAATGAAATATATCTGTACACTATAAAATTTTGTTTAAAAATTTTTTTTAAGCAAATAAACTTGTCTTGTCACTGGAAAGGGCTAAAACACAAAACCATTTTCAAACATGTTAAAATTAAAGTTTACTAAATTACAAATTCATGCATATAACTGGAATTCATATACTAAAGTATGATTTTTAAGGTGGGTTTGGAAATTTTTAATGGTATATTATGAGAGCAGTTTGTGTTTTAGTGTTTTGGGCATTTAGAGTTGCCGTGGATGATCAAGTGGATCTGGTGGTATGAGCTTCGGTCTGGTGGTAGAGGAGGCTGCCGTGGAGCTAGGAAAAATAGGGGATGGCGGCGCAAAGGGTTGTGGAAGAATCCGCATAAGTTTAAAGTTTTTAAACCTAAAATTTACTATGTTTGAGTTTTGGATCACCGCGTCTTGTACAAGTGTTCGAGTGTCGCGTGGCTTTGAGGAAGGGTAGAGGGAAGATGGTCGAAGTGGTAGCCGGAGTTTGGTGGCCTCCGGTGGTGGGAGCATCGTGCACATGGCAGCGACAGGTTTGGAAGGGAAAGTGAGGTTGTGTTCCAGGTTTTGTGTTCTGTTTCTAATTCGTTCTCGCGCATGGAGAAACTCGAAGCCAGTCGGTGCTTTTCTCGAAGAACATCGTTCGTTACTCGAAGTAAACAAGAGGGGTGCGCGGTTTGTTGTTCAGGCTCTAAAGCCTGTAATAGTTTTTCTGTTTTTTTTGAAATTTTTGTTTTAAACTAAAATCAAGATCAAGCCTGTTTCTAACTCAAAGTTTAAATAGTGAATTTAAGTTAGTTTTGAAATAGGGTTGGAAATAATAAAGTTCTATAATTTAAATTATTTTATTACCCTAAAAGTGCTTAATGCTTAAGCATACTTAAAAGAGTCGAATGTAAAAATGAAAGTTAAATTGATTAGAAAAGATTTAAATATGAGGTCAGGTTCAGTTTTGAAGGTTGTTCAAGATTCTAATATGTACTAGCTACAGTTTTTAAAATCTTAAATCATGATAAACTAAGTCCAAGTAAAAGTTTAAGTATGATTCAAGTTGGAGTGTACAATTAGATTTTTGATAAAATAAAGTTTTATAATTTAAATTTATTCAAATAAGTTTTAATTGTAATTAAACATGTGAGTTGCAAAGGGGTTTTGAAAATAAATTAGTTTTAAAACTTTATTAAGGATAAATTGGTTTTTAGTTAGAAAGTAAATTGAAATGAATGTTTTAAACATATTGGAATTTTACTTTAATTCATGAAGTTTTAGAATTTTATATGCATTAACCTTTAAGTTAATTAGGTAAGAATAATTAATGATGGATATTAATTAATTTAGTAATTATAAGTTTAAAAGTAGTAATTAAAGTTAATTAATAAATTAATTAACTAATATGTGATTAGAACCATAAATTAGATATTTATTTAAATTAATAAATTTTAATGGTTAATCAAACTTATAATTAATAATGATTAATATAAGTTGATTATGTTAGAAGAAAATAATTAAATAAGTGTTAATGAAGATCATTAACAAGATTATTTATAATTAATTAATGTAATTGATTTTTAATAAATTAATTGGATTAATTAATACAATAATAATCATTGTAATAGTTTAAATGTAATTTATTTATTTGAAAAGTAATAATTACTTATTAATTGTGTAGATTGACTTGAGTTAATTAATTAAGTTTAATTAACTGATATTTTGGAAATTAAATTACTTAGAGAAGTAATTGATGAATAATTACTGGAGGTAATTAACTGGATGATGTTGTTAATGGAAGTAATTAGAATATAATTACTTGAAATTAATCAAAGGATTAATTTAGAGTGTTATTGAGAAGTAATTAATTATGAATGATTAATTATTGTTTGTTATTAATCAAGAGGATTAATATTAGTGATTTGAAGATTTGTATTCTTAATATAATTAATAAATGAAATGTAATTAAGAAATTAATTTATTTGAGAATAATAATAAATCAACAAGATAATTAAATGGTAATAAATCAATATAAATGTAATTAATTAATGGATTTATTCAAGATTTATTTACTGTAAATGAATTAAGGAAATTACTGGAATGTGGCAAAGAATATTTAAATCAAAGATAATTAATTTGAATACATAAGTAATGGATAATAAGATTTAAATTGAGTTAATTAATATTAATTAATTTAAGAAATCATTTGATGATTTGATATGTGTAATTACATAGTGTAATTAATGGAGCATAATTACTTAGAATAGTAATTAGATAATAATTACTTGATGGAATAAATACAAGATGATTTGTAAGTGGAGTAATTTGGGTAATTAATCAAGGGATTAATTTATGGAATTAATTAATCATAGGATGATTAATAAGTAATTAAGTGTAGTTAATTACTGGTTTGTTATTAATCAAGGGTGATTAATAATTGTGTTTAAATAAAGATTAACCAAATAATATAATTAATTTAAATAAAGTAATTTAATATAAACTGGAGATTATTAATTAACATAATTAATGATGTAATTAAAGATTGTTTAATTAAGGAATAATTAAAAGGGAAGTAATTAAATGTTAATCTGCTATGAATGATTTAGAATAATTCATTTGAGAATAGATTAAAGACTAAATTATTCTTGTAATTAGAGAATGATTAATTAATTTTATTTATAGTTAATTAATGATTGTGAAAGCAGGATTTATGGAATGATTAATTTATTTTATTATAAATTAATTAAAGATGGAAGTAGTTAATTTAATTCATTTTAAATTAATTATAGATTGTGATTCATAAATCATCTCTTATGGATGATATTGATATTTCACTGTTTGATTGTGATCTCAGATATGAGATGGATAATGTCTATGTGATATGGATGTATAGTTTAAGTATGATAATATTTAATTATCTGTTTGGATGATGATATTAGTTATCTGTTTATGATGATGTGATTATCTATTATGAAATGTGAATTATCTATCTGTGCATATTGATAATATTGAATTCATTGTTAAGACTAAATAGACAACTTGGCCTTAAAAGACACGTTTTGGATTTCGATGAGACCGGGATCGGTTTTCCTAATTTGGAATATCCGAAAACCACATCGATTCCAAATTAACGATAGGTCGTGAATCTGAAGTGAAGATGACGATTCAGAATGCAAGGGTTATCGTCGTTAACTCTGAGGGTGATTCCATAACAAGTGTAACGAGATGATGCTTTCGGTTTCGTTCGAACCCGAAACGAACTTGTATGGATTGAATGCTTTCAACACATCGTCAGGCGGATGATGAGAATTCTAAGAAATATTTTTTATAAGGTAATCGTAACCTCAAGCCTCATCAACCGGGAATGGCTAAAACAGGGGAGGTGCAGCAAGGTTAGGTGGGTCATGCCCAAGCAGGACAAGGATATTCCCCTGTCTAGATGTCCCTTTTTATTCGGCTGTGTGGGCAGTTGGTCTGCAGCCAACTGCGGGGTTTATCTTGTTCGGGACTGTTCAGTAAGGAATGGTTTCGACCTTGTGTTGCAGGGGGTCGGGAGTAATCCTCGGTACGTTGATCTAAGCCACGTACTGTGACGGGCGGTACCCCAGTAGCCCTGCCATTGTAATGAATCCAAAATCCAATAAGTGCCTACGGTTTTGATTGTATTACCCACTTTTGTGGCTAGTAGCTGGAATTTAATAGATGTAACAATTTCGGCTATTTTCTATTTACTTGAAAACCCTAGACCTATTATAATATCACTTGATTTCCTATCAAATGTTTTGGTTAGCGTAAGGTAAAAACTTTTCCATGTTTATGTGTGGGAAGTCTTACGTGATACCTTTTCTTTTCAAAAGATTTTCAAAGTTAAGCAACTTTAACCTGTTACTCATACCAGACCCATGTCTGACCCGAAGTTTTTTTTTGTTTTTTTTTCTCATAAACTCTCGGGTACCCAAATTTTTACGGGTAGTCAAGGGATTCAGGTTTAGCTTTGACGAATTCTGGAGGGGCAATGGAGCAGGAGGCTTCAGCGTTATAGATATATATATAGTTCCGCTGTGTGGTATCTCTGTGATGTATTGTGTATTGTGTTGTATTAACTAGACAGGTGTTTATAACTGTCTAGTATGTGATGTAATATACGTATCACTTTGATTGATGTTATATATGTTATGTAAATACTTATGTGATTAATATAATTTATTCGTTCCGCTGTGAGATTCTGATGTTGTTGTTCTTTCTTCTCTATCTTTTCTATTTTCTCACCCTTTTCTTTCTTAAAAACGATACTACTTCCTGGGCGTAGGAAGTGGGGTCGTTACAGAATGCCTAAAATGAATGGGATGGGTATCCAGAATTAATTCATTTGTTTTTCATATCATCATATTATACTGTTTGAATTGTTTTAACCATTGTGGATGTAGAAGCATAGTGTATGGTTTTATAAAGGTTTTTGAGATACTAGTGAGGGGAAAACCCGTTCCGCTAAACGGCTCAATAGATATCTAAATGATTTGAGATGGTAGATTATTATTCATACCAAGCTTTATGTCTAACTCGAAGTTTATGTTTTCTCCTTAAACTCTCGGGTACTCGATTGATTTTGAGTAGTTTGAGAGTTGAGGTTTTCAGGCACCTCTTAAGACGAATAAGCTTTTGAAGACGTGTAGAAGGCATGATGGCTACTTAGAATTCTCTTTTCTTTACATTCCGCCATGTTATTTGTGAAGGCAAAGTTGTTATATTGCCTTTATATACTCTGAACATCCAAGGGGGCATCATCATATGTCGCTCTTGGCGTATGTTGTTATAAATATATTTTCTCTAAACATGATTTGCAAATATGGGGTTATGTAATGCAAAGGAAATGTTTTGATATGGAATGTGATTTTCTTTAAAGTTTAATTTTTTTTCCATATTCATGCGTTCTTTGTATCTATGAATCTAACTTCGCCGTATTTGGTCATCGAGGATTAATAACTACGAATGATTGCAGCATCCGTAGTAGTTAGTTTTGGGCCTCTAAGTAGGGGGATGTTACAGACCATGCTGGGAATTCCCAAATCAAAGCCGTGCACTCCCAAAAGTAGCGCATTATTCCTTGAGCCTTGAAACCATGCTCTTGAAACACGAACTCCTCATGTTACCCGAAGATTGGTAAAGTCGAGAACCTCCAAATCGTTCCAAATTGAAGGATCATATCGATCCCAAAAGCTGCGCATCCCATAAGCCACGCACACTCTTAACAGTCACACATTTCATGAGCCATGTGCACTCTTAAGTAATGATATTGTCCCAACAATGCTAGGAAACTCATTTATCACAGGACTAACAAGAATCAATCCACTCCCATTATCATGAGTAAAGGTCATGACTCCAGCAATGTCGTATGACTATGAACCAGCAAAGAATTCCCGATTATTGACCGATAAAATCTCTGGAATCGAGATGCCCAAATCGTAAGTTCTCGTAGATAGGAACTGTAAAATAGATACTATCACAAGCATCTGTGGGATCACACGGATCAATCGGTCATTTGGTTAAGTGCTTGAAATAACCAACCCCATGTTCTGAAGGGTTGCCATAAGAAAGTACTAAATAGGGGCACCACACCATACATACACATGTAGAGATGGCAAGCCATATATCTGGAAGGTGGCCTATAAGCGATTTTCGCATTCGACGGTAGAAGCACATCGTCCTCTAGGATGCCATATTCTGAGCAAATGCTTCGCAATGTCCCGTGTGTAAGGATCGAAGAGGATTTCTTTAAAGGATCAAGCAGAACTCTAAAGTTAGGGGGACTGCGGTCAATGATGCGACCAGTTGGGATTAGATGCCATGCTGCTCCGAGGCCATGGAAGTAGTAGGTCCAACTAGGATCGACGAAGAACCTGCTTCAGAAATAGGCGAGCTTCCTTCAACTATACTACGCCAGGAGGATTTGCGCATCATTGTATATTAGAAAGCTTGTTTTCAAAATGGTCAGGTGTGCCAAATCCCTAAACTATAAATACCTAGCCTGGTTGATAAATGGAATTCGAAAGGTAATTGACATGTACCAACCAATGATCAGACTCTAAATATTAACCGTAAGTGTGTGAGATATGCAATCTATGTGAGAACGAGCTCGGCATCCTGAACGCTGTAAACATACCATTCAATGTACATAGCTCACTCATACTGGAAAAAGCAATCTATATCAGCTATTGCTGTCCTTTCATCTACAATTACCCATTTTCGATTAAGGATCGATAATGGACCCGATATCTGAAGTGACATGGAAAGCTCTTCCTATTCTAGGTACACTGACTATGCAATGACAAGACCAAACCAATATTAGCAATTATAAATCAACGAGTCCGAATGGGGAAATAAATTATCAGCATAAGTCGATTTTAGTTCCCTAGAAAGTGATAACAAACTAAACTGCATGCAAGACGTAATCTAAGTTATTATTACCTTCTATAAAAACCAAAATCAATCCGCAATCCATAGGATGTCATGCCAGAATCGACTGTGAAACTTGGTACAAGTTAATTCTGATTCTGTGGATAAAGATAGCAAAATATGTTGAGTACCGGGGCAAAGCCATAGCTTCGCTCCATGAAGAACTTTGGACTCGATTTACTATTTGTTCCACAAAATCACAATCGATGCAAACTTTCCACTACATCCGTCATCAGACACCATTGATCAATGGTGTAATATTACAACAAAATTCAGTCCACCGACCTTCGAAATTGAGAAAAATGACAATCTTAGATTCAAGATAGCTCGAACTAGGTTGTTGGGAAAACTGGATTGATAATGCTCCAAGGAAGGTGTAATTGTGCTGATGGAGGATTTATAAGGTGGCAGTAGGTGGCGCTAGGGGAGAAGATTAACGGTGGTGGGTCTAAGCAACAACAAGTAATAGATCAGCAAAAGCTTCATGAGTTTTTTTCGATTCAGCTGAAAATTGTAAAGTGAAAAATGGAGATCCAATCGTTATTGATCCAGTTGGATTGGTACTTATCCAATTTATTTCCCCCAAATGACCTCAAACTTTCCTTGTTTGCCCAACTCAATATTCGTATTCATTCTAGAGGCTATCAAGTCAAGATCATTCCGTAATTACGACTAATGATGAATTACATCGAGAACTGGATAGCTGGCCGGAACATCGTAGGCAGCTACTCAAAGAAGCTAGATACGACCAATAAAGCTCCATGAAATGGGAACTGAAAGATGAATAATTCCAGGCATGCCTTGTTTCCAATGAAAGCATGCTCTAATGGCAAATGTTAACCATGTTTTCGACCCAATAGAATTCAGAAGGAGTTTAAACATTCAAATTGTGCCCAGACAACTCGAAACTTGACCAAAAGACCTAAAATTACATGATAAAGAAACCCAAGAAGTTTGGATTAATATATGCCAAGTACTGACATATAGTTCTTTAATCCATATGCGTTATATTGCTACATCTCCCCTAAACTTATCAACCAAGTTTGATAACATTTCGAGCATCCAAATTGAAGAAATCGAGACTTATTTGATTCGAATTACAATTCAATCTAATATACAGGTGAGCCATCGTCAAAATAAGTCAACAAGCTACAAAATCACATGGGAACCTCGCATGTAAGAAGAGAAGCCAGGAAAGAAGGAGTTGTGCAAAAATTGTTCAACATTTTAGATCGGTACTGATCCAAATATTTTCGAAAACACCCCAAACTTTATGCCTCCTCCTACGGTTAACTACCGGCTTTTGGTACTGTAGTTCCAATCTAAGTGTTATAAAAATCCTATAAATACCATCCTATCTTCAATAGAGAGGGGGTTGGCTACTCTGATCACTGGAAACTCTACTACTAAGATTCTTCAACCTTCTTCCTCCTCATAATGGCTACCAAGGGATAATTGGGATCCTTCTTTTTACCTCCATAAATAGTGGTCTGATCTTTCCTCATTCAATTATTAGAATTAGAAACAGCTTGTACTTATGATCAACAATCAATCTATCACTAAAATCTATAAAGTGGACGTAGGATTCATTAACAGCCGAACCACTATAAAATCTTATGTTTCTCTGCCTTATTTTGCCTTTTCTACAATTTGAAGACTATTTAGCCCTACTTTATTTGTCTTGATAAACGGGACTGGTGCTTTCACAATCATATCAAGGTATATTGATCCATTTTTTGGGTTAACAACCCCCTTAAAAGAAATTCATCTCGAAATTAGCATACAAAATGATAAATCAAAATAACTCAAAAGGGCATATATTATATACCATGAACCCATACAAAAGATACATAACAAGCAACTACATCACAAATAGTGTATACATAATCCTTACAAACTTGCAAACAACTATCCTAACAACCACTCAGGATAAGCTTCCCTCACACTATCCTCTGTTTCCCAAGTACAATTTCTAGGATTCGCACTCTAGTGGATCTTAACCAATCTCACTACCTTATTATGAAATCTTTTCTCATCCCGATCCATATACGAACTGTGTAACAACCCTGTATTTTACAATTATTTTTAAATTGAATTTCCAAATTTAAAAGCTTTATTTATGAAAAAGAATAATTTTTTTATTTTAAATATAAACTTTGATTTTGATATGGATTAGAATTCTAAATATGACTAAATAGAATAATTTTCCAAAAAGTGAATTTTGGTTAAAATAGTCAAACTTTGACTTTTAAATTTAAATTTTAAATATTTGAAAATTTGAATTTTATCTTTTATTGTGAAAGTAAATAAAATTTTAAGCTGCTTTTCGTTTCGTTGAAATCTAATTTATAATGTGAAAATTCTGCCTTTTTAACTATTGCGTGTAATTTGCTGTATTTAACAAAATGGTTTATTTTAAATTATATAAATAATATTTTATTTGGTCATGTAATGTTATAATATATTTATATGGGTAAAATAAAATGCTATGTGTATATTTTGGTTTTAAGCATTTTTAAAAGTGTTATTGACATTTTCAAAATGTCTGTTGTATTATGTTTATAAATTTTAATTCCTAGTTTCAAATAGTTAAACTAATTCTTTATTTATCTTTATATTTTTTCTTAAGAACTTATTTATTCTCATTCCTAATTTATTTTGTTCCTTTTTTATTTTATTTATTTAACTTTTATTTGTTTTAAAGTAAAATAGAATTTTATAAGATAGTGATATTTATTTGTAATTTTCATGTCTTGTTTCCAATTTTTAAACAATTTCTTTAGTTCTTTTTTTTTCAATTTTCTCTAAATTTAATTATTTATTTCAATTTGAAAATGTTTTAAAAATCCTTTTATTTCAAAAAAAAAATTTAGAATATTTTTAAAATGAAGTAAACAATTTTCCAAATTCAATGGTGATTTATTTGTAATTTCTGGATGTTGTTTTGGATTTTTAAACAATTTTTTATTCTTTTCTATTTTCCTTTAAAATTAATTACTTATTTTCGTATTTTTTCACTTTGTTTCGGTTTTTAAAAGTATTCTATGAAATTATTATTTTTGTTTGTTTTATTTGTTTTAAAAAGAAATAAGAAATATGAAGAGTTAAAAAGCTCATTTAACTTAAGTCTTTTCACCTCCTAAAGTCTTTTCACTTGCCATGACCCCTCCTTTATGCTTTTGGCCATGTAATCTTTTGAGTAGCCATATATTTTCATTATTTTCAGGTGAAAAAAAGTTCTCATTTCCATTCATTTATGGCTAGGAGAAATTTTTTTGGTAATGGCCTTATTTTTCTTCTTCTTTTCTTCATTTTTTTTCTATTGAATGTTGCTTGAATTTGCCTTGATTCCTTCGTATGTTGCTCGGCCTATCACCACCTGTTAACGCGGAGCGACTCAAGGAGCTTACGACTCATGATAGTTACCGACTCATGTAAAGGAGCGACTCAGTGGCTTTAGCGACTTAAAATGCTTTGCGACCTAGTGTGTTAAGATGCGAACGACTCATGGGATATGCGACTCATTGAGTTATCCTAAGCTAGCGACTTAGGAATGAAGCGACATAGTACTCAGCGACTTACCAGTAAAGCAACTTAGCGACTCAATACTTCTAGCGACTCATGAGTGAAGTGGTTCAACGACTCAGTGGCCCACCGACTCATGGCACACCGGCTTAGCGACTCATCGTATGAAGCACTTGGCGAGACATCAATGAAGTACTGACAAATGCTTCAACTACAACCCAAAGACATGATCTACGACTTATTATGAGTCGTTGCCGACTCATGCCTCATCGCAATGAGTCGCGTGCGACCTAACACTTAGAGAAAAAGTGATGCCGCTTCTCATAAGGTGTGAGCCGGTACTCGTAAGCAAAGAGGAGTTAAGGGGTGATACTTATCTCATGACTCAACGACTCGTAACTCGTAAACGACCCAGTACTTGAAGCATGGGTTCGAAAAAGGCAGGAAGCTCTCTACAAACCAGAGACTCAGCTCAATGAGTCGGTCACGACTCATCCTAAGTCAGCAACGACTTACCTTAAGTCGGCAACGAGTTAGGACTTAGCAACTTTTTTCACCCAAAGCTCTCTATAAATAGACATCCACCTCCAACTCTGAAAAGGACTTTTGGTTCATTCTCGAAGCGCCAAAACTCTGCCATTTTCTCGACTCAAGCAACACTTCAAGCACTCCAAACATCGAAGACATTACATCAAATTCAAGAGAGAGAATCCACACCATTTATCATGAGTTTGAAAGATAATTCTCCGTCAAAATTTGTACTAACAGTCTAGAGTGGATTGTAATTGAAGAAAGTTGTATAAGTTGTACTTGTTCAGCAATAAAGAGATCAAAGTGGACGTAGGCTCGATTTTAGGCCGAACCACTATAAAACTGTCGTCTTTTACTGCTTTTCTGCAATTTCTCTACTTGTGTCTTGTTCCCGTACCAACGGGTGGTGCTTTCACAACTACACTTCACACACCGGGGTGTTAGCGTTCAAATTTAAGCGTTAACATTTTTGGTGCTTTCACTGAGAATTGAACTCAGGACAGCTGTCATCATTGCTTCGCAGAGATTTGAAGAAAGAATTTCCTTAAAAACCAGAAGTATATCTGAGATTATGGCTCCTGGAAGGAAAAGTAGATCTATCAGATCTGGGAATATTCAAGAGGGAACCTCCGCTTCCCCTGTACCTAATCAACCCACTCCGTCTGTTGGAGTTACGAAAGCGGAGTTGGATGCTGTAATTCTAGGGTTAAACCAGCAGATAAACGCCCAAAATGTACAATTAGAGGCTCAAAGTGCCCAGAACGCTCTGATTCTGAATAAGTTGAACGATTTACTTGGGGCAAACAATCAACCGGCTGGAAATGAAAGGAACTATGCTGGCAACATTCATGATGTTAGTGAGAGGAATGCTCCGGAAAGGGCTACTAGTCCCTTTGAGCAGGCAGTCCCTGAGGCTGGTGGATCTAGAACTCGGCATGATGAGGAATATCTTTCTGAAATGGTCCGGCAGATCATGAAAGAAAGTATGCAAAGGGTTGAAGATGAGAAGGAATGGGGTTTCGCCCTAAGTAAAACTCCGTTTACTGAAAAAATCTTGAAGGCGGAATTTCCAAGGAAGTTTGTCCCTCCGACTATTCCAGCTTACAAAGGGACAAGTGATCCGAACGAGTTCTTGTATAAATATGATTGGCACATGACAGGCGCCAGGGCCTCCGACGAAATAAAGTGCCGATATTTCCCCGTATACCTGGAAGGCGTGGCTTTACTGTGGTTCACCAAGTTGCCAGTCCGATCTATCGATCAGTTTTCAGACTTGACCAGAAAATTCAAGGAGCAGTTTAGACTATATGCTTCGAAGGCCAAGGACATTATGTCACTATCGAGTTTAGAGCAGAATCCTGGTGAGTCTATCAGATCCTTCTTGAACCGTTTCAATATAGCACTGGCTGAGGTGGACAATGCTGAACCACGAATGATCTTGACTTATCTAATGAGGGCTATTGATAAGTCAAGCGAATTTGGAAAATGGTTAAATATGAAAGAGCCAACCTCTCTCGAAAAGTTCTACAAAAAAGCAGACGAATTCATTCGCTTGGAAAGTCGTCCTTTGCCAATAAAGGCAGTGTTGGAAAAAGCTGAAGACAACACTGTCGCTCCACGCAAGAATGAATCGGTGGGGCAGAAAAGGGAGAATAATAATGGAAAGAAGCAGGGTAATCTGAAGAAGCCCCGATCCTTCAAGCCATCAGAATATACTCCATTATCACATACACCGGAGCACATCTACCTGGCCACTAAAGATTCCGTCGATTTCCCTAAACCTATCCCTTTGAGAACCGGGAAAAAAGCCATACAGAGTGGGAAATTCTGCCGCTTCCACAATCAACCAGGTCATGAAACTGATGAATGCCGCCAGCTGAAAAATCTGATTGAAGAATTGCTAAGAGAAAACAAGTTGCAGCAATTCGTGAAAAAGAATAGCAACAATCCTGCATCGTCGGGTCAGGGGCAGCGGGCTCCTGTTCATCAGCCTGGGGCAGGTGAGAAAGCTACGGGGCATGAATCTGGAAGGCCCGTTATCAATGTCATTTCAGGAGGACCTCACCCAGCTGGCAAGAGTTGGGGTGAGATGGAGAGATATTCCAGGGCTTTGAAATATGCTCCAGCCGAAGAAGACGTCTTTGTTCTAGAAGACACTACGCCCCTTAAACAACAGAAAACTTTCAGCGATGATATTATTTTCAGAGCCAGAGATTCTACAGGTATTGAAGCTCCTACTTTAGATCCCTTGGTCATCTCGGCTGGTATTGGACCAGCCATTGTCAAAAGAGTCCTCATTGACTGCGGAGCATCATGTAATATCCTCTTCAAAAAGACATTTGACCAGATGAAAATCCCTATGATCGATGTGCAAGCCTCATCACAGAAAATCGTTGGCTTCACTGGGGAGCCAAAGCAACCAGTAGGAACCATCGATCTGTTTGTAGAACTTGGGGAAGGAGAAAGGAAAGTGGTCCGAAAGCAAACCTTTGTGATCGTCGATGAATATTCTGCTTATAATGCTTTTCTTGGCCGTCCAACACTCGCAGTATTCAAAGCTATCCTAGCCCCGTGGTGCCTCACTATTAAATTCCCTACTGACAATGGAGTAGGAGTTATAAAAGGGGATCAAAATGCTGCGCGAGAATGTTACTTGACAGAGCTGCGAGAGTCAAGAAAAAGAGAAATGGGAAAGGATGCGGCAACCCCAGTCCGCATCAAGGAACCAGCCTTGTAGCAATTACAGAGCGGACCCTGCACTGGCGAGCACAGCGGGGCACGGAAAGAAATGGATCCCAGAAAAGCCAGTGCAGGGGAGAATAGAGTGGTACCGGTGGAAACGACAGTTCCGGTACCTGTTGACCCGAAAGACCCAAATAAGGTGTTGAATGTGGGTTCACAGCTTAATGTGTCAATTCAGAATATCTTGATGTCTTTCCTGAAGGCAAATCTGGATGTCTTTGCTTGGACTCATGCCGATATGTGTGGAATATCCCCAGAAGTTGCAGTACACGCTCTGAATATTGACCCAAAGTTTACGCCAGTTAAACAGAAAAGAAGAACCCAAGGTCCAGAAAGGTCAGCAGCATTAAAAGAAGAAGTTGATCGACTCATGGAAAATAACTTCATCAAAGAATCTACATATCCGAATTGGGTTTCAAATCCTGTGTTGGTCAAGAAAGCTAATGGGAAATGGAGAGTGTGCATCGATTTTTCTGATCTAAACAAGGCTTGCCCCAAAGATTGCTTCCCATTACCCAGGATCGATCAACTGGTAGACGGAACTGCGGGACATGAATTGTTATCCTTCATGGATGCCTACTCCGGTTATAACCAAATCATGATGCATGAGCCGGATCAGGAGGATACAAGCTTTATTACAGATGTTGGACTTTATTGCTACAGAGTTATGCCCTTCGGATTGAAAAACGCAGCGGCAACCTACCAAAGACTTGTTAATGCTATGTTCAAACCGCAATTGGGCAAAACTATGGAAGTCTATGTCGACGACATGTTAGTAAAGTCCAGGAAAGCAGCGGATCACATTGAACACTTAGCAGAAATGTTCGCAGTCCTCCGGAAATACAGAATGAAGCTTAACCCCCTGAAATGTACATTTGGGGTCGAATCCGGAAAGTTCTTAGGTTTTATCGTCAGTGCTAGGGGCATTGAGGCTAGTCCAGCTCAAATTACTGCCTTGAAAGAAGTTAAAGCTCCTAGAACAAAGAAGGAATTGCAGAGTCTCAACGGAAAGATCGCCGCCCTGAGTCGGTTCATTTCCAAAGCTACTGATAAATGCATCCCATTCTTCGATGCCCTGAAAAAAGGAAAGAAGAACTTTGAATGGACTCCCGAATGCCAAAAAGCTTTTGAAGAGTTGATCCGTCATATGGAAACGCCTCCGATACTTTCTAGACCAGGCAATGGTGAGGATCTTCTTATATACTTGGCAGTATCATCTCATGCTCTAAGTGCAGCGCTGATACGGGAAGACAAAAGGATTCAACATCCAGTTTACTATATCAGCAAAAGACTCACTGGGGCAGAGCTGAATTACTCCAAGTTGGAAAAACTCGCCTATTGCCTACTTGTTGCATCGAGGAAACTGAGGCAATATTTCCAAGCTCATCCTATCAAAGTGCTCACTGATCAACCTCTAAAGCAAGTCCTACTTTGCCCAGAAACTTCGGGTCGCCTTCTGAAATGGAACATTGAACTCAGTCAATATGACATCACTTATCATCCCCGAAAGGCAATCAACGGACAAGCTTTAGCTGATTTCATTGCAGAATTCACAGAGAAAGATAATGGTGAGGAAAAGGCGATCAATGATTCTCCAATCCAGTGGAAGATGTATGTTGATGGCCCAAGAAATGACTACTGTTCTGGAGCCGGAGTGGTACTTGAAACTCCCGAAGGTCGATTATTATGTTATGCACTAAGACTGGAATTTCCTTCAACAAACAATGAAGCAGAATATGAAGCTCTTATTGCAGGTCTGAAAATCGCTAAAGAGCTAAACATTCGAGCATTACAAATTTTCAGTGATTCTCAGCTTATTGTATGCCAAGTCAAGAAGGAATTTCAAGCAAAAGGTGGAAACCTGCCTTCCTACTTGTCAAAGGCTTGGGAACTCCTATGTGAACTCGATCACTATTCAATAAGCCACATTCCTCGGGAAGAGAATATGAAGGCAGATTCCCTCGCAAAGTATTCAAGTTCTGGTGAAGCTCAACTATTGGGATTGGTCCCTGTAGAAGTCCTTTCAGCGCCAAGTATAGACGAGATGGATATAGACTGGATTATGAATGTATCTCAAGAACAAGAGTCATGGATGACTCCAATACTGGATTACCTACTCAGAGGTTCTCTGCCAGAAAACTCGATAGAAAGACGAAAGCTACTAAGGAAGGCCTCTCGCTATGTAATTCAGGATGGCCGACTGTACAGACGGGGATTCTCAATGCCATTGCTTCGATGTGTATCCCGGGAAGAGTCCAAAACAATCCTAGCTGAAGTGCATGGAGGAGAATGCGGTGATCATTCAGGTGGTCAAACATTAGCAAAGAAAATTCTCCGATACGGATATTTTTTGCCAGAAATTAATCGGGATGCTGCAGATTACTCCCGAAAATGTGACAAATGCCAAAGATATGCCAAAATTCCTAGAGCACCTTCTACCGAACTCACACAGATGGTCAGTCCATGGCCATTTGCAATTTGGGGAATTGATCTCATTGGGCCGCTACCAACTGCTAAATCAGGGATTAAATATGCTATTGTTGCAGTTGATTATTTTACTAAGTGGGCTGAAGCTGAACCATTGGCTACTATCACTTCTAAGAAAATGATAAGCTTCGTGACCAAGAATATCATTTGCAGATACGGTGTGCCTCAGAAAATAATCACAGACAATGGTACTCAGTTTGAAAGCGAGGAATTCCAGGATTTTTGCAAACGATTCAAAATCCAGAAAAGCTTTTCGGCAGTAGCTCATCCGCAGGCTAACGGGCAAGTGGAAGCAGTGAACAAGATCATCAAATCAACCATCAAAAAGCAACTCAAAAAAGCAAAAGGTGGTTGGGTCGATAAACTACCACTTGCACTATGGGCATACAGAACTACTCACAAAACTGCAACTGGGCATACTCCTTTTTCGTTAGCATACGGATCGGAAGCAATGATCCCGGTTGAAACAGAGGTCCCTTCACACAGAAGAATCCATTTCAATCAAGCAGAAAATGAGAAGCTACAACTTGAAGCACTAGATCTCCTTGATGAAAAAAGAGATGAAGCTAACCTCAGAGTTGCAGCTCATCAGCAAAGGATAGCCAGACATTTCAATTCCAAAGTTCGTCAACGCAGCTTTGAAATTGGAGATCTAGTCCTGAAAAGAATTATGACCGCGACAGGTGTGTTTGGGCCAAATTGGGAAGGACCATATGTAATAGGTCAAAAGCTTCTTGACGGCACATTCAAGCTCACCACTGTTGATGGAGATCAAATTCCAAGGGCATGGAACAGCAACCATTTGCGTCCATACTTTACTTGAAAATTTTGTTGAAACATTGTAAAAAGAATTATGAATGTATGATTCTTGTAATTGAAAGCAATTGTGAAACTGATGCAAGTAAATAATGAAAGAATATAAAGTGGATGTAGGCCCAATTTCATGGCCGAACCACTATAAATCTTGTGTTCCTTATTATCATTATATGTTTGCTTTGTTTTCGATATAAAAAATACATAAAATGTATTGCTGAAATGTCGATTTAAATTTTTGCAGACAATGGAAATAAAACTTGCACATAATAAGACCGAGCGATTCTCACCATCATTCAACAAACAAATTTCAAGTCACAAAGACCCCGAATTCAAATCCTAGATAGGAAATACTTCAATTGAACGGCTAATGATTTCGATAGAAACGAGCCCTTGCTGATAAATTGAGATTGTTTGAACAAACAAACATCCAATTAGGAAGCTAGTGCCCGTTCTCACGAACTTGCCTGGCAATGAAGTACACTTCCTTGGATTAAACAAGCTACTTGCAAGAAAAGGGGAATGAAAACTTAAAAAAAAAGAGAGAGGATCGCTGAAAAGGCATAAGCAAGTGAACAGAGGAACAACCAAAGCTACCATCTGCATCACAAGTCCTCTTCGGAGGATAAAAGACCTCTAATGGGTCATACGCCACAAAAAAGAAAGTTCTCTACTCAACAAAAAAGATTGGAGGAGTCATGACCCTCCAACCATGAGAGAGTAACTTCCAGGCGATGAAAACCCTCTCTGAGGCACATTTCACCAGGAGTTGAAGTGTTATGACCGCTCTTCGGGATTTCACTTCACCAGAGTTGAAATGCCAAAAAATAAAAGCCCACTTCGGAGGCCCATTTCACCAGGAGTTGAAGTGTTATGACCGCTCTTCGGGATTTCACTTCACCAGAGTTGAAATGCCAAAAAATAAAAGCCCTCTTCGGAGGCACATTTCGCCAGGAGTTGAAGTGTAATAACCGCTCTTCGGAATTTCACTTCACCAAAGTTGAAATGCAAAAACAAAACAAAGACCTTCCTGAAAGCCCACGTTTCACCGAGATTGAAATAAAATTTCCAAGTGTTGAAACGCGAAAAGGCTTTCTTCGAAGGCACAACTCTTTGGAGGTACACGTTTCGCCAAGATTGAAATAAAACTTCCAAGTGTTGAAACGTGAAAAATCCCTCCTTAGAGGTACAACCCCCTCCCGGGGACACAATCAAGAAGAAAGACCTCTTCGGAAGCCCACGTTTCACCAAGATTGAAATAAAACTTCCAAGTGTTGAAACGTGAAAAGGCTTTCTTCAAAGGCACAACTCTTTGGGGGTACACGTTTCACCGAGATTGAAATAAAACTTCCAAGTGTTGAAACGCGAAAAATCCCTCCTCAGAGGTACAATTTTGTATAAAAAAAAATCCTCATCAAAAGCGTACTTTAACTTTCAAAGGAAGAGTAATTTGCCTACTATGGAAAATGATCGTAAAAAAAAAAAAAAAAAGAAAAAAAAAGAAGTTAAAGTACCCTTCAGAGGTCCGCTTTACCACATAGAGGAATTCACTTGGTAAATATGCACATAAGCAAAAGAAAAAAGTGATTTCTTCGAACGACAAAGCGTAAAAACTTATACGAAGGGAGTTGTACTCTACAAAAATTTTCTTTAAAGAATAAAATAATTATTCTTTAACAAATAAGAGTGCAAGTCCCCCCGAAGTATAAAGTATTGCAGCAAGCTTAAGGTATGGGGGCAACATGGTATAGTAGTATAGCTGCATCAGTAAAGTAATACTCAAACAACGTACCATAAGCCCGCTGCAATATCATATAAATAAACTTGTGCAAAAATGAATAATAAATGCATACTCAAATTCAAACAGAAGTTTGTACAAACGAAGAATCATTTTATTCAACTATAATGCAGATACAGGTTTTAAAATAAAAGCGGGGGCCGGTACCCGCACAACTCTCGGCCAGTTCATACAAAAGACAAAAAGCTAAAGTCTTCATTTCTTTTTACTGCCTTTGGACCCTTTACCCGACCGAATGACCAGCTTTTCGGGTCGGCCAGTGGGTATAAGGGAGGAAGGAGAGGTAGGCGCAGCTGGCCCAACTTCTGGCTCCTCTTCAGTGGCAGTGATTATCTTCCCTCTCCTCTTTGATGCTCCTTGCTTCCTTCTCCTCTTTGAGGAAGACTCACTTCCTGGAGTGACAAGTTTAGATAGAGTTATATCGTCAGAAGGAGTCCGCTCCGGAGATATGTCACCTCCCTCAAGTCCCTCATCTTTTTGCTCTTGCGAAGCAATGGGATCATCCAGGCCATGGAGAGCCTCTATTTGTTCCTCCTGTGATCCAGGCTGCGAAGCAGAAGGAGGAGCCACCTGAGGAGATGGAGGAGGGATTACCGGAGAAGTAGAGATTTGAGCAGTGCTTGATACTTTTTCTACAGACGAAAAGAGGTTAAAGTCAGTAAAAAGAGGAGATGAAGGTTCACCAATGAAGTCAGTAAAGAGAGGAGATGAAGGCTCGTCAAGGTTGAGAAAATAGCCAAGGAGCTCGTGAAACTCATGCGAAATAAATGAGTAACCCGCTTGAGCATAATTGACAGTAGCGAGATTAACAGTGAAGTTACCTGGAGAAGCTGGTTTCCTGATATCGACTTCATAAGCTTGCGCATCAGCGCTCTCTTCACCCTCGTCTCCACCTTGTATGCTTGTAATATCAGCGGTAACTTTGGTGGGAGAAGCGAGATGGGAACTGGAACCAATAATGTCGACTTCAGACGAAGAAGGTGGCTGGACTAGAGTAGTTGAAGTGGTTTTCCCCAGTCGGTCCCCTTCCGTCACTTCAGTTCTTAATTTGGCAAGTTGTTCCTTTCCCTTGGCAAGGGCAGCGCGAGCGTCATCATCAAAATAATGCCTTTCCAGGGCTGATTCGTCGTAACCGGCACCTTCAGCACCAAGCATCTCAAGAGCGGCCTCCCACACTTCAGCTAAAGTGATTTCATACTTAGGACCAAGAAAAGCGAGGCTTCCACGCCCCAAGACGCTATGCAAGTAGAAGTCGAATAATGTTGATTCGAAGCTGTTTTTGGTCGCCTCATGAGATTCTTCGGCTGCGATTTTGCCGGCGACAGCCTCATCGCGCTCCCTTTCAGTTTTGGCAAGCTGAAGTTTAAGCATTTGTATCTCCGCCTCCTGGGAGTTGTTTTTCTTTCGAAGCTCAGCAATATCAGAGACATAGCCTTCACTGATTCTTTTTTGTGCTTCGAGCCTGTCTTCGGCATCCCTCTGGCTAGCGTGAGCGTCTCTCACTTGCTTCAGGAGCACTTCTTCTTTCTGAGAATATGAAGTAGAGGAAGCAGCAAGCTCATGTTTCAATTCCTCGACTTTTGCTTCAAGCTCCTCATTGTAAGAAGCAATGTTCCTCATTTCGGTGTCGTGTTGCTTAACGACCTTTTGCCATTCGACCTTATCATTTTCCATGGTGAGCATGGCCTCTAAGTTGGCACGGTTAACTCTTTGAAGCTCATCAACAAGCTTCTGCCAGTTTGACATCCTCTCGATATCAAGTTTGACGGCGTCAAGATTTCGTAGCATAGCAGGCTTGTCAATAGGAACCAGGTCAAGGTCGAATCTCACACCCTTTAAGCACCATTGTGGAAAACGACTTTGTAAAGTGGCTGGGCCAGGTCCCACTTGAAATTTAGGCCTGCTTATTATTGTCTAGATGTCCTCCTTCCCGAGAGCAGGAGAGTCGGAAGGAATGTCAAGAGGGGCAGGGGCAGTAGGCTTTTCGGGAATAGTGGAAGCATGTCTCTCACCATATCGGGCTCGTTTGCCTGAATCTTCAGCTACATGACCTTTTCCTCGGTCGTCGTGAGATTTCCTTTTGTGAGAGTCGTCACTTCTCTGTAGAGAATCATGGTGCTCATCCCTATCCCTTCTGTCATAACGCTCTTCTGCATCCCTCCTTTCACGAGCCTTTCGAGCAGCCCTCTCTTCGTCAGACTCTCTATAGGAGGGAAAGTAACGCCGATAATCATATTGACCACGCCCCCCGTAGCGTTGGAAATCCTGATAATACGATCCGCCGCGTGTCATTGAAGAATCTGGAATAAGAAAAGATAAGCTTTAGAAATCTCTAAAGTATAAGAAGATAAGTGCATAAATGTGCTGGAAAATCCTTAGTTGTGTGTGAAGTGCAAGCTACTCGCGTTGGACTAACGAACCACTCCTCTGTTGGGGGGAAGTGATAGATTTCACTGTTGATGACAATTCTTGAGATAAAGGAGTTAGAGTCTGTTGGAGGGCAGATGTTGCTTCAATCGTCGGAGGTATAGCTTTACCATGAGCAGGGTCTTCTTTAAAGAGCTCTTGGGAAGTAATAATTATGTCACTTAAATCCCCAAAGACGTCATCACCGTCATGCCCAACCTGATTCCCTCCATCAGCTCCTTTGTCAGCACTCTTCCTGGTTTGGGAAAGGGGCTCCTCTTCTTCTTCAATAATGGGAGCAAGTGCGGGCTTTTCGGAGGGTCCCGTATCGTCTCTTGGAGTAGAGCACTTTACTAATAAGGTTTCTGCAGAAATTTCTCCTCGTATGTGCTCTTTAGTGGAGATCGGAAGATCAGGAGTTTTCACCGGAGAATCAGGAACCTCCGTTGGAGCTTCACGAGGCCGAGTAAAGCGAGAGGAATGGAGGAGTCCGTATTGATGTAAAAGTTCATCGTTTAGCAGAAACTTTATGCTCCTCTCTTCTACCGGCACGGCATTTAATCTTTCAAAAATTTGCTTAAGACTTGGGTCCCTAGCAGGGGGTGGAAGTGCTAAAAACAGGAAAAGAATGAAATTAGCAACTAAGAGTTCAGATCTCGAGAAAGTTTCAAAACGGAAAAAGTAAAGACAGGAAATCTTACTTCCCACTCTCCAGATGGCATAAAACCCTGGAGGGTAGCGAACAAAGAAAAACTGATTCAAAAATCCGTGAGCGCTTTCGGAGAGATCAGTAATAAGTTTGCGGTTTCGAGCGCTTCTTATAACCACGATGGAGGGATGGTCTTTAGTTTTCGTGAATGAGCAAAAATAGCAGATCTCCCCGAAGCTTGGTAATCGATCCAAAACTCTCCTGAATAGAACACATAACCCCATCAGAATGGCGTAGCCATTGGGGTGTAATTGGAATGGAGAGATAGACAACCGAAGTAGGAACTGTTGGAGAAAGTCGTTAAAAGGAGGAATCGCCCCACTTAAGCACATTTGGCGATTGACTGCAACAAAGCCGTAGGGAGGATTGTCAGCAGTATCACTTGGCCCAGGGAAAAGAACATCACTTTCAGCAAAGCCAAATTGAGTGCGCAGCTGGACAAACGCTCTCGAAGTTAGAATAGTCGGGGTTCTCTCCGGAGGATTCTCTATGGGAACAGCTATCGGAAAAGTTTCTTCCTCTTGAGTTACCACTTCTTCTTCTCGGTGGGAGGTCATTCTACACAAGCAACTGGATGTTCAAATGCGAAGGTGCGCGTTTCCTAAAAAGTGTGAAGTGTTGTGCAAGACTAATAAAAGGTGACAAGTATATATAACTGGAATTATATTAATCGATGCTTGATCGATTGTAAACATTTCAGAACTTGTTAATCTAAAAGTTCAAACATAATATTAGTGCAAGCAAGTCGATTTCAATTGACTACTTCAGTATTGCTTTGGTATTTTGTTTGAAATTGATATGTTAAAAGCACTTCATACATACAGTTTATTCAAGTTAATCATCTATCATTAACTAATCTGTCGTTCGATGTGGGCAATCAATGACAGTATATTCGTCCCAGTTTTCTGTGAATGTTATATTTAACAGGTCATCAATATTAAAGGTAGCATAATCCAGCGGCAAAGCATAACATAGTTATTAGAGTTGTCACTGCAATTCAAACTTCAGGATAGAAACATAAGCTAGTTCTGTCAAAATTTCAAGTTCCCAAAGTCGCTTAAAATTCAAGGCAATCTAAATCAAGTTAAGAGACACAAGGCACGACACCATGCATCCAAACCTAAAGTTGCTCATAGCTTAACAGGAAGATCACTGCATCAGTAAGTCGCATTGTATGAGTCAAGGGGTCTCGGTTCAAGGGCATGCGGAATTCTCTAAGTCCTAACTCGGCAGCGACTCAGGATGTCTCGGCCACGACTCATGGCTCCTAGCTGACTCGACCAGCGACTCAAAACCTAATTTGCTAACTCGTGGAATTCCTCGCCACGCCTCATCTCACAGCCCCCCTTTCTCTGCCTCAATCCGCTAACCCGTTAGTGCTAAGGCAACAAAGATCTATCACATTCCCAATGGAACCCATCATCCGTCCATACCAACAAATCACCCGAAAAACAATCTGAAATGTTTCGCATCGATCTTAAATTCAATGCATTGCTAAGCTCGCGTATCGGATAGTGATCTAGAATCGATTATAACAATTCGAAGTGAAGCGCAACGCATGAAAACAAATTAAAGCCGAAAGATGAGAATTTGTGATTTAACGTTGATTATTATGGATTAAGATCGGATTTGCTTACGAGGTATAATGGTTGGGATGAATCGGAGAGTAACAGGGTTGAATTCGCCTTCGGAAATGAGATTGGAAGATTCGTTAATGGCGGCACAAGGTGTTGAGGCAATGATTAAGTGAGGAAGAAGAGCAACGCATTAGCTTATATCCAAGACAGGGGAGAATAAGAAAGGACTCACGAGTCATAAGCTGCCTTGAGTCGGTCACGACTCAAGAAGAAAGTCGAAGCACACGACTCATGATCTAAGCGTATACTTCGAGGGGCAATTGTTAACGCCGAGCGACTCAAGGAGCTTACGACTCATGATAGTTACCGACTCATGTAAAGGAGCGACTCAGTGGCTTTAGCGACTTAAAATGCTTTGCGACCTAGTGTGTTAAGATGCGAATGACTCATGGGATATGCGACTCATTGAGTTATCCTAAGCTAGCGACTTAGGAATGAAGCGACATAGTACTCAGCGACTTACCAGTAAAGCAACTTAGCGACTCAATACTTCTAGCGACTCATGAGTGAAGTGGTTCAACGACTCAGTGGCCCACCGACTCATGGCACACCGGCTTAGCGACTCATCGTATGAAGCACTTGGCGAGACATCAATGAAGTACTGACAAATGCTTCAACTACAACCCAAAGACATGATCTACGACTTATTATGAGTCGTTGCCGACTCATGCCTCATCGCAATGAGTCGCGTGCGACCTAACACTTAGAGAAAAAGTGATGCCGCTTCTCATAAGGTGTGAGCCGGTACTCGTAAGCAAAGAGGAGTTAAGGGGTGATACTTATCTCATGACTCAACGACTCGTAACTCGTAAACGACCCAGTACTTGAAGCATGGGTTCGAAAAAGGCAGGAAGCTCTCTACAAACCAGAGACTCAGCTCAATGAGTCGGTCACGACTCATCCTAAGTCAGCAACGACTTACCTTAAGTCGGCAACGAGTTAGGACTTAGCAACTTTTTTCACCCAAAGCTCTCTATAAATAGACATCCACCTCCAACTCTGAAAAGGACTTTTGGTTCATTCTCGAAGCGCCAAAACTCTGCCATTTTCTCGACTCAAGCAACACTTCAAGCACTCCAAACATCGAAGACATTACATCAAATTCAAGAGAGAGAATCCACACCATTTATCATGAGTTTGAAAGATAATTCTCCGTCAAAATTTGTACTAACAGTCTAGAGTGGATTGTAATTGAAGAAAGTTGTATAAGTTGTACTTGTTCAGCAATAAAGAGATCAAAGTGGACGTAGGCTCGATTTTAGGCCGAACCACTATAAAACTATCGTCTTTTACTGCTTTTCTGCAATTTCTCTACTTGTGTCTTGTTCCCGTACCAACGGGTGGTGCTTTCACAACTACACTTCACACACCGGGGTGTTAGCGTTCAAATTTAAGCGTTAACACCACCACTCCTTCACCTACCACCACACCAACTCCTTTCCACAACATCCATGACCTAACCCTCTTCCTCCTCTGACCATATATGGCCATGACCTCCCCTTGAAGCTAGCACCACAAAACAATGTCTGAAACCCCATAAACAACCACATAGCCGAGCCTACCTTCATCTACCCTTCATCCACCACCAAGGCCACCACCTTGAGCCTCCACCACCACCTTGCTACCACCACTACTCACCACCTAAACCTCTATCCATACCTGTACCTAATGATGACTGAGCCATCTGACTCATAGACCGAGCCAAAAGTTGAACCAAACTCCACTATGTTGCCTAGTCTCTTGATATCCTTATATTGTAACTTCCTCCACATGTTCTAGCCTTTATGCCACGCATTCCTATGGTCAAACCTGAGTCAAAGTCATGTCAAACCTGACCACGAGCTGATCAATTCGGGGGAGTGGGAAGCAGTCCTTCGGGCAAGCGTCATTTAAGTTGGAGAAGTCGATGCATGTTCGCCACTTCCCATTAGCCTTCTTTACCAGTACCGGGTTAGCGATCCATTCTGGGTAGATGGCTTCTCGTATGAAGTCATTGGCAAGTAAGTTCTTTACTTCTTCCTCAAGGGCTGCAGATCGTTCTGCCCCCATGCTTCTCATTTTCTACTTTACTGGCACCTTGGTGGGATCGATGTTCAACACGTGATACGCTATGTCTGGGGAGATTCCAGTCATGTCGACGTGCGTCCATGCAAATACATCCATGTTGTGGCGAAGGAAATCGACGAGTTGATCCTTCAATTCCGCTCTTAACTGAGACCCGACTCTTAGCAGTCTACTTGGGTCGTGTTTGTCTACAGATACAAATTCCATAGCCTCTGCAGGCTCGGCGGTGACCTCCTCCTCTTTGTCCCTGGGGTCTAATTCATTGAAAGGATCACTGGTATATCGAAGAGGAGGGGCTTTCTTTAGTTGCTATGCTTCCAAGCTTTTTATGCAGAGAGTAGTCTCTGCATTTTTCCCTTTATCTTTTCTGCGGTTATTGCGAAGTTCAGTCACATAGAAATCTCGAGCGGCATCTTGATCCCCCTCTACTTTCCCTATTCCGTTATCCGTTGGAAATTTCATCTTCAGGCACCATGGGGCTAGGACAATTTGGAAGTCAGACAAGGTTGGTCTTCCCAAAAAGGCGTTGTAGGCCGAGTGGTTCTCTATTAGTACAAATGTTTGTTTTCGCACAACGGAGCGGGGATGACTTCCTATTTCAACAAAGAGGTCCAGTTGCCCGAGGGGCATCTTTGCATCTCAAGTGAAACCATGCAGCAGTTTGCTACAGGGAGACACATCCTTCATTGACAGCTTCATTTTGTCGAAATCATGCTTGAATAGGATATTTACTGAATTTCCAGTGTCTACTAGAATCCGGAAACCTTGGCTGGACCGAACCAGGCAGAGATGACCATAACATCCATGTGGGGGTACTGCCTTCCCTCTAGATCGCGTCTACTGAATGTGATGTCATTATTCTCTTTCTGTTTCGGGTGGCGTTCTTCTGTGACAGAATTAACGTAGCCCTTATTGTTTCTAAGTGACTTACCGTATCTTTCCATCTCTGCTCAGCTTCCATCGGCAATGTGTGGTTCTCCTGATATGGTAAGGACCATTATCTTTTCTTGACTGGAGCCGCTGGTGTTGCGATTTCCTCCGTCTACATCCGGGAGGGGCAGCCTCGGGTTCTCATTGGCAGGAGTTGAAGTCCTGTTCTGACCTTTCACATATCACTCTAGTCTCTTCCTTCTGATGTGTTCTTCAATCAAGTCCCGGAGATGGTGGCTTTCATTGGTGTCATGTCCATGGGATTCGTGGAAGCGGCAGAACTTTCCAGACTTGAGTGCGTTATCTGACACCTTCTTGTGCGGGGGGCGCTTGTATCTAACTTCGTCTTGAGTGGCTAGGAAGATGTTTTCGATTGTTTCATTCAAAGGAGTGTAAGAGTCAAATCTTGGTCCGGGTCAATATAAACGTTTTTCTCCCTTCTTGCCCTCAGCATTGTCTCTAGAGTCATTTCTCCGAACATCCTTTGCTGCAGCGGGAACCCTGTCTGGAGCTGCCTTAGCCTCCCTGACTGCCTCTCAGTGGCAGCATCTTCAAGTCTCATGTATTTCCCGGCTTCATGGAAGAAACCGGGTAAAGTAGCTGGCTTTTCTTTCGTTAATCTCCTAGCAAATTTAGAATCCGGATGTACACCACTGTAGAGGGCCATTAGGATAAGTTTCTCGTCGGCATCTTGGACTACGGCCACTACGGCGTTGAATCAGGTTAGATATTGTTGCACTGTCTCTCCGGGCTTGTGTTTGATATTAGATAGGGAATAAGCGTCCTTGGGTTGTTCCATATGAATGCGGAACTGGCTGATGAACTTTTCTTTCAACATTTCCCATGAGTTGATGGATCCTTGGGGTAGATGGCAGAACCAGGAGGTAGCTAGATCTGCCAAGAATAGTGGGAAACATTTACACAACACTCCCTCTGTTGCTCCGCTCATGAGCATATGTTGTGTGTATCTCTGCAAGTGTACAACGGGGTCAGAGGTTCCCTTGTAAGATTCCATTGTTGGCATTTTCCATTCCCGAGGGGTGATGGCAGTTTCGATATTGCGGGTGAAGGGGCTGGTTACCCTAGCGCCTATCCCCCGATCCCTTTGGTTCTGTTGGATGCATTCTCTGAACAATCACGCCATCCTTTCATCAGAACTTGGAGCGGATAAAAATGAGTTTGGTTCTTCCCTGCGGGATTGATTCCGTCCAGACGACCTGTAGGGATGGCATCGTCTGTCACTCCTAACATTCTCCAATGGCTACCTCTGGTCTTCCGGGGGCATGCTGGGGTCAGCCACAGTTGGCCCTTGCCTTGATCTTCCCCTGCTAGGCTCTGTTCTCAGCACTTCCTCAGGTCCAACTTCGGGCTGGACTCCAGCTCGGTCACGTTTACTGGTGTTTCCATGGTTAGGTAGCATGACAGGCTCATCTACATCCGACCCCTGCCTGGTACATCCCCTGTTGGGTTCGGTTCCAAGTGTTTCCTCGGGTCGGAATTCGGACTGAGTCCGGGCTCGGCTCCTACCATTGCTGTTTCTGTTGTTAACCTCTTCAAAGAAGAAAGACCTTTGGCGTCTCCCAGATCCTCCAGACCGGGACTCACCCCATGATTCAGTGTTGTGGTTGGATTCTTCAGCATCCCTTAAGCGTGTCATGAGTTGGTCCACCAAGGCTTCTTGTTGAGATGCGAAGCGGTTAGTTACTTCAGCCACAATCCTGTCCAGATCCGCCCTTGTAATTGGTTGTTCCGTAGCAGGGGCTATCGGATTTGCCTGATTTTCGTTTGCTGTTGGAACCGGACGATTGTATTGATCTCTGATTACTGGATCTGGGATACTACTAGTTGCAATGTTCTTTCCTTTGTTAGCATCCTTCTTCCATCCGGGAGGCATGTTTTCCAAGCAATGAATGATGTTGATAGGAAAAGGGTTGAGTGGGAGGAGATGAAGCTTCGAGCTCCTATCCCTCTCAGTGAAAGCACCAAAAATGTTTGCACAAAAAATGGGCAAACGCCTCCAAGTCGTATGAATTAGTTGGTTTTATGTTGTTTCTAGTGATTTGGGTGATTTACACAAATACATAAAAAGCAGGGACAAAACTGTAAAAGACACACAAATTTATAGTGGTTCGGCCAGAACGTGCCTACGTCCACTTTATATGTTATCTCCTTTTCTATTCAGATTACAAGTACAAATCTTTTATTACAAATAACTGAAAGTTGTTTGAAAGTTCTATCCGTGCTTTGGCTCTCAAACTTGCCTACCATTGTTGTACCCCTGCCCCTCTATTTATAGAGTGAGGTTGGGGGCAGGGGTCTTGGATGTATATAGCTGCTGGTGGGCCTGGGCTGAAGCGATCTGGCCTGGTGACGTAGGTCCGGTAATGCGTTCTAGGCTTCGGTTCGGTGATAAGTGGATGGTCCGGTCCGGTGAGGCTTTGGACCGGTGATAGTAGCTTTAACTCTTGGTTCGGTGGTAGGAGGATGATCCGGTTCGGCAACACCCTATTTTGGTAGTAGATGGTTGGAGACAAGGCCCTGGTCCGGTAGTACTTTGGATCGGTGGGACTACGGTCCGGTAGTGCTTTGGATCGGTGGTAGGAGCATGGAGATGGATCTGATTCGGTGGTGAGTGAAGGGATGGGTTGTTTCGACAAGGAAGTGGTCCGAAGGGGAGTGGAGCGGTAATGACTCGGTTCGGCAGTGGTGGATGGAGTTGGTCCGGTGGAGATTGGATCGGCCATGCTTTGACTCGGTAGGTAGGTTGGATTGGTGGCATGAGGAAGGCGCTGGACCGGTAGGAGGTGTAAACACGACCAACAATATCCATGGATTTTATAGATGGGTTCCAAGCTCAGGCAGAGGAAATGAAAATACATAGGTCATAGTGGACAGATTGACATAGAGTGCCCATTTTATTCCAGTAAAGTCGACCAGGACGACACCTGTTTTGGCTAAATTATTCATGAAGAACATAATTAGACTTCATGGATTTTCTCGTAGCATAGTCAATGACAGAGATGCTTTATTCACTAGCGAATTCTGGAAACGTCTATAGGATGTGTTAGGAACTAAACTTAAGATGAGCACTGCATATCACCAGCCTGACGGATAGGTAGGCAGGGAGAGTCAATACGGTGCTCGAGGATTTGTTGAGAGTTTGTGTATTGGACTTTAGTGGATCTTGGTAGGATCATCTGCATTTGGTTGAGTTTTCCTATAATAATATTTATCAGACTAGTATAGGAATGGCACCATTTGAAGCTTTGTATCGAAGGCCATGCAAATCTCCTGCAAGTTAGTTGGAGACTGAAGACAGATTGGTCTTATGTCTAAATTGGGTAAGGGAGGCGTCAGAGAAGATTGAGTTAATCCGAGAACAGATGAAGAAAGCTCAATCCAAATAGAAGAGTCACGCAGATAAGAAGCGTAAAGACCTAGAGTTCTCAGCGGGAGACATGGTTTTTATTATGGTATCACCAATAAAGGGTATGGTATGGCCTGGAATGTTGGCCCTGAGATACGTTGGTCCATTCCGAATTATAAAGAGGATTGAGAGCTCGCATGCAGAGTTGTGTTGTTGAGCAATACGACAGGTGTGTATGATGTATTTCATATTTCTCATCTTCGTAAGTATATGCATGATCCAGTGGCTATCATTACTCAAACAGAGATAGAGGACTTGGTAATAAATCCTAATTTGAGTTTCGGTAGTCAATCAGTACGAGCTATAGTGAGAGATGTGAAAAGATTATAAAACAAGACAGTTAAGTTGGCGAAAGTTCAGTGGAGCGACAACGAGAAAGATTGTACTTGGGTAACAGAGGAAAGGATTCAAGAAACTTATCCTAAACTGCTTTGAGTGTACATTATTAGATTTATATAGATAATTCCTAGTCAGGTAGACTAGTACGGTTATTAGAAGTCGTTACAGATGATTGCTATGTTTAGTATTTAGTCCTTACTGAATTTTGAGGACGAAATTCTTTAAGGAGGGGAGCCTGTAACACCCTTAATTTTTGATAACATTATCCAAGAGATTTAATTAGATAAATTAAATAGGATAATGTAAATTTTAAGTGATAAGGGGGACTGAGACTTGAATTAAATAATTAAGGCCGAGCCTAATATAAAAACAAATGGGCTAAAGAATGGTTTTAGGTTAAACTAGTTACATAAGGTAATATTAGGAATGTGTCGCACAATGACATTTACCCTTTTATATATTCGCTCCTATCTTTATACTTCTCATTCACATCATTATGAAAACTAAATGTAAGAGAGAATGACCGGCCATAAAGAGAAAGAAGAGACTTAAATTAAAAGCTAGAGAATAAAGCTTAGGGGAAATCAATCTCAATCCAATCTCCTTTCTAGATCAACCTGAATAAAAGTTCCATCTCCGTTTTGTTTTGAATCATATATTTTCGGATTTAAGGATAAATTCATTTTTATGGTACATTGGATGTGATATGATTGATTTATAATTTACATGATTTAAACAAGATTGTTTAAAATAGGATGAGCACGATTATAAGGCAAAACCGAGATCTAATGATGTTTAAATGCCATGGGAAAATTTTATGTTATGAGAAACATGATTTTGGATTTGGATTTCAATTTCAATAATTTCTCAAGCTATGGAAAGATTATCATGAATTATCAATGAAAATTATGGTTATTTAGGTTTATGAATTTATTTTGCAAAACATATTGAGAATTTGGGTCTAGAATTTTGATATGTTAGATAACATGATTAAGGTGAATTTCTAGAATTTTTTAGGATTTTTCCAAAGTGATTTACTATGCAAAATAAATTATTTTAGAAGAGGGACTTCTTTACCAAATTGGTTTTTCTTAATGGAAAGGCTTATTTGATTAACTTAACCATGGTTTTAATCAAGATTAGCGGCAGTTATTTTTGGAAAAGATTTTGAAAAAGTTAAGGCAACCAATCTGGTGTTGACATGTGGTAGGTTAGTTAGAGAAAAGGTTACTTTAATAAGAGCTAAACTAGTTTACTCATAAATTTAATTCTGCCTACTTTGGAAGCACCTTTCAACATAGAAGCTTCTGCCTTCATTCTTATTTAAACCAACAATGTCGAATCCAATACACAGGGTATCACAATGATAGTACTAAGTGGTTTGAAGGTAGGCGAAAAGTAAACTATCGAAAGCCTGGCTTTTGAAGGAGTCCAAACCTTGGTTTGTTTTTAAAAGAAAAGCGACTACTTTTTTTTTTAATTTAGCCTTTAATGGAGTCGAAGCATATGGTATCCAAAGAGGTTTGAAAAGTTCTCGAAAGGGTTGCAATTAACTTAAGATTTCTTTTTACCGGGTTCCTTCACTTATGAAAGAATGCTTTGAAAGAAGGGGTTCCGACCTATTCGAAACCCTACTGCCATTCTTTAACCTTTCGATGAAGTTGAAGATATCAAGGCTGTCAAAAGGGTACTTTCTTTTATAAGTTTAAGCCACTTTTTAAAGCTTTCGAAAGGGGTTAGGTGTTTTGAAGGTGATGGTTATGAAAGAGGTTTTAACGCCAACCTTCCATTATTTTACCTAGATGTTTTATGCTTTCGAAAGAGATGGTGTTGACGCCGTCAATTTTTTCCAAATATTTTCGATGAAAACCGATGGTTTCACAAGAATTGCTTTCTCCTATATTCATTTTGGCCCAATAATGTTTTAATATGAACCTAATGCTTTCAAATGGGGTACTTCCAATGATTTCAGAAGGGCTACTTCCAAGGGTGTCGAAGAAGTAACTTTCAATTGGTTTCGAAGCTAAGCTTCTAAAGGTTAAATTTTAATACTTTACTACAATCGTAAGGTTTTGAAAGGAAGGTTTTGAAGTATTAAAAGGCAGGAGCCTAATATCTTTAAGATAGATTATTAAGGCTTTTGAAGGAGGTCATCCTATCAAGTCAAAAGCTTGGTTTCGAAGGTATCGGAAGGTTTTATAACCCAGACTCCATTTTTAAAGGAAAAAAACCCATGGCTAAATTAAAGGATTTTTTATAAAGGTTTGAAGAAGAAGCTATCTTTAATATAGTAATAGGTTAAGGGATTGACCATGTTTTATATTAAACCCACAAGAGCGGTATTACTTTTTTGTTATGTTTGCTTCTTCAAATATAAATATATTCACTTTATAATGGACTCATAACTGTATATTGGGGATAAAGGGTGGAAGAACCAGCTAGGTTAACCCAGTAGTGAATATAAATTGATTAAACTCTATAATGAGTAGAATTTCATCCAGATGTCAGGAAGACCAGAATATAGGATGCTGAAATATAAGAGAAAGATATTGGCATGGGCCAATAGGTTCATAGTTAGCCCATGAAAACTACGTATAAAGGAAGATATCAGAATGACAGGTTCATAGTTAGCCTATGAAAACTATGTATAAAGGAAGATGTCAGAAATACAGGTTCATAGTAAGCCTATGAAAACTATGATTTGATACTAGCAAGTGCCAGTAGCTTTGTAGTTAGCCCATGAATACTATATCCGTATTGAGATATTGACAGATGCTAATAGGTTCCTAGTCAGCCTAGAAAACTAGGGCAAGAAGAAAGGATATTGGTGTCACTAATAGGTTCCAAGTCAACCCATGAAAACTAGGATAAGAGTAAGATATTAGAGCTACCAATAGGTTCATAGTGATCTCATGAAAACTATGTAATTGGACATGGAGTCCTTAAATGTTTAATAGTATTTAGTCAACCTATGAAAATAATAGGTTAATAGTAATCCTAGAAACTATAACTGAGACAGAAAGTGTGACAACCCGGAATTTTCTAGCAATATCAATTTAATAATCTGCATTAAATATTAAATTGATTTGATATATCTCTATTAATTAAATCTGAATTGATACTTTTCTTTTAATAAATATCTGATTGGTAAATTTTATCTGTTAAAAATTAATTATTTGTTTTCTATTTATAAATGTATATATTTGTATACATTGCAAATAGATGAGATTTTGTTTTAAAGCTTAACTAATAAACTATGTTTCAAATACTAATATATATTTTAATGAATTGGAAATTATGTTTTATTTAATATAAACTTTTCAAAGTTAAATAAATAAATACAGGGTTTTAAATACATAAGATAATTGCTTAAATAGTTTGACACTTATTTTAACTTAAGTTCAAATTTAAATTTATTAACAAAAGGATTTGTTTTCTTTTCTTTTTAGTATAGCTTGATTAAAATATGAATTTAAAAATATATATGAGTTTTAATACAATTTTGTCAAACGATAATTTAATATATATTATAAAATATGTAGATTAAAAGATAAGTTAATTTATCTACCATGTCAAAGTGATAAATGTGTTTTTATAAAATAAATAAAACTAGAAACAAAAATACAAATACTTTTGTAGTTTATTTAATTTTCAAACAACAAAACAAAAATAACAACATTCACATGCATTTCAAATTTACAATAACAAGACAACGATAAAAACTAGAAACAAATAAATTTTTAAGGTTGTAAACCAACATAAGCAAACTGCAGCATATATAATATGTTTAAAACAATAAGAACAAAAGAATAATATCTAGAAGTAAATGACAGTAACAAAAAAATATGTATATATGAAGCTTGTGAAGGAAGACATTATTAAGTATCTTTAAGCAAACAAACAAAAATCATTAATGAAAATCTTTTTAGTGCACAAAATATTCATATCAGCCTCCATTAACAAATATCTCTGTTTCAAAAAAAATCTGTACAATACAAGAGTTGTATGCAAATATTGTTACAGTGTATGAAACATAATTATAACCCTATCTTCTTTCTTTCTATAAAGCAGTCTCACCTTATTCAATTCGAACTGATTAAAAAGTAAAATAAACTTCATTTCAAACTAATCCAAACTTCACTTAAACATTAACCAAGATTCAATACCCCTGAGAATCAAAGAAGAGAGTTCAACCTGTAAATTTCAAGCCTGTTGCTTAATCAAGGACAACTGTTCTTCTCTGCAAATTGGTGAGTAACACTTTTATAAATTTCTTAGGTTTTAATCTGTTGCAAGCTAAATTTTTGGATGCTTAAAATATTTGTGTGAATCTATACATATTCCTTTCTCTGGCCAATTGCAAAATAAATTACTGCATATTGAATTCTCTGTGAGTAACTTTTGTTTTTCTTATTTATCATTATTCAATATAGCTTAAGTTAAATGGTTGTATATGTTTTCTGTGATGATATGTAGGGTTAACATACAAGTATATGCTGCTGTGAATCATTTGTATGTAGGTATACATATATTGTGCACTGCTGTAAATTTGAGAAATCCCTGTTTAGTTTTCAAAGTCCAAACCTGGTTCAAAATTTCATTTGATCTTGTTCCAATCTATGTTAAGCCTTAAACCTTGAATGAAATATATCTGTACACTATAAACTTTTGTTTAAAAATTTGTTTTAAGCAAATAAACTTGTGTTGTCACTGGAAAGGGCTAAAACACAGAACCATTTTCAAACATGTTAAAATTCAAGTTTATTAAATTACAAATTCATGAATATAAATGGAATTCATATACTAAAGTATGATTTTTAAGGTGGGTTTGGAAATTTTTAATGGTATATTATGAGACCAGTTTGTGTTTTAGTGTATTGGGCATTTAGAGTTGTCGTGGACGATCAAGTGGATCTGGTGGTATGAGCTTCGATCTGGTGGTAGAGGAGGTTGCCGTGGAGCTAGGAAAAATAGGGGATGGCGGCGCAAAGTTTTTGTTCAGGCTCTAAAGCCTGTAACAGTTTTTCCGTTTTTTTGAAATTTTTGTTTTAAACTAAAATCAAGATCAAGCCTGTTTCTAACTCAAAGTTTAAATAGTGAATTTAAGTTAGTTTTGAAATAGGGTTGGAAATAATAAAGTTCTATAATTTAAATTATTTTATTACCCTAAAAGTGCTTAATGCTTAAGCATACTTAAAAGAGTCGAATGTAAAAATGAAAGTTAAATTGATAAGAAAAGATTTAAATATGAGGTCAGGTTCAGTTTTGAAGGTTGTTCAAGATTCTAATATGTACTAACTACAGTTTTTAAAATCTTAGTTTTTTTAAATTAAATCATGATAAACTAAGTCTAAGTAAAAGTTTAAGTATGATTCAAGTTGGAGTGTACAATTAGATTTTTGATAAAATAAAGTTTTATAATTTAAGTTTATTCAAATAAGTTTTAATTGTAATTAAACATGTGAGTTGCAAAGGGGTTTTGAAAATAAATTAGTTTTAAAACTTTATTAAGGATAAATTGGTTTTTAGTTAGAAAGTAAATTGAAATGAATGTTTTAAACATATTGGAATTTTACTTTAATTCATGAAGTTTTAGAATTTTATATGCATTAACCTTTAAGTTAATTAGGTAAGAATAATTAATGATGGATATTAATTAATTTAGTAATTATAAGTTTAAACGTAGTAATTAAAGTTAATTAATAAATTAATTAACTAATATGTGATTAAGAACCATAAATTAGATATTTATTTAAATTAATAAATTTTAATGGTTAATCAAACTTATAATTAATAATGATTAATATAAGTTGATTATGTTAGAAGAAAATAATTAAACAAGTGTTAATGAAGATCATTAACAAGATTATTTATAATTAATTAATGTAATTGATTTTTAATAAATTAGTTGGATTAATTAATACAATAATAATCATTGTAATAGTTTAAATGTAAATTATTTATTTGAAAAGTAATTATAAATTAATTACTTATTAATTATGTAGATTGACTTGAGTTAATTAATTTAGTTTAATTAACGGATATTTTGGAAATTAAATTACTTAGAGAAGTAATTGATGGATAATTACTGGAGGTAATTAACTGGATGATGTTGTTAATGGAAGTAATTAGAATATAATTACTTGAAATTAATCAAAGGATTAATTTAGAGTGTTATTGAGAAGTAATTAATTATGAATGATTAATTACTGTTTGTTATTAATCAAGAGGATTAATATTAGTGATTTGAAGATTTGTATTCTTAATATAATTAATAAATGAAATGTAATTAAGAAATTGATTTATTTGAGAATAATAAATCAACAAGATAATTAAATGGTAATAAATCAATATAAATGTAATTAATTAATGGATTTATTCAAGATTTATTTACTGTAAATGAATTAAGGAAATTACCGGAATGTGGCAAAGAATATTTAAATCAAAGATAATTAATTTGAATACATAAGTAATGGATAATAAGATTTAAATTGAGTTAATTAATATTAATTAATTTAAGAAATCATTTGATGATTTGATATGTGTAATTACATAGTGTAATTAATGGAGCATAATTACTTAGAATAGTAATTAGATAATAATTACTTGATGGAATAAATACAAGATGATTTGTAAGTGGAGTAATTTGGGTAATTAATCAAGGGATTAATTTATGGAATTAATTAATCATAGGATGAGTAATAAGTAATTAAGGGTAGTTAATTACTGGTTTGTTATTAATCAAGGGTGATTAATAATTGTGTTTAAATAAAGATTAACCAAATAATATAATTAATTTAAATAAAGTAATTTAATATAAATTGGAGATTATTAATTAATATAATTAATGATGTAATTAAAGATTGTTTAATTAAGGAATAATTAAAAGGGGAGTAATTAAATGTTAATCTGCTATGAATGATTTAGAATAATTCATTTGAGAATAGATTAAAGACTAAATTATTCTTGTAATTAGAGAATGATTAATTAATTTGATTTATAGTTAATTAATGATTGTGAGAGCAAGATTTATGGAATGATTAATTTAATTTATTTTAAATTAATTAAAGATGGAAGTAGTTAATTTAATTCATTTTAAATTAATTATAGACTGTGATTCATAAATCATCGCTTATGGATGATATTGATATTTCACTGTTTGATTGTGATCTCAGATATGAGATGGATAATATCTATGTGATATGGATGTATAGTTTAAGTATGATAATATTTAATTATCTGTTTGGATGATGATATTAGTTATCTGTTTATGATGATGTGATTATCTATTATGAAATGTGAATTATCTATCTGTGCATATTGATAATATTGAATTCATTGTTAAGACTAAATAGACAACTTGGCCTTAAAAGACACGTTTTGGATTTCGATGAGACCGGGATCGGTTTTCCTAATTTGGAATACCCGAAAACCACATCGATTCCAAATTAACGATAGGTCGTGAATCTGAAGTGAAGATGAAGATTCAGAATGCAAGGGTTATCGTCGTTAACTCTGAGGGTGATTCCAAAACGAGTGTAACGAGATGATGCCTTCGGTTTCGTTCGAACCCGAAACGAACTTGTATGGATTGAATGCTTTCAACACATCGTCAGGCGGACGATGAGCATTCTAAGAAATATGTTCTATAAGGTAATCGTAACCTCAAGCCTCATCAACCGGGAATGGCTAAAACAGGGGAGGTGCACCAAGGTTAGGTGGGTCATGCCCAAGCAGGACAAGGATATTCCCCTGTCTAGATGTCCCTTTTTATTCGTTTGTGTGTGTAGTTGGTCTGCAGCCAACTGCGGGGTTTATCTTGTTCGGGACTGTTCAGTAAGGAATGGTTCCGGCCTTGTGTTGCAGGGGGCCGGGAGTGATCCTCGGTACGTTGATCTAGGCCACGTACTGTGACGGGCGGTACCCCAGTAGCCCTGCCATTGTATGGAATCCAAAATCCAATAAGTGCCTACGGTTTTGATTGTATTACCCACTTTTGTGGCTAGTAGCTGGAATTTAATAGATGTAAAAATTTCTGCTATTTTCTATTTACTTGAAAACCCTAGACCTACTATAATATCACTTGATTTCCTATCAAATGTTTTGGTTAGCGTAAGGTAAAAACTTTTCCATGTTTATGTGTGGGAAGTCTTACGTGATACCTTTTCTTTTCAAAAGATTTTCAAAGTTAAGCAACTTTAACCTATTACTCATACCAGACCCATGTCTGACCCGAAGTTTATTTTTGTTTTTTTCATAAACTCTCGGGTACCCAAATTTTTACGAGTAGTCAAGGGATTCAGGTTTAGCTTTGACGAATTCTGGAGGAGCAATGGAGCAGGAGGCTTCAGCGTTATAGATATATATATAGTTCCGCTGTGTGGTATCTCTATGATGTATTGTGTATTGTGTTGTATTAACTAGACAGGTGTTTATAACTGTCTACTATGTGATGTAATATACGTATCACTCTGATTGATGTTATATATGTTATGTAAATACTTATGTGATTAATATAATTTATTCGTTCCGCTGTGAGATTCTGATGTTGTTGTTCTTTCTTCTCTACCTTTTCTATTTTCTCACCCTTTTCTTTCTTAAAAACGATACTACTTCCTGGGCGTAGGAAGTGGGGTCGTCACAGTGGTATCAGAGCGCTAGGTTGAGTGAATACCTAGGCTCTTGAGTGATTTCTTTCCTGAGAGAGCGTATTTGTAATTTTGATATATATATATATATATATATTTATTTATTTTATCTATTTGTTGGGTTACCTGTTCGGGCTTTCCGATATAAGTATAAGGGTGGATTGAGTAGTGGTGTGTGTAACACGACTACCTGTGGTTGGAGGTATATCTAATGAGACTGTAGACCTAATACCGTCTCGAGTAAATTTGTGGTGTAAGGATTTCACCCAATCTCTTGAGGAAACTGTTAAGATTTGGAGTCCATTTTTGTTGTACAAGATTGGATGAGTAGAATTGGATTTTTGTGAGTTGAGCAGAAGCTAGAATATTATTTTGGAACTTCAAGAGGTAGTAGTTGTGTGTTGAGATGCAGCAGCGATGGATTGTTTCCGTAGAAGTTCTCAAAGATCTTTGGATAAGGAAGGGTGTCTGCATTAGTTTTGAGGTTGAGTTTAGCTGAATGTTGTGTTTGGCTTTGAGGCCTGAGTTTCCGAGGAGTTTTGGATTAAGGAATTTTTGGGCATCAGTAGCAGTGTTGCAGCTCATATTATTCTGCCGGCACGCGAGGAAGTCATCTGTCAGCAGTTCTTTAGAGGTGAAGTCCAGAAGCAGTTTTGTGAATCCATTTCTTTAATGGATTGGCTGGATAAGTTTAAGCTGTTCAGATTTGTAAGGAGAGTACAGTTTTCTTGGGATATTAGCTTAGATTGATCGCAAAAGTGACTTGCGATAGTTAAGTATTCTCTGGGATGGAAGAAATTTTTTTTGGATATCTTTGAAGAGGTCGGTGGTTTACCTTAGCATCTGAGGAGTTGAGTTTGGTATCGACTGGATTTCAGAAGTAGTACCGATAGTTCAGCCTAGTAATAGAATAGTTTCTAGAGAGAGGAATTGGTAAAGCGGCTCAAGTTTTGGAGGAATTCCTGGATTTTATTTTGGATCTGTTGAATCATATTTTTTTTGTAATATGTTGTCCAGTTTGTGCTTATGTGCATCATCAGTATTTTCATCTACTCCAGATCAGAGTTGTGCAGCGGAAGCAGTTGGGAGTGCATCTGTTTTTCTTTTCTGAAAAAGAGAAATTGTATTCTATTGATGATAATAAAGGCTGTGTTCTTGGTTTTGGTTGGTTTTGAGAAAATTATTCTACTGGATTGTTTTTGGATTCAAATTGTTTTAGGAGTTATCAGCAAAGGTTGAGCTGATCAGTAAGTTGAAGGCAGCTCTGGATTGTCAGAAGTATTTGGTGGATAAGAGACGAAAGAATTTGGATTTGGGAGTCGGAGATTTCATTTTGAATGGATTTTCTCTGATTCAAAGGAGCTCTATAGATTAGTAGTATAGACTGTCTGGATTCTATAGATCGAGTATTCCGGTATTATACTGGGTAACTCTAGGGTGCTCTATCCAGAATTTTGTAAGGATAGTTTGCTTTGTTGATTGAGTAGATTGGTTGTGCTGATTGTTAGCATGTGATTGATATATGCTTATGATTTAAAATTAATTAAAATCTAAATATATTATTAAATTACCTTTGCTTTTAATTTCGGGGACGAAATTCTTTTAAGGGGGGAGGAATGTGACAACCCGGAATTTTCTAGCAATATCAATTTAATAATCTGCATTAAATATTAAATTGATTTGATATATCTCTACTAATTAAATCTGAATTGATACTTTTCTTTTAATAAATATCTGATTGGTAAATTTTATCTGTTAAAAATTAATTGTTTGTTTTCTATTTATAAATGTATATATTTGTATACATTGCAAATAGATGAGATTTTGTTTTAAAGCTTAACTAATAAACTATGTTTCAAATACTAATATATATTTTAGTGAATTGGAAATTATGTTTTATTTAATATAAACTTTTCAAAGTTAAATAAATAAATACAGGGTTTTAAATACATAAGATAATTGCTTAAATAGTTTGATACTTATTTTAACTTAAGTTCAAATTTAAATTTATTAACAAAAGGATTTGTTTTCTTTTCTTTTTAGTATAGCTTGATTAAAATATGAATTTAAAAATATATATGAGTTTTAATACAATTTTGTCAAACGATACTTTAATATATATTATAAAATATGTAGATAAAAAGATAAGTTAATTTATCTACCATGTCAAAGTGATAAATGTGTTTTTATAAAATAAATAAAACTAGAAACAAAAATACAAATAATTTTGTAGTTTATTTAATTTTAAAACAACAAAACAAAAATAACAACATTCACATGCATTTCAAATTTACAATAACAAGACAACAATAAAAACTAGAAACAAATAAATTTTTAAGGTTGTAAACCAACATAAGCAAACTGCAGCATATATAATATGTTTAAAACATTAAGAACAAAAGAATAATATCTAGAAGTAAATGACAGTAACAAAAAAATATGTATATATGAAGCTTGTGAAGGAAGACATTATTAAGTATCTTTAAGCAAACAAACAAAAATCATTAATGAAAATCTTCTTAGTACACAAAGTATTCATATCAGCCTCCATTAACAAATATCTCTGTTTCAAAAAAAAAATTTGTACAATACAAGATTTGTATGCAAATATTGTTACAGTGTATGAAACATAATTATAACCCTATCTTCTTTCTTTCTATAAAGCAGTCTCACCTTATTCAATTCGAACTGATTAAAAAGTAAAATACACTTCATTTCAAACTAATCCAAACTTCACTTAAACATTAACCAAGATTCAATACCCCTGAGAATCAAAGAAGAGAGTTCAACCTGTAAATTTCAAGCCTGTTGCTTAATCAAGGAGCAACTGTTCTTCTCTGCAAATTGGTGAGTAACACTTTTATAAATTTCTTAGGTTTTAATCTGTTGCAAGCTAAATTTTTGGATGCTTAAAATATTTGTGTGAATCTATACATATTCCTTTCTCTGGCCAATTGCAAAATAAATTACTGCATATTGAATTCTCTGTGAGTAACTTTTGTTTTTCTTATTTATCATTATTCAATATAGCTTAAGTTAAATGGTTGTATATGTTTTCTGTGATGATATGTATGGTTAACATACAAGTATATGCTGCTGTGAATCATTTGTATGTAGGTATACATATATTGTGCACTGCTGTAAATTTGAGAAATCCCTGTTTAGTTTTCAAAGTCCAAACCTGGTTCAAAATTTCATTTGATCTTGTTCCAATCTATGTTAAGCCTTAAACCTTGAATGAAATATATCTGTACACTATAAACTTTTGTTTAAAAATTTGTTTTAAGCAAATAAACTTGTGTTGTCACTGGAAAGGGCTAAAACACAAAACCATTTTCAAACATGTTAAAATTCAAGTTTACTAAATTACAAATTCATGCATATAAATGGAATTCATATACTAAAGTATGATTTTTAAGGTGGGTTTGGAAATTTTTAATGGTATATTATGAGAGCAGTTTGTGTTTTAGTGTTTTGGGCATTTAGAGTTGCCATGGATGATCAAGTGGATCTGGTGGTATGAGCTTCGGTCTGGTGGTAGAGGAGGCTACCGTGGAGCTAGGAAAAATAGGGGATGGCGGCGCAAAGGGTTGTGGAAGAATCCGCATAAGTTTAAAGTTTTTAAACCTAAAATTTACTATGTTTGAGTTTTGGATCACCGCGTCTTGTACAAGTGTTCGAGTGTCGCGTGGCTTTGAGGAAGGGTAGAGGGAAGATGGTCGAAGTGGTAGCCGGAGTTTGGTGGCCTCCGGTGGTGGGAGCATCGTGCACATGGCAGCGACAGGTTTGGAAGGGAAAGTGAGGTTGTGTTCCAGGTTTTGTGTTCTGTTTCTAATTTGTTCTCGCGCATGGAGAAACTCGAAGCCAGTCGGTGTTTTTCTCGAAGAACATCGTTCGTTACTCGAAGTAAACAGGAGGGGTGCGCGGTTTGTTGTTCAGGCTCTAAAGCCTGTAATAGTTTTTCTGTTTTTTTTGAAATTTTTGTTTTAAACTAAAATCAAGATCAAGCCTGTTTCTAACTCAAAGTTTAAATAGTGAATTTAAGTTAGTTTTGAAATAGGGTTGGAAATAATAAAGTTCTATAATTTAAATTATTTTATTACCCTAAAAGTGCTTAATGCTTAAGCATACTTAAAAGAGTCGAATGTAAAAATGAAAGTTAAATTGATTAGAAAAGATTTAAATATGAGGTCTGGTTCAGTTTTGAAGGTTGTTCAAGATTCTAATATGTACTAGCTACAGTTTTTAAAATCTTAAATCATGATAAACTAAGTCCAAGTAAAAGTTTAAGTATGATTCAAGTTGGAGTGTACAATTAGATTTTTGATAAAATAAAGTTTTATAATTTAAGTTTATTCAAATAAGTTTTAATTGTAATTAAACATGTGAGTTGCAAAGGGGTTTTGAAAATAAATTAGTTTTAAAACTTTATTAAGGATAAATTGGTTTTTAGTTAGAAAGTAAATTGAAATGAATGTTTTAAACATATTGGAATTTTACTTTAATTCATGAAGTTTTAGAATTTTATATGCATTAACCTTTAAGTTAATTAGGTAAGAATAATTAATGATGGATATTAATTAATTTAGTAATTATAAGTTTAAAAGTAGTAATTAAAGTTAATTAATAAATTAATTAACTAATATGTGATTAGAACCATAAATTAGATATTTATTTAAATTAATAAATTTTAATGGTTAATCAAACTTATAATTAATAATGATTAATATAAGTTGATTATGTTAGAAGAAAATAATTAAATAAGTGTTAATGAAGATCATTAACAAGATTATTTATAATTAATTAATGTAATTGATTTTTAATAAATTAATTGGATTAATTAATACAATAATAATCATTGTAATAGTTTAAATGTAATTTATTTATTTGAAAAGTAATAATTACTTATTAATTGTGTAGATTGACTTGAGTTAATTAATTAAGTTTAATTAACTGATATTTTGGAAATTAAATTACTTAGAGAAGTAATTGATGGATAATTACTGGAGGTAATTAACTGGATGATGTTGTTAATGGAAGTAATTAGAATATAATTACTTGAAATTAATCAAAGGATTAATTTAGAGTGTTATTGAGAAGTAATTAATTATGAATGATTAATTATTGTTTGTTATTAATCAAGAGGATTAATATTAGTGATTTGAAGATTTGTATTCTTAATATAATTAATAAATGAAATGTAATTAAGAAATTAATTTATTTGAGAATAATAATAAATCAACAAGATAATTAAATGGTAATAAATCAATATAAATGTAATTAATTAATGGATTTATTCAAGATTTATTTACTGTAAATGAATTAAGGAAATTACTGGAATGTGGCAAAGAATATTTAAATCAAAGATAATTAATTTGAATACATAAGTAATGGATAATAAGATTTAAATTGAGTTAATTAATATTAATTAATTTAAGAAATCATTTGATGATTTGATATGTGTAATTACATAGTGTAATTAATGGAGCATAATTACTTAGAATAGTAATTAGATAATAATTATTTGATGGAATAAATACAAGATGATTTGTAAGTGGAGTAATTTGGGTAATTAATCAAGGGATTAATTTATGGAATTAATTAATCATAGGGTGATTAATAAGTAATTAAGTGTAGTTAATTACTGGTTTGTTATTAATCAAGGGTGATTAATAATTGTGTTTAAATAAAGATTAACCAAATAATATAATTAATTTAAATAAAGTAATTTAATATAAACTGGAGATTATTAATTAATATAATTAATGATGTAATTAAAGATTGTTTAATTAAGGAATAATTAAAAGGGAAGTAATTAAATGTTAATCTGCTATGAATGATTTAGAATAATTCATTTGAGAATAGATTAAAGACTAAATTATTCTTGTAATTAGAGAATGATTAATTAATTTGATTTATAGTTAATTAATGATTGTGAAAGCAGGATTTATGGAATGATTAATTTATTTTATTATAAATTAATTAAAGATGGAAGTAGTTAATTTAATTCATTTTAAATTAATTATAGATTGTGATTCATAAATCATCTCTTATGGATGATATTGATATTTCACTGTTTGATTGTGATCTCAGATATGAGATGGACAATGTCTATGTGATATGGATGTATAGTTTAAGTATGATAATATTTAATTATCTGTTTGGATAATGATATTAGTTATCTGTTTATGATGATGTGATTATCTATTATGAAATGTGAATTATCTATCTGTGCATATTGATAATATTGAATTCATTGTTAAGACTAAATAGACAACTTGGCCTTAAAAGACACGTTTTGGATTTCGATGAGACCGGGATCGGTTTTCCTAATTTGGAATATCCGAAAACCACATCGATTCCAAATTAACGATAGGTCGTGAATCTGAAGTGAAGATGAAGATTCAGAATGCAAGGGTTATCGTCGTTAACTCTGAGGGTGATTCCATAACGAGTGTAACGAGATGATGCCTTCGGTTTCGTTCGAACCCGGAACGAACTTGTATGGATTGAATGCTTTCAACACATCGTCAGGCGGATGATGAGAATTCTAAGAAATATTTTCTATAAGGTAATCGTAACCTCAAGCCTCATCAACCGGGAATGGCTAAAACAGGGGAGGTGCAGCAAGGTTAGGTGGGTCATGCCCAAGCAGGACAAGGATATTCCCCTGTCTAGATGTCCCTTTTTATTCGGCTGTGTGGGCAGTTGGTCTGCAGCCAACTGCGGGGTTTATCTTGTTCGGGACTGTTCAGTAAGGAATGGTTCCGACCTTGTGTTGCAGAGGGTCGGGAGTGATCCTCGGTACGTTGATCTAAGCCACGTACTGTGACGGGCGGTACCCCAGTAGCCCTGCCATTGTATGGAATCCAAAATCCAATAAGTGCCTACGGTTTTGATTGTATTACCCACTTTTGTGGCTAGTAGCTGGAATTTAATAGATGTAACAATTTCGGCTATTTTCTATTTACTTGAAAACCCTAGACCTATTATAATATCACTTGATTTCCTATCAAATGTTTTGGTTAGCGTAAGGTAAAAACTTTTCCATGTTTATGTGTGGGAAGTCTTACGTGATACCTTTTCTTTTCAAAAGATTTTCAAAGTTAAGCAACTTTAACCTGTTACTCATACCAGACCCATGTCTGACCCGAAGTTTTTTTTTGTTTTTTTCTCATAAACTCTCGGGTACCCAAATTTTTACGGGTAGTCAAGGGATTCAGGTTTAGCTTTGACGAATTCTGGAGGAGCAATGGAGCAGGAGGCTTCAGCGTTATAGATATATAAATAGTTCCGCTGTGTGGTATCTCTGTGATGTATTGTGTATTGTGTTGTATTAACTAGACAGGTGTTTATAACTGTCTAGTATGTGATGTAATATACGTATCACTTTGATTGATGTTATATATGTTATGTAAATACTTATGTGATTAATATAATTTATTCGTTCCGCTGTGAGATTCTGATGTTGTTGTTCTTTCTTCTCTATCTTTTCTATTTTCTCACCCTTTTCTTTCTTAAAAACGATACTACTTCCTGGGCGTAGGAAGTGGGGTCGTTACAGAAAGCCTAAAATGAATGGGATGGGTATCCAGAATTAATTCATTTGTTTTTCATATCATCATATTATACTGTTTGAATTGTTTTAACCATTGTGGATGTAGAAGCATAGTGTATGGTTTTATAAAGGTTTTTGAGATACTAGTGAGGGGAAAACCCGTTCCGCTAAACGGCTCAATAGATATCTAAATGATTTGAGATGGTAGATTATTATTCATACCAAGCTTTATGTCTAACTCGAAGTTTATGTTTTCTCCTTAAACTCTCGGGTACTCGATTGATTTTGAGTAGTTTGAGAGTTGAGGTTTTCAGGCACCTCTTAAGACGAATAAGCTTTTGAAGACGTGTAGAAGGCATGATGGCTACTTAGAATTCTCTTTTCTTTACATTCCGCCATGTTATTTGTGAAGGCAAAGTTGTTATATTGCCTTTATATACTCTGAACATCCAAGGGGGCATCATCATATGTCGCTCTTGGCGTATGTTGTTATAAATATATTTTCTCTAAACATGATTTGCAAATATGGGGTTATGTAATGCAAAGGAAATGTTTTGATATGGAATGTGATTTTCTTTAAAGTTTAATTTTTTTTTTCCATATTCATGCGTTCTTTGTATCTATGAATCTAACTTCGCCGTATTTGGTCATCGAGGATTAATAACTACGAATGATTGCAGCATCCGTAGCAGTTAGTTTTGGGCCTCTAAGTAGGGGGATGTTACAGACCATGCTGGGAATTCCCAAATCAAAGCCGTGCACTCCCATAAGTAGCGCATTATTCCTCGAGCCTTGAAACCATGCTCTTGAAACACGAACTCCTCATGTTACCCGAAGATTGGTAAAGTCGAGAACCTCCAAATCGTTCCAAATTGAAGGATCATATCGATCCCAAAAGCTGCGCATCCCATAAGCCACGCACACTCTTAACAGTCACACATTTCATGAGCCATGTGCACTCTTAAGTAATGATATTGTCCCAACAATGCTAGGAAACTCATTTATCACAGGACTAACAAGAATCAATCCACTCCCATTATCATGAGTAAAGGTCATGACTCCACCAATGTCGTATGGCTATGAACCAGCAAAGAATTCCCGATTATTGACCGATAAAATCTCTGGAATCGAGATGCCCAAATCGTAAGTTCTCGTAGATAGGAACTGTAAAATAGATACTATCACAAGCATCTGTGGGATCACACGGATCAATCGGTCATTTGGTTAAGTGTTTGAAATAACCAACCCCATGTTCTGAAGGGTTGCCATAAGAAAGTACTAAATAGGGGCACCACACCATACATACACATGTAGAGATGGCAAGCCATATATCTGGAAGGTGGCCTATAAGCGATTTTCGCATTCGACGGTAGAAGCACATCGTCCTCTAGGATGCCATATTCTGAGCAAATGCTTCGCAATGTCCCGTGTGTAAGGATCGAAGAGGATTTCTTTAAAGGATCAAGCAGAACTCTGAAGTTAGGGGGACTGCGGTCAATGATGCGACCAGTTGGGATTAGATGCCATGCTGCTCCGAGGCCATGGAAGTAGTAGGTCCAACTAGGATCAACGAAGAACCTGCTTTAGAAATAGGCGAGCTTCCTTCAACTATACTACGCCAGGAGGATTTGCGCATCATTATATATTAGAAAGCTTGTTTTCAAAATGGTCAGGTGTGCCAAATCCCTAAACTATAAATACCTAGCCTGGTTGATACATGGAATTCGAAAGGTAATTGACATGTACCAACCAATGATCAGACTCTAAATATTAACCGTAAGTGTGTGAGATATGCAATCTATGTGAGAACGAGCTCGGCATCCTGAACGCTGTAAACATACCATTCAATGTACATAGCTCACTCATACTGGAAAAAGCAATCTATATCAGCTATTGCTGTCCTTTCATCTACAATTACCCATTTTCGATTAAGGATCGATAATGGACCCGATATCTGAAGTGACATGGAAAACTCTTCCTATTCTAAGTACACTGACTATGCAATGACAAGACCAAACCAACATTAGCAATTATAAATCAACGAGTCCGAATGGGGAAATAAATTATCAGCATAAGTCGATTTTAGTTCCCTAGAAAGTGATAACAAACTAAACTGCATGCAAGACGTAATCTAAGTTATTATTACCTTCTATAAAAACCAAAATCAATCCGCAATCCATAGGATGTCATGCCAGAATCGACTGTGAAACTTGGTACAAGTTAATTCTGATTCTGTGGATAAAGATAGCAAAATATGTTGAGTACCGGGGCAAAGCCATAGCTTCGCTCCATGAAGAACTTTGGACTCGATTTACTATTTGTTCCACAAAATCACAATCGATGCAAACTTTCCACTACATCCGTCATCAGACACCATTGATCAATGGTGTAATATTACAACAAAATTCAGTCCACCGACCTTCGAAATTGAGAAAAATGACAATCTTAGATTCAAGATAGCTCGAACTAGGTTGTTGGGAAAACTGGATTGATAATGCTCCAAGGAAGGTGTAATTGTGCTGATGGAGGATTTATAAGGTGGCAGTAGGTGGCGCTAGGGGAGAAGATTAACGGTGGTGGGTCTAAGCAACAGCAAGTAATAGATCAGCAAAAGCTTCATGAGTTTTTTTCGATTCAGCTGAAAATTGTAAAGTGAAAAATGGAGATCCAATCGTTATTGATCCAGTTGGATTGGTACTTATCCAATTTATTTCCCCCAAATGACCTCAAACTTTCCTTGTTTGCCCAACTCAATATTCGTATTCATTCTAGAGGCTATCAAGTCAAGATCATTCCGTAATTACGACTAATGATGAATTACATCGAGAACTGGATAGCTAGCCGGAACATCGTAGGCAGCTACTCAAAGAAGCTAGATACGACCAATAAAGCTCCATGAAATGGGAACTGAAAGATGAATAATTCCAGGCATGCCTTGTTTCCAATGAAAGCATGCTCTAGTGGCAAATGTTAACCATGTTTTCGACCCAATAGAATTCAGAAGGAGTTTAAACATTCAAATTGTGCCCAGACAACTCGAAACTTGACCAAAAGACCTAAAATTACATGATAAAGAAACCCAAGAAGTTTGGATTAATATATGCCAAGTACTGACATATAGTTCTTTAATCCATATGCGTTATATTGCTACATCTCTCCTAAACTTATCAACCAAGTTTGATAACATTCCGAGCATCCAAATTGAAGAAATCGAGACTTATTTGATTCGAATTACAATTCAATCTAATATACAGGTGAGCCATCGTCAAAATAAGTCAACAAGCTACGAAATCACATGGGAACCTCGCATGTAAGAAGAGAAGCCAGGAAAGAAGGAGTTGTGCAAAAATTGTTCAACATTTTAGATCGGTACTGATCCAAATATTTTCGAAAACACCCCAAACTTTATGCCTCCTCCTACGGTTAACTACCGGCTTTTGGTACTGTAGTTCCAATCTAAGTGTTATAAAAATCCTATAAATACCATCCTATCTTCAACAGAGAGGGGGTTGGCTACTCTGATCACTGGAAACTCTACTACTAAGATTCTTCAACCTTCTTCCTCCTCATAATGGCTACCAAGGGACAATTGGGATCCTTCTTTTTACCTCCATAAATAGTGGTCTGATCTTTCCTCATTCAATTATTAGAATTAGAAACAGCTTGTACTTATGATCAGCAATCAATCTATCACTAAAATCTATAAAGTGGACGTAGGATTCATTAACAGCCGAACCACTATAAAATCTTATGTTTCTCTGCCTTATTTTGCCTTTTCTACAATTTGAAGACTATTTAGCTCTACTTTATTTGTCTTGATAAACGGGACTGGTGCTTTCACAATCATATCAAGGTATATTGATCCATTTTTTGGGTTAACAACCCCCTTAAAAGAAATTCATCTCGAAATTAGCATACAAAATGATAAATCAAAATAACTCAAAAGGGCATATATTATATACCATGAAACCCATACAAAAGATACATACCAAGCAACTACATCACAAATAGTGTATACATAATCCTTACAAACTTGCAAACAACTATCCTAACAACCACTCAGGATAAGCTTCCCTCACACTATCCTCTGTTTCCCAAGTACAATTTCTAGGATTCGCACTCTAGTGGATCTTAACCAATCTCGCTACCTTATTATGAAATCTTTTCTCATCCCGATCCATATACGAACTGTGTAACAACCCTGTATTTTACAATTATTTTTAAATTGAATTTCCAAATTTAAAAGCTTTATTTATGAAAAAGAATAATTTTTTTATTTTAAATATAAACTTTTATTTTGATATGGATTAGAATTCCAAATATGACTAAATAGAATAATTTTCCAAAAAGTGAATTTTGGTTAAAATAGTCAAACTTTGACTTTTAAATTTAAATTTTAAATATTTGAAAATTTGAATTTTATCTTTTATTGTGAAAGTAAATAAAATTTTAAGCTGCTTTTCGTTTCGTTGAAATCTAATTTATAATGTGAAAGTTCTGCCTTTTTAACTATTGCGTGTAATTTGCTGTATTTAACAAAATGGTTTATTTTAAATTATATAAATAATATTTTATTTGGTCATGTAATGTTATAATATATTTATATGGGTAAAATAAAATGCTATGTATATATTTTGGTTTTAAGCATTTTTAAAAGTGTTATTGACATTTTCAAAATGTCTGTTGTATTATGTTTATAAATTTTAATTCCTAGTTTCAAATAGTTAAACTAATTCTTTATTTATCTTTATATTTTTTCTTAAGAACTTATTTATTCTCATTCCTAATTTATTTTGTTCCTTGTTTATTTTATTTATTTAACTTTTATTTGTTTTAAAGTAAAATAGAATTTTATAAGATAGTGATATTTATTTGTAATTTTCATGTCTTGTTTCCAATTTTTAAACAATTTCTTTAGTTCTTTTTTTTTCAATTTTCTCTAAATTTAATTATTTATTTCAATTTGAAAATGTTTTAAAAATCCTTTTATTTCAAAAAAAAAATTTAGAATATTTTTAAAATGTAGTAAACAATTTTCCAAATTCAATGGTGATTTATTTGTAATTTCTGGACGCTGTTTTGGATTTTTAAACAATTTTTTATTCTTTTCTATTTTCCTTTAAAATTAATTACTTATTTTCGTATTTTTTCACTTTGTTTCGGTTTTTAAAAGTATTCTATGAAATTATTATTTTTGTTTGTTTTATTTGTTTTAAAAAGAAATAAGAAATATGAAGAGTTAAAAAGCTCATTTAACTTAAGTCTTTTCACCTCCTAAAGTCTTTTCACTTGCCATGACCCCTCCTTTATGCTTTTGGCCATGTAATCTTTTGAGTAGCCATATATTTTCATTATTTTCAGGTGAAAAAAAGTTCTCATTTCCATTCATTTATGGCTAGGAGAAATTTTTTTCGTAATGGCCTTATTTTTCTTCTTCTTTTCTTCATTTTTTTTCTGTTGAATGTTCTTGAATTTGCCTTGATTCCTTCATATGTTGCTCGGCCTATCACCACCACTCCTTCACCGACCACCACACCAACTCCTTTCCACAACATCCACGACCTAACCCTCTTCCTCCTCTGACCATATATGGCCATGACCTCCCCTTGAAGCTAGCACCACAAAACCATGTCTAAAACCCCATAAACAACCACATAGCCGATCCTACCTTCATCTACCCTTCATCCACCACCAAGGCCACCACCTTGAGCCGCCACCACCACCTTGCTACCACCACTACTCACCACCTAAACCTCTATCCATACATGTACCTGATGATGACTGAGCCATCTGACTTATAGACCGAGCCAAAAGTTGAACCAAACTCCACTATGTTGCCTAGTCTCTTGATATCCTTATGTTGTAACTTCCTCCACATGTTCTAGCCTTTATGCCACGCATTCCTATGGTCAAACCAGAGTCAAAGTCATGTCAAACCTGACCTAAATAAACCTCTATGCCATGCAAAGCATTGTAGAAAACAAGGCAAAAGATTTGACATTCGAATCTCTTTTCATTTCAAAGTTATTTCAAATTGATTGTTGTATTGAATTGTAATTTTATTTTGTTTTGTTTTGGGTTGTAACACAAGTTCTAAGCTTAGATCTCTTCCCACTAGAGCCTATTGTTGTGTCATCATGCCTTCTGCAATCCGTTGTGTCATTTGTGTGGCAATCTCCCGCCATAAAGGTGAGTAAAACTCACACGACGTTTATACTTATGTAGTTGTGAAACAACAACAATTGAATGTGTAGAAAATCATAAGATGTATAACTGCCTATGATTATTTATATATCATGTTAAACCTGTTAAATTTCATGTCATATCATCTGTTATTATATATATGTTGTTAGTGTTCATTTATATCTGTTTATCACACCGCAAGTTCCCTGTAGATTAGAAATCACTGTGAGTTGAAAGTGTTTTTGGATATTTTTAAGTATTTTAAAAATATAAATTTATGAAATTTGATTTAAATAGATTTTGAAATGTTTTCAAATAAAGAAATTATGATTTTTGTATGAGTTAAAAATGTAATTAATGAATGGTTAAATTGGATTATGGAAATATAACTTAAGTTTGGAATTTTGGTTAAAAATGATATTTAAGTTATATAAATAAAATGGAAATTTAAATTTTATTTGGAAAATGGTAAATATGATAATTTGATTTAAATTTGAATTTAAGTGATTTATTAAAGTATTATTGATTTTTCTATGAATTTAAGTGGTTAAATAAACGAATGCTTAAAAGTGAAATTTTAAAATATAACTTGACTTGGAAATATGAAACTTGAGTTTTAATTAAAGATTTAAATTAATTAAATAAATTGGAAATTTAGTTAAATTTGTGAAATGGTAATTTAAATATGAAGTGTTAAGTTTATTTGTTGAAAAGTGAAGAAAGGAAATTATACACTTGAACTAATAAGTGGAATTATTGAAATTTGGATTTATTTATAAGAAATTGGTTTTATAAAAATCAATATGTTTAATTATATGTTAATGTACATTTTTAATGTTAAACTATGATTTTTAAAATGTTTAATGAGTTTAAAATGAAGTAATTTACTTGTTGGAAATACATTAAAATTTGGAATTCGCTTTTAATAGCATTCAGAAATGCTATGGTTTCTGAATTTGACTAAAACTAAGTAAAAAGAGCAATTATAGCATTTCTGAAATGTTGTAGTGGTTGTAGTTGAACTTATAGGCTAAAATTGAACTCAGGCCTATTACAGCAGTTCTGTAATTGCTGTAATAGTCTGTTCTTTGCTGAAACTAATAAAAACTCTACACTTGAACCAAAGCTATTACAACATTTCTGGAAAATGCTGTCTTTGCTGTTTTGAACTAAAATTTAATCAAAACTGAGTTTTAACAGTAGTTTTAAATGTTGTCTTTGCAGAAATAAAATGTTTCCAAGTATAACTTATAATAGCTTTTTCTTATGCTGTGAAATGCTGAAATTTTAATAATTATGGTTTTTGACTTAGTAAACGAACTCAGAATGGTTCGAAACTTTGGAAATTGAATACTTGAATTGAAAGAATAATAATTACACTTTTAAAGGGTTTAAATGACGTAATTTAATTGAAATATAAATCATTTAAAGAGTGGTTTGAATTGAAAATGAATGAATGTTATCTTTGAATTTAAAGGATGTTTAAGATAAGATATTTTGATATATTAAAATGATTTGAAATGAAGTTTTGGAAAGATATGATATTTTGATATATTAAAATGATTTGAAATGAAGTTTTGGAAAGATATGATATTTTTTATATAATAAAATGATTTGAAATGAAGTTTGGAAAGATATGATATTTTTGATATATTGAAATGATTTGAAATTAAGTTTTGAGAAGATATGATATTTTGATATATGAAAATGGTTTGTAAATGATTTGATCTTTATTTGATAAAGATTTGAACTGGAAATGATATTCTATTTGAAGTAAAATATTATTTTAAAGTTATAACCACGGGTTATAATAACGATTGGTTGGCAAAAAGACGGGGATCAGATATCTGGCATAATCTCTGTCGATACCGAAAACCACTTTGATAACTGTGTACGCGGTGGAGATTCCAGAATGAAGTAGGATGGTGGCGACGTTCTTGTGGTATGTTACGTGGACCCAACTCGCGTGAGTTGGCATAAGGTGGCTAAAACAGGAGCGGTCTCGGGCCAGTTGAGGTCGCATCGTAGCGGACGCATTTCTTCGATACTATACTCATACTTGCGATTGATTAGATGGCCATCCTCCGATTTTGATTGGAAGTGTGTTCCACGGTGGGCGTATGTGGCTGTTGCGTTACCACCAGCCCGAATGTCGTAAATGATACATCTACCCTAGCATTTCCTTATGTGTCGTACCACCTACCATACCGAGCCTTTACTACGAGTTTGGATTTCTCCCGTAGCCGGTGGAGTATTCAGGGTAGTCTCCCGATCTGGAGATATGCTAATACTGGATGGATTATTGGGACTATTACGTGTTAAGGTGGAAAATGTAAAGCCTTAATGCTATTTAAAAGTATGTTTATTTTACTATTAGACATTATTATAATAGCCCAATATTACCACATAGTAAATAGTTTAACGGATCCTTAGAGGATGGGCGGTCCCAAGCATCTTCTAAGTTACTTGTACCTTTTCTACAGTTCACTTAAGTTGGTTTACATGGTATAAGTATGTATGTCCTGACTCGAGGGTTTGTATTTTTATTTACGCTCGGGTCAGCCTGAGTTATTCACAGAGTTGGATTCGACTTCTGGAGATTGGAATCGCTAGAGATTATCTGTTTATCTAGTCTTATCTATTCCAGTTCTGTTGTTCTATTCAGCTTGTACTTGGTTGTCATCTTGAGACTTCTGTTGTACTTTATTTTCTTCTGTTGTATTTTATTTAACTCTGATATATTTATATAGTAGCTTCATGAACTACTATCTCTTTTATTTCCGCTGCATTATTATATACTCTGTGTCTGTGATCTATGATTTTATTTACTGTATATTCTGAGATTTTCCAAATTTTTATTTACAACGCGGTACTTTATCTCTCTTACTTCCGCTGCATTATTACATACTCTGTGTCTGTGATCTATGATTTTATTTACTGTATATTTTGAGATTTGCCAAATTTTTATTTACAACGCGGTATTCTAAGCAATTCAATTCCGGCATGAGTGCCTACCCATACACCTATAATGGATGTGAATGGTTGAAAATATCCGGTCGTTACAGTTGGTATCAGAGCTCTGGTTTTAGGAAAAACTCAGTATATATAGTAGATTTAATTTCAGAATCACTTTCGTTCGAGCTTGAATTCCTTCTTCTTCAATACGGTTTCCTTTGAATTTTGGAACGTTCCATGCGGTTCCAAATTCCATACATGTCCTCCACTATTCATCCTATTTTGATTTTGGAGTATCCCATAACTCCACTTCAAAGGGATCTTTATAATGAGTCGGTGGTCTCGCCAATCTCAAATTGATTTGTAAAGGGATGAAACTCCTTTACAACAGCATCGATACACCAAAGATTTTATATCCTCGGTTTAGATGTTAGTATCTCTTATTATCCCAAACTCTATCTCCTGAGGTCGAATGTAAATTTACCCCAAAAAATCCACATCGATCTTATTCTTTATCTCACGGCTGACCGGTTAAGGTTGCCCGCGATTTATATAAGCTTATCCATCATCCTATTCTATTATTTAATCATCTCATCCTTGTTTCTAACTTATTTTCAAATCAGAATTTCCTTTGATTTGAGTTAATCATATTTGAATCTCTATCCTTCTTTGAAAATCTATTCATGTATAGTGTATTTGTAAACTAATATTTAAAATTAAAATGTTTTATATATTGTGTTGTTTGAGTTGTTGATGTTGAATTGGGTTTCTGATCGATTCGTCTGATCAACGCTATCGGTAAGATTTCCAAAGCACTTTGACAGAACAAACTGACCCAATATTATTTTAAAATTTGGTTAATGAAATAAATTTAGATATACAATTAAATCTATGGAACTTAATAAAATAATTTAAATTGATTATTTGAAATGATAATACTTGATTTATCATTTATTGTTCTATAAAGGAATTTATAAATTGATTTAGGAACTGAAATGAATTTTAAAAAAAATGTGAATTTAATTTCCGCTGGTTTCAAACCTTGTGTTTAAAGTTTAAAAGGATATATTATTTAAAGTATTTTCAAATAGAAATTTGTTTCCAAAGAATTTTAAAGTTTAAAGTTAGTACTAAATAACTTCGGTGATGACTGCAACATCATCGACGTTCATTTTCGAGTTTCGAAGTGAAGAGACTGTTCTGTAGTCTTGCTACAACTTTGTTTTGGGAATTTAATTGATTGGAATTTCTAAAATATGACTTGATTTATAATATATATAGATATATGATTTAAAATTGATTTGACATATTATGTATACATAATTACTTATCTCCAAATGGTTTGGAGGTAATCTGTAATGGGTCGATTTTTCGTTGCCGAAAAACCGAATAGTTATGGGTTTTAATAAGATAAAGTAGAAAAGAAGAGAAGAAAAGAAGATAATAGATAAGGTAGAAGATGGAGGGAAAAGAAAACAGAAAATTAGAAAATAGAATAGAAAAGAGAAAATAGAACAGAACAGAGAATAGAACGGAATAGAAAACAACAGAACTACATCAGAATCTCACAATTCGCAGCGGAACAACATATAATAATAAATGAATAATCTTTAAACAAAGAACTATATCAGTTATTACATTTTATACATTACATTACATCATATCATCAGAGTGTACAACAACAACAACAAACAATGCAGCGGAAAAGAAATACTATATAAACTAGTAATACGCCATGCCATCCATTCAATTCAATTACAAAAGTTGAATTTCATTTGTATAACTCAAGTTCACATTTATCACTTAACTTTATTAATTTACTTTGATACTAATATCAACTTCATTCCATATCACTTAAGTTACATTTCATTTTACTTTAAATTCATTTTTTTCTTACAACTCATATTCATAAATATATTCATATAGTTTCACTTCTTATATATATAAGTTTATTTCACAATTGTAAATCACTTTAATTAAAATTCAATTCTTATAATCCTTTTGCTTATACAATTATTCCTTTATTTAGATTATTCAAACAACCAAACAATCAACTTATATACTTTAATAATTCTGAAAAATTATTCCTTTATATATAAAATATAATCAAGGTAAAATTATTTCATTTACCCAATTTAAAACAATATTATGTTGGTTTATCTTGTTTAAGAGTTTAGAAACTCCTATCTACGATAGTTAGCAAGACTACATCGACCAGAATCTATAAACAATCAACCGATAAGTCAACACAATATAAAACAATTTTATATTCACTAACAAATACGCTCTCATAGCTATTATTACACTCAAACTCATTCTAGAGTACTACTGACTCTATCTCTAATGAGTAATACCCAACAGAACCATGGTTGTCGCTTAACCATAAGCTCTGATACCAGATGTAACGTTTCGATTTTTCGTTGCCGAAAAACGGAATAGTTATGGGTTTAAGAAAAAGAATTTAAGAAAAGAGAAGGGAAAAAGATAGAAGAAGATAGAAGAAGGTAGAAAATAGAGAGAATAGAAAATAGAAAATTTTAAAAAAAGAAGAAAAAGAGAATAGAGAACATAGAACGGAAAGGAACATAGAGAAAACAACGGAACAACATCAGAATCTCACAATTCGCAGCGGAACAACATATAATAATAAATGAATAATCTTTAAACAAAGAACTATATCAGTTATTACATTTTATACTTTACATTACATCATATCATCAGAGTGTACAACAACAACAACAAACAATGCAGCGGAAAAGAAATACTATATAAACTAGTAATACGCCATGCCGTCCAGCTTGCCTCCAGCAACTCCAGAATATCCAGAATATCCTGATAAACCTTAACTCTTGACTGCCCATGTGGAAATTGGTGGGCACCCAGAGTTTAGGAAGGAAAACAATAAACCCCAAGTCAGTCATGTGACTGGTGTGAGAACTCAAAACAGTTTATTTATCTTTAAAATCAAAATAGAGAGATATTTTTAAATTCAATTCGCAATGCTTTTAAAAATGAGACTACCATAAGACCTCCTGCCACACACACAATGCAAACGCAGACTTGGAGAAGATTTCTCCTTATGATAGCCAAACATGCTTGATACGCATTTAAAAAGAACATTTGATATTATTACTAGTGCATAGTGTAGAAAATTCATTTCGAAAGTAGAATATAAATCTTAGCCAGCATAGGTACCATTATATTATGCCTACTAATAGCTACTTCCTGAGGAAGCAGGTTCTACAACTAAAACCGTACAAGATCGTATTGTTTCTTTGGATTTCCAATAAATGATCGGGCCAAGGAACTTCCCATTGCCACATGAGAATGCCTCTGGAAGGACATCCCCGAGAACCAAACCGGAACTCTGCCAACACAAGGCCGGGTTACCCCTAACTGGGTAACTACTGACACGAGCACGCCATTCCCCGATCGTAAACGACCTTTCTCATGGGATCCCGAAAACCAACCACCACAAAGTAATAAATTCGTAGTGACCACATAGGTTAAAAATCTGGGCTCCATACCATGATACCACCTCTATCCAGAAGGAAATGTACATACCCTAAAGGGAGCTACCCCTCATAACCTTGCCGCATCTTTCCTGTTTTGACCATTTCCGGGGTGTGAGGCTCGACGAATTCACGTCCACAAAAACATACTTTATACAAAAGCCATGCTTTGGGTCAACAAATGATCAACACAATGATCACCAAGATAGACGATCAAATAAACGATCCTATCACAATAATCAACACAATGATCATTTACAGCAACACTCAGCATGTCACATTACCAAATTGGGAATATATCGCTGATAACTTCAACTACATAACCTCTAAGCTCGTACGTCTCAGAGAAGGGTGTTAAGCTAAAGAATAAATTCTTCGCCACCAACAGAAATATATTTGAAAGAAATCGGCTTTATATCTCAACTTGTAATGTCAGACATACAATCCATACAAGTCTGTTCCGGGCTCGAACAAAACCGAAGGCACTTACAAAGAAGTCCTTGCAATCCGGATATCCACAATCTTGATCGGATTCACCATCACATATGGAGAACTCTATACCGGAGCAACTCGGTGCAGAGTAAATCGACAGGTCATCCTATCGCTCTCGCAAATACCGGGTCTTCAACACCGATCTTCAAATGCAATTCATAACGACGTATCACATATTCGGAATGGGTTATACGACCCCATGGTCCTTTCCCGGTTAACCCGAATAGTGAGCGCTTATTTAAAAATAAGTGTGGCATTCATATTCAAACAAATCACATCAAATACCCATTCAAAGGGAAATATTGATAGTCGGTTATTGAACTATCAATGGATATGCACACATCACCAGATTCCAAATAATTTTCCAAATTATTTATTTTCCAAAATATCTTTACAAGATATATAATTTTCACACTTCAAAAATAAATCAATATTTATTTTTAAACAAGTTCCCCTTTCCTTAATAAATTCCTTAGTGAATTTATAATCCAAAATATCTATGAATATTCGATTTCAATTATTCATTTCAATTTATCTTCTCAATTTATCTTCAAAAAGATAAATTCTCAAAATATTCACTTTATATTGGAAAACATTTCCATACTTATTTATTAATAAGTAATTCACAAATTTTATTTATTTTCAACACTTAGAAAATATTCAATATACTTCAATCGAGATTAAGTATATATTTCATTCTTTAAGGAAATCATTCTCATAAACATATTTATTTGGGCCAAAATGAATGTTGCATAAAACATCGTTACGACAACCCAAAATCACTAGTATAGGGATTCGAAATTAAAATAGATATATAAATCCCAATACTATTCAAAACGTTTCCCTTTGGAAATCATTTACTATAACAACAGTGTTATAGTCCACCATTTCTTTTTATTCCTCGAAAACGTCTATTTCAACAATGAATGTTGAAATCTAGGGTTTCGAATCTCCACACATTTTAAAACATCGTTAGATCGTTTTAATTCTGTTTAAAATATCACATTCTAAACATTTCTTTAGCATATTATTCACTATTTAAAAACGTGAATATACTCCATTAACAATTTCATCCTTTTATTCATTTTAATTCAAAGGATTATTCACATTCAAAAATGTGAATATAACTCCATTAATAGGTTTCAACAAATTTTCTTGTCAAAATAAGTCATTTGCGAATTTATAAAACAACGTTTATAAATTCCATTTCTATTTATTTATAAAAACTTCCTTTTTATAAATTTTCTTTATTAACCTATTCGATTTATAACTCAATTATAAACTAAAGGTTCATATTATAAGTTAAATATTTATAATTTATTTGTTTGCAAAAATCGTTCCTTTGAACTTCATAATCATAAATCTTATAACTTATAAGATTCAATGATTTATTCAACTATTCTTTTAATAACTTTATAAAATTTATAAATCTTACTATTTATAAATTTCATTTATAACTTCACCATTTAAATTCTATAAATTTCATTCTTATAACTTCACCATTTTAAATTCTATAAATTTCATTCTTTAATGAAATTCATTTTTACTTTATTCAAACACTTATAAAAACTCGTTTTATAATGTCTATATTTCAATTTATAAATATCCATTTATAAATCTCTTAATATAAATCAATTTATATTATTCTTCTAAAACGACTTTAATCTCCTTTATTATTTCACCAATTTGATTCATAAAATAATTAAATTTTATAAATCCTATATTTGAACTTTTCACAATAAATTCTAAAATCCCGATTAAACTATTTTATAAAATCAATAGCATCATATTCTCAAAAATCAGCTTTTAACTATATTTCACAAAAACCATAATTTTATAACTTTGGAAATTATAACGTTTATTTATTTAACATGGATCAATTCCAAAAATTATTTTATAACTTATACTTTCAAAAATCACTTTAAATTCATTTTAAAATTTCAAAATTTGGTCCAATGATGCTACACACCAAATAGTCAATCACGACAACAACGATATCATATATCAATATGAAAATCCATCAAATATCAAAATATCTGAAATCAAATAAAAACTGTTGAGGAATCCAGTTGGATCCCTCCAACCTGTTTTCCTGCATCCACAAACATTAGCACAATACCAATTCCGCTCCAGTACGAAATTATCGCGGTATATGTTCTTATTAAATATTATCCGCTTAATAACGGCGCAATAGGGTCTCATCTGCTAAAAAATGCGGGGAATCAACAACTCCAATATATACATATGCCAATATATATATATTGCTATTATTTATAATACCAATTTCACTGTTTATGAAATATTCGCGGTATATGTTTTTAATAAATAACATCCGCTTACTAACGGCGTATAATGTCTATTTTAACAATCAATAGATATCAATCATCATTCAAACATGCATTCAAATATTTTAAATATAACTATTTAAAATAAAATCGAAACTGATTCGATTGACTGAGAAGTTCTCACCTTGATTTTAAATTCCGTTTTAGCGATTTATTTCGAATAAAATTAAACGGACGTTTAATTTTACCCAAAATTCTCACTAACTCCAAACGACTCCAATCCAATTTCATCACATAGTGGTCGTCCATACGATTCCAACGCAACTGGTTTCGCGCGTTTTCGACCTCGTATGAAAAAGATATACATTTTTGAAGTTTGTACACGATTAAATTATATAATTTACAACAAAATTTTATAAATTATAAACCTAAACTATTAACAGCCGCATGATCTTGCTTCCCTGCATCTGGCCGTCCATCCCTCTTCTCTTCCAAACGCCATTTCTTGCTTTAGTAACAAAACGCAAAACAAACCCATATACAAGAAATTAGGGTTCGACTTTGCCATCCCCTCGCTCCACGAAAACACGATCAGGAAGTTGCAACACGTGTGCCATCACTTGCTCTAGGTTCGGCCCCAAGGCCATGCAACTCGGTCCCCTCATCTGCACGCAAAACGAGGCCGTGCGCACTGACTTCATGCTCAATTTGCCGATGATCTATGCAACCATATCCAATCATAGCCGTTGGATATGAAGCTCTCACTCTCCTCTTCAACATTGTAGTTGAAGAATTTGCATAATTGTCTACGGATTGAGAGATTTGAAGGGAAGAAGGAAGATCATTTTCGGCCATTCAATTTGAACTGGCGGCTAGGGTTTCATGACCTAATTTTTTTTTTATTTATGAAGGGGTAGGGTGCTATTTATAGAGAAAAAATCGAACACTATTCATCCGGAAATTCCGAACTCCGATTTACGCGCCGAAACTGACGTTTCTGGGGTTTATCCCGCGTTCCGGACACAATGGAACAGGTTTCGAAAGCTAATTCGGACATCTGTGCGAGTTATGGCAATAAACGATCGATTTAAATTAAACCGATTTAATCGATTTTCTAGGCGTTTTAATTTGTACCGGACAAACGGTAAATCCAATCGACACGAAATTTGAAACCGTACAATAATATCACATTACGGATCCGATGAAACTGGTTTCGTTGAAATCCGAGACTTTTTGAAAAATGGCTATTTTAACTCGCCAAATTAATATTAAAAACAATTCGATGCGTTTCGAGCTGCCATGCTCAAATGATAACTCCAATTGACACGAAAATTGAAATCCGGTAATAACTAACTATTACGAATCCAATGGAACTGGTTTCGTTCAATTCTGAGACTGTTCAAAAATTGACTATTTTTACTAGTCGATTTAAATATTAAAATATTCAATTTTCACAAATTAACTTTTAATTCGATTTTAAAAGTTCTAAAATATCGTTCTAACTTTAATATGATAACATAAAATTTTACAAATCATTTTCAATCATATTTAACCCAATTTTCAATTATTTCCATAATTTCACATATTAAATTATCGATTTAATAATCCAATTAAATCCAAAAATTCAAATAAAAATTTATTCGACTTATAAATTCACTCATTAATATTTAAAATTAATTAAATATTCAAATTTTAATTACGAAAAATCCTGGGTCGTTACATAATCGGAAATTTAGTTCTTAAATTTTAGCTTGAAGAATAATATCAATTATAAAAAGAAAATCAAAAATTCGGATAAATGATTCAAACTTGAGATAATTGAATTTGAAAGTTTTATTTGTATAACACATAATTTCATTCCAATATAACTTACCTTAATTTTCAAAAGTTGAATATGTAATTGGATAATATACAATATAAAAAGATTTTATAAATAAAATTTGTGTGGTTATAGTGAATGTTATACACTTAAATTTTAGTTATAAAAGATTAATAGAGGTAAATAAAGAAAAAGGAGTTTAAAGAGTTTTATTTAAATAACTTAATAATCAAATTTGATTTAATATGGAACCTTAAGTCTAACCTAGGAATTTTGATAAAAGTTATTTCCTGAAATGAGTATGTTTGTATAATAAATAATGTATCTTTGAATAGATAAAATAAAATATATTTGAATGGGATATTTTGTAATAAAGTTTATTTAACTTGGAATCATAGTTTAATTGATGTCTAAATGAATAAATGTGTAAAGAAATTTTATTGTTATATTTTCGATGATAAATATTTTATTTGAATAATAGATATGTCTTGAAAAATGAATAATTATGGCTTAAATAGAAAAATGTACTTTTAATGTCACTAAAATTAGATAATTGAGAATTTGGTTTTCAAATGGAATTTTTAGTGTAACTTATTGAAGGAATATCTTATTTATGAAATGAGTATTTTAAATAAAGTGTTAGGTTATTTGTTAAATTAAGAGTTAAGTAAAATAGTGAACTTTTGATTTAATAAATGAAGTATAGTTTGATTTGGATATTCCATTCATAAAAGTTTGTTTTAATAAATCATAAGTAAATGATATCCAAATGAATATTTCTGAACTGATTGAAATACTAATATATCTACCATAGTACTTTAAAAGTACTGCTGTTTTTGGAAATACAATGTTTTGGAAATTTTATAATTGAATAAATGAACTTAGAAATGTTACAACTTTGAAATGAATATTATTTGACCTTGAATTTAAATGGTTTAAATGAAGATTATTTTAAAAGTGTTATGATTTTTAGTAGTATGATTTCCAAATAATAACATCTCTGAAGTATTATGATTTCAAAGCATCGTGGTTTCAAATTTATTATCTTATTTTGTTTAAACTATCTTTTTGTTGTCCTTATTTTCCTTATCTTGCTACAGAATGAGGAGGCTATTGCTTATACCAGTCTGTTTAGAAATCTTTCTATAACCTTTGAAAATCTTTGATACTCATCTGGATCTGATCACTGCTTACCATTCACAGACCGACGGTCAAACAGAAAAGGGTGAATCAGATTCTAAAGGATCTTTTCGTGATTGTGTTCTTGATTTGATCATATCCACCTTGTCAAACTTACCTATAACAACAGTTATCAGGTATAATTTCAATCTTCTTGTCATTTTATCTTAATCCTATTTCATTCTATCTTTTCTGTGTTTTCCCGTACCTCGTTCCTTTTCGGGGATGAAAAGTTTTGAGTGTGTGAGAGTGTAACAACCCTGTATTTTACAATTATTTTTAAATTAAATTTCAAGATTTAAAGGCCTTATTTATGAAAAATAATAATTTTTTTATTTTAAATATAAACTTTGATTTTGATATGGATTAGAATTCCAAATATGACTAAATAGAATAATTTTCCAAAAAGTGAATTTTGGTTAAAATAGTCAAACTTTGACTTTTAAATTTAAATTTTAAGTATTTGAAAATTTGAATTTTATCTTTTATTTTGAATGTAAATAAAATTTTAAGAACACTGCTTTTCATTTCATTGAAATCTGATTTATAATGTGAAAGTTATGCCTTTTTAACTATTGTGTGTAATTTGTTGTATTTAACAAAATGGTTTGTTTTAAATTATATAAATAATATTTTATTTCATCATGTAATGTTATAATTTTATTTATATGGGTCAAATAACATGCTATGTATATATTTTGGTTTTAAGCATTTTTAAAAGTGTTATTGACATTTTCAAAATGTCAGCTGTATTCTGTTTATAAATTTTAATTCCTAGTTTCAAATAATTAAAGTAATTCTTTATTTATCTTTATATTTTTTCTTAAGAACTTATTTATTCTCATTCCTACTTTATTTTTTTCCTTATTTATTTTATTTATTTAACTTTTATTTGTTTTAAAGTAAAATAGATTTTATAAGGCTAGTGATATTTATTTGTAATTTTCATGCCCTCTTTCCAATTTTTAAACAATTTCTTCAGTTCTTTTTTTTTCTATTTTCTCTAAATTTAATTATTTATTTCACTTTGAAAATGTTTTAAAAATCCTTTTATTTCAAATTTTGTTTTAGAATATTTTTAAAATGAAGTAAACAATTTTCCAAAGTCAATGGTGATTTATTTGTAATTTCTCGACACTGTTTCGGATTTTTAAACAATTTCTTTTATTCTTTTCTATTTTCCTTTAAAATTAATTATTTATTTTCATATTTTTTTCACTTTTTTTCGGTTTTTAAAAGTATTTTCTGAAATTATTTTGTTTTATTTGTGTTAAAAAGAAATAATAAATATGAAGAGTTAAAAAGCTTATTTAACTTAAGTCTTTTCACTTGCCATAACCCCTCCTTTATGCTTTTAACCGTGTAATCTTTTGAGTAGACGTGTATTTTCATTACTTCAATGTGAAAAAAGTTATCTTCTCCATTCATTTATGGCTAGGAGAAAAAAAGAAATTGGCAATGGCCTTCTTTTTCTTCTTCTTTTCTTCATTTTTTTTCTATTGAATGTTGCTTGAATTTGCCTTGATTCCTTCATATGTTGCCCGGCCTATCACCACCACTCCTTCACTAACCACCACGCCAACTCCTTCCCACGACATCCACGACTAACCCTCTTCCTCCTCTGACCATATATGGCCATGACCTCCCTTTGAAGCTAGCACCACAAAACAATGTCTAAAACCCCGTAAACAACTTCATAACCGAGCCTACCTTCATCTACCCTTCATCCACCACCAAGGCCACCACCTTGGGCCGCCACCACCACCTTGCTACCACCACTACTCACCACCTAAACCTCTAACCAGACCTGTAACTGATGATGGCCGAGCCATTTGACCCATAGACCGAGCCAAAAGTTGAACCAAACTCCACTATGTTGCCTAGTCCCTTGAAATCCTTATGTTGTAACTTTCTCCACATGTTCTAGCCTTTATGCCATGCATTCCTATGATCAAACCTGAGCCAAATTCAGGTCAAACCTGACTAAATAAATCCCTAGGCCGTGCAAAACGTTGTAAAAAACAAGGAAAAAGATTTGACATTCAAATCTCTTTTCATTTCAAAGTTATTTCAAATTGAATTTGCATTGAATTGTAATTTTATTTTGTTTTGTTTTAGGTTGTAGCACAAGTTCTAAGCTTGGATCTCTTCCCACTTGAGCCTATTGTTGTATCATCGTGCCTTTTGGAATCCGTTATGTCATTTGTATTGCAATCTCCATCCATAAAGGTGAGTAAAACTCACACGACGTTTATACTTATGCAGTTGGGAAACAACAACAATTGAATGTGTAGAAAATCATATGATGTATAACTTCCTATGATTATTTATATATGATGTTAAACCTGTTAAATTTCATTTCATATCATCTGTTATTATATATATGTTGTTAGTGTTCATTTATATCTGTTTATCACACTGCAAGTTCCATGTAGATTAGAATCACTATGGGTTGAAATGATACATACTCGAACGGACTTTAGAATAGGGAAAATCATTATGGGCTGAAATGATAGGCCTGAACGGTTTTTTATTTAATTTATTTAACTTGGAATTGCGGGTTTGAAATGATAGAACCCGGATTTTTCGTTTTAAACTGCGGATTGAAATGATATATATCCGTATCACTTGACCTAGGTTAGAAAACTATATAAAGACCCGTGGTTGTTTTATAAAGTGTTTTTGGATGTTCTTAAGTGTTTTAAAAATAAAAATTTATGAAATTTGATTTAAATAGATTTTGAAATATTTTAAAATAAAGAAATTATGATTTTTGTATGAGTTAAAAATATAATTAATAAAAGGTTAAATTGGATTATTGAAATATAACTTAAGTTTGGAAATTTGGAATTTTAGTTAAAAATGATATTTAAGTTATATAAATAAAATGGAAATTTAAATTTTATTTGGAAAAAGGTAAATATGATAATTTGATTTAAATTTGAATTTAAGTGGTTTATTAAAGTATTATTGATTTTTCTATGAATTTAAGTGGTTAAATAAACGAATGCTTAAAAGTGAAATTTTAAAATATAACTTGACTTAGAAATGTGAAATTTGAGTTTTAAGTAAAGATTTAAATTAATTAAATAAATTGGAAATTTAGTTAAATTTGTGAAATGGTAATTTAATCTGTAGTGTTAAGTGAGACGACCCGACTTCCTAACACCAGAAAGTCGCATCGCTAATAAGAAAGAAAGGGATAGAAGAAGAAAAGAAAGAGAAAGAGAAAGAAACAACAACATCAGAGAACTCACAGAGAAATGAATAAAATATAATATATCACATAAAATATTACACAGTATCATATTACATCAAAGTACACACCATACAACAGATATTAGATAGTTATAAACATCCGTCTAACTATACAACTCAAGTACACAAGATATAGATACAACAAACACAGCAGAATCAATATATATCTACACGTCGAAGCCTCCTGCTCCATATCTCCTCCAGAATTCGTCAAGCAAACCTGAATCACTTGACTACTCATATATAATATGAGTACCCAAGAGTTTAATAAAACAAAAAAATAAACACTCGGGTCAGACAGGGGTCTGGTGTGAGTAATTGGGTTAAAATTGTTTAACTTTAGAAAATCCTTTGAAAGAAAAGGTATCACGTAAGACCTCCCACACATAAACATGGAAAAGTTTTTACCTTACGCTAACCAATACATTTGATAGGAAAACCAGTGACATTATAATAGTGTCTAGGGTTTTCAAGTAAATAAGAAATAGCCGAAATTGTTACATGATTAAATTCCAGCTACTAGCCACAAAAGTGGGTAATACAAACAAAACCGTAGGGTATCGTAGGAAAAATGGGTTTCCATCAATGGCAGGGTTACCGGGGTACCGTCCGTCATAGTACGTGGCCTAAATCACCGTACCAAGGAGCCACCCTAACTCCCCTGCAACACAAGACCGGGACCATTCCTTACTGAACAGTCCCAAACAAGACAACCCCGCAGTTGGCGCGCGATTCCAACTGTCCACACAGCCGAATAAAAAGGAACTTCTAGACAATGGAAAATCATGCTCTCTAGTGGGAGCTACCCACGAAGCCTTGCTGCACCTTCCCTTTTTTAGCCATTCCCGGTTGATGAGGCTTGAGGCTGCGATTACCTTTATAGAACACATCTATCTTAGAATGCTCATCGTCCACCTGACGATGTTCTGAAAGCATTCAATCCATGCAAGTTCGTTCCGGGTTCGAATGAAACCGAAGGCACTATCTCGTTGCTCTCTTATTGGAATCACCCTCAGAGTCAACGACCATAGCCCTTTCACTCTAAATCACCATCTCGAATCTATAAGTACTCTTCCGTCAACTCATTACGGAATCACCTACAGAGTTATACTGACGTATAGTTCTTACACCTCAAGTCTTCACTTTCTCCACTTGGATTCACGACCTAATGTTTAATTGGAATCGATGTGGTTTTCGGATCCCAAATATGGATACCCGATCCCGGTCTCACCGAAACCAAACGCCATTTTAATGTCCAAGTTGTACTTAAGGGTTTTAAACAGTTAAACTCATATTCAGGGTGATATAACAGATAGATGAATAATATTATCATAATAGATAATTCATATCAACATTCATCTCCACAAAGCAGCATATCACATATCATAGATATCCAAATCATCCAGTATCAACCAATATCAATCATTAAATATTTATCATCCAATATCAATCAATCACCCAATATAAATCAATCGTCCAATATCAATTGATCATCCAATATCACTCAACATCAAGTACCAGAATTGATTAACTCTTAATCAAAAGGATTACCTAAATCCTTCTTCATTAATTTATTCCAAATAAATAAGTTAATCATCTCTTAATGATCTTCTTTAATTAATCTTCCCTGATTAATTATACTCTAAATACATTCAAGTAATCATCCTTAACCATATTCAGTAATTAACCTTTAATTACTATCATTAATTACAATAATTAATGATCATTCATTTACTTCCATTAATTAACTATAATTAATTGTATTAAACCTCAATTAATTACAATTAATTAATCTTACTTTAATTAATTACTTTTATTAATTAATCTTGATTAACATCATAAATTACATTAATTAATGATCCCCATTAATTAATAATTCTCTTTAATTAAATAATTAACTTGTGATTGATCAACTCATTAATCAAAATTGAAATTAACAATTTGTAATTACTTATCTTAATTAATTAAATTCTTATTTAATTAAGTTATCCCTTGATTAATTAATCTAATTAACTAATCTTTAATTACTTTATTAAGTAATTATAATTAAACTGAATTAATAAATAAATCCTTAATTAATTTCTTTATTAATTAATTACATTTTAATTAATAACACTTAGTAATTAATCTTTAATTAAACACATTTCATTAGTTAATTAATTATATTAATTAATTAACTAAAATAATTAAGTAATTAACTCTTAATTACTTACATAAGTAATTATCTCTAATTACTTTATTAATAATTCTTAATTACTCCCTTAATTAATTACTTAACAAATAATTAATATCATCACTAATAATTCTTAATTCATTAATTAATTAATTACTCCATAATTAATTAACTTCAAAAACAATTCAATTAATCAATTTCTTAATTGATAACATTAAGTGATCATCCATTAATCACTTTCATTAAATTACTCCCATGAGTAATTTACCATCTTAAACACATTCACAATTTAATCGTTGATTACTTCATCAAATAATCACACTTAATTAATCCATAATTAAGTGATTAAATAAACAATTATAAATTAAATAATCAATTAACTAATTTCTTATATTTTTTAAATCTTTAATTAGTTAAGAAAATTATTAGTCTTAATTGAACCTTACTTATGAACAAATCATATTAAATAAGTATTCTTAAGTTAATCATCCAAATAATTTAACCTTATTTATTCTCATAAATAAATTGTTTGAATTAATCAAATTTTAACAACTTAAACAAATTATTCAATTTAGATTTCAAAATCATAATAATAACTTTATTTGAAAATAAGGAATTTAGAAATCAAATTAAAATACTTTAATTATCCAATTTGAACATACCTATGAAAACTTTGTTATTAAAAACATTACTTCAAAATCTAACTTAAAACTTTGATTTAATAATTAAATTTAAAACACTCTTTTCAATTTGAATTTTAAAACTTAATTAAGATAATTATTTTCAAAAACAAACATCTTAAAACGTTTTAATTTGAAATATAAATTCAATTTTCACTTTTAAATGTTTGATTCACTTTCATTTTAAATCAACAAATTTAACTTTATATTTCGCTTCCTTTAATAAACTTGTTTTCTAACTTAAACTTGATTTTTATATTTATTTTAAACAACAAGTTTTAAATTTAAAACACTCTTTTCAGTTTGAATTTTGAAACTTAATTAAGATAATTATTTTCAAAAACAAACATCTTAAAACATTTTAATTTGAAATATAAATTCAATTTTCACTTTTAAATGTTTGATTCACTTTCATTTTAAATCAACAAATTTAACTTTATATTTCGCTTCCTTTAGTAAACTTGTTTTCTAACTTGAACTTGATTTTTATATTTATTTTAAACAACAAGTTTAACCTTTAAAAATTGGTTTCCTTTTATGAGCTTCCTTTATTTATTTAAACACAAGCTCAATACACAGTAAAACCAGAAAATCCCAAAATCCTCAAACTCGAGTTTCATACGCGACCTAATATTACACAGTACTAACCGAAATAGCGTCTAAAACAACTCGAGACAAACATCAATAAAACACGAATCAAACCCTAAGCACACCAGCCTCCTTCAACTTCGAGTTACCCCCGGTTACAACGCGAGAACCCACCCGAGTGCAAATCATCTCCCCAAAACAGAAATCCATCAGAAGCACAGCCGTGCATGGTGCATATGCACCATCGCTATCGGCTACCCAAGGTCGTCGCGACAATCGTCGCCGATCACTCTAACATCCACGAGCACAACCCAAACCCAGTTCAAACAAAAGATGATCCAATCGAATTCGAGCATCACACACGAACAACTACAGTAAACATCATCCAAAAATTCCATCGCCACCGGCCAATCCCAACACCGATGAGCCTCGCCGTTCCCACTACAGCAACGCCATGACTCGAGCTCCATTTTCCCCCTTGTGCGAACACCTCCGATCCTTCGTTCGCGATGCAATCACCTCAACAGTAAAGCCCAAATAAAAGTAGGTTTAAACCCTACTTTCATCAATTCCAAACAATCCACTCAATTGAAAAATTCTTTTGAATTTTTCCTTGGATCCTAAACCCAAAAGCTTGCTTTACCCCCAAATTTGACTGAAAATAATATATTGATCATTGGAAAGTCACTCTATTGTCGAAACCCTTCTTGTCCAAATTTCCAACAAATTATCAATTTAAAAATTCTGAAATTAGTGCTAAAATTCATGATTTCTCATCACGAATTCATTCATACAATCTAAACTATAATTTGGAGTTTAGTGATTTTTAACATGCATCATACGTTTACCGTGTTCTCTATTTTTAAAACTATTTGTACATTAAAATTTTCAGTAACCATTTTAAAAATTTCCATCATACATTACTTTACAACTTCCATTCACATATTAATATGGATCTAACTGAGAAATTGGGATTTTTGAACAACAGACACATTCTATACAAACAGAGAATAGTTATCAACACATACTATCATGCTCTCATACATAAATTAGCAAATCTAGATAGGTTTCAACTATAGGATCTAAATTCAATTTATCATCATCTCATGCACTTAAGTTAAAACAAAATTAACTGTTTTTAAAAACATTTACTCACCTTTTTCCTTTAAGCAGAGCAGTTTTGAGAATTTCCAGGCTTGAATATTTAAATAAGAAAAGAATGCTTTGATTATGCTGTTGTAGTAGAATGCATGCTTCCAATTTGATGTTTAAAAGATGTTGAAAACCCCTTGAATCTGCAGGTTGAAGTTGTAGCTTTCATTCTTTATCTTAGTTGCAGACTTCAATTTCCAGGTTAAAGTAGAACTTCCATTTAGTTGCAGGATTGAAAACTACAGATTGAAGTTTTGTAGATTTTACTTTGTTTTGGGTTTAACTTCAGATTTGAAAAAAGGTTTTCTGTTTGCCATTAACTTTTAAAGGAATGAAGGAAAAAGAAATTTGAGAAGAAGAAGAAAGATTTGAAAAAAAATAAAAGAGAAAAACAGTTTTCTCTTATGTTTAAAATTTTCAAATAATTTGAGATGAAGCCACTTGTATCAAGATTTTACATTTGTCACAATTTGCTAAATTTCCTTACATGTGTTTCTAAGGGTGTTAACTTGTTTACACATGTTTCAGTTTTTTTTTTAAAATTAATTTTCATTGAATTCAAATGTAAATATAACTTACATATTTAAATTACTTTATAAATAAATTCTTATATATTTGAAAATAAATTTACTTTTAAAAGAAAATATTATAAAACTAGTTATAATATAAATATACATCTTATAACCATTTTAAATTCAAGCATTTTAAAACAAAACAAAGCTTGTTTAAATTCTTTTCAAACTATCATATTTTAAATACTTTATAAGAAAGACAAAACAAAACTTTGTTTAAAACCCTTTCAAACTATCTTATTTATAAGCAAACAATTATCTTATATTTGAAAACAAATTGAATTAAACTAAATTATCTTTTGAAAAATATTAATTAAGATAAAGCTTTAAATTACAATATCAAACGTATATAAATTATAAATTTCATACATATACAAACTATCAATTGATTAAATTAAATTCCAAAACCATACCAGATTATAACATATACAAATATATATATATTACAATTTAAAATTCATCTTTTATTTAAAACACAAGATCTTCTATTCACAATATATATCAGAATATATATTGAAAATATAATAAAATTTCATTAGCTTTATAAATCTTATCAATATTTTAATTTGTTAGAAAAATATTGATCACAATTATCACATTAACTACTTATTAACCTTTAAAAAGAATAAATTTATCAGTTTGAATTAAAATTATAAGGAAAAATTATCAAACTAGTTAAATTATTTATACAGATTATTAAATTTATATTGCCTAAAATTCCGGGTCGTTACAATCCTCCCCCTTAAAAGAATTTCGTCTCGAAATTTAAAAGCAAAGGTAATTTAATTACCAGTATGGATTTTAATTTCAAATCAGCAAAGCATTCCTAACAACCAGTTACTAACAACCATAGCAACCAATCAAACAAACAAACCTAACTAATTATTCTTTCAAAAATCAGAATAAATCTTACTAATACTATCTAGAGTTTCCCAAGTATAAATCACCGGGAAACTCGCTCTACAGAAGCTAAACAAACTACACCACTAAAATCCAGAGCTCAACTCATCTCTAGATCCATCATTCTGAACAGAACGTCAGACTATACCCAAGTCTAGCACAACTTCCAAATCCAACTGAACTGCAGATTCAACAACCAATCGATGAATCATACACGTACTCCCTCAGAGATACGTGATACATAATGAATTCTGGCTATCCAAACTGGAAATTCAATCTTATAGACAATAGATCTTATTTTATCAGAACATAGATAAGAAATCTCAAATGCCACAGCACTAACCAACCAATCTAACCCAATTATTACTCTCTTAACCAGAGAAATCTTAACAACAATGAAGTCTCCAACTTCGAATTCCAAACTCCTTATCTCATATCTGTATAACTCAACAGACAATCCTGGGCTGCTAATTCTCTTTCCTATTTAGCTCAACCTATGTTGATTCCTTCAGAAACAACTAGGCCAAAACAAACATTTCCGGGATCCTATCCAACAGAAAAATCTTCCAAAATCCGCTGAAATCCAGAACACAAGTTCTACTACTCAAGCAATAGCAAACAGAACTTGCTTCCATCCTCGTACAACCTCTACCTCGCTTCCGCTGCACAACTCTGATTCTGGAATAGGTAAGAATACTGTTGATGAACACGAATACAAACTTATCCAATATATTCGAAAAACTTTTTTCATCAAATCCATAAAAATCTGAGTGTCTCATCTGACTCGGTCACACAACCTTACTACAGAATCCAATTCAAAAAACTAGATCTGACTAATACAAAATCCAAAAATTCTGAGTTGCTACACCAACTCTCCTTCCTCAAGAACCATCCAACTTCCAGGCTAACTACCAAAATCGCTTTTGGAATCAAAATAATATGGAACTCAACTCCAGATGCAGACAAACTTCTGATTACATCAGTAGCTCCTACTTCCACATGAGAATCCCTCAGTCTCAAACAACAGACCGCCCAAGATAAATTCCAAACTAATCGCAAGTCACTTTTGCGATCCAACCTAATTCGGATTCCAAAGAAACCGTCCTCTCTTACCAATCAGAACAGCTTTAAGCTTTTCCAAACAAGGTTAACCTTTCAAGAAACATCTCCAACTGCTCGGGTTGCTAAAAGAAGAACCACCAAGATTCCTGAACCATCGGAGAAACAACCATACTAGTGCTGCTCCAAACTCTACTTGATGATACTGCAAAGCTAAAAGACCTTCCTGATAGCACACCGAACACTTCGAACTGCACTACTGCCACAGCTAACCAAAGACTTCTAATCCAAAGGCTTCTCAAAACCAAAACCATTAACAAACCTCACAAAAGACCTTCGAGATGACAGACAAACACTCAAGAAACTTGGACTCCAAACCAAGCATAACATCTTGCTCTCCTTAAGGAATGACAATGAGACCACGTCGAAGCGAAGCAACTCATAGACCTTAGTCTCATATCCCAGAACAGCCAACCTCCATGCCAAAGATCCAGACAACTACTACACAGACGAATCTTCCCTGTAACAAGTAAAACTGCTCCTCAACTACTTCTAAAACTGCTTCAAGAGAAAATCATCTTCGGAAAATATCCAAGGATACTGCATCTCATCACGCAGTTATCAAGATATCATCACTTACTTCTGCACTTCCAACATATCCAAACTCCAGAAAAATTAGCTCACCCGAGCGAAATCCAAACTTATACTTCGAAGATAAACTCCAAATCTTTAAAAAGATGTCCTTCGGATATCAGAGAAATCCTTACTCCAAACTACAAATCTCACTCGAGACAGTATCAGGTACAGTCTCGACAAACACTTCCAACCTCAAACATAAGGACTTCTTCCATTAGTGGTAGTCGTGTTACACACACACCACTACTCCATCTACCTCTAAAACTTATGTTGGAAAATCCGAACAGATAACCCAACAAATCAGGTGGATATATATATATATATATATATATATATAGTTATATATAAAAATTACAAGTACGCACTCTCAAGAAAGACACCACTCCAGAGCCTAGGTATTCACTCAACCTAATGCTCTGATACCAAATGAGATGACCCGACTTCCTAACACCAGAAAGTCGCATCGCTAATTAAAAAAGAAAGGGATAGAAGAAGAAAAGAAAGAGAAAGAGAAAGAAACAACAACATCAGAGAACTCACAGCGGAACGAATAAAATATAATATATCACATAAAATATCACACAGTATCATATTACATCAGATTACACACCATACGACAGATATTAGACAGTTATAAACATCTGTCTAATGATACAACTCAAGTACACAAGATATAGATACAACAAACACAGCAGAATCAATATATATCTACACGTCGAAGCCTCCTGCTCCATATCTCCTCTAGAATTCGTCAAGCAAACCTGAATCACTTGACTACTCATATATAATATGAGTACCCAAGAGTTTAATAAAATAAAAAAAATAAACACTCGGGTCAGACAGGGGTTTGGTGTGAGTAAACGGGTTAAAATTGCTTAACTTTAGAAAATCCTTTGAAAGAAAAGGTATCACGTAAGACTTCCAACACAAAAAACATGGAAAAGTTTTTACCTTACGCTAACCAATACATTTGATAGGAAATCTAGTGATATTATAATAGTGTCTAGGGTTTTCAAGTAAATAAGAAATAGCCGAAATAGTTACATGATTAAATTCCAGCTACTAGCCACAAAAGTGGGTAATACAAACAAAACCGTAGGGTCTCGTAGGGAAAATGGGTTTCCATCAATGGTAGGGCTACCGGGGTACCGCCCGTCACAGTACGTGGCCTAGATCACCGTACCAAGGAGCCACCCTAACTCCCCTGCAACACAAGGTCGGGACCATTCCTTACTGAACAGTCCCAAACAAGTCAACCCCGCAGTTGGCGCACGATTCCAACTGCCCACACAGCCGAATAAAAAGGAACTTCTAGACAAGCGAAAATCATGCTCTCTAGTGGGAGCTACCCACGAAGCCTTGCTGCACCTCCCCTGTTTTAGCCATTCCCAGTTGATGAGGCTTGAGGATGCGATTACCTTTATAGAAAAAATCTATCTTAGAATCCTCATCGTCCACCTGACGATGTTCTGAAAGCATTCAATCCATGCAAGTTCGTTCCGGGTTCGAACGAAACCGAAGGCACTATCTCGTTGCTCTCTTATTGGAATTACCCCCAGAGTCAACGACCATAGCCCTTGCACTCTAAATCACCATCTCGAATCTATAAGTACTCTTCCGTCAACTCATTACGGAATCACCTACAGAGCTATACTGACGTATAGTTCTTACACCTCAAGTTTTCACTTGCTCCACTTGGATTCATGAGCTAACGTTTAATTGGAATCGATGTGGTTTTCGGATCCCAAATATGGATACCCGATCCCGGTCACACCGAAACCAAACGCCATTTTAATGTCCAAGTTGTACTTAAGGGTTTTAAACAGTTAAACTCATATTCAGGGTGATATAATAAATAGATGAATAATATTATCACCATAGATAATTCATATCAACATTCATCTCCACAAAGCCGCATATCACATATCATAAATATCCAAATCATCCAGTATCAACCAATATCAATCATCAAATATTGATCATCCAATATCAATCAATCATCCAATATCAATTGATCATCCAATATTACTCAACATCAAATACCAAAATTGATTAACTCTTAATCAAGGATTACCTAAATCTTCATTAATTTATTCCAAATAAATAAATTAATCATCTCTTAAAGGTCTTATTTAATTAATCTTCCCTGATTAATTATACTTTAATTACATTCAAGTAATCATCCTAACCATATTCAGCAATTAACCTTTAATTACTATCATTAATTACAATAATTAATGATCATTCATTTACTTCCATTAATTAACTATAATTAATTGCATTAAACCTCAATTAATTAATCTTACTTTAATTAATTACTTTTATTAATTAATCTTGATTAATATCATAAATTACATTAATTAATGATCCCCATTAATTAATAATTCTCTTTAATTAAATAATTAACTTGTGATTGATCAACTCATTAATCATAATTAGAAATTAACAATTTGTAATTACTTATCTTAATTAATTAAATTCTTATTTAATTAAGTTAACCCTTGATTAATTAATCTAATTAATTAATCTTTAATTACTTTATTAAGTAATTATTATTAAATTGAATTAATAAATAAATCCTTAATTAATTTCTTTATTAATTAATTACATCTTAATTAATTACACTTAGTAATTAATCTTTAATTAAACACATTTCATTAATTAATCTTATTAATTACTTGACTAAAATAATTAAGTAATTAAATCTTAATTACTTACATTAGTAATTATTTCAAATTACTTTATTAATAGTTCTTAATTACTCCCTTAATTAATTACCTAACAAATAATTAATATCATCACTAAAATTCTTAGTTCATTAATTAATTAATTACTCCATAATTAATTAACTTCAAAAACAATTCAATTGATCAATTTCTTAATTGATAACATTAAGTGATCATCCATTAATCACTTTCATTAAATTACTCCCACGAGAAATTTACCATCCTAAATACATTCATAATTTAATCATTGATTACTTCATCAAATAATCACACTTAACTAACACGTAAATAAGTGATTAAATAAACAATTTTAAATTAAATAATTAATTAACTAATTTCTTATATTTTTTAAATCCTTAATTAGTTAAGAAAATTAATAATCTTAATTGAACCTTACTTATTAACAAATCATATTAAATAAGTATTCTTAAGTTAATTATACAAATAATTTAACCTTATTTATTCTCATAAATGAATTGTTTGAATTAATCAAATTTTAACAACTTAAACAAATTATTCAATTTAGATTTCAAAATCATAATAATAACTTTATTTTAAAATAACGAATTTAGAAATCAAATTAAAATACTTTAGTTATCCAATTTGAACATACCTATTAAAACTTTGTTATTAAAAACATTACTTCAAAATCTAACTTAAAACTTTGATTTAATAATTAAATTTGAAACACTCTTTTCAATTTGAATTTTAAAACTTAATTAAGATAATTATTTTCAAAAACAAACATCTTAAAACATTTTAATTTGAAATATAAATTCAATTTTCACTTTTAAATGTTTGATTCACTTTCATTTTAAATCAATAAATTTAACTTTATATTTCGCTTCCTTTAATAAACTTGTTTTCTAACTTAAACTTGATTTTTATATTTATTTTAAACAACAAGTTTTAAATTTAAAACACTCTTTTCAATTTGAATTTTAAAACTTAATTAAGATAATTATTTTCAAAAAAAAAAACATCTTAAGACATTTTAATTTGAAATATAAATTCAATTTTCACTTTTAAATGTTTGATTCACTTTCATTTTAAATCAACAAATCTAACTTTATATTTCGCTTCCTTTAATAAACCTGTTTTCTAACTTTAACTAGATTTTTATATTTATTTTAAACAACAAGTTTAACCTTTAAAAATTGGTTTCCTTTTATAAGCTTCCTTTATTTATTTAAACACAAGCTCAATACACAGTAAAACCAGAAAATCCCACAATCCTCAAACTCGATTTTCATGCACAACATAATATTACACAGTACTAACCGAAACAGTGTCTAAAACAACTCGAGGCAAACATCAATAAAACACGAATCAAACCCGAAGCACACCAGCCTCCTTCAACTTCGAGTTACCCCCGGTTACAATGCGAGAACCCGCCCGAGTTCAAATCGTCTCCCCAAAACAGAAATCCATCAGAAGCACAGCCGTGCATGGTGCACGTGCACCATCGTTGTCGGCCACCCAAGGTCGTCGCGACAATCGTCGCCGATTCTAACATCCACGAGCACAACCCAAAACCTAGATCAAGCAAAAGATGATCCAATCGAATTCGAGCATCACACTCGAACAACTACAGTAAACATCATCCAAAAATTCAATCGCCGCCGGCCAATCCCAACACCGATGAGCCTCGCCGTTCCCACCACAGCACCGCCTTGACTCGAGCTCCATTTTCCCCCTTGTGCGAACACCTCCGATCCTTCGTTCGCAACGCAATCACCTCAACTGTAAAGCCCAAATAAAAGTAAGTTTAAACCCTACTTTCATCAATTCCAAACAATCCACTCAATTGAAAAATTCTTTTGCATTTTTCCTTAGATCCTCAACTCAAAAGCTTGCTTTACCCCCAAATTCGATTGAAAACAATATGTTGATCATCGGCAAATCACTCTATTGTCGTTACCCTTCTAGTCCAAATTTCCAACAAATTATCAATTTAAAAATTCTAAAATTAGTGCTAAAATTCGTGATTTCTCATCACAAATTCATTCATACAATCTAAACTATAATTTGAGTTCAGTGATTTTTAACATGCATCAGATGTTTACTGTGTTTTCTATTTTTAAAACTATTTGTACATTAAAATTTTCAGTAGCCATTTTAAAATTTTCCATCATACATTACTTTACAACTTCCATTCACATATTAATATGGATCTAAATGAGAAATTGGGATTTTTGAACAACAGGCGCATATTCTAAACAAACAGAGAACAGTTATCAACACATACTATCATGCTCTCATACATAAATTAGCAAATCTAGATGGATTTCAACTATACGATTTAAATTCAATTTATTATCATCACATGCACTTAAGTTAAACCAAAATTAACAGTTTTTAAAAACATTTACTCACCTTTTTCCTTTAAGCAAAGCAGTTTTGTCAATTTCCAGGCTTGAATATTTAAATAAGAAAAGAATGCTTTGATTATGCTGTTGTAGTAGAATGCATGCTTCCAATTTGATGTTTAAAAGATGTTGAAAACCCCTTGAATCTACAGGTTGAAGTTGTAGCTTTCATTCTTTATCTTAGTTGCAGACTTCAATTTGCAGGTTGAAGTAGAACTTCCATTTAGTTGCAGGATTGAAAACTACAGATTGAAGTTTTGTAGATTTTACTTTGTTTTGGGTTTAACTTCAGATTTGAAAAAGGGTTTTCTGTTTTCTATTAATTTTTAAAGGAATGAAGGAAAAAGAAATTTGAGAAGAAGAAGAAAGATTTGAAAAAAAATGAAAGAGAAAAACAATTTTCTCTTATGTTTAAAATTTTCAAATAATTTGAGATGAAGCCACTTGTATCAAGATTTTACATTTGTCACAATTTGCTAAATTTCCTTACATGTGTTCCTAAGGGTGTTAACTTGTTTATACATGTTTTAGTGTTTTTTTTAAATTAATTTTCATTGAATTCAAATGTAAATACAACTTACATATTTAAATTACTTTATAAATAAATTCTTATATATGTGAAAATAAATTTACTTTTAAAAGAAAATATTATAAAACTAGTTATAATATAAATATACATCTTATAACCATTTTAAATTTAAGCATTTTAAAACAAAACAAAGCTTGTTTAAATTCTTTTCAAACTATCATATTTTAAATACTTTAAAAGAAAGAAAAAACAAAACTTTGTTTAAAACGCTTTTAAACTATCTTATTTAAAAGCAAACAATTATCTTATATTTGAAAACAAATGGAATTAAACTAAATTATCTTTTGCAACGTATTAATTAAGATAAAACTTAAAATTACAATATCAAACATATATAAATTATAAATTTCATACATATACAAACTATCAATTGATTAAATTAAATTCCAAAATCATACCAGATTATAACATATACAAGTATATATATATATATATATATATATATATATATATATATATTACAATTTAAAAATTCATCTTTTATTTGAAACACAAGATCTTCTATCCACAATATATATCAGATATATATATTATAAATAATAAAATTTCATTAGCTTTGAAAAAATAAATCTTATCAATATTTTAAATTGTCAGAAAAATATTGATCACAATTATCATATTAAATATTTATTAACCTTTAAAAAGAATAAGTTTATCAGTTTGGTTTAAAATTATAAGGAAAAATTATCAAACCAGTTAAATTATTTATGCAGATTATTAAATTTATATTGCCCAAAATTCCGGGTCGTTACATCAAGTTTATTTGTTGAAAAGTGAAGAAAGGAAATTATACACTTGAACTAATAAGTGGAATTATTGAAATTCGGATTTATTTATAAGAAATTGGTTTTATAAAAATCAATATGTTTAATGATATGTTAATGAACATTTTTAATGTTAAACTATAATTTTTAAAATGTTTAAAGAGTTTATAATGAAGTTATTTATTTGCTGGAAATACACTAAAATCTGGAATTTACTTTTAATAGCATTCAGAAATGCTATGGTTTTTGAATTTAACTAAAACTAAGTAAAAAGAGCTATTATAGCATTTCTGAAATGCTGTAGTGGCTTTAGTTGAACTTATAGGCTAAAATTGAACTCAGGCCTATTACAGCAGTTCTGTAATTGCTACAGTAGTCTGCTGTCTTTGCTGAGACTAATAAAAACTCTACACTTGAACTTGAGCTATTACAACATTTCTGAAAAATGCTGTCTTTGCTGTTTTAAACTAAAATTTAACTAAAACAGAGTTTTAACAGTAGTTTTAAATGTTGTCTTTGCTGAAATAAAATGTTTTCAAGTATAACTTATAATAGCTTTTTCTGTATGCTGTGAAATTCTGAAATTTTAATAATTATGGTTTTTGACTTAGTAAACGAACTCAGAATAGTTCGAAACTTTGGAAATTGAATACTTGAATTGAAAGAATAGTAATTACTGTGACGCCCCACCTCTATGCTCACAATAACAAAGAGTATTAAAAGAAAATACTGTCTGTTATTACGAAGAATAAGGATGGATAGGAGCGGCTATCCGTAGTTAGGCCTTACACTAATTTTGATTATCTCGATAGGAGTGGTATAAATTCTTTTTCATCTCTTTATTTATTTGCTCCCATCGACAAATTCAATTCCAGTATAAAACGAACTACGATGGATCATAATAGTTTAGGACAACATATATAATGATAACACAGATAATGTAAAATCTCATATATATATATATATATATATATATATATATATATATATATATATATATATAACTGAAGTCAATTACAATACATGTGATACAATACATATGATACAACTACAAATGTCGACACTGGAAGTTACCTATACAAGTACATTATCGTGAAAAATATGCAGGAATACATAACATCCTATAATATAACGACGACTACTCCAAATGATATAAAGAGACTTCATAGCTCAAGCAGCAACCCAAAGCAAGATATCAACAACCTGTAATAACTCGGTCTGACCCGAGTTTAAATTCAAAAGAAAATAATACGTGGATCAGTCTGATTCAAACTCAGTTATTAATGCACGGAAGCAAAAATAATAGAATAATCAAATAGATGACAGTCAAAATAAATTCACCTATCCAACCCTTTAATAAGGAAATCGGATAACGGTAAATATAACACGTAACAGTGTTAAACAACAATTCAGCAAATTCAAATTTTCAACAAAGATAAATAAAACGGTTATTGATGAAGATAATTTAGAAAACAACAGAATTGCATAGACGACAATTAACAAAAAAAATCTAATTATTAAATAAATAATTAGAAACTCATAATCTAATTATCAAAAAGATAATTAGATATCAACAAAATCATCAAATTAAACCAAATCAAAATACGATTCAAAATATTGGATTGGACGCACGCAACAATTCAAACAATTGAAATATCAATTAAAACATCAATTCGGGTAAGGCTGCAGTACACGCATGCGTGCACTGCCTCGCCACTACAGCGGTTAAATGCACAAAAGCTCAATGAATCAAAAGCAAATGGCACCATCTCAAATCAAAATGAACCAGATGGAACTGCAACAGCATGAGTACAGCATCCACCCAGTAACCACCAAATGAACAATGTGCACCTGAATGCACAATGAAAATTCACAAACGAGCATAAGGTCAAACCCGGAATACCGGATTCAACTCAAGTGCAATTAGAAAAACAAATCCGACTGCATCAATGCAATGCAAACCAACAAGGGAAAGACTGCATATAAAATGAAACTGCAGTCACCACATGAATGCAACAGTTCAATTTCCAAAATGTCAAAAGAAGATGACAACAGTGGTACAGTGGACCACCCTGAAACCAAACCAATATGCATATACAACTTCAAACTAAACAGTGCACATAGGAGTGTAAAAGAAAATAGATCAAATGACAATGCAAGCCAGCATCAAAGGCACAGCCGAACAAAATTCAGTGCATCAGTGATGTCAACAAGTATGCAAGTGAATCACAAACCAAAGGATTGACATGAACAAAGATATAACATGTATGCACTGTAAAACTGGACAGTACAAATATCATACTCAAGAACAAAGGCCATAGCAGCTAAATGAGAAAATCTCAATTATGATACAGACACTAAAAGGTACATGAACAAGTATATTTCGAAGGCAAGTGCAGCGCAAAAGGATGATAGGCAAAACTGAAACAACAATGCATAGATCATACAAGTGCACCAGCAAAACAAAGTGAAGTGACAAGTTCAAAGGGCCAAGTGCACAGGGAATGCAGACTGGCAACAAAGATACATGCACATATCAGAATCAGGTCAAGTCAAGTAGTTAACAAATAGGTTCAACAAATGCACAGTGCAGTATACAACGAGAACATGTACAAAGTAGTACAGGTATAATAGCCCATGACATGAACAATTCGAAGCATCCACTGACTCAAGTGAACTTCAGATAACTCCCCAAGTGCAGCAAGCAACTTGGACGATCCGGAATCATCTCAAATTCACGAGTCTAGATGATAACAGCAACAAACATAAATGCATAAAATACACAATGATGTAGTGCACAGTACACAAGTACAAGCAACAGAAAAACATGGTGCATCATAACTCAAGTGAACTTCAGATAACTCCACAAGTGCAGCAAGCAACTTGGACGATCCGGAATCATCTCAAATTTACGAGTCCAGATGATAACAGCAACAAACATAAATGCATAAAGCACACAATGATGTAGTGCATAGTACACAAGTACAAGCAACAAAAAAACATGGTGCATCATAAAATATACAGCAAGGAAGAGCTACCAGCCATAGTTTCAAACTCAATTACAGTAGAAAACTAAAATGCAATTCGAAGTTAACTTTTCAGAATGAAGCTGATTTGAAGGAGTCTACAGAAGTCCAAGACCGAAATCAATATAATCAACCAGGGTCAAATAAATTTGAAATATAAACAAATTTTTTTGAATATATATCAGAGAATTGAACAAATAAAAAATCCTACAACCGTCAATCAGAAAATCGACTAAGATGAAAGGCAACAAGTGATGCATCAACAACTCAATATGTAAATAATACAAGTCAGTAAGGATTCACTGAAGCCAGAAGCCACAGAGTTACCTAACTCGAAGTCAAGTAGTAAAAATCAAGGTATGAACAGAAATTACTTGCAACAGTGATGATGCAATGAAAGCAACTACAAAATCAAGTCAAAGACAACTGCACTTTCAAATCGAACTACGCCGAAGTCATAAAAAATCTATGGAACCAAAATTTCCAGAAAAATCAAAACCATGTCAAGCAAGCAAAATATATATACGAACTGGAACAGGTCAGCAACCATGTCGAACATCCAAACGAAGGTCGAATGGCCGAGCATAGTATTGACGAAATCAAACGATTGTATACAAACGAAAATCAAAGACCTCAAAACTCATATAAACAACTACTTGAATTAGATGTAAGTGGAGTGTCGCTCACCTTGTTTCGAACTCGACCAAATTGAAGCGGCTGTGAGTAACTCAAAGAGATGGTCAACCAACAGAACAAGGAATCGAAATCAATTGATCCAATAAAAGTCGGCCTCTTCGATTTTTTTTACAAGCCCAAATTTGCAAGCAAAGGAAGGGGAAACGAGCCACAATTTTTTCCGTTCGTTTGGTTTTTGTTTTAGGGTTTTCAAATGAATGAAGAGAGGAACAGGTATCGGCCTTAGTTAATTATCACCGCACCACGAAAAATAAACGTGGCCCAATATTAATTTTTAAAGCCCACACCCCTTAACAAATGTTGAAAAAGAATTTCAATCTGATTAAAACTCCAAATAGCAATTAACAACCAATTTAGTCGTCATTTGATGATAATTAATTGTTACAAAACCCCGGGTTGTTACAGACTCCCCTCTTTATAAAAATTGCGTCTCCGCAATTTTCATAATCAAACTCGTCAATAACAATTATTTTTCTAGCATAAACTGGTTAAGCTAGAAAAATAAAGGTTAAGAATAAAACGCCAAAGAAATCTTTTAATTTCATAAAATAAATATACAATTTCCCAACAAAATCTAATTAACAAGTAGATAATCAAAAAACAACGAAACTGAATAAATACTATTATTAGCAATATTTAATTATCAATTAGATAATTTGAATACTGAAATCACAAAATAGCAATATCTAATTATCAACAAAGACAATTAGAAAACACAAATCACATATCGCAAAACCACAAATATCTAGTTATCCAACAGATAATTAGAAAACACGAACTTCATAATCAGCAAATGCTAACTATCAACAGAAATAGATAGAAAACAGCAATTCAATATAATCAACATAATCTAGAATCAATTAGAGGCTAGAAAATCTCATAATCAGCAAAATTAGCAAATATCCAATTATCAAAAACGATAATCAGACATCTCAAACCAACAAACATCTAATTATCACAAACGATAATCAGAAATCTCAAATCAACGAATATCTAATTATCAAAAACGATAATCAGAAATCTCAAATCAAAAAATATCTAGTTATCAAAAACGATAATCAGAAACAACAAATATCTAATTATCAAAAACGATAATCAGAAACAACAAATATCTAATTATCAAAAACGATAATCAGAAATCTCACATCAACAAATATCTAATTATCAAAAACGATAATCAGAAACAACAAATATCTAATTATCAAAATCGATAATCAGAAATCTCAAATCAACAAATATCTAATTATCAAAAACGATAATCAGAAACAACAAATATCTAATTATCAAAAACGATAATCAGAAACAACAAATATCTAATTATCAAAAATGATAATCAGAAATCTCAAATCAACAAATATCTAACTATAAAAAACGATAATCAGAAACAACAAATATCTAATTATCAAAAACGATAATCAGAAACAACAAATATCTAATTATCAAAAACGATAATTAGAAATCTCAAATCAATAATATCTAATTATCAAAAACGATAATCAGAAATCTCAAATCAACAAATATCTAATTATCAAAAACGATAATCAGAAACAACAAATATCTACTTATCAAAAACGATAATCAGAAATAACAAATATCCAATTACCAAAAACGATAATCAGAAACAACAAATATCTAATTATCAAAAACAATAATCAGAAACAACAAATATCCAATTACCACAAACGATAATCAGAAACAACAAATATCTAATTACCAAAAACGATAATCAGAAACAACAAATATCCAATTACCTGCAGATGATTGGAAACAACAAATATGTAGAAATCAATTAAGATGACTAGAAAATCAACATAAAAGATGGATCGATCCCATCAAATGGTGAGTTTTAGCTACGCCGCACGTGCACCTCATATGTTCGAAGCCTACCAAGTACTATATTTTTGGTGCCCAACAAATGACCCGAAGGTCCAACAAATGACCCGAAGGTTTAGTACTGGTAATGACCCGAAGGTCCATCATATGACCCGAAGGTCCATCATATGACCCGAAGGTCCAACATATGACCCGAAGGTCCAACATAGTGGCTCGAAAGCACACAAAATCATCAAAATCATCAAACAGCAAATATTTCAATTAACGAGTCCGGAATTAATCGAAATACCAAACGCACATGTCCCATACCATGAGTTTTACTAAATCGTTTAAATCTCTTCATCGTTTCCTTGAAAGTGCAAAATTGTGTATTTTAAATTAATAACATTTTACGTTCTCAAACGTATAAGTCTGAAACTAAGCGAATTAGTAAAAGTGAGGGTCATAGTCCTTAATTCTGCTGAAGCGTTTAAATCGCTTCCTCATTCTTTTGAAAGTGCAAACTGTAGAAATTTTGGAAAACTATTTTATTTTAAAACAATTTTAAAACACGTGATTAAAACAACATCTGTAACAATTTCGATAAAGAAATTGTACTTCTCAAAACACCGTAAAAACGGATCTCAAAATCAACATTACGGGATAACCGCTTGAAAATCCACTTTAAAATTCGACGGTTACTGAAGTCAAAGCGACAGTAATTTTTATACGTCAAAATCTCATCAAAATAGTTCGCATCAAAATATAATACCAGTGAATTCTCATTCATTAAAATGTCAACAAAACATCGTGCTTCAAAAATTTAGCACCGGTGTAAAAATTCCGTTATAAAAATAACGGCAACAAAATACGTTTAAAACCAAACACCGGTTCAACGTAAAATTAATGTAGTAACGTGAACTCAAATTTGCAAGTATACTACAAAATGAACAAAGAAATCACTCGAATATATCTTCAATGAAGATAATTTAAAACAGCAAAAATCTCAACAAAATCATATAACTGCAATCGCTTCGGATCCTCAAATCAGATTCGAAATTTTCAAAGATAACAAATATAAACACATCTATGTAACAACACAATGAAATTTATTTTGATTTCATATTAAGATTTTTAAATCAAAAGGGTTATCAGCTGTACCCAGCGAAGACAGTCTCACTGTTTCTGCTGCGCACTCTGATAAACAGAGCACAAATTACTCAATCATCAAAACACAATTTCACTTTTATTTTTAAATAAAGATATTTAAAAATTCCCACATAATTTCAAAACTTTAGTTTTGACTCAAGGCACAAATAAAACATCAACAAATAGTTGTACACATGTTCCATCTAAGTTAAGTTATATATTATGTCCATAAACACCTCGCTTTGATACCAACTGTGATGCCCCACCTCTATGCTCACAATAACAAAGAGTATTAAATGGAAATATTGTCTGTTATTACGAAGAATAAGGCTGGATAGGAGCGGCCATCCGTAGTTAGGCCTTACACTAGTATTGATTATCTCGATAGGAGTAGTATAAATTCTTTTTCATCTATTTATTTATTTACTCCCCTCGACATATTCAATTCCAGTATAAAATGAACTACGATGGATCATAATAGTTTAGGACAACATATATAATGATAACACAGATAATGTAAAATCTCATGTGTGTATATATATATAACTGAAGTCAGTTACAATACATGTGATACAATACATATGATACAACTACAACTGTCGACATTGGAAGTTACCTATATAAGTACATTATCGTGAATAATATACAGGAATACATAACATCCTATACTATAGCAACGATTACTCCAAATGATATAAAGAGACTTCACAGCTCAAGCAACAACCCAAAGCAAGATATCAACAACCTGTAGTAACTCGGTCTGACCCGAGTATTAAATTCAAAAGAAAATAATACGCGGGTCAGTCTAATTCAAACTCAGTTACTAATGCACGGAAGGAATAATAATAAAATAATCAAATAGACGACAGTCAAAATAAATTCACCTATTCAACCCTTTAATAAGGAAATCGGATAATGGTAAATATAACACGTAACAATGTTAAAAAAAATTCAACAAATTCAAATTTTCAACAAAGATAAATAAAAGGGTTATCGATGAAGATAATTTAGAAAACAACAGAATTGCCTAGACGGCAATTAACGACAAAATCTAATTATTAAATAAATAATTAGAAACTCATAATCTAATTATCAAAAAGATAATTAGATATCAACAAAATCATCAAATTAAACCAAATCAAAATACAATTCAAAATATTGGATTGGACACACGAAACAATTCAAACGATTGAAATATCAATTAAAACGTCAATTCGGGTAGGGCTGTAGTACACGCACGCGTGCACTACCTCGCACTACAGTGGTTAAATACACAAAAGCTCAATGAATCAAAAGCAAATGGCACCATCTCAAATCAAAATGAACCAGATGGAACTGCAACAGCATGAGTACAACATCCACCCATTAACCACCAAATGAACAAAGTGCACCTGAATGCACAATGAAAATTCACAAACGAGCACAAGGTCAAACCCGGAATACCGGATTCAACTCAAGTGCAATTAGAAAAAACAAATCCAACTGCATCAATGCAATGCAAACCAACAAGGGAAAGACTGCATATAAAATGAAACTGCAATCACCACATGAATGCAACTGTTCAAGTTCCAAAATATCAAAAGAAGATCACAACAGTGGTACAGTGGACCACCCTGAAACCAAACCAACATGCATATACAACTGCAAACTAGACATTGCACATAGGAGTGTAAAAGCAAATAAATCAAATGACAATGCAAGCCAGCATCAAAGACACAACCGAACAAAAATCAGTGCATCAGTGATGTCAACAAGTATGCAAGTGAATCACAAACCAAAGGATTGACATGAACAAAGATATAACATGTATGCACTGTAAAACTGGACATTGCAAATATCATACTCAAGAACAAAGGCCATAGCAGCTAAATGAGCAAATCTCAATTATGATACAGACACAAAAAATACATGAACAAGTACATCTCGAAGGCAAGTGTAGCGCAAAAGGATGATAGGCAAAACTGAAACAACAATGCACAGATCATACAAGTGCACCAGCAAAACAAAGTGAAGCGACAAGTTCAAAGGGCCAAGTGCACAGTGAATGCAGACTGGCAACAAAGAAACATGCACATATCATAATCAGGTCGAGTCAAGTAGTTAACAAATAGGTCAACAGATGCACAATGCAGTATACAACGAGAACATGTACAAAGTGATACAAGTATAATAGCCCATGACATGAACAATTCGAAGCATCCACAGAATAAAGTGAACTTCAGATAACTCCACAAGCACAGCAAGCAACTTGGACAATCCGAAATCATCTCAAATTCATGAGTCTAGATGATAACAGCAACAAACATAAATTCATAAAAGACACAATGATGTAGTGCACAATACACAAGTACAAGCAACAGAAAAACATGGTGCATCATAAAATATACACCAACGAAGAGCTACCGGCCATAGTTTCAAACTCAATTACAGTAGAAAACTAAAATGCAATTCGAAGTTAACTTTTCAAAACGAAGCTGATTTGAAGGAGTCTGCAGAAGTCCAAGACCGAAATCAATATAATCAACCAGGGTCAAATACATTCGAAATATAAACAAATTTTTTTGAATATATATCAGAGAATTGAACAAATCAAAAATCCTACAACCGTCAATCAGAAAATCAACTAAGATGAAAGGCAACAAGTGATACATCAACAACTCAGTATGTAAATAATACAAGTCAGTAAGGATTCACTGAAGCCAGAAGCCACAGAGTTACCTAACTCGAAGTCAAGTAGTAAAAATCAAGGTATGAACAGAAATTACTTGCAACAGTGATGATGCAATGAAAGCAACTACAAAATCAAGTCAAAGACAACTGCACTTTCAGATCGAACTACGCCGAAGTCACAAAAAATCTATGGAACCAAAATTTCCAGAAAAATCAAAACCATGTCAACCAAGCAAAATATATATACGAACTGGAACAGGTCAGCAACCATGTTGAACATCCAAACGAAGGTCGAATGACCTAGCATAGTATTGACGAAATCAAACGATTGTATACAAACGAAAATCAAAGACCTCGAAACACATATAAACAGCTACTTGAATTAGATGTAAGTGGAGTGTCACTCATCTTGTTTCGAACTCGACCAAATCGAAGCGGCCGTGAGCAACTCAAAGAGATGACCAACCAACAGACGAAGGAATCGAAATTAGTTGATCCAATAATAGTCGGCCTCTATGATTTTTTTACAAGCCCAAATTTGCAAGCAAAAGAATGGGAACAAGCTGCCATTTTTTTGTTCATTTGGTTTTTGTTTTAGGGTTTTCAAATGAATGAAGAGAGGAACAGGTATCGGCCTTTGTTAATAATCACCGCACCACGAAAAATAAACGTGGCCCAATATTAATTTTTAAAGCCCACACCCCTTAACAAATTTTGAAAAATAATTTCAATCTGATTAAAACTCCCAATAGTAATTAACAACCAATTTAATCGTCATTTGATGATAATTAATCGTTACAAAACCCCGGGTTGTTACAATTACACTTTTAAAGGGTTTAAACGAAGTAATTTAATTGAAATATAAATCATTTATAGAGTGGTTTGAATTGAAAATGAATGAATGTTATCTTTGAATTTAAAGGATGTTTAAGATAAGATATTTTGATATATTAAAATGATTTGAAAGATACGATATTTTGGAAAGATATGATATTTTGATATATTAAAATGATTTGAAATGAAGTTTTGGAAAGATATGATATTTTTGATATATTGAAATGATTTGAAATGAAGTTTTGGAAAGATATGATATTTTTGATATATTGAAATGATTTGAAATGAAGTTTTGAGAAGATATGATATTTTGATATATGAAAATGGTTTGTAAATGATTTGATCTTTATTTTGATAAAGATTTGAACTGGAAATGATATTCTATTTAAAGTAAAATATTATTTTAAAGCTATAACCACGGGTTATAATAACGATTGGTTGGCAAAGAGACCGGGATCGGATATCTGGCATACTCTTTGTCGATACCGAAAACCACTTTGACAACTGTGTACGCGGTGGAGGTTCCAGGATGAAGTAGGATGGCGGCGACGTTCTTGTGGTATGTTACGTGGACCCAATTCCCAAGAGTTGGCATAAGGTGGCTAAAACAGGAACGGTCTCGGGCCAGTTGAGGTCGCATCTGATAACCCTGATCTTTATGAAGCAATTTTATGAACAAGTTTTATAATTTAATTTAGTTAAGCTTGTTTAAAATTTTTGTTGCCTAAAAAAGAAAATATAATAAATTGACTACAAATGCATTATGAAAGTATTAATATGTATGCAAGATGGAACACACACATACACATAATTTTCTGCAAGATGATATAGGCAGTAATTAATTTGTGAGTTGGAATGGATAAATTACAAATAAATAGGTAAGTAAACATAGATATTGCAGACATGGTTATACCTTTAAAACAAGTTAGTGTAAAGGAAATAAAGATAGGTAGGCTGGAGTAAATACATGCAGATGATGGCGAATATTTAAAAAGAGTAAAAAGAAAAAAATCATAGATCATGCAAATATGATGACCGGGGTAATGAGGAATAATTTCTATTAATAGGAATAGGGATCACTTACCCATTTTCTCTTGAAACAGAATCAGAGGCTGGTCATAGTGACAGGGTAAAATTGACATTAAGTAAAATTTAAAACCCTAGTGCCAATCAGGGTCTGGTATAAGAGGGCTTAAGGGATGGTGAGATCTGTCATTATTTAAAAAAAAAATACAGAAAAAATATAGTAATGGAAATACAAACCAGATGGACTGAAGAACAATGATCATTAGGGATAAGAAGAAATTGAAGATCAAAGAAAAAGGAAGGTTTAAGAAAGGAAGTGAGGTGAGTAATCTCACTGGAAAACCTGGCATTAAGTCCTAAAAATCAAGGCAGCCTAAATAGTGTTATATTTTATTTATATAATTTGTGTTTATCTTGGTATTGATGATCTGTTAAGTATTTAACTCTTCATATTGATACCCAGAAAAATATGGTTTGTGGGTCTCCTATTTAAATGATCATTTGTGTATGGATTAACCTTGAAATGAAATGTTTTCCCTTATGGGTTTTTTCTGCATATAAATATTTATTTAAGATCTCAGTAATTATGTTGTAAATCTATGGTCTGAAAAGGGAAAAATGGGACTACAGCATGGAGTTGTTGTTGCTTATGTCCCATGATGATAAAATAATAATAATAATAATATGAAATATAGAAGTGCAATGTTATACATGTGCTGAGCTTCCATATTTACAAATGAATCCAGATTTGATTAAAGGCTTATGGTTTAGCCAGATCTCATGAATCTGTGAGTATCTGATTAAACCAAAGGCAAATGGATGCAACAGAAAGAGAAAAAAAAACTATGTATGTCCATATATTTATAAACATGATCTACTTAAACCCATGATCTGAATAATGTGTGTATTGAGAATATATGCTAGTTTGTGTAATTAAATCTATGTTTATAGGAACATGATCCATTATTCCTTGAGTTCATGCTTGATGGTTGCATTATTTATTTTTCTCTGATTGAAATGGGATGCACAGAGGGGATTAGCATAATTAAGGAAAGAGGGAATAACACTTAGTAAAATAACTAAGGATTAAAGATCTTTGGGCTACAAAAGATGGCTTGGCAAGGGGAATATTGCAAGCTCACACATGGTATGTTTATACCCAGAGGCCTGAGTGTGCTGGGTTAACAGAGATTGGTCCCAGGCAATGTGTGTATTAACAAGAGAAAGTAGCTACAGATCTTAAACTGATATTGTATGAAGAACCATAGGAGTAGGGTCAAGTGAGGCCTGGTACAACCCTGATGGCTAGTAAAAGAAAAAATTTGGAAGGTAACTTGATGGTTGTACTTGAGTTGGTATTGGATGTTTATTTGTTGAATCTTAAGATTGTTTTTCTGAATTAGATTGCTTGAATCATATCTAACCAGTTTTGCATTAACATGAAGTATTGATGTCACAGAAATGACACAGAGAGGACACTGATACCACCTTTTGTCCCTGAAAAGTACCCAAATAATAAATAAAAGTTAGAATTAGGATATGATCTCAGTAGATTGCTCATACCAGACAATGTTGTCTGACCCTTTGTGTGTTTATTCACCATTGGGTGTCTCATAAAATTATGAGGCAGACCATGGTGATTGTGCAGGTAAATAAGCACTTCAATGATCAAGCTCTGGATGTGTTGGCTGCTAAGTATTGGGATGCATTAGTTACATGCTTTCTAATATTAAAAAATAGAAGTTTAAGTCAAATGTATGACATGTTATGTTGTTCAAATTATTTAGAAAGAAATGATGTTGTCTCTTGTTTGTAAGAACTGGATTTAATTGTGTGTTTCAGTTAGAACTTATATGTTGCTTCTGAAAAATGTTTGCTGAGTAATGAAGCTTCTTTTTTTTAGCTTATAGAATGATTTAACTGAAAAATATAAAAATCTGAGATGCCAGCCATGTATGAAACTGAAAGGAAAAATAATAATTCAGTAGTCTATGTGAGGAATTCAGGTCATAAGAAGAAGTAGAAGTTTGTTAAACAGAAGTATAAAATTGCACAAAAACAAAACCCAAAAAACATTATAATGTGTGCATAAATGCATATAAGAACAGTAAGGCTAACATGACCACTTTATCAAGCCTGGGTTCAACCATCTTTAAATAATTAAAACTCAATAACCCATAGGCTATGGAAGATTCAGTTATTTTAGTAATAGTGAAAAATGAGTACTTGAAATGTGCAAAAACATATACATGCACAGATTACATGTATACACAAGCACAGGCAATTAAATACAGTTTCAAAAAAAAAAGAGAGAAACTAAAATCATAGGAGTGTAAATGAATGCTGAGATTAGAAAATTTTACATTAGAAACTTGTAAGAATTCAAGTAAGATTGAAAACCATTTATGAAATGATTTTGCTATGGGGAAAACCACACAGGAAATTTCAAAGTAGATTTTCCTTTGGTTCCAAAATTCCTTTACTCTGATTTAAAACACAAGATATTATTCACACATGTTTTCATATATGAGTGTTCAAATAATTTGAGTATATCAATATTTTTATATTGATTGGAAGATCCTGGAAAGAAGAGAAACTGGAAGGGATGTTCTCTTGAGTAGATGATCACTGAAATTTTTTTTTTTTTTTTTGAAGAGAGTGGGTCATCTCAATTTGGTATCAGAGCTATGTTGTTAAATAACATAGCAAAAATCTTGGATGAACTTGTTTGTTTAGAATGTATGAAAGTATTGACTGTCTTGAATGCTTTGTTTTATACTAATATAATATCTGTTATGATTAAATGGCAATAAGCTAGAATAGGTTAACTTATAAAAGAATAAACAATGGACTAACTCAAGTATTGTATCCATAGAACTATGGTGAGACCTAGACAACCAGATGTAGGACCAAGTGAATCGCCTATGATGAATATGCAAGACTTTATGAGAGCCATAAGAGATGGAGTAGGTAACAGGCAAGAAAATCCACATGAAGAGCTTTCCAAACTTCTCAAGACCTTTACCAATCTTGGGGGCAAGACTTTTGATGGAACAGAAGGAATTATGGGAGTTCAAAATTGGCTCAGAATTTTGGATAGAATATTTGCTGATATGCAAGTTGAAGATCAGAAGAAGAGGTTAATAGCATCTAGACAACTGAGAGGAGCAGCTTTGGATTGGTGGGAAGTTATTATAGCTGGAAGACCGGAAGGGGAGGTGACATGGAACCAGTTTAAAGAGATGTTGGAAGGAAGATTTGTACCTGCATCAGCTAAAGAATCTTTGTTAGAAGAATTTATTAAACTAAGACAGGGAACTATGAGTGTAACTGAATATACACAAAAGTTTGAATCTCTAGCAAAATATGGTGCAGTGCTTATTACAACTAGAGAAGCTAAAAATGGCAGATATATCCAAGGACTGAATGCCCACATTAGTAGAGCTATGCTACCATATAAGGACAGGACCTTTGATTAAGTTTTGGATCTGGCTTTGAGCTTTGAACAACATGATAAAGCCAGAGAAAATTTTAGAGCATTTAAAAATAACCAAAATAAGAAGGGAAAGGGAAAGTTTCACCCTTATGACAAAAAGAAAGCAGAGGTAGCTTCCACCAAGAAGTCAGAAGAAATCGAAACTGTTGAAGTTAAGAAGAAAATCACTTGCTATAATTGTGGACAAGAGGGACACATGAAAAATAGGTGTACAAATCCTAAACCAGCATCCTTTAAATGTCACCAGTGTGGAAAGGAAGGCCACATAAGGAGGAACTGCCCAGAGTTTAAGCAAGGAAAAATGAGTACTTTGGAGGTGAAAAGCAAAGCAACTGAGGGACCAAATGTGGAGAAGCATGGCCAAGTTGAAGGTACTTTGCTTATTCACTTCATACCTTTTGTAGTAGTGTATGATACTGGGGCTACACACTCCTTAATTTCTCATGATATTGCACAACAACTAAAATTGAATTGTATGATTGTTAATAAGCCATTACTCATTAAAAGTCCTTTAGGAAATTCCTGTATTTTGGTATGATGTGTATGCAACTAGAATTGAATATAGGGGGATATGTGTTTAGTGCAGACCTATATGTATTGAAATACCCAGGTATAGGAGTTATTTTAGGGGTTGATTGGTTAAGAAAATATAGGGCTGTTATAAACATGGAAACTTCTACTATATCTTTGAGAACTTCTGAAGGGAAAAGAGCAGTTGTTCTTTGTGAAGTGAATAAGAACAGGAACATAACCACCCTTAATACTTTGTCTGTTGAAAAGTACATGCCTGCAATAGAAGAAATCCCTATAGTAAATCATTATGCTGATGTGTTTGGTGAAGTAAAGGGGGTTGACAATCATAGACCAGTGGAGTTTTCTATTAAACTTGTTCCAGGAGCAAACCCAATAGTTAAAAGACCAACTAGAATGGGGCCTAAAGAATTAATAGAGTTGAAAAAGCAACTTGTTGAACTTGAAGAAAAAGGCTTTATCAGGCCTAGTAGCTCATCATGGGGAGCACCAGTAGTTTTTGTTAAGAAGCAAGATGGATCTCTTAGGTTATGTATTGATTATAGAGAGTTAAATAAAATCACAGTTAAAAACAAATACCCCTTACCAAGAATTGATGATCTCTTTGATCAATTGAGTGGTGCAAAAATATTCTCTAGACTTGATTTGGCTTCAGGGTTTCATCAAATGAAAGTAGATGAGGAAAGCATTAAGTACACAGCTTTTAATACTAGGTATGGACTTTATGAATTTTTAGTGATGCCCTTTGGTTTGACAAATGCTCCCTCTTACTTTGTTGATTTGATGAATAGAATTTTTAGAAAATACTTAGATAAATTTGTATTGATATTTATTGATGATATACTAATTTATTCTAAGTCAGTAGAAGAGCATGAGAATCATTTGCATATAGTACTACAGAAATTAAGGCAAGAAAATTTGAAAGCAAAATTTTCAAAGTGTACTTTTTGGCAAAATGAAGTAAACTTTTTAGGTCATGTGATATCAGAAAAAGGCATATCAGTAGACCCCAATAAGGTGAAGGCAGTGCAAGCATGGAAAAGGCCTACTAGTGTCACAGAGGTCAGGTCATTTATGGGAATGGCTGGGTATTACAGAAGGTTTATAAAGGATTTTGCAAAAATTTCAATTCCATTGACTAGATTAACTAGAAAGAATCAGGCCCATGTTTGGACTGAGGAATGTGAGAAAGCCTTTGAGAGGTTAAAAGAAGCACTAGTACAAGCCCCAATATTAAAGGTGCCTGAAGGAAATGAGAATTTGGTGATAGATACTGATGCAAGTAGTCAGGGACTTTGGGCAGTGTTGATGCAACAACATCAAGTGATAGCATATGCCTCTAGACAGTTGAAGCCCAGTGAGATAAAGTATGCTACACATGATCTTGAATTGGCTGCTATAGTGTATGCTCTTAAGTTATGGAGACATTATTTGTTAGGGACTAAATTTGAAGTATACACAGATCATAAGTCACTCAAATATTTGTTTTCACAAAAAGAATTGAACATGAAGCAGCAAAGATGGATTGAACTCTTAGCCTCATATGATTTTGAAATATTGTATACACCTGGCAAAGCTAATAAAGTGGCAGATGCTTTAAGTAGACAACATGCCAAGATAGCTGGATTGATGATAGAAGATTTAATACTTTATCATTACTGATTGATTCAGAGGTGGAAAGGGACAGTGTGGAGAATATGAACATATGCAGTGAGAGGAAAGAAATAGGAAAGTTAAGTTTTGTTACTTTGGGATCAGAATTGAAAAATAAAATTGTAAAGCTACAAGATCAAGATCCATTTTTACTTGAGAAGAAAACTCAGATACTAAATGGTGAAGCAGTGGAAGGAGTTCAATTAAATAAGCAAGGCCATTTGGAGAAAGGAAAAAGAATATGCGTTCCTGCTATTAAAGAATTGAAGCAAGAAATTTTGGATGCTTATCACAAAAGCAAGTATACCATACACCCAGGAAGCACCCGAATGTATCATAACCTCAAGAGAAATTGTTGGTGGAGTGGTATGAAGAGGGCAGTGGCATTATATGTGTCTAAATGCATGGTTTGTCAATAGGTAAAAGATGAATACCAAAGACCTTCAGGACTGCTTCAACCTTTACAAATACCACAGTGGAAATGGGAGGAGATATCAATGGATTTCATTGATGGTTTGCCCAAAACTAGGAAGGGAAATGATAGTATTTGGGTTGTAGTGGATAGGCTAACTAAATCAGCTCATTTTATACCTGTAAAATCAGATAGGAATGCGTGCACATTAGCTCAGTTATTCATTAAAGAAATAGTTAGATTGCATGGAATACCAAAGACTATAGTAAGTGATAGAGATACCATCTTCACTTCAAAATTTTGGCAAAGTTTTCATAAGGCAGTGGGGACTGATTTATGCTTGAGCACAGCATATCACCCTCAATCTGATGGTCAAACAGAAATTGTGAATAAATTACTTAAAGACATGTTGAGAGCATGTATATTGGATTGGGGAGGAAGTTGGGAAGATCACATATTTCTGGCAGAATTTGCATATAATAACAGCTATCACAGTAGTATAGGCATGGCACCCTTTGAAGCACTCTATGGTAGACCATGTTTATCACCTTCAAATTGGATTGAATCTGGAGAGAAGGTGGTCTTAGGACCAGAAAATGTAAAAGAAATTTCTAAAAAGATAGCTTTGATTAGAAAAAGAATTGCTTCTGCCCAAGATAGGCAAAATAAATATGCAGATCAGAAGATGAAAGAAGTGCAGTATGATGTGGGAAATTATATGTTTATTAAGATATCACCCATGAAAAAGATTTTGAGATTTGGAAAACAAGGAAAGTTGATTCTAAGGTATATAGGACCATATAAAATTCTGGAAAGAATTGGAAATGTAGCCTATAAATTAGAATTGCCCGAGGAAATGAGAGCAATACATGATGTTTTTCATGTATCCCAGTTAAGGAGATGGGTTCATGATAAGGAAACAATTTTAAAATCCTCTGACAAAGTGCAGATTGACCCCAGAATGGTATATGAGAAGAAGCCTGTAGGCATAGTTACAAAGGAGATCAAGAAATTGAGAAACAAAGAAATAAAACTGGTAAAAGTGCAATGGAGTCTTGACCCAAATGATTGCACATGGGAGGTGGAAGAAAAAATCAGAAATGATTATCCACAATTGTTTGGTTGAATGAAAGGTATGTTATACATATACTAATAGATGTTGTGATTAAGTATGCATTAAATTTTTGACTGTTTGGTTTGAAAATGATTGCGTTTCTGGATTGATAATGCTTAATCTAAGTATGAAAAGAATTGTGAGACACAATTCCTAAAAGGAAGGGTATATGTGATAACCCTGATTTTTATGAAGCAATTTTATGAACAAGTTTTATAATTTAATTTAGTTATGCTTGTTTAAAATTTTTGTTGCCTAAAAAAAATAATATATAATAAATTGACTACAAATGCATTGTGAAAGTATTAATATGTATGCAAGATGGAACACACACATACACATAATTTTCTGCAAGATGATATAGGCAGTAATTAATTTGTGAGTTGGAATGGATAAATTACAAATAAATAGGTAAGTAAACATAGATATTGCAGACATGGTTATACCTTTAAAACAAGTTAGTGTAAAGGAAATAAAGATAGGTAGGCTGGAGTAAATACATGCAGATGATGGTGAATATTTAAAAAGAGTAAAAAGAAAAAAAAATCATAGATCATGCAAATATGATGACCGGGGTAATGAGGAATAATTTCTGTTAATAGGAATAGGGACCACTTACCCATTTTCTCTTGAAACAGAATCAGAGGCTGGTCATAGTAACAGGGTAAAATTGACATTAAGTAAAATTTAAAACCCTAGTGCCAATCAGGGTCTGGTATAAGAGGGCTTAAGGGATGGTGAGATCTGTCATTATTTAAAAAAAAAATACAGAAAAAATATAGTAATGGAAATACAAACCAGATGGAATGAAGAACACTGATCATTAGGGATAAGAAGAAATAGAAGATCAAAGAAAAAGGAAGGTTTAAGAAAGGAAGTGAGGTGAGTAATCTCACTGGAAAACCTGGCATTAAGTCCTAAAAATCAAGGCAGCCTAAATAGTGTTATATTTTATTTATATAATTTGTGTTTATCTTGGTATTGATGATCTGTTAAGTATTTAACTCTTCATATTGATACCTAGAAAAATATGGTTTGTGGGTCTCCTGTTTAAATGATCATTTGTGTATGGATTAACCTTGAAATGAAATGTTTTCCCTTATGGGTTTTTTCTGCATATAAATATTTATTTAAGATCTCAGTAATTATGTTGTAAATCTATGGTCTGAAAAGGGAAAAATGGGACTGCAGCATGGAGTTGTTGTTGCTTATGTCCCATGATGATAAAAATAATAATAATAATAATAATAATATGAAATATAGAAGTGCAATGTTATACATGTGCTGAGCTTCCATATTTACGAATGAATCCAGATTTGATTAAAGGCTTATGGTTTAGCCAGATCTCATGAATATGTGAGTATCTGATTAAACCAAAGGCAAATGGATGCAACAGAAAGAGAGAAAAAAACTATGTATGACCATATATTTATAAACATGATCTACTTAAACCCATGATCTGAATAATGTGTGTATTGAGAATATATGCTAGTTTGTGTAAATAAATCTATGTTTATAGGAACATGATCCATTATTCCTTGAGTTCATGCTTGATGGTTGCATTATTTATTTTTCTCTGATTAAAATGGGATGCACAGAGGGGATTAGCATAATTGAGGAAAGAGGGAATAACACTTAGTAAAATAACTAAGGATTAAAGATCTTTGGGCTACAAAAGATGGCTTGGCAAGGGGAATATTGCAAGCTCACACATGGTATGTTTATACCCAGGGGCCTGAGTGTGCTGGGTTAACAGAGATTGGTCCCAGGCAATGTGTGTATTAACAAGAGAAAGTAGCTACAGATCTTAAACTGATATTGTATGAAGAACCATAGGAGTAGGGTCAAGTGAGGCCTGGTACAACCCTGATGGCTAGTAAAAGAAAAAATTTGGAAGGTGACTTGATGGTTGTACTTGAGTTGGTATTGGATGTTTATTTGTTGAATCTTAAGATTGTTTTTCTGAATTAGATTGCTTGAATCATATCTAACCAGTTTTGCATTAACATGAAGTATTGATGTCACAGAAATGACACAGAGAGGACACTGATACCACCTTTTGTCCCTGAAAAGTACCCAAATAATAAATAAAAGTTAGAATTAGGATATGATCTCAGTAGATTGCTCATACCAGACAATGTTGTCTGACCCTTTGTGTGTTTATTCACCATTGGGTGTCTCATAAAATTATGAGGCAGACCATGGTGATTGTGCAGGTAAATAAGCACTTCAATGATCAAGCTCTGGATGTGTTGGCTGCTAAGTATTGGGATGCATTAGTTACATGCTTTCTAATATTAAAAAATAGAAGTTTAAGTCAAATGTATGACATGTTATGTTGTTCAAATTATTTAGAAAGAAATGATGTTGTCTCTTGTTTGTAAGAACTGGATTTAATTGTGTGTTTCAGTTAGAACTTATATGTTGCTTATGAAAAATGTTTGCCGAGTAATGAAGCTTCTTTTTTTTAGCTTATAGAATGATTTAACTGAAAAATATAAAAATCTGAGATGCCAGCCATGTATGAAACTGAAAGGAAAAATAATAATTCAGTAGTCTATGTGAGGAATTCAAGTCATAAGAAGAAGTAGAAGTTTGTTAAACAGAAGTATAAAATTGCACAAAAACAAAACCCAGAAAACATTATAATGTGTGCATAAATGCATATAAGAACAGTAAGGCTAACATGACCACTTTATCAAGCCTGGGTTCAACCATCTTTAAATAATTAAAACTCAATAACCCATAGGCTATGGAAGATTCAGTTATTTTAGTAACAGTGAAAAATGAGTACTTGAAATGTGCAAAAACATATACATGCACAGATTACATGTATACACAAGCACAGGCAATTAAATACAGTTTCAAAAAAAAAAAAGAGAAACTAAAATCATAGGAGTGTAAATGAATGCTGAGATTAGAAAATTTTACATTAGAAACTTGTAAGAATTCAAGTAAGATTGAAAACCATTTATGAAATGATTTTGCTATGGGGAAAACCACACAGGAAATTTCAAAGTAGATTTTCCTCTGGTTCCAAAATTCCTTTACTCTGATTTAAAACACAAGATATTATTCACACATGTTCTCATATATGAGTGTTCAAATAATTTGAGTATATCAATATTTTTATATTGATTGGAAGATCCTGGAAAGAAGAGAAACTAGAAGGGATGTTCTCTTGAGTAGATGATCACTGAATTTTTTTTTTTTGAAGAGAGTGGCTCATCTCATCGCACCTCATAGCAGACGCATTTCTTCGATACTATACTCATACTTGTGATTGATTAGATGGCCATCCTCCGATTTTGATTGGGAGTGTGTTACACGGTGGGCATATGTGGCTGCTGCGTTACCACCAGCCTGAGTGTCGTAAATGGTATATCTACCCGGGCATTGCCTTGTGTGCTGTGTCACCTACCATACCGAGCCTTCACTACGAGTTTGGATTTCTCCCGTAGCCCGTGGAGTATTTAGGGTAGTCTCTTGATCTGGAGGTATGCTGATACTGGATGGACTACTGGGACTATTACGCGTTAAGGTGGAAAATGTAAAGCCTTAATGCTAGTTAAAAGTATGTTTATTTTACTACTAGACATTATTATAATAGCGCAATATTACTACATAGTAATAGTTTAACGGATCCTTAGAGGATGGGCAGTCCCAAGCATCTTCTAAGTTACTTGTACCTTTTCTACAGTTCACTTGAGTTGGTTTACATTGTATAAGTATGTGTGTCCTGACTTGAGTGTTTGTATTTTTATTTACGCTCATATCAGCCTGAGTTATTCACATATTTGGATTCCACTTCTGGAGATTGGAATCGCTGGAGATTATCTGCTTATGTAGTCTTATCTATTCCAGTTCTGTTGTTCTATTCAGCTTGTACTTGGTTGTCATCTTGAGACTTCTGTTGTACTTTATTTTCTAATATTGTATTTTATTTAACTCTGATATATTTATATAGTAGCCACGAACTACTATCTCTTTTACTTCCGCTGCATTATTATATACCCTGTGTCCATGATCTGTGATTTTATTTACTGTATATTCTGAGATTTGCCAAATTTTTATTTACAACGTGGTATTTTGAGAAATTCAATTCCAGCATGAGTGTCTACCTATACACTTATAATGGATGCGAATGGTTGAAAATATCCGGTCGTTACAAACTGGATGTCTAATCATCGTCAAGTTCGGTTCTACCTCCAAATCCTCTTGCATAGATGGGGCCACAATCAACGATGGATCATGCACATACTTCCTTAGATGGGATACACGGAAAACAATATGGACCCCCGACAACCTCTATAGCAACTCAACCCTATAAGCAAGTGGCCCGATCCTCTGAAGAATTCAAAAAGGCCCATGATACTTCGAAGCCAACTTCCTAGCTCTCCCAAACCAAACAACTCCCCTTATTGGCAAAATCTACACAAACAAGAAATCTCCAACTACAAACTCCAAATCCCTTCGCCTTCGATCTGCATAACTCTTCTGTCGATCTTGGGCTTCTTGCATCCTCCTTTTGATAACTGCAGCCTTTTCTATAGCCTCAGTAATCATATCAAGTCCAAGCACCAATCGGTACTTGGTCTCCACCCAACATGTTGGTGATTTGCGCAGCTGTCCATAAAAGGGTTCATTGGGTGCCATGCCAATGTTAGCTTGATAACTGTTGTTGTAGGAGAATTCCACCAAGTGAAAATGATCTTCCCACGATCCTCCAAAGTCCAGGATGCATGCTCTCAACAAATCCTCCAAGATTCGGTTCACCCCACTCAGTTTAACCATAGGTTTGAGGGTGGTATGCTGTGCTCAGACTTAGTGTGACGACCCGTAATTTTCAAGCATTTAAAATCAGTATACTTAATTGATTCTAAATATTTAAAAGTTAATTATCGGCTTAACTTATGAATATCATAATTTAGTTGACAATTAAATTGTTGAATTAACTAATTTGAATTGAATAAAATATGGAATCTGGAGTTTTAAGCCTATTAAAAATAATTTGAAGGCTAGTAAAATTTATATTGATAGTACTGAAGATGATAGAAGTTTCAAAATTTGAATTTAACAGTGATTTGTTTAGTTTTGAAATTTCATTGTTTGAATTGAATTTTAAAAATAACCTTCCGAGGCACAGTCTCAGAATTCGATGAAAACAGTTCCATTGGATCCGCAATATTGTATTATTATCGGATTTCGAATTTCGTGTTGATCGAAGCTAGTGTGTGAGTATACGATATATAAACGCGCTGAGAATTTATCGAACAAAATTCAATGATATTTAATTTAAATGGTCAAGCTTCACTAATACGCTTCTTCGTTTAATTATAATAAGGGGTAGATAGTTTTTCTTCGTTCTGGAAACAAATCTTCCTGTGTACGCCTATTTCTAGCCGAGCCTTCTAAATATCTCACACCACTTCTTCCCCTATATTCACTTCGACATTCAGATCTGAAAAAAAAAACAAATGGGGCAGAACCTTCACATTCGATTCGATCAGTAAAGTAATAATAATAATAATGAAAATCAATAAATGGCCGATCAACATCAGGTGAAGGGCGAACTCGTATCGAACTCGAGTCCATGCTCGGTTCCATCGCATCTGGGAGGGGAGGAAGGTTTGCGTTTTGGGTAGCCGCAGGTCAGAGGGTCGCGATGCGACGTGAACGGTGATACTAGGGATAGCTCTCGAACTCACGCGCGTGGAGGCAAGGACAGGGAAGATTGGAAGGTCACCGGAGTTTGCGCGACAGCTCGCGATGGTTGCCGTCGATTGGAGTTTGAGCAATTTGGGTTTTGCTGGTTCGATGCGAGTTGGAGGTTGAAGTTTTCTTTGGGTTGTTCGGTGAGGTAATTATCTTTAGTTTTTTGTTTTAAATCATGAATTGCATATAATTGGAAATAGAAATTTGTGTAAAAATATATTTCTAATCTGAATAATCTAGGAAATTAACAATTAAGCAATATAGAAAGTCACTGGAAAGAAAAAAAAACTATTTTAATATGATCATTTCAGTAAGGAGAAGTATTATTTGATGGTTACAGTAAGTTATAAAATTTCTGTCTTAGTTTAAAGGAATTAAATAGGTAAATAAACAGTAAAGTATATAGGCTGTGTATTTTTAAATTTTAAATTTAATACATATATATATATATATACAGGTTGAAATATATGTTTATAAAGTTAAAGCTGAAACAAAATTAAATTATTAGTAAGTTAAATTTGTTAAATAATTATTAATTCACATATTAATAAAATCACAAAATATTTGTTCAAGTTTAAAAACTAAGAAGAAAACAAGCTGTTCAGGAATGGACTGCAAAACAAATGCAAAGGTGAGTTAATCTCACTCAGTTTAAAATTAAATTTAAATTTTAAACAATTGTCTGAATGGTTGAAAGAATTAATGAGATATAGTATGATATTTTGGAATTGGTATATTATATTGTGCTGACGTTTGTGGATGCAGGAAAAAAAACAGGTTAGACGGATCCAACTGGGTCCCTCGTCATATATATATATATATATATATATATATATATATATATATATATATATATATATATATATATTGTTTATTTATTCTCTGTTATGCTTTGTGGATATTCTGTGATGAATTATATTGAAATATTGAATGCTATAGTTGCTTGGATATATTCTGGACTCTGAGTTATCAAATTATATAGCATTGGATTTTTTGGAAAGAAATAATAAAAGGAGTAAATGTTTAAGAAAATAATTATAAAGAATGTGAATAAAACTAAAATGAATTGGATAAGAATATTAGTGTTTTCAAACCGCTAATTAATAAATTATGTGTGTGGGAAGAAATTTATGAATAAGCAGAAAGTTAAGAAAAACTTAAACTTCAATATTACTGTTTAAAGAATAAAATAATTATTTTAAATTCAGGATTTAAATTATTTAAGAAAAATAAAGAAGGAATTGGGTATAACCTGAAATTTGTATATTTCAGCTAAAGGATTAAAAAATCAAACTGAAATAATAATAAAGTCCATAATTAATGGAATTTCGAAATGAACTGATTAGCAAAGAAATTTATTTCAAAGGAAATAAATTGGGAATCAATTTGGAAAATTGATTTAAGTGGTTGAAGGTTGAATTCTCCCTGGATAACTAAGTACATCTTCAAGTAAATTTTTAAATACAAGTTAATAGTTTTAAAATTTGTTTTAAAAAGTGTGTTTTGAAAATTTATTATTTCTAATATTTAAATTCTAAAGTAAGTATTTCCTCAAATCTATTATAGTAGTAATTATTTTAAAAAGTGACTTGGTATTTTGTTTCAAAAGTGGAAATCTAGTTTTATATTTTATTAAGTAACTTTGTTTTCAGATATTTATATAGTATGTGGTTTTAACAAATTATCAAAGTAGTTTTTAATTTAAATGTTTTAAAGTGTATATATATATATATATATATATATATATTTCAAAGTGAAGTGTTTTAAATTATTTTAAAAATCTAGTTTTGTGCTTGGTGATTTCAAAGGAGATATAAAAAATTTGGGAAAGTTTATTCTGAAAGGAAGATGGTTTTGGAACTGTTTTCAAAGCATTGAAAATAGAAATATATCTTTGAGGATATTTTGAGATAAATAAATAATTTGGAAAATTATTTATTGGTTGATGGTTGTTTGTGAATATTAATTGATAGTTAAATAACCGACTATCAATATTGGACAAATGCGCTGATCGTTTCGAAGAGACCGGGATCGAGATTTATTTCTCGAAAACCACTTCGATCCGGTTTGTACGTTTCGTGTAAACGATTTTGGATTCGAAGATGGAGCAGTGAAGAGCAAGGGCTAGTCGCTACTAATCCTGAGGATATTTCCAAAATGGATGTAGTAGGAATAGTGCCTTCGGTTCCGTTCGAACCCGGGACGGACTTGTATGGACGAATGCTTGCGAAACATTGTCAGGTGGACGATGGGCATTCTAAGTGAAACGTTCTAAAAAGGTAACGCTTAGCTTCAAGCCTCATCAACCGGGAATGACAGAAAATCAGGGGATATGCAGCAAGGTTAGGTGGGTCATGCCCAAGCAGGACAAGATATTTCCCCTGTCTAGACGTCCCTTTTTATATATTTCGGCTTAGTGGGTGGTTGGTCGCGCCAACCACGGGGTTTATCTTTTTCGGGACTTTTCAGTAAGGAATGGTTTCGGCCTTGTGTTGCAGGGGATGAAGGGAGTAATCCTCCGTACGGTGATCTAGGCCCCGTACTGTGACAGGTGGTACCCCAGTGCCTATTCATTGTTGGAAATCCATTTTCCCTACGAGCCTGGTACGAGTTTTGTTTGTATTACCCGCTCTATGGCTAGTAGCTGGAATTTAATAATGTAACAATTTCGGCTATTTTATAAGTATTTGTATATAGACCCTATTATAATATCAGAGGATTTCTATAAAAATTGTTTTAGCTATCGTAAGGTAATAGCCCGACATGTTTATTTGTGGCATGGTCTTACGAGATGCTTTTGTTTTCAAAGAATTTTTGAAACTTAAATAATCAATTGGGTGTGATTTTCTCACGCTGGTATTCCAGACTGACTCGGGTGTTATTTAACTGTAATGCTCGGGTCAGACCGAGTATTATAGAATACTTGATATGATGCTGTGGAGCTCAGGAGACGAGCTGGATGACGATACGTATTCTCGTACTTGTATATATATATATTTCCGCTGTGTTGAGTTGTTGTGTACCCATTGTATGTTATTGATGTGAGCTGTTACTGATGTACTCTGATGATGTAATATATGTAAACTGATATATTTGATTTTGAGTAAAGATTATTTACTATTTATTATATTTTATTCCGCTGCAATGGTTAGATTCTGTTGTTGTTTTCTATTTTCTTCTTCTACCTCTTCTTCTTTAACCCAAATGGTTCGTATTTCTGTGCAACTTGAGTTAATTGTTGTAGAATAGTGTTGACTCAAGGGGTACGGATTTGCGGGCTGTTACACTTGGTATCAGAGCTTAGGTTGGTGATAACCTTGGCTCTAGTGGGAATTACTCATTTAAATTAGAGTCTGTAGTACTCTATAATGAGTTTGAGCGTATTAATAGATATGCGTGCGTATTTGTTAGTGAATAAAAATTGTTTTAATATTGTGTTGATTGATTTATTTTGTGGCATATGAACCTTCGTCGACATAGTCTGCGCAACTGTATTGAAGGGGTTTCTAAACACTTGAATAGAGCAATCGACACGATATTGTTTTAAATATGGGTGAATGAAATAATTTTACCCAAAAACATATTTTGATATAAAGAATAGTTTTTGTAAACTGTTTGACTAATATATGGTTGCTTGGATGTTAGAAATGATAATATTAAAGTATTATCATTGTTAAGTGAAAATTTAACTAGAAATTGGAAATATAACCAAAGTTTGAAGGAATAAATTCATTATAAAATGAAATTCATAAATATGGATTATAAACGTAAATAGTAAATGGAAATATAATTAAATGGGAATTTGTATAAGCCTAAACTGTACAAAGGAATTTTAGTTAAAATTTGAATTAAAACAGAATTTGAAATTGTAAAACCCGGAGGTTTTGGAAGTATTTTGAAGATAAATAATAGGCTTATTGTTTTGGAGGTTATTTCCGAAAGGAAATTTGTTTTAAAATGGATTTTGAAAGTGATATAGTTCACTTCAGTAGCTAGAAAATAACTTCGGTGATGACTGCAGCATCATCGATGTTCATTTTCGAGTTTCTAAGTGATGGAGTGCTGCCAAATTGATTTGTTCAGAAAAGCTAGTTGTTTTGAAATTTACAAAGGAAATGTGTTGGGAATAAAACCAGGATTTGTTTAATTTTTGAGAAATGTGATTTTGAGATGTTGGAGATTTCAAAATGATTTGGGACCAAAGTAGGTGTTTTTAAATTCCTGATGAGATAGCTGTAAGCTTATAAATTGTAAATTTATAAATTGAGATGACTTTTAAATCAGGAAGGGAATACAAGCTTTGAATGTCGGAAATTTAAATTTAAAGAGAAAAGTTAAAAATGGAATTAACTTGGATTGGAGAATAAAATTTAACTGGATGGGCTGGAAATAATATCCAGTTGTATTCGAATTAAGTTAAAATTGAATTGAGTTAAATAAATTCGAATTAAAATAAAATTGAATTGGAATAAAAATTCAGTTGAATTATTGAATGAAATTAAATTCTTACCTGGATAACTAGGAAATAAGTTGGATAACAATTAGATTGAGTTAAATAAATCAGAATAACTTGTAAAAGAATTAAAATCCATAGAAATAAAATATGCTTGGACTATAAATAAATAGTAGGCTTGAGTTAAAAATAATGGATGAATATATTCAAGCCTAGAATGAGTGTGATTGGATGACATATAAGTTGTGACTTCAAAAAAAAATTTAAAATGGAATGCAAAGCCCAAAATCAATATAGTGATGAAATGAAATGAGGATCCAAACTTGAAGTATAAAATAAATATTGAACTTAAGAAAATTAAATGGAGTGATATTTGAAAAAAAAAAAATCAAGTGTTGGATTATGAATAAGGGGAGAACTAATTGGATAATAAATTAGTTAAGGGAATTGAATTGCGAGTTTATGATGAAGTTTGAAAATAAAACTCAAGTTATAAGTAAATTCGACTTAAATTGTCGATGAAGAAAATATAATCGAAAGTGGCCTTGCAATTAATCAAATGAATTGAGAATGAAATTGAATTGTAAGTTAATAAATTGGAAGGTAAATTAAAAGAGAATGGTGGATCATGACTTGAGTTATAAATTAAAATTTAACTTGAAATGTTACCAAATTAGATATAATTGAAAATGCATTGAATAAAAATGAAATTGGATTAAAATAGTAAGGGTATGAATTGCAATTAAAATCCAAATAAGTAGAAATAAATGGGAAATGGAATTGTAATCAATTGGATGAATTGAATCAGGAAAGTTCAATTTATAATAACCAATCAAATGAAATTGCAGGTTTAAAATGAAATTTAATCGACATAAAATTGAGTTGAATAGAAAAGAAATTTACTTGAAAAATGAAATGAGCTTAAAAATTTGAATATAATGAAGCAAATACTTAAGCTAAACAAATGGAAGAGTTGAATTAATTCAACTTAAAACTAAGTGTAATGATATTGGGTTGGATTTAAATAGAGAGAAAATAAGTTTGAACGAAATAGGACTTGGTGGGTTATAAATAATATGTAAAAAAAATGAAAATTCCTAATGGATTGTGTGGATAAACTAATTATGTTGAATAAATACATGGATAGAATAAATAGAATTAAAATGAAGTGTGGTTTAAATAAGTTGAGAAATGGTTATGGAATGAAATAGCTTGGATTGTTTCTGAGCTAAATAAAATAGTTTGGAATAAACTAACATGGAATGAAATGTAAATAAATGGAGTGTAAATAAATTGAAATGAAACGTGTCGAGCTAAATAAGTGGTTGTGAATGAATTAAAATGAAGAGGAACTTTAATTGGTAATTAAAATGAATCTAAATTGTTAATGGTTTTGAATGGACTAGTTTGGTTAATAAAATTGAAATGCAATGAAACTGAGAATATATGGATTTTGAATAAATCCGAAATGGAATAGAATTAAGTGTAAGTTGAGTCGGAGTCAATTTATATTGATTATAAAACTCAAATACTTATTTATTCACATAGATCTTGTCAAATTACAAAGAATAAATTATCATTGGATGTAAATGGAAGTAATTAAAATTCTATGAGTTGATAGAAGTAAAATAAATTGATTTTGAAAGCAATTGAATTAAATATGAGTTCAATCTGCTTAAGAATAAATTAAAAGTAAGCAATTGAGCTCTAAACCATTCAAATTAATGGAGTTGTATACAAATGAATCGAAAACCATCCGAACTGAGTGAAAATGGTTATAAATAAATTGGAACAGTTGAATTAGCATGGAAACTATATAAATTGCTTACAGGAAAATGTTTGGAATGAGCTTCTTTTAGGATTCATATGTTTTAACTATTGCAACTAAGTGTTATATTGTTAAATTGCATATATATGGCACTTACATATTTAAATTGAGTAAGTACAGGTACATGGAAGCCGCGTGGCTGGATTCGGGTTGCATTAATTGCTAAGAATATAAGCCGCATGCTTAAAATGCTAAATAAGGTACGCCTACGTAATAAAAATAGGAAATATGAACTGTTTTTGGTTTTTCCGACCGTGTGGGTCGATGTATATATATTTATCTCTTTTGTCAATTTGCAAAAGCTCCTCCGTATAAAGGGGACTCTGCCAAAAAATTTCAGAAATTTTGGGAGTTAGATATTTTTTGAAAATTTTGGAAAATTTTGTTAATGACAAAACTATTTAGAATTGGAAACTAAAATAAGTTAGTAAATGAAACTAATTAACGTAATGACTTAAATTAGTTATAAATGAAGGATAATATTTAAAAATTCAAAGTTGAAAATAAATGAAATACGTATGTAATGTGGAAATCGATTTGAATAGAAATAAGTATAAACTAAAAGAGGTAAAGAGAAATAAAGATAAGAAACATATAAAATGTTTATACTAACTTAAGAAAGGAATGGTAAATTCTAGATTGGAAATTGATATTACAAATAAAATCTAAGATAATATTGAAATGAATAGATATTGACATTTCGTAAGAAAGTCGATAAAATATTTTGGGATATTGTGATTGGATATTAGTGCTAAGCAGGATATGCAGGTATTGTAAAAAGGGAAAAGGAAATTGGATTTGATTTCAAGAGATAAATTTGAATTGCCCGACAAAGGTACTCATTTAAATTTGGTATGGAATTTGATTGGGATTTGGATTTGGATTGAGCCACTTGGCCTTTTGTTTTCTTTTTGGATTTGGGAGGCCGTAGAGCCATTTTGTAGTTGTACCGAGCTAGCCGCGCAAAGGAGACGCTGGCGAAATTTTTTGGAAATTTAGAGAGTTAGAAAAAAATTTGAGAAAATTTTGATAATTCAAAATTGGTTTTATGATTACAACTTGAATGGTTGGGCAAATAGGATTGTTTGCAAACTAGGGAAAGGTTTGGAAAGGTAAGAAGAATAATAATGGGTCCTTTGTAAGGATAGTTGGTGTGATGTTGAATTGCTAGAAACTGTTTAGTTTTAGGGAAACAATAAACGGGAATTGAGTCATTCTTCCTAACTAGTAATTTCGGGGACGAAATTCTTTTAAGGGGGGAGGAATGTGACGACCCGTAATTTTCAAGCATTTAAAATCAGAATATTTAATTGATTCTAAATATTTAAAAGTTAATTATCGGCTTAACTTACGAATATCATAATTTAGTTGACAATTAAATTGTTGAATTAACTAATTTGAATTGAATAAAATATGGAATCTGGAGTTTTAAGCCTATTAAAAATAATTTGAAGGCTTGTAAAATTTATATTGATAGTACTGAAGATGATAGAAGTTTTAAAATTTGAATTTAACAGTGATTTGTTCGGTTTTGAAATTTCATTGTTTGAATTGAATTTTAAAAATAACCTTCCGAGGCACAGTCTCGAAATTCGATGAAAACAGTTCCATTGGATCCTCAATATTGTATTATTATCGGATTTCGAATTTCGTGTTGATCGAAGCTAGTGTGTGAGTATACGATATATAAACGCGCTGAGAATTTATCGAACAAAATCCAATGATATTTAATTTAAATGGTCAAGCTTCTCTAATATGCATCTTCGTTTAATTATTAATAAGGGGTAGATAGTTTTTCTTCGTTCTGGAAACAAATCTTCCTGTGTACGCCTATTTCTAGCCGAGCCTTCTAAATATCTCACACCACTTCTTCCCCTATATTCACTTCGACATTCAGATCTAAAAAAAAAAAAAAATGGGGCAGAACCTTTACATTTGATTCGATCAGTAAAAAAATAATAATAATAATGAAAATCAATAAATAGCCGATCAACATCAGGTGAAGGGCGAACTCGCATCGAACTCGAGTTCATGCTCGGTTCCATCGCATCTGGGAGGGGAGGAAGGTTTGCGTTTTGGGTAGCCGCAGGTCAGAGGGTCGCGATGCGACGTGAACAGCGATACTGGGGATAGCTCTCGAACTCACGTGCGTGGAGGCAAGGACAGGGAAGATTGGAAGGTCGTCGGAGTTTGCGCGATAGCTCGCGATGGTTGCCGTCGATTGGAGTTTGAGCAATTTGGGTTTTGCTGGTTCGATGCGAGTTGGAGGTTGAAGTTTTCTTTGGGTTGTTCGGTGAGGTAATTATCTTTAGTTTTTTGTTTTTAAATCGTGAATTGCATATAATTGGAAATAGAAATTTGTGTAAAAATATATTTCTAATCTGAATAAGCTAGGAAATTAACAATTAAGCAATATAGACAGTCAGTGGAAAGAAAAAAAACTATTTTAATATGATCATTTCAGTAAAGAGAAGTATTGTTTGATGGTTACAGTAAGTTATAAAATTTCTGTCTTAGTTTAAAGGAAATAAATAGGTAGATAAACAGTAAAGTATATAGGCTGTGTATTTTTAAATTTTAAATTTAATACACGTATATATATATACAGGTTGAAGTATATGTTTATAAAGTTAAAGCTGAAACAAAATTAAATTATTAGTAAGTTAAATTTGTTAAATAATGACTAATTCACATATTAATAAAATCACATAATATTTGTTCAAGGTTTGAAAACTGAAAAGAAAACAAGCTGTTCAGGAATGGACTGCAAAACAAATGCAAAGGTGAGTTAATCTCACTCAGTTTAAAATTATAAACAATTGTTTGAATGGTTGAAAGAATTAATGAGATATAGTATGATATTTTGGAATTGGTATATTGTATTGTGCTGACGTTTGTGGATGCAGGAAAAAAACAGGTTGGAGGGATCCAACTGGGTCCCTTATCATATATATATATATTGTTTATTTATTCTCTGTTATGCTTTGTGGATATTCTGTGATGAATTATATTGAAATATTGAATGCTATAGTTGCTTGGATATATTCTGGACTCTGAGTTATCAAATTATATAGCATTGGATTTTTTGGAAAGAAATAATAAAAGGAGTAAATGTTTAAGAAAATAATTATAAAGAATGTGAATAAAACTAAAATGAATTGGATAAGAATATTAGTGTTTTCAAACCGCTAATTAATAAATTTTGTGTGTGGGAAGAAATTTATGAATAAGCAGAAAGTTAAGAAAAACTTAAACTTCAATGTTACTGTTTAAAGAATAAAATAATTATTTTAAATTTAGGATATAAATTATTTAAGAAAAATAAAGAAGGAATTGGGTATAACCTGAAATTTGTATATTTCAGCTAAAGGATTTAAAAATCAAACTGAAATAATAATAAAGTCCATAATTAATGGAATTTCGAAATGAACTGATTAGCAAAGAAATTTATTTCAAAGGAAATAAATTGGGAATCAATTTGGAAAATTGATTTAAGTGGTTGAAGTTGGAATTCTCCGTGGATAACTAAGTACATCTTCAAGTAAATTTTTAAATACAAGTTAATAGTTTTAAAATTTGTTTTAAAAAGTATGTTTTGAAAATTTATTATTTCTAATATTTAAATTCTAAAGTAAGTATTTCCTCCAATCTATTATAGTAGTAATTATTTTAAAAAGTGACTTGGTATTTTGATTCAAAAGTGGAAATCTAGTTTTATATTTTATTAAGTAACTTTGTTTTCAAATATTTATGTAGTATGTGGTTTTAACAAATTATCAAAGTAGTTTTTAATTTAAATGATTTAAAGTATATATATATTTCAATGTGAAGTGTTTTAATTTATTTTAAAAATCTAGTTTTGTGCTTGGTGATTTCAGAGGAGATATAAAATATTTGGGAAAGTTTATTCTGAAAGGAAGATGGTTTTGAAACTATTTTCAAAGGATTGAAAATAGAAATATATCTTTGAGGATATTTTGAGATAAATAAATAATTTAGGAAATTATTTATTGGTTGATGGTTGTTTGTGAATATTAATTGATAATTAAATAACCGACTATCAATATTGGACAAATGCGCTGATCGCTTCGAAGAGACCGGGATCGAGATTTATTTCTCGAAAACCACTTCGATCCGGTTTGTACGTTTCGTGTAAACGATTTTGGATTCGAAGATGGAGCAGTGAAGAGCAAGGGCTAGTCGCTACTAATCCTGAGGATATTTCCAAAATGGATGTAGTAGGAATAGTGCCTTCGGTTCCGTTCGAACCCGGGACGGACTTGTATGGACGAATGCTTGCGAAACATTGTCAGGTGGACGATGGGCATTCCAAGTGAAACGTTCTAAAACGGTAACGCTTAGCTTCAAGCCTCATCAACCGGGAATGACTGAAAATCAGGGGATATGCAGGAAGGTTAGGTGGGTCATGCCCAAGCAGGACAAGATATTTCCCCAGTCTAGACATCCCTTTTTATATATTTTGGCTTAGTGGGTGGTTGGTCGCACCAACCATGGGGTTTATCTTGTTCGGGACTGTTCAGTAAGGAATGGTTCCGGCCTTGTGTTGCAGGGGATGAAGGGAGTAATCCATGGTACGGTGATCTAGGCTCCGTACTGTGACAGGTGGTAACCCAGTGCCTAGTCATTGTTGGAAATCCATTTTCCCTACGAGCCTGGTACGAGTTTTGTTTGTATTACCCACTCTTTGGCTAGTAGCTGGAATTTAATAATGTAACAATTTCGGCTATTTTATAAGTATTTGTATATAGACCCTATTATAATATCAGAGGATTTCTATAAAAATTGTTTTAGCTATCGTAAGGTAAAAACCCGACTTTTTTATTTGTGGCGTGGTCTTACGAGATGCTTTTGTTTTCAAAGAATTTTTGAAACTTAAATAATCAATTGGGTGTGATTTTCTCACGCTGGTATTCCAGACTGACTCGGGTGTTATTTAACTGTAATGCTCGGGTCAGACCGAGTATTATAGAATACAGGATATGATGCTGTGGAGCTCAGGAGACGAGCTGGATGACGATACGTATTCTCGTACTTGTATATATATATATATTTCCGCTGTGTTGAGTTGTTGTGTACCCATTGTATGTTATTGATGTGAGCTGTGACTGATGTACTCTGATGATGTAATATATGTAAACTGATATATTTGATTTTGAGTAAAGATTATTTACTATTTATTATATTTTATTCCGCTGCGATGGTTAGATTCTGTTGTTGTTTTCTATTTTCTTCTTCTACCTCTTCTTCTTTAACCCAAATGATTCGTATTTCTGTGCAACTTGAGTTGATTGTTGTAGAATAGTGTTGACTCAAGGGGTACGGATTTGCGGGCTGTTACACTTAGCTTTCCCTAAGCTACCTTTAATGCCTCCCAGAACTAGTTGGTAAAGATGGGATCACGATCACTCATAATACATACCAGAACACCATGCAGTCGAACGATCTCCCTTATATAAATCTCTATCGATGACGTTGTAGATCCCGTCGGTTTAACAGAATTAAATGAGCACTCTTAGTTAGCCAATCCAATATGACCTACACAACATCATTCCCTTTCCTTAATCGAGGCAATCCGATAAAGTCCATTGGCATCTGTTCCCATGTCCTATTTGGGATCTCTTGGGGTTGGAATAGCCCAGTAGTCCTTTAATGGTCGGTTTTGATCTGTTGACAGTTTGCACACCTGCTCACATAGATGGAGATATCCCTCTTCTTCTGGGCTACCAAAATACTGACTTCATATCCTTGCATATCTTATTGACCCTAGCGTGGATCCTCAACTTTGATTTGTGGAATTCCCTTAAAACATTCAGTCTAAGTCCATCAACATCTGGAATGCACAACCTTTCATTCATCCTCAAAGCCCCATGATTATCAATCTTAAAATCCGAACTTTGACTCTCTTTAATTCTTTGAAAAGATTCAACCAGAAGGCTTCCTTCCCTTTATTTCTCAAATCCTTTCCTGAAGAGTCGAAATAACTTGCAAGATGTAACAATCTGCATCTCACTTAATGCAGATATTGTCCCCTACTTAGTCACTCCGCCTCATGGGCCAAGCCAAGGTGTGGGGTTTTGTTCCTTAAAAGGCCTCGATGTTACTATGAGATGAAGGCTTTGGTATATAAGCTCTCACTTCATAGTATTTTTCCACGATGTGGGACTATTATTCCCATTTTGAATGAGTGTTACAATCTGCCTCCTTTAGAGCCCAACACCCTCGTTGGCTCATGAACACAACACCACCCAAGCGTCGTGACTGTAACACGTACAGACCACAATGTCAGCTAGGTATGGCTCTGATACCAATGTAATAGCCTGCATCTCACTTAATGCAGATATTTTCCCCAACTTAGTCACCTCCGCCTCATGGACCAAGCCAAGGTGTGGGGTTTTGTTCCTCAAAAGGCCTCGACGTTATTATGAGATGAAGGCTTTGATATATAAGCACCCACTTCGTAGTATTTTTCCACGATGTGGGACTATTTTTCCCATTTTGAAGGGGTGTTATAGTAGCCAACACTGCATTCTTGTTCTAAGCATCCGTCACCACATTTTCCTTTCCTGGCGTAGGAAGAATATCCAAGTTGTAGGCAGCCGAAAATTCCAACAATCATTGTTGCCTCAAGTTCAATTTCTTTTGGGTGAAATGTTACTTTAGGACTTGTGAACCGTGAAGAGCTTGAACTTCTCACCCAGTAGGTAATGTCCCCACATTTTCAAAGAAAACACAACCGCTAACAATTCTTAATCAAGTGTAGCATAATTCTTCTTAAGTGACTTTACCTGCCTGCTAGTATACGTAATAACCTTCCCATGTCGCATCATAACTGCACCCAAACCTACTCTGCAAGCATTGGTATAAACAGTCAATCCTCCACTTCCATCCAAAATGGCTAAAACTGGAGCATTGGTCAAACTCCTCTTCAACTCAACAAAGGCGTCCTCGCGCTTTGGGGTCTAAACAAAATTCTCATTCTTCTTTGTCAACATAGTCAAATGTGAAGCGATCTTGGAGTAATCCCAAATGAATCTCCTATAGAATTCGGCCAGGCTTAAGAAACTTTAAACTTTGGTAGGTGTCTACGGTGTCTTCCATTCTTGCATAGCTGCAACCTTTCCTATATCAACTTAGATATCATCTCCTAACATAATATGTCCTTGGTACCTTACTTCGGACCGCCAAAAGTGTAATTTAGAAAAAAATTCCTGTGAAACATGTTTTCTTAATGTTTCTAACACCACACCCAAATAGTATTGGGCTCTTCTTCAATCTTGGTGTAGATAAGGATATCATCTATAAAGACCAACATGAACTTATTTGGAGCATCCCTAAAAACATGATTTATAAGATCTACAAAATACGTGGGTGCATTGTAGCCCAAAAGGTGTAACCAACCATTGAAAGGAAAAGTATGGCCTTTTGGACATTGTTAGGGGTATACTATCCTTCGCAACTCTCAGCTTGTCAGATCCAGTTGCCAGGTCGATATGGGAGAACACTCGAGCAAGGCGAAGCTAGTCATAAAGGTCATCTATGTGCCAAATGGTCCTGCTTGTTTAACCTCGATAATCCATACATAGTCATAATCAACCATCCGACTTTAGGAGAAAAGCAACAACTGCTCCCTAATTAAAATGGCCCAGTCTTATTAGTCCTCTTTTCCATAGATCATTGGTTTAATTTATTAGCTCCTCTCTCTCTTTCTATGCCACTTTTCGCATAGGTTGAAAAACGGGTGTAGCACTAGGAATTAAGTCAATGCAGAACTCAATCTCTCGATGTGGATGTAGACTATTAATCTCTTCAAAGATATTAGGGAAATCCGTAGCAATTTCTATCGACCCTAACCCGTCTTGAGACGATTCTAAGGCATAAAGGAAACATCTCATATGCTTGCATATGACACGTTAATTTTTTTTCCAAATTTTTCTTTTAAAGATACTGTTCTCCCAACACAATCTAAAACAGCTACATTCCCGGACAACCAATCCATGCAGAGTATAATGTCAAACCCTTTTAAATCCAAGGTAAATAGCTTCAAGGAAAATGGTAGGTAAAATAATAAATTTGCACATCCTCACAAATCATGCATGGACTAGTTGTACCTCCTATGGGGTTAGAGACACAAATAGGGTTTTCCACAAATTAAGGGGAAATTTGCAATCTATCTACCAATTCTTTAGAAACAAAACTATGGAAAACTCTTTTATCAAACAATACTCTAACAAAAATTCTAGTAATCAATAAAGTACCTTTAAGAAATCCTTTCCTTTCACATGCGCCGAATTCGATGGCTTATCGTTGATTGCATAGTCTTTAACCTGCTGTCCCTTCTTCATAATTGGACAACCTTTACCATATACCCTGGTTGTTGACAATTGTAACAAAGTGCCCCTTTTGAATCATTGGAGAGATGGGTCATCCTTGCTGCTTGGAAGCTTCAAAATTCTTATAATACCCGGCCAGATGGCCCTTCTTCTTGCACTATAGCATTTAACATTCTTGAAATTGTTTACTTGGTCTCCTTCTAGCTTCCCTTTTTCCTACTTCTTCCAATTTGGGTTAAACTTTCTCTTGTTTGGATTGCTGCTCTATTAGTTACTACCGTTGGCTTCTTTTTCTCCAGAACTTTATATCTAAGAGCCATATCTACTAAATCCATAAAATAACCCTTAAGATGGGCAGTCATATTTTCCTAAAAACCTTCTCTTGTTCTTATTACAAACATCTTGTTCTTCTTAAGTGGTGTATCGATTAACTCTGGTCCAAAATGAGATAACTCATTAAACTTCTTCACACACTTAGCCACCGATAGGTCTCCTTGCTTAAGGTCAAAAAAATTCCTATGCATCCAAGCCTTTCCAGTTGGGGGCATTAACTAATCCTCAAATAGTTCCATAAACCTGACCTACGAAAAATCATCTTTCAGCACACTAGCTGTAAGAGAGTCCCATCAATGCCGCTTCATCGTGCAACTGTGAAGATGCTTAAAACCACTTCTGCTCATCCAAAAGATCAAGACCCTTGAAAATCTTCTCACAAGATTGATGCCAAGCTTGAACTTCAATGATGGATTCTGTTACCTTGAATGGTGTATCTCCCAGATTTGTACAATCCTTGCATATGGTTGCAAAGTTCTTCCAGGGTTACACTTGTGTTGCCACTTCAATAATTCCAACTCTTCTTACATTCGAAGCTCGACCATTTATGGTCGTGGTGCTGCTAGCTCCTCTACCTTGTTTGTTCTTATTGCTCATTCTTAGTACCTAGATATAGTAAGATAACTCTTAGAATACTTAAAGATGATAAATAGTAAGTAAAAGAGACACTAATCAAATACATCAAAGCTAATCTAACTAACCTGATTATTTATATATATGAATAAAAATTACACATACACACTCTCTTAAACTAAAATCATTCTACGGTATCACTAACCCTATCTCTAATGAGTAAACCCGATCCAAGCCTAGGTGTTCGTTTTACCTAAGCTCTGAAACCACTTGTAACGATCCACCTTTATTGCTCCCGAAGATGACACTTAATACACTCACGATATTTATGTGTCGACCATCTAAGAGTCCAAAAGGTAAGCCATTTAGGTAAAATGAAAATAAATGACAAGAATAACAGAATCATAGAATCTAATGATATAAGGAAATCACTATAATAGTCGACATAAGATAATGCATAGTCACTTCAAAAATAATACATCAGAGTCACCTAGTTACAAATTTCAACCAGGGATGGTTATAACTACTTGTCCTCACAAATGCTGACATAAAATATAAACACACAGAGTGGAAAAATAAATAAGATGACTAGATATCAATGAAGCCACTTGCTCCGTGCACCTTCAAAATGTATCCGTCTACTCATATAAATTTGAGTACCTAAGAGTTTTAAGAAATAAAATAAAACTTCAGGTCAGACTTGGATCTAGTGTGAGTAAACTCCAAACAACTAAATTATTATGCTTACAAAACTCTTTTAGAACAAATGTATCTCGTAGGACCATGCTGCATATAAACACGGATGGATTTTTACCTTACGATAACCAAAACATCTCTACAGAGAAACAAGTGATATTACAATACTGTCTAGGGTTAAAGTAAATTATGAATGTTGTTGAAATGCATGCATATCATATTCCAACATATTTGGGCACAACTATGTTTGTAATGCACTTATTGGAAGTTGGCTTCCATCAATGACAAGGCTACTGGGGTACTGCTTGCCATAGTACATCTCTAGATAAAATGTACTGAGGGACTCACATGGACCACCTGTCAACACAAGATTGGCCAGCCCCTTACTGGATAATACTAAATATATCACCACCACATTTGTGCTAAACAACTGTACCCAGGTCACTAGCATACAAAATTTGAAAATATCGATTTAAATCAGGAGGTAACTACACTCTAATGGGTGCGACCAACATAGCCCTATGGCATAACCCTTGTTTTAATCATTCCCAGTTGTGAGACTTGAGGCTATGCTTTACCTTTTCTTTATAAATCCCATTTGTAATGTTAACATTACCTTCCAGGTGATAATGCAATGCTAGCATTTCTCTACACAAGTTGATCAGGATATGAATAAACCGAAGGCACTAATTCTACTACATACATTTGGAAACACCCTTAGGATTAGTAGCAAGTAGCCCTTGCATTACAAATGTATTCATCATCGATTCCATCATCTTTCAGATGTTACCAATTCAAATGATTACATTGGTTTGAAGTGGTTTTTGGATAACTTATGCTATATGAACTTGGCCTATTCGAACCAACATTCGATAATTTTAAAAGGGTCAGGTTATCGATAGCGGACAACTCCACTATCAAAGGTATGTATAGATTTGCATATGAAAAATAAGACTTCCTACACTCATCATCACTTGTAAATTTCAAATAGTACCGTCCCTTGATTAATAATGAAGTCAAGCAAGTTAAAAACCAAACTTGTAGCGAGCTAGAAATTCATTTCATCTTTGAATATCAAAACGTTTTGAAATATAATTTAATTTATAAATATGGTTTTGTAACCTTGTTATTTATCATTTAATAAATGAATAATGATAACAAACTTTTTTTTGAAATTCTTTTATAAAAATATATTCTTCGATGGAAAATCGATAATGCGACTGAAAATTGGTTTATCGATAAACTATTTTTCAATCGATATAAGTTGTTCAAACTCTTGTGCACTTGTCTAATGATAAAATGAACGCTTTAGTAACTAATTTACACACTCTTCTCTTCTTTAAACTTGGAATGTTCATGTAACATCCCTCTACTTGGAGGCCCAAAACTAACGGCTACGAATGCTGCAATCTTTCATAATTTATTAATCCTCGGTGACCAAATGGAACATTGTTTGATACATTGATACATAGAAGCACACGAATATGGAAAAAAAATTCAAACAGCAAAAAGTCAACATTTCATTTCAAAATGTTTCAAATTCATTACATAATCCTAGTACACTAACCACGTTTAGATAACATATAATTAATACAAAATACGCCAAGAGCGACATATTAAAATGTCCCCTTGGTTGATCAGAGTATATAATAAGGCACTAAAACAAGTTTCCTTTACAATCTAACACACAGTGGAAATAAAAGAACTCTAACAACAAGCTTGCCTAACGCACGTCTTCGAAAGCTTTATTCATCTAAAAGAACAATTGAAAATCTTAACCTCAACCTACTCAAAACCAGTTGAGTATCCAAGAGTTTAAGAGGAAAACAAAATCTTCGAGTCTGACATAAAGCCTGGTGTGAATAATAATCTACCATCTCAAAAAAAATTATATCTAATGAGACTTTGATGAATCTCTTATAGTAGCCAGCAAGTACAAGAAAACCTCTAATCTCAGTTATAGTCTCTTCTAATTATTCACAGCTTCGATCTTATCTGGATCGATGATAAGCCTTTCTCTGAAACTGTGTGACCAAGAAAATTAACCTCTTTCTTCCGAAAATGATGCTTGGTAAACTTCGCCTTTAGCAGATTCTACCTCAGCGTTTCCAGTACCACTTTAAGATTAACTTCACGCTCTCTCTCATCCTTATAATATGTAAAATGTCATCTATAAACACTAGCACAAACTTATACAAGTACTCTTGGAAAACTTGGTTCATCAAATTCATGAAGAAACCAGGTGCATTCGTTAATCCAAATGGCATCACTAACCACTCATTTGAACCATACCTAGTTCAAAATGCTGTCAAAGTAATATTTTGCTCTAACATTCTTAACTGATAGAAACCTGTCGCCAAATCTAACTGGGAAAACACTCTGGCTCACTCAACTGATCAAATAGATTGTTTAATCTTAGCAAAGGATACTTATTCTTAATCGTCCTTTCATTCAACTTACGATAGTCGATACACATTCTCAACGACCCTTCTAGTTTCTCCACAAAGACCGCGGTCTCTCCCCAAGGCGAACTGCTTGGCCTGATAAAAATTCCTTCCTTCAAGGTCCACTAACTACAAATTCAATTCCTTCATCTCAGTTAGCGTCATCCTGCAAGGTTGTCTACTCACAGGTTCAGCTTTGGCAAAAGATCTAAACGAAACTCAATAGCTCGTTTCGATGGTAGTCCTGTGACTGGCTCAAGGACATCTGCAAACTCTCTTGCTACCCGAACATGACTTAACTCATCTCCTATCTTCATATCACTAAGCAAAGCATTAACACTCCAGTCAGAATTCTCCACTCGAGTTATTACTCGGTTATGATTATCGGGGTGTCTCAGTGATATCTCCTATCCTTGCAAAATATTCTAGCCTCATACCTATCCAACCAATCCATACCCAAAATGATTCCAAAATCTAGGAAATCAATAACATACAAGCAACATAAAACTTAGATATAAATGAATGTGATACATACAAACTAGTCACATCTTAATCCCAGAGTTGCATACCCTCTTATTGGATTTGCAACCCTTAAGGAAGTAACAAGGTAAGTAGGTTCTAAGCATTATCCATCAACTAAACACTAGATATAAATGAATGTGATGCACCGGTATCAGTAAGTACCCTAACTGGTATACTCTGAATCAGAAACGTACCTTTCATCACAGTCTTTTCTCTATCAGCTGTAGTAGCCTAACTGGTCCAATAGCAAAAACCTTTCCTTTGTCCTCCCTAACTAGCTCTGGACACCGATTCTTGTAATGCCCAACTTGATCACAGTTGAATCACTTCACATTTTCTTATTTGCAGCCTTCTTCCCAGTACCTAACCGGCACTCATTCATATAGTGACCCTTCTTGTCACACTTAAAGCAACCTAACTCAGCCTGCGCCTTCTTGATAGTATCTCCCTCCTAGGCTCCCTTCTTCTTAAAGAACTCTCTCTTTGAGCACCCTGAACTTCCACTGGTTTCTCCCTAGTGCAACTAGCAAGCATCTCCTCATGGCGAATGGCCATCTCTATACTAAATTACTTGGATGAGGAGATGTGGCAGGGTCGCCTTAGGGCCTCAATCCCTTAATGAACTTCTCGTTCTTTCTGGTGTCAGTGTCTATAATATTATGTCCATAATGGGATAACCCCTCAAACTTAATGGCATACTCGATGACCGACATCTCTTCCTGCTGCAGATCCATGAACTTCCTTATCAGCTCTGACATAGCAAACTCAGACATAAACTTTTGCACAAATCTCCTTCTAAACTCAGCCTAAGTCAACCACTCCTTCGAAACTCCGACGGTACACTATTCCACCAGTGAATTGCTGACCCTTATAACTGCCTAGAGGCCAGTCATCTCTTTTGACCATCTTCTAAACCTGAATCAAAAAGTATACGTTTACAATGCAACAGCCAATTCCATACCTTAATAGCATACTCCATCTCAATGAACGACTTCCCATTAAGACATGTGTAGTCTGTACTCAGCTTAACATAATTATTCCCACCTGGAGCTACATGATTAGCTCCTCTAATATTTCCAGCAATTTCAGTAATAGCGCTTGCTTGAATCATATTAACAAAGAGCTGATACATCGCCCCCATATCTACTAGTAGATTTCCAGCACTCATATTATCATCAGCATTTTGGTTATTAGCATTAGCAGGTCGACCCGGGTTTCTTCTAGTGGAAGGTCGAGCATTTCCATTAGTTGTGGTACTTCCTCCATTGAGATTTCCTCTTTTGTTTCCTACTTCCATAACTCCTTTCTCGTAAATCCGCATATGAGCCTTAGTAAGATACAGAAGAATGGTCAAAGTGAGCGGGGAATACGTACTTATATATAACTATATATCAATTACAAGTACGTCACTATAGCATTTTCCCAACCAAAATATTAATATCTTATTCATTGGATCATGATTGAAAGATCCTGTCACGACCTGAATTTCAGTGTACGAAAATTGACATCAATAATTCACCCGTATTCGAATGCCGCAGATTCAACCATTGCAATCTGAATCGCGCCGGAGCTTATAACACATTAAGTACAATAACAAAGCAGAAGAAAATTGAATGATATAACACTGATACACAATATTCGATACAACAATGATACAATTGGGATATCATAGATATAAAAATAACACCGGAAGAAAATCTTCGACAAATGAACACCAACATTAAGTTCAATAGAAAGAGAGAGCTTGATAATCCAATATTGCATCTCCATTCCAATGCTCCAAAGATCTCTAAGCCACAAGCTCGAACCACCATCATCACGTTGTATTAAGCAAGGTCAGTTCAAGTGAACAAATGCTATCTCCAAATCCGAAGGCTGGATGCTATCGAATCTACACCTATTATATGCTTATCTAAGAATCTAACTCTAGGCTGTCCGTGTGGAAAATTCTAGGCATCCAGAGTTTAGAAAGGAAACAATAAACTCCAGATCAGTTATGGGACTGGTGTGAGAAAAAAAATAGTTTTTTTAACAAAAGAAAACAAAAGATATTTAAAAGAAATCAGCAATGCTTTTTGGAAAATGAAACTACCGTAAGGCCTCCTGGCACACGCACAATGCAATCACACACTTGGGGGAGATTTCTCCTTATGATAGTCAAACATGCTTGATACGCGGAAACCATTTGATATTATTATTAGTGCATAGTGCAGAAAACATTTGCAAGTATAATACTAATCTTAGCTAGCATACGTACCATTATAGTATGCTTACTATAGCTACCATGTTAAATGGCAGGTTCTACAACTAAAACCGTACAAGGGGTGCATTAATGATTGGATTTCCAAAAAATGGTCAGGCAAAGGAACTTCCTGGGCCACATAGGTACGCCTTTAGAGGGACGCCCCAAGAACTTAACCAGCTCTCTGCCAACACAAGGCCGAGTTACCATTGTAACTAGGTAACTACTACATGAGTATGCCTTCCCCCCGTCGTTACTGACCTTTATCCGAGGGCCCTCAACACCAACAACCACAAAGTAATAAATTTGCATTGACCATATAGGTTAAACATTTGGGCTCCATACCATGATACCACCTTTTTCTAGAAGGAAATGGACATACCTTTGGGGGCGCTACCCCCCAATAACCTTGCCGCATCCTTTCTATTCCGGATATTTCCGGTTTGTGATGTCCGACGAGGTCACGTCCACAAAGCTATGCTTTACACAAAATCCATGCTTTGATCAACAAATAATCATCACCATTTTGTATGCCACATTACTAAATTGGGAATGTATTACTAATAACCATCAACTACATAACCTCTGAGCTCGTACATCTCAGATAATGGTGTTAAGCTAAGAGAATAAATTCTCCGCCGCCAAATAGAAATGTATTTGATAGAAACCAGCTCTACATCTCAAAATGTAACGTCAGACATACATCCATACAAGTATGTTTCGGGTTTGAATAGTACCGAAGGCACTTCAAAAGAAGCCCTTGCAACCGGATAATCCTTAATCACGTCTAGACTCCCCATCACAAAGGGTGATCAAATCTCTATTCCTGGGCCATTCGGTGCAGAGACATTCGACAGGTCATCCTTTCACTTTCTAAAATATTCAGTCTTCACCACCGGTCTTCAAATGCTATCCATTTCGTCGTATCATTATTCGGAATGGGTTATGTGACACAAATTCCTCTCCCGGCTAAACCGAATAATGAGCGCTTAATTTAAAAAGCATATGGGTATGGTGGGATCTTAGTTAAGCTACAACTTAAAGCCCAAAACCTTTCTTAAAATGGTTTAAACAAATTACCATTTTCAAATCTTTTAAACAAAAAGGTTCACTTTACAAGGTTCACCAATATTTCGCATAGATTAATTCATAGCTTTCAAAACTATTTCTATTCCAAATCTTTTACACAAAAGATACACCTTTAAGATCTTCTTCAATTTGAAAAAAAAAGCTCACCAATCTTTAACAAAGATTCATTTATAGCTTTCCAAACAATTCCATTTAAAATTTGAAATTCTTTCAACAAAAAATGGAAATCCCCAAAATGTCACGACCCAAAATTCAGTGTTGGAAAATAGACATCCATACCCATATTAGAATGTCGCAGATTCAAACGTCGAAATTCGATTCGCGCCGGAGCTTATAACACATTAAGTACAACAAAACAGTGAAAGAAAAAGAATAACTATATTGATATACAACAGATACAAACGATATCAATACATATATCAGAGATACAAGACAACAACGGAATAATATCACTAATCTGATCTTCCAAATGATAGAAAGAAAGATAGAATCCAAAACTGCATTCCAATCCAGTGCTCCAAAGATCTCCAAGCTCCATATCGAAAGCTCGAACCACCATCAAGTTGACTTAAGCAAGGTCAGACATAGTGAACAGATGCCATCGCCAAATCCAAAGGCTGGATGCTATCGAATCTACACCTACTAGCTGATTATCTGAAAATCTAACTCCAGAGGCGTACCCATGCGTCCTAGGAATTTCCTTAGCCCGACCATTTGTTGGAAATCCAATCAAACAATGCACGCCCTGTACGGTTTTAGTTGTATAACCTACCACCTCAGGTGGTAGCTATAGCAGGCCTAATATAATGGTAACTATGCTGGCTAAGATTAATATTATACTTTCGAAATATTTTCTGCACTATGCACTAATAATAATATCAAAAAATCCTTTAGGTTTAAATTTCTTTTATAATTTCATAAACCTACACTCTGATACTAACTTGTAACATCCCCCTACTTGGAGGCCTAAAACTAACGACTATGAATGCTACAGTCATCCGTAGTTAATAATCCTCGACGACGAAATACGAAAATGTTAGATACATTGATGCACAAAAGCACACGAATATGGAAAAAATTTCTAACAGCAAACAAAGTCAACATTCTATTTCAAAATGTTTAAAATTCATTACATAATCCCAGTATGCTAACCACATTCAGATAACATATAATTAATATAAAATACGCCAAGAGTGACATATGAAGATGACCCCTTGGTTGATCAGAGTATACGATAAGGCACTTAAACAAATTTTCCTTTACAATCTAGCACGTAGCGGGAATAAAATAACTCTAATAACAAGCTTGCCTCCTGCATGTCTTCAAAAAAATTATTGTCTAAAAAACACCTAAAAATCTTAACTCCCAGACTACTTAAAATCTATTGAGTACCCGAAAGTTTAAGGGGAAAACAAAAACTTCAAGTTAGACATAAAGCCTGGTATGAATAATAATCAAATATCTCATACCATTTAGATATCTATTGAGACCACGCAACTAAGCGGAATGGGTTTTTCACTCACTAGTATTGTAACGACCCAAAAAATAAGAGTAATAATAATTAATTAACAAATTTATTGAATAAAAAATAGGGTTGGGAAACTGTAACTGAGCCATGGGAGATACTCCAATAGGTCCATGGTAATTTTCTGAGCAATTTTCGTATGTAACTTGTTGAAATTCGAGCTAGTATGAAGAAGTTACGAGAGAAGCAAGAAACCAGAATTATATAAATATATAAACAAATAAATGAAAAAAAGAGTAGAACAACCCATATTTTTCCTTGGACAAGAAATCATCCAGGGAAGTTTTATGTTTTGATTCGCGAAATCTCGAGCGTTATTTTCTAGATCCAACGACTAGCAATAAGCCTGTGACGTGGTTGCACCAGATTCAATCCTAAAATCCGACAGTCTAAGATTCCCAACTCCATATAAATAGAACCCTAGGCCTAGCTATTTTCCTCATTTAGATTTTCTCCAAGTTGGGTACATTGCCTTATGCTGAACCCTAAATAGAAAAAATTTCTGGGGAGGTAATCTTTTAAATAAAAATATTTTACATCATAGATTGGATCTAAGAAGGCTCAGGATTAGAGCTACGTACCACAGGTGAGTGTTTTGTAATTATTTTATATTTTCAAGAAATTTAAAATAATAGGGTTCTCAATAGCTGTAGTTTTTCTAGAATTTTTAGATAGTTTTTATGTAAGTTTATTTACAGTCAGTTTTTAGTAAATTTCATAAGTTTTTTACTCAACTTTTATTCACCTATTTTATTCAGTTATTTGTAGTTATTTGCAGTTATTTACATCTGTTTTAAGTTGGAATTTAGCCTGTAAATATTAGTTTCTTTTTATAAAGACTTAATCCTTTTTTATGTAAATAATGTAACGACCCGTAAATTTTAAATAAATTGGTTAATTTTAGTTAAGATTTTGTAATAAAGTTGAGAATTTTTTTAAAAAAAATCTTTATTTTATATGGGAGGGAATGTTAGAAATTATGTGTAACAGTTGTAATTAAAATTAACAAGTTAAAATGAAATTGCAATTAATTGAAATAATGTGAATTGTCATACTTGGTTGTAAGTTACATATAAGAAACAAATGGGTATGTTGAATTGGTGAAGTTTTAATTGATTGAAATTAATAGATTTGGAAAATAGATTCAAAATTTTATCAGTTGACAGAAAAATACGTAATAAATTGTAGATGAAAGGCTAATTTATGATAATAAATGGGAACTTCGATTGTGAGTAATAAAAGCTTATTAATGAGACTAAAAGTTAGAGTAACGATTATTGTATGTTGCCTATTTAGGTAGCTTGTTAATTTAAAATTTGAAACCAGTTACAATAATTATATATTAATATTACGTTAATGTTAATTAAGGTAATATTTGTAAATAATGCTAAGATTTCTTTTTTTTATTGGACAGTTTGTTGTATTATAAGGCATGGAAATTAGGTTTATCAATATATTGGAAATACATTTAGATGAAAATAATTGTCGCATTTGTGTGGTAAGAACTGTAATTGTAAAGAGTAAATGTAATTAGCAACGGAAACACATATTTATTCATAAGATAAAATAAAGGAATGAAACCTATTTGAATGAATTAATTGAGGTTCTAATTATAATAAATATATTTTACAACTTCAATATAAATAGAAATAGTAGTTAATACAAAGAAAGGCTGGATTTTTGAATATAGTAGTTTAAGGAAAGACAAACAAATCATTCCATCTAAATCCAACTTATAATAAAGCGTAATTATTGCAGCAAATAGAATTAAACATTATGCAAGTTGAATAATAAATAATTTACTACAATACCTATTAATGAAAACCAATTGTAAGGTTTTATTTAATTGTAATTGGTAGATTTGGAATAAATGTAAAGTTATATTAATTGATGTAATAATACACAATAAACTATAATTCGACATAGTCAAATTCAAGTAAGTAATTTATTATGGGTCGTTTGATAATAGAATATGGATGGGAAACAATTAGGCAATTTGCGATAATTACAAATTGTTTACCTATTTATTGAATGTACTGAATTAGATCCAAATCCATTGCAATCAGACATAACTAAATACTACATTAATATGAATTTAGTTGATTTCTTGAAAACATTAGGGAAATTTGATTTACGGTAAGGTTGAATTTACCCATAAGATAATGAGTGACTGAATAAAAAGAATGGGAATCAAGATTTATTTCTTTTATTTTTATAAATTGGATTTATTGAAATTAAATGAAATACAATGTCTAAACTTTACATTAATTGAAATAAAGAAGGAGTGGGAGGATATCAATGCAATATATTTTGAATCCAATGCTAATTTCATCTGGTTGATAGTAATGAATTGAATAATAGAGTGAAAATAAAATTTAATAGAATTGTCGAAAATTTAATTTATAATTTATAATTATAATGAAATTGTAATTTAACGCTGAAATTGATAAGTAAATCAACTTTAAATTGACTTTTTAAATTTTTTTAAAACATTGTAAATGATTGAGAAATATAAATGTGATAAAAATTGCAAATTATAGAATTGAAATAAAAATGAGTTTAATTAATTAATTACTAATTTATTTAAAAGGTGTAAAAATAGCCATTTTGGCCACTGACCTGGATTTCGACGAAACCATTTTCATAGGATCCGTAATGGTGGATTATTGTAGGACTTCAAGTTTCGTAGCGATCGGACTTGTCGTTTGATCGTACGGGCTCGAAACGCCTTGAAATAAATGCAATTGAAATCAATTGAAATCAATTTGGGAAATTTTGTTTTTAGCATAACTTCTTCATACGATAGAATTGAGACTTGAAACATTTTCAGTTGCATTTAAAATATTTTAAAACATCTATTTTGATATATGGATTGGCCCAATTTCATTCCGAAATCAAAACGGGCTTTTCGAGCCATTTAGTGTTCAGCGCGTATGCCAATCTGATCCATCTATTCTTTTTCAGCCTTATCTATATAAAACCCGGTATAAACCCTAGCCTTCCTAATTTTCATTTGTCTATATGTACAAATTCAGCTATTCTCTCCTCCTCAGTGGCAGACAAACAAACTTTCACATGCAGATCCAATACCAAATCAAATCCAAAGCTAAAAATATTTCTCTTCAAACTATATCGAATTATATATGGATTTGAAGCTCTCGACGAGCGCAAGTCAAATATATAATTTTTTTCTGATCTGGGTTTCTATGTGGCCGAAAATCGATGAACTATCCACGGCCGTTCATCACGCCGCGACCAAATTCATCCGATCTTCGAATCAATTTCTGGGTATTGCAGAGGGAACGAAGGGGAGTGCAACCGTGTGGTTGATTTCGCGAGTTGACGGTTGGATTTGCTTCGATAATTGGATTAGGGTTTGGGGTTAAGGCCAGTGGCTGCCTCAGCAGGGGCACAAGCGACGAGGCAAAAATTTGATCTGGGGTGATGCTGGTGGGGCGCGCATGGAGGTAGTCTAGTCATGTGTGGCCGGGGACGATCGAGGATGGTGACGGCGTGCTGGGGTTTGCTTCGTGCGTGCGTTGCTGTGCAAAATGTTTCGTGCGTTTACTATTTGCGTGCGTTACCTGTAGATTGTGGAAGATGGTGACGTGGCACTAAGGATGAGCTAAATGTGTTCTTTTTTTATTTTAAAATTGAAATTCAAGCGCAATAATCGCTATAACTCTTACATATGATATCCGTTTCACGCGTGATTATTTATGTTAGGATCATATTGAAATTCCAAATCTTTTGACGCTAGTTTGAACAAATTTGGAGACTGTTCAATTTTTGAGTTTAAATTTGATTTAAATTCAATTTAAATTCAAAAGGTGAGTGTTTTAACCCACTCACAATTTCTAAAATTTGTTAGGTTTGTTAAATTGATATATGATGTGTTTTAAAATTTATTTATGGCTGTTTGGCATATTTTTAATCATCGTCACCGTTAATTTCATTTATTTAAATTAAATTGCTATTTAATTTATTCATTGCATATAAACTGCCAGTTAAAATTGTTAATTTATTTTCATTGCATATTAACTGCTAGTTAAATAGTTATTAAATTTATTATTGAATTAAACTGCTATTTAATGCCTATTGTTTATTTCCTGTTACATATTGATGTTATTGAATTAATTGGATGATGATTGTGATAGATGGTTGATGGTTGATATTGGATGAATGAATGATATATTTTATATTGTTATAAACTGCAAGTTATTATGCATTTTCATTTCATTCAGGATTGCGGTTTGAAATGATATAAACTGCATTTTTATTTTAAATTGCGGATTGAAATGATAAATATCTGTATCACTTGACCATAAGATAGAAAATGATATACAGGCACCGCGGTATATATATATAATTATTTTGAAATGATTTTTTTGGTTTCGTAAAGAAATATATATGGTTTTATGAAATATCGATTTGGATATTTGATAAAGGTTATTTTATATATGTAAATTTTTTGGTTTTAAGCTATGTATAAAATTGGGTAAAGTATAAATAAATTTAATAATAAGTTGATTTTATTAAGTTAAAATATGAGAAGTAGTTATCTAAATAATATATTTTTATATAGAGTTATAATAACTCAAATAAAATTAAGGTTGAAGATAAATGTGAATATGATTTGAATTGAAGTATTTAAGAATTATCCTCAAAAAATTTGTTTTGAAATGTAAATAAATTAAGATTTAAAAAGTATGATTTTATAACTTGATTTTGATTAGAGGATTTATGAATATCAAATCGATTTAAACAATATTATCAAGTTAATTTAATTAAAAGAATACTTGTTATTGAAGTTTAAGGGTTGTACCTAAATAATATTTGTTTTATTAAGTAAACATTTCAAAATTAAATAATAGGAATTGGATTTGATATATATTAAATTAGCAAAGAATCCATTTTGAAATAGTGGAATATTTAAAGATTGAAATATATGAACTATAAAAATTTAAGTTTTGAAGTGTAGAATATTAAGCTTTGAAATATATGGGAATTAAAATGGTTATTTGGAGGTTCAAATTGATATTGGGAATTTATTGTGAAATTTAAAGAAGCTATTCTATTATATAAAGTAATATAGTATTTGGACCATTAAGTATTAAAGGTTATGTTTCAAAGCTATGGTTTCAAGGTATAGATTTGAAAACGCTATGATTTTGGGAAAAGGGATTTTAAAATAAAATAAAATAAAAATGATATCATATTGATTTGGGTTTAAAAAATATAAATGATATCGTATTTATATGGTTTGGAAGGGATATTATATTCTGGCTTTAAAGTATAAATTATTTGAAATAACTACGGTATTATAATAACGTTTGGTTGTTGAAGAGACCGGGATCGGAAGTTGTCATACTCTCTGCCAACTCCGAAAACCACTTTAACATTCGTGTACGCGGTGGAGATTCCAGAATGAAGTAGGATGGTGGCGGCATTTCCTTTGAGGTAAGTACGTGGACCTAACTCCTGTGAGTTGGCATAAGGTGGCTAAAACAAGAGCGATTGAAGGGTTAATTGAGGTAGCACCTTTGATCGGACACATCCCTTCGATATTCTACTCTGACTTTGGTTTTATTCGTTGGCCACTCTTGATTTCATTGATTTAGGGGTGTGGCTCGAGGAGGGCGGTAGCTGCGGCTATGCGTTACCACCGACCCGGAAGCGTAACTAATATATCTACCCTGGCATTGCCTAGTTGTGTCGTATCACCTACCCTAGTGCGCCTTATACGATTTTGGTTTTGTACCATACCTATGGAGTGCCCTTTGAGGACGCCTAGTACGGGGGAGATTACGGTACTATATAGACTATGGGAATATATAAATGTGTTAAGGTGGAAAATGTAAAGCCTTAACGCTATTTAAAAGTAAGTTTATTTTACAATTAGACACTATTATAATAGCGAAATATACTACATAGTAAATAGTTTAACGGATCCTTAAGAGATGTAAATCCCGAGCATCTCTTGACTTACTGCACTCATATTTATTTTTGTTTATTTAACTTACATAAGATCTTTTAGTTCTGGCTCGAGTGTTTTGTCTTTTCAATTCGCTCGGGTCAGTCCAAGAATTTCAGGATCGAAGACTTTATTTCTAGAGGACGAAGACGAAGATTTCATTATTATTATTATATATTATATGGTTCCACTACAAACTGTATTCCGCTACATTTATATTTATTGGTATGTGAACTCTGATATATATTGTATAAGTAAAATTAAATATTTTGTAAACAGCTTCAAGAACTGTATATTGATTATTATAGTTCATCCTTCCGCTGTGAGATTCTGTTTTGTTTCATGTCTTTCTTGTTTTTTTTATTTACCCCATGACAATCCGCCCTTTCGTATGGTTTGAATTGGCACGTGTGTCGATTTAAAGCGTATGAAAAGGCGGGATGTTACATGTGGTATCGGAGCGAGGTTTAGCGATAAACCTTAGCTTTGTGGGGTCTGACTCTTTATTAATAGGGTAGTAATACCCTATGGGAGTCGCTGAGTGTATATATGAGAGAGCATATTTGTTAGTGTTATAAAAGGTTTTGATATTGTGTTGCTTTGTTCCATTTTGTATTTAAAAATTATGGTTGATGCATGGGACGCTATTACATCAATAGGGATTTCTAAACACTTAATAGGACAGACCGACATAATATTGTTTTTAATATAGGTGAATGAAATAATTTTGCCTATTATATTTTATATATATAAAGTAATAAATTTTATAAAGATTATATTTGGTTGTAATATATTGGTTGTTAGGTAATGAAATTTTTAAATAATAGTTGAAATAAGATTTAAAATAAATAAATAAGATTGGAAATATAATAAATCAATTGGAAATTTTAGAACTTAAGTTCTGGGGTTTTGAAAATTTCTTTTAAATGATTTTGGAATATAATGATAGTATTATTAGAAGTATTTTCTGATATAAATAGTTCAATATAATTTGAAAGAATTGTTTTAAAAAGAAACTTTGAAAAGAAATAAATTTTGTAATCCCCTCTCCGTCGCCGGAAAATAATTTCGGTGATGAGTGCACGCATCATCGACATTCATTTTCGAGTTTCGAAGTAGGAAGACATTTGTAGTAGTTTTACTGCAGATTCATTTTTGATAAAAAATGAAAATTTTAAATTGTTTAAAATATAATTAGACATAAATTGTAAGTATATATTTATTTATTATTTTAAAATGATTTGAAATTAAACCCGGCATTTAAATTCTTTGTTTACGATAATTAATAGTTTTAATTAGGGTAGTGAAATGGTAGTCAATGAATAATTGGAATCTTTAAATAAAATAAGAGATTAAATGCCTGTTTATAAATGAAATTAAAGGAAATTTGAAATTGTAACCTATAAAACAAAGGATAGCATTATTGAATATTAATTTAGTTAAAGGGAATGAGAAAACTTGTATAACTTTCAATTACAGTCTTAAAGGCATATCTATAACTTACCAAAGATCTAAAAGTTGAAATGTTAATAAGAAAATGTAATGGAAATTGTACAAGTAATAGTATGAATGAATAGTTCAATAAATTTCTCTTATTTACAAGAATTGATGTTATAAAGTTATAAACTTAAGTAAACGGTTGAAGCTATTATAAATAAAATAAGTAGAAAAGATGAATGCATTGCATTAAATATATGATTGTAGACTAAAGTAATGCATTGAGATGCTAAGTAAACAAAATTGAGAAATGAATGCATGAAATGCAAATAAATAAATAAATGAAACTGTAAGAAATAAATGAAAATAAAAAGGATAAACCATTATATAAATGAAAAGGAATCCAACAACAAATATTATGAAATGAAATTGATTAAAATTAACTGGATCTATTGGAATGGTTATTTGTTTGGTTTATGGTTGTTTGGGCAAGGATCCTTTAATATTATGGGATGCATGAATAATCTATTTCATTTCATCTAAAACTGTTGAGTAAAAGATGCACTTAGTAGTTTATTCTTCATTCTGTACAATTTAAAGTTTTGAACCCGAACAACTACCTGTTTTGTTTGATATGGATGGATAGTTGAATTGTGTTGATTCTGTATGATGGTTGTATGATGTTTGTTGCAATTGATTGTTATTGTATTGATTGTTGTTTGGGGTTGAAACAACTTAAATATTTCATTTTATATAATGGTTAACCTTTTTGGAATATATAAGTGAAATGCAGGTTATGGAAGCAATTGCTACTGCTTTTGGTTCCATAAAATAAGCGTTAAGTGCCCGACAAATAGGTACGTTTTCAGATTTCGGTTCATAGCGCTATTATATTATTTTTCCTGTGTTGGGATATATATTGCTTTGAAATATATGTTGTATATTATTATAATTGATAATATATTTTCTCCCGGCCCTCCCCGTACAAAGGAGACTCTACAGAAATTTTACGTAAATTTCGGACTTAGAGAATTTTTTTTTTGAAAAGTGTTTTCCAAATTTTATTAAATTTGAGTATAAAAAAATTTAATTGTTATAAATTGGTATATTTTATTTTAGTTAATTAATTTTGTAAATTATTGTTTTATAAAGTTAATACTTTGAATAAGATATATTGTCTGTTCAATTCTTTCTTTCTTTTTTCCTTCTTTTCCTTTTCGAGGATGAAAAGTTTTGAGTGGGGTAGAGTGTAACGACCCGTAAATTTTAATAAATAAATTGGTTAATTTTAATTAAGATTTTGTAATAAAGTTGAGAAATTTTTTTAAAAAAATCTTTAATTCATATGGGAGCGAATGTTAGAAATTATGTGTAGCAGTTGTAATTAAAATTAACAATTTAAATTGGAATTGCAATTAATTGAAATAATGTGAATTGTCATACTTGGTTATAAGTTAAATATAAGAAACACATGGGAATGTTGAATTGGTGAAGTTCTAATTGATTGAAATTAATAGATTTGGGAAATCGATTCAAAATTTTACCAGTTGATAGAAAAATACGTAATAAATTGTAGATGAAAGGCTAATTTATGATAATAAATGGGAACTTCGATTGTGAGTAATAAAAGCTTATTAATGAGACTAAAAGTTAGAGTAACGATTATTGTATGTTGCCTATTTATGTAGCTTGTTAATTTAAAATTTGAAATCAGTTACAATAATTATATATTAATATTACGTTAATGTTAATTAAGGTAATATTTGTAAATAATGTTAAGATTTTTTTTTGTATTGGACAGTTTGTTGTATTATAAGGCATGGAAATAAAATTTATCAATATATTAGAAAACAATTACATTTAGATGAAAATAATTGTCGCATTTATGTGGGTAAGAACTGTAATTGTAAAGAGTAAATGTAATTAGCAACGGAAACGCATATTTATTCATATGATAAAATAAAGGAATGAACAATATTTGAATGAATTATTTGAGATTCTAATTATAATAAATATATTTTACAACTTCAATATAAATGGAAATAGCAGTTAATACAAAGAAAGGTTGGATTTTTGAATATAGTAGTTTAAGGAAAGACAAACAAATCATTCCATCTAAATCCAATTTATAATAAAGCGTAATTATTGCAGCAATTAGAATTAAATATTATGCAAGTTGAATAATAACTAATTTACTTTAATACCTATTAATGAAAACCAATTGTAAGGTTTTATTTGATTGTAATTGGTAGATTTGGAATAAATGTAAAGTTATATTAATTGATGTAATAATACACAGTAAACTATAATTTGACATAGTCAAATTTAAGTAAGTAATTTTATTATGGATCATTTGATAATAGAATACGGATGGGAAACAATTAGGCAATTTGTGATAATTACAAATTGTTTACCTATTTATTGAATTTAGTGAATTAGATCCAAATCCATTGCAATTAGACATAATTAAATACTACATTAATATGAATTTAGTTGATTTCTGGAAAACATTAGGGAAATTTGATTTATAGTAAGGTTGAATTTACCCATAAGATAATGAGTGACTGAATAAAAAGAATGGGAATCAAGATTTATTTCTTTTATTTATATAAATTGGATTTATTGAAATTAAATGAAATATAATGTTTAAACTTTATGTTAATTGAAATAAAGAAGGAGTGGGAGGATATCAATGTAATATATTTTGAATCCAATGCTAATTTCATCCGGTTCATAGTAATGAATTGGATAATAGAGTGAAAAGAAAATTTAATAGAATTGTTGAAAATTTAATTTATAATTTCTAATTATAACGAAATTGTAATTTAACGCTGAAATTGATAAGTAAATCAACTTTAAATTGACTTTTTAAAATTGTTCAAAACATTGTAAATGATTGAGAAATATAAATGTGATAAAAATTGTAAATTATAGAATTGAAATAAAAATGAGTTTAATTAATTAATTATTAATTTATTTAAAAGGTGTAAAAATAGCCATTTCGGCCACCGACTCGGATTTCGACGAAACCAGTTTCATAGGATCCATAATGGTGAATTATTGTAGTACATCAAGTTTCGTAGCGATCGGACTTGTGGTTTGATCGTACGGACTCAAAACGCCTTGAAATAAATGTAATAGAAATCAATTGAAATCAATTTGAGAAATATTGTTTTTACCATAACTTCTTCATACGATAGAATTGGGACTTGAAACATTTTCCATTGCGTTTAAATTATTTTAAAACATCTATTTTGATATATGGGTTGGCCAAATTTCATTCCGGAATCAAAACGGGCTTTTCGAGCCATTTGGCGTTCATCGCGTATACCAATCTGATCCATCTATTCTTTTTCAGCCTTGTCTATATAAACCCCGGTATAAACCCTATCCTCCCTAATTTTCATTTGTCTGTACGTACAAATTCACTATTCTCTCCTCCTCAATGGGAGACAAACAAACTTTCACATCCAGGTCCAATTCCAAATCAAATCCAAAGCTAAAATTATTTCTCTTCAAACTATATCGAATTATATATGGATTTGAAGCTCTCGATGAGAGCAAGTCAACTATATAATTTGTTTTCTGATCTGGGTTTCAGTGTGGCCGAAAATCGATGAACTATCCGTGGCCGTTCATCACGCCGCGACCAAATTCATCCGATCTTCGAATCGATTTCTGGATATTGCAGAGGGAATGAAGGGGAGTACATCCGTGTGGTTGATTTCACGAGTTGACGGTTGGATTTGCTTCGATAATTGGATTAGGGTTTGGGTTTAAGGGTGGCGGCTGCCTCAGCAGGGACACGAGCGACGAGGCAAAAATTTGATCGGGGTGACGTTGGTGGGGCGCGCAAGGAGGTAGTCTATTCATGTGTGGCCGGGGACGATTAAGGATGGTGACGGCGTGCTGGGGTTTGCTTCATGCGTGCGTTGCGGTGCAAAATGTTTCGTGCGTTTACTGTTTGCGTGCATTACCTATAGATTGTGGAAGATGGTGACGTGGCACTAAGGGTGAGCTAAATGTGTTCTTTTTTTTAATTTTAAAATTGAAATTCAAGCGTAATAATCGTTATAACTCTTACATACGATATCTATTTCACGCGCAATTTTTTTTGTTAGGATCGTATTGAAATTCCGAATCTTTTGATGCAAGTTTGGACAAATTTGGAGACTGTTCAATTTTTGAGTTTAAATTGGATTTAAATTGAATTTAAATTCAAAAGGTGAGTGGTTTAACCCACTCACAATTTCTAAAATTTCTTATGTTTGTTAAATTGATATATGATGTGTTTTAAAATTTATTTATGATTGTTTGGCGTATTTTTAATCATCATCTTAGTTAATTTCATTTATTTAAATTAAATTGCTATTTAATTTATTCATTGCATATAAACTGCCAGTTAAAATTGTTAATTTATTTTTCATTACATATTAACTGCCAGTTAAACAGTTATTAAATTTATTATTGAATTAAACTGCTATTCAATACCAGTTGTTTTTTTTTTCTGTTATATATTGATGTTATTGATTTAATTGGATGATGATTGTGATAAATGGTTGATGGTTGATATTGGATGAATGAATGTTGTATTTTATACTGTTATAAACTGCAAGTTATTATGCATTTTCATTTCATTCGGGATTGCGGTTTGAAATGATATACAACCACATTTTTATTTTAAATTGCGGATTGAAATGATAAATATCCATATCACTTGACCATAAGATAGAAAATTATATACAGGCACCGCGGTATATATATACAATTATTTTGAAATTATTTTTTTGGTCTCGTAAAAAATATATGGTTTTATAAAATATCGATTCGGAAGTTGATAAAGGTTATTTTATATATAGTAAAATTCTTGGTTTTAAGCTATGTATAAAATTAGGCAAAGTATAAATAAATTTAATAATAAGTTGATTTTATTAAATTAAAATATGAGAAGTAGTTATCTAAATAATATATTTTTATATAGAGTTATAATAACTCAAATAAAAGTAAGGTTGAATATAAATGTGAATATGATTTGAATTGAAGTATTTAAGAATTATCCTCGAAAATTTATTTTGAAATGTAAATAAATTAAGATTTAAAAGGTATGATTTTATAACTTGATTTTGATTAGAGGATTTAAATGAATATCAAATTTATTTAAAGAATACTACCAAGTTAATTTAATTAAAAGAATACCTTGTTATTGAAGTTTAAGGGTTTTACTTAAATAATATTTGTTTTATTAAGTAAACATTTCAAATTTAAATAATAGGAATTGGATTTGATATATATTAATTAGCAAAGAATCCATTTTGAAACAGTGGAATATTTAAAGATTGAAATATATGAACTATAAAAATTTAAGTTTTGAAAGGTAGAATATTAAGCTTTGAAATATATGGGAATTAAAATGGTTTATTTGGAGGTTCAAATTGATATTGGGAAATTATTATGAAATTTAAAGAAGCTATTCTATTATATAAAGTAATATAGTATTTGGACCATTAAGTATTAAAGGTTATGTTTCAAAGTTATGGTTTCAAGGTACATAGATTTGAAAAAGCTATGATTTTGGGAAAATGGGTTTTAAAAAAATAAAATAAAAATGATATCATATTGATTTGGGTTTAAAAAACATAAATGATATCGTATTTATATGATTTGGAAGGGTTATTATATTCTGGTTTTAAAGTATAAATTATTTTGAAATAACCGCAGTGTTATAATAACGTTTGGTTGTTAAAGAGACCGGGATCGGAAGTTGTCATACTCTCTGCCAACTCCGAAAACCACTTTAACAACCGTGTACGCGGTGGAGATTCCAAAGTGAAGTAGGATAGTGGCAGCGTTTCTTTTGAGGTAAATACGTGGACCCAACTCCCGTGAGTTACCATAAGGTATCTAAAACGGCAACGATTGACGGGTTAATTGAGGTAGCACCTTTGATCGGACACATCCCTTCGATATTCTACTCTGACTTTGGTTTTATTCGGTGGCCACTTTTGATTTCTTTGATTTGAGGGTGTGGCTCGAGGTGGGCGGTAGCTGCGACTATGCGTTACTCCGGAAACGTAATTGGTATATCTACCCTGGCATTGCTTAGTTGCGCTGTGTCACCTACCCTAGCGCGCCTTATACGATTTTGGTTTTGTACCATACCTATGGAGTGCCCTCTGACGACGCCCAGTACAGGGAAGATTATGGTACTATATAGACTGTGGCAATATATAAATGTGTTAAGGTGGAAAATTTAAAGCCTTAACGCTATTTAAAAGTAAGTTTATTTTACAATTAGACACTATTTTAATAGCGAAATATACTATATAGTAAATAGTTTAACGGATCCTTAAGAGATGTAAATCCCGAGTATCTCTTGAGTTACTGCACTCATATTTATTTCTGTATATTTAACTTACATAAGATCTTTTAGTTCTGACCTGAGTGTTTTGTCTTTTCAATTCGCTCGGGTCGGTCCGAGCATTTCAGGATCAAAGACTTTATTTCTGGAGGACGAAGACGAAGACGAAGATTTCATTATTATTATTATACATTATATGGTTCCACTACACACTGTATTCCGCTGCATTAATATTTATTAGTATGTGAACTCTGACATATATTGTATAAGTAAATTAAAAATTTTGTAAACAGCTTCAAGAACTGTATATTGATTATTATAGTTCATCCTTCCGATGTGAGATTCTATTTTGTTTCATTTCTTTCTTGTTTTCTATTTACCCCATAACAATCCGCCCTTCCGTATGGTTTGAATTGGCATGTGTCGATTTAAAGCATACGAAAAGGCGGGAAGTTACAAATAAAATATTAAAAAGAGAAGAATTCAAAAATATGGATTAAAATAGAAAAACCCTAAATTTATAGAAATCAGATGTAAAATGAGAAAAAATGAAATAAAATGGAGATGGACCGAAATAATAAAATTTGAGATATTTGCAAGCATGATTATAACAAGTGGTTATACTAATAACAGAATATAGAAGAGTAACAGTTGCAAAAACAGCTATAATATTTAGGTTATAATCAGAACGAAAGAAATAACATGAGCGAATTATTTTAAATCTTAGATCTTGGATTAAGTTAATAAGAAAATATAGCAGTAGTGGCCCATACAAGTAGCATTCACTTTTTGGTCTAGGACCGATGGTCTAACATGTGGGTGAGGCTGGGCAGCTTATGCTAACTAGGGTAAATAAGTGGCCAATAGATGGAGGCTCAAATTTCGGGATTTGGACAAGGGGAGCAAAGATATAAGGTTTGTTTGTTAGGACCCGTACCAGCAGCATTTCCTTTCAGGTGAAGGACCGATGGTCTCACGGATGGATGAGGCTGGGCATGCTTATGCTGATTAGGGCAAATAAAGGGTCAAATAGGGGGCGACAATTAGTGTGTACCTGCGATGAACGAGTATGCGGCATCGATTAAGATAAATAATTTGCTACTGCATCCTAAGCGCTAAAAGTGTCTTTTTCTGTAGGACCAACATGTTTGGTTCAAAGTGGCACAACAGATATAGGAAAGGCTGATTAATGGGTAGGATTAGGATCCTAATCAAGTTAGCAGTTAAGATAGGATTTGGGTTTCGGCCTATTCACATCAGTTTAAGACAAGTGCAAAGGGTCAAATAGAATCAAACACAGAATTTATGCGAGTTTTATCTTTTCTTTATCTTCCTTTCAAGCAAGAACTATTTCTTAGTCAATTATCTTTATCAGGCTTAGAAATGCTAGTAATTAATTTCACTCGCCGGACTTATTATCCGACCCACTCCTCTATCTTTCCTTTTTAACCAATAAGCCAAGAGAGTTAAGGATGGTTGATTCAGGTTGCTTAAAGATTCATTTATGGAGTTTTTCATTTCAGATGTATTCTTCTGCTTTTCATCATTTTCATTTGACTTATGATAGATTGAAATTTGTGAGAGGGATTATTATTGCTATTTTTACTCTGATTATGTGAGACCGAGATGTATCTTCATGGGCATGAGAGATTTTGAGTTTTTGAGACATGTTATGTTTTTATGACTTATTTTGAGATGAAGTTTAAGTCCAAATGATAAGTTATTATTTAAATGTTTTCCACTGCTTTTACTTATTTCTCTTGTGACTCTTAGTCTCTATGATGTTTTAGTTATACCTATAACGCACCACATCCTTTGATGTGCCTTTTTGGGAATACTACGGGGTATGGGGTGTTTCATTTGGTATTAGGGCCTAAGGTTACAGGTTTACTAAAAACTTATTTTAAAAGTAAAGTATTTTTCAAAGGTAACATATCTTCAAACTAAAAGTATTTTTCAAAAAGAAACTCCTATTATAGAAATAGTTTTCAAGTATAAGAGAGTTTTTATAAAAATCCCCTTAAAGTCCAGTTCAACCTTGTTTCGATTCTTTCGAGCCTAAATTTTCTTTTCTTTGCATAGAATGGCAGACGCCCCTAATCTTCCAGAAGGTGACGAAGTCCCTGACTGGTTCCTTAGATATCCCTAAGCTACGGCACCAGAGGTGCAAGGGCAAGCGCACAATGCAGCACCGGCGGGTGAAGGTCCCGTTAATCCACCTGCAGTAACCAGTTTTTCTAAGCTATGAAAGTACTTCGCTAATCTAGGAGCCAAGACATTTTCTGGCATGGAGGATTTCGTAGAGGCACGAACTTGGTTGAGGAATACATAGCGTATATTTGGGCTGCTAGGATTAGAGGACCAATAGAGAGTTCAGCTTGCATCTTGCAGTTGAATGGACAGGCTTATTACTGGTGGGAGATTATAGAGATGGAGGTAGAGACATTGGTTGGGTTGGATTTCAAGAAAGGTTTGAGAGTTCTTGCCACAAACCAATGAAAGCATGCAGTTGGAGAAGTTCATTAGTTTGAAGCAGGGGAGTCTTACGGTGAAAAAGCATATAAATCAGTTTACAAGTTATCGAGGTTCGGGATGGAGCTTGTTAATACACCACATAAGAAGGTCACCAAGTCTGTTAAGGGTTTGAACCAGCCCTTCCAAGGGTTGGCATTGACACATGTACCCACGGGAGTGACTTGTGGAAATGGATCTCATTTTAGATATTGCTAAGGAAAAATAGGTTAAGGGGGTTCCTAAATTGGAAGACTATAAGAAGCAGTGGTGGAAGAATCAAAAGGATAAGGACAAGAAGAAAGGAGGAGGACCTCAAAAGGGATAGATCAAGAAGGATGAGAAATGTCATAATTGTGGATTGGTTGGGCATTACTCAAAGGACTGTAAGAAGGACACGATGAATGGGAGGTGTTGCAGTGTAGGTAGCCTAGACACCTTAGTAGAGCTTATCCTCAAAGGACAGGGCAGAGAGTAGGCGCCCCTACGGCGCATGTACAAGCTTTAGATGCAGCACCTTCTAATAATGGACCGGACCGTGGTAGGAAAGCCTCTGTAGAAGGTCTGATCTCTATTTTGGATTTTCCTATTCAGACTCTTTTTGCTTTGGAGCATCGCATTCTTTCATTTCTAGTTCCTTGGTTGATTGTTTGCACTTAGATATTTCTCTAGCTGTAATCCCTATAGTTGTTTCAAACCCCACAGGAGGATTGGCACATTTATCCATGATTTGTAGGGGTTTGAAATTTTTTATACTAGGCATATAGTTTTATTGTGAAGATTTTCGGGATATGGGATGATTTTCAGGATGGACTGGTTATCCATTTATGGGGCGATATTGGACTGTGAGAAGAGAGTCGTCAAGATAGGGACATGTAGCAGACGGACTCTCGAAGTTTCTTATGTCCCACAGGGGTCAGTCATGTAGAGCTTCCTTTATTCCCTTGATTCATCACTAGGAGAGTTAGATTCAGCTCTAGTTATTAGTGATTTCCCTAACATTTTTGAGGAGGTTAGGGGGCTAGCCCCTAAGAGAGAGATCGACTTTAGGATCTATCTGAATGATAATGTTAAGCTAGTGGAATTGCCTATGAGACATATGGCTCCTAGAGAGAGGAAGGAGTTAAGTAAGAAAATTGGTAGGCTATTAAACAAAGGCTTCATCAGATGGAGCATATCTGAGTGGGGGAAGAGGCGCCAGTCGTCTTTGCTACAGAGGCGGATGGTTCCCTTCGGCTTCATGTAGACTATAGAGAGTTGAATAAGCTCACGAAGAAGAACCATTACCCACTTTCTAGGATAGACGATCTCTTCGATCAGTTTGTTGACTCTTCAGTATTTTCTCAACTTGACTTAGCCACTGGATTTCATCAGCTTAGGGTCACTAATGATAACATCGATTAGACAACATTTAGGATACCCGATGGATTCTTTGAGTGGTTGGTTATGCCGTTTGGGCTGACCAATGCCCTAGCCTATTTTGTTGATCTGATGAGCCATGTTTTTCGAGATGTCCTAAATAAGTTGGTTGTAGTGTTTGCGGACGACATTCCGGTATTTTCCAAGAGTATGGAAGAGCATGTTATTAAACTTGAGGAGGTTCTTCGTGCATGTCATGTTCATCAGTTGAAAGCAAAATTCTGGAGGTGTCATTTTTGGCATAAGGAGGTGCACATCTTGGGGCATGTAGTCTTAAGAGAATATCTAGGTATGGATCCCACTAAGGCAGTAGCGATACAGGATTGGAAGGCTCCTAAGAACGCTACCGAGTTAGAAGCTTCCTAGGTTTGGATGGTTATTACAGGAAGTTTATCAAAGATTTTGCTAAAATTTTAGCACCACTGACTCGCCTCACTAAGAAGAATGCAACATTCGAGTAGGACGTGGATTGTGAGGATTACTTCAAGATGCTAAAGAGGGCCCTTATTAGTGTACTTGTGTTAGTTTTACCTAACAAAGCCAATCCTTTTATAGTATACACTGTTGCATGTGGGACTGGCCTTGGGGCAGTATTGATGTAGGAGGGGAGCGTAGTATGCTATGGGAGTAGACAGTTGAGAACTCATGAGAAGAATTACCCCACCCATGATTTGGAGCTGGCTGCTATTGTTTTCGCACTCAGGTCTTGGAGACATTACTTGCTAGGAGAGAGGTTTGAGCTTTTATCTTGCCATGTATTATTGAAGTATCTGTTCTCACAAAAGGATTTAAACTTGAGGCAGCAACGCTTGATGGATTTTCTGGCATCATATGACTTTGAGATGGCCCACACCCCTGGCAAGGAGAACATGGTTGTGGATGTGTTAAGTAGAAAGAGAACAACCCTTAGCCCAATGTTCGTGCAGTGGAAAAGGCTAGAGCTCATTTCCACCTTTGATTTTAAGCCCTCTACAGACATTACCCTTGGATTTTTAGCAACACTTGTGGTTAAGCCTACCCTCATATATCAGATTGGCTCAAGGCAGCGAGTGGATTCATAGCTTGGGGATATTCTAGATAGGATAGCAAAAGAGAGGCCTCCAGACATCTTCAATGCTATTCCACCGATAGTAAAGGGTGGCTAAGAAGGGAAGGAAGATTTTGTGTCCCCGGCACTGGTGATTTGATGAGTGCAATTCTAGCAGAAGCACACCATTCTCGGATGACTATTCACCCAGGTGGTGATAAGATGTATAGGGACATGAAGAGAGTGTTTTATTGGAGTGGCATGAAGAGAGTGTTTGTGGCTAAGTGTCTTATGTGCCAAAGGGTTAAGGCAGAGCAGCAAAAGCCTGGCAGATTGATTCAACAATTGGATGTACCCGAATGGAAGTGGGATGGTGTTTTAATGGACTTCATAGATGGCTTACCTCGATCTAGGAAGGGGAATACCAGTATTTGGGTGATTGTAGATCGTTTGACTAAGAGCACCCACTTCATTCCGATTAAGAGTAAAAGGACAACACCTTATTTGGCATCCATATACATTCGTGAGATAGTCCAACTTCATGGAGTTCCCTTTAGCATAGTGAGCGACAGAGATCCAATCTTCACTTGCGAGTTTTGGAGGAGCTTGCAGAGGCTTTAGGGACACAACTTAGATTGAGTACAACCTATCACCGTCAAACGGATGGGGAAAAAAGAGTTAATAGAGTTCTTGAACATTTGTTAAGGATGTGAATTCTTGATTTTGGAAGGACTTATGAGGAGCACCTTCCTTTAGTGGAATTCGCTGATAACAATAATTTTCAAGCTAGCATTGGGATGACTCCTTTTGAAGCCCTTTATGGAAGACCTTGCAAGTCGCCTTCGTGTTGGTTGGAGTCTATAGAAAGATTGCTACTTGGTCCTGACATGGTTAGAGAGACTTCAGAAAAGATTGATTTGGTTAGAAGAATGAATACGGCCTAAGATAGACAGAGACCTATGCAGATAAGGGGAGAAGTGATATTGAGTTCGAGGTAGGAGATTTGGTTTTCATTAAGGTGTCTACGCTAAGAAAAGTAGTAAGGTTTGGATCAAGTGGGAAACTTGCTCCTATATTGGTAGAACCGTTCCCCATTGTGGAAAGGGAAGGGAAGATGGCATATCAGATAAAGCTACCGGAAAGGCTCACGAGAGTTTATGATGTTATTCATGTTTCGTACTTGAGAATGTGCTTGCATGATTTAGCAGAGGTATTGGAACTTAGCCAACTTGTGGAACATGAAGTGGAGAGAGAAGCATCGGTTCGTCGCATTCCTACCAAGATCATTGGATATGATATCAAGAAGCTTAGGAATAAGGAAGTCCCTTTGATTAAGATGCAGTGGGGAGATAGTATTAAGGACGCTATGTGGGAGGCTGAGGAGAAAATGTGTATCTCTTATCCGCATCTCTTCGATGGTACGTCTTTAATTTTCTATTTCTTTCTTTAGTTTTGAATAGGTTCTTACCTTTAGTATCCTTTAGGAGGGTAGATCTTCGGATTTAACCTATGGATGGTTGGACTGAATGTAAACATGTTACTAGAACATGTTATGTATGTTGAATGCAAGTGGTTGCAAGTTTTTGCTAGTGGATCCTAATGGACGCATATACACACACTTGGCACTATTATCTCTTAGAGATCAGCCTAACTAGTTCACTAAAGCATATGTATATGGATGCATGTACACTTGCATTTTTATACATGGTTGCTACGAATGGGTGATTATCATATGATTGTTGCATTTGGATGACGATTATAGCATGCATATGGAACTGTGGGTTGTCCTTAGGGAATTTGCATTCATTTAGATACATGACACGGACATAAGCGCATAAAAAGAAGGTCGACTGAATCAGTAAACTACTTAACCGTTTGCATCAATTAGGGACATTGACACTGCACTATTGCATATATCATAAATTGCATTAAAAAGCTTAAGGACAATGGATGTAATGGATGATGGTTGAATATGTGGTTGTGGAATTTGCATGAAAATATTTATTTCATTGTTCTGTCTTCGGAGATTTCGAGGACGAAATCCTTTGGGGGTGGGGAGTGTAAAACCTGAAAATTAGAGTAATAATAATTAATTAACAATTTAATAGAATAAAAAAGTTGGAGTGGGAAATTGTTAGAACTGAGCCATGGGAGTCCCACCATTGGGTCCATTGTAATTTTCTGAGCAATTTTCATATATAACTTGTTGAAATCCAAGCTAGTATGAAGAAGTTACAAGAGAACAAGAAATCAGAATTATATAAATATATAAACAACTGAACAAAAAAAAAAGAGTAGGTCGACTCGTAAGTCAACCCGCAAAAAACACGGGTCGACTCGCATTTTGCCATGGACGATTTCTTGTCCAAGGACGTGCCGAAGTTTTATCATTTGATTTTCATGAAATCTCGATCGTTGTTTTGTGGATCCAACGATTCGGAGCGAGCCTATAACGTGGTTGCACCAGATTCAATCCTAAAATCCGACGGTCTAAGATTTCCAAACTCCACTATAAATGGAACCCTAAGCCTAGCTATTTTTCTCATTCAGATTTTCTCCCAATTGGGTTCATTGCCTGAGGCTGAACCCTAAATAGAAAATTTTTAAGGGAGGAAATCTTTTCAATAAAAATATTTTACACCCTAGAAGTGGATCCCGGAAGGCCCAGGATTAGAGCTAACGACCACAGGTGAGTGTTTGGTAATTATTTTACATTTGTAAGCAATTTAAAATAATAGAGTTCTCAATAGTTGTAGTTTTTCTACAATTAGACGGTTTTTATCTAAGTTTATTTACAGTCAGTTTTAAGTAAATTTCAGAAGTTCTTTTCTGTCATTTATATTCGGCTATTTTATTCAGTTATTTGCAGTTATTTACATTTATTTACATCTGTTATAAGTTGGAATTTATCCTATAAATGTTAGATTCTTTTTATAGAGATTTAATCCTTTCTAACGTGAATGAAATATAAAAGAGGGAAAAATTTACAGTACGGATTAAAATGAAAAACTTTAAATTTATAGAAATCAGAAGTAGAATGAGAAAAACTGAAATAAAATGGAGATGGACTGAAATAGAAAATTTGAGGTATTTGTAAGCATGATTATAACAAGTGGTTATAACTGTAAAGAGAAAATAGAAAGTAACAGTTGCAAGAACAATTATAACACGTAGGTTATAATTAGAAAGAAAGAAATAACAGAAGGGGCTTACTTTAAAACTTAGATCTTGGATTAAGTTAATAAGCAAATATTGAAGTAGTTTCCAGCACCGACAGTATTCCCTTTTAGGTCTAGGACTGATGGTCTCATATGTGGATGAGGCTTGGCACGCTTATGCTGATTAGGGTAATCAAGTGGCCAATAGATAGAGGCTCAAATTTGGAGATTTGGGCAAGGGGCGCAAAGTTAGAAGATTTGTTTGTTAGGACCAATACCGACGGCATTCCCTTCCAGGTCGAGGACTGCTGATCTCACATGTAGGTGGGTCTGGGCACGCTTATGGTGATTAGCGTAAATAAAGGGTCAAACAGGGGGCGACGGTTAATGTGTGCCCGCGATGACCGAGCATGCGACATTGATTAGGGTAAATAATTCGCTACTTCATCCTAAGCGTTAAGAGGCGTCATTTGCTGTAAGAACAACAGGATTGGTTTATAGTGGCACAATGGAGATGCAAAGGCCGATCAATGGGTAGGATAGGATTTCAGCCTAATCAAGTTAGCAGTTAAGATAGGATTATGGTTTCAGCCTAATCACAACAGTTTAAGACAAGTGCAAACAATCAAAGCGAACAGTCAAACAAATTTATGCGAGTTTTATCTTTTCTGTATCTTCCTTTCAAGCTAGAACTACTGCTTAGTCTATTATCTTTATCTTGCTTAGAAATGCTAGTAATTACTTTCATTGACAAGACTTATTATTTGACCCACTCCTCTATCTTTCTTTTTTCCTCAGTAGGCCAGTAGAGTTGAGGATAGTTGGTTCAGGTTGCTTGGAGATTCATTTTCGGAGTTTTCTCATTTTAGATGTATTCTTCTTCATTTCATCTTTTTCATTTGGCTTATGATAGGTTTACACTAATGTGAGTGATTATTATTGTTACTTTTACTATATATATATATATATATGAGAACGAGATGTATCTTCATGAGACATGTTACGTTTTTATGACTTATTCAGAGATGAAGTTTAATTCTAAATAATAAGTTATTATTTAAATGTTTTCTGCTTCTTTTACTTATTTTTCTTGTGAATCTTAGTCTCTATGATGCTTTAGCTATACCAATAACACACTACATCCTTTGGTGTGGCCTTTTTGGGGATACTAAGGGTATGTGGTGTTTCTGGTATCGTAAAACATTTATAGAACCATCTATTGTGCTCCTACATCCACAGTGGTTAAAACATAGTATTTCAAAGCATTATAATGATATGAAAAACAAGTAAATTAAATTTGGATTACCCAATCCCATTCATTCTGACTATATGTCTCAATCATAGTTTCTAGGGTTACCATTAACCAGTTAAATGATAATGAACTATCTGTCCAATTTTTTAGTTGTCGTTGGATCACTAAGAACCTACTGGTAAGTCCAATATCTTTTCTATTATCCAAGTTTTCATAGGCTAACTAGGAACCTATTGACTAACTGTCAATATCAAAATCCAGATATAGTTTTCATGGGCTAACTATTTTGGCCCCTGCCAATATCAAATCATAGTTTTCATGGGAAAACTATGAACCTATCGGCCCATGTTAATATCTTTTGTTATAAACAATTTTCATAGTCCCATTGTGAACCTATTGGCCCATGCCAATATCTTTAATTGAGATTTTAACATTTTTTAAATTATATTCACTACTGGGTCAACCTAGCTGGTTATTCTTCCTTTCCCCAAAATACCATTATGGGTTAATTACGATGTGAATACTTATATGAAGAAGTAATCATAACAACAAATAATTCCAACACCTGTTGTTAACAAGGAAACTTGTCAACACCCTGAAATAGAGTTTAAGGGCAAGGGTAATCAATTTTCTTTTTCTTGGATAAACAGAGAAATGTATAAGGTGTATGTCCTCTTTAATTTTCCTTTCGAAAAGGTTGCTAGATTGTGAACTTTTTCAAAACAACCTTCCGATCCAGTCGAAACAGCTAGTTTCTTTTCTTAATAGCCTTCCGAGCTTATTGGGATGATATCGATGTCCCTTCAAAAGCCTTCCTTTCGAAGCAGTTATAAAGCACAAGAAGATAACCCTGTGGATCCAACATTAAGACTTGATTTGGTTAGTTTCGATCTTATCGAAAACTCGGTTGATTGGTGATTAACACTTGGTTCAGGAACTTGGGATTAAGGTTTCGACCGTATCGAAAGCAGTATCCTTAAGTGTCTTGGCTTGAATTAGGAACCAAAGGCCAAAGTGAGTTGGTATGAGGTTTTGACCTAGTCGAAAGTAGAAGTCTTAGGAAAGGCGGCCTAGAACCAATAACTTGTATTACTTAAGAATATATGGGTTTTGACCTAGTCAAAAGAGATCCTTCGATACAGTTGATACCTGTAACACAAGGTTAGACCAGATAAAAGCTCAAGAAACAATTAAGTAATTAGAATTACTGTAGATTTCCCTTTCTCAACTCAAAGATGATTTTATTGATCATTTCCCTAATTTGATTTACAAATTAGGGTTTTACACCTTTTAGAATTAAGAGAACACAAGTTTAGAATGATTAAGTCCAGATCCTCAAAATTTGATCCCTTGGGTCTTGTTTATAGATGTGGGTCAGCACCTTTCGACCCCAATGCTTTCGTCCTGGTTAAAAGGCAGCTGCCGTATTGTCTTTTGTATGCTTGCGCCTTCATCAAAAGGAAAGGTTGCGCTTCTCTATGTTGCTTTGTAAGAGATTTCGACTCTATCAATAGGCTTTATTCAAAGGCTTTGAAGTTGTCGAGATGTTGATGGTTTAGATGTTATTGGTTGCTTCTGAACTCTTTTCTGTGACTTGGTGCAAAATCTCCCTGGATAATAATGGCTTCGACCAGTTCAAAAGGCTTTGGGTAGCTTTCAAAAGGGTTAATCAGGCCAATACATGTTTTCGAGTGGTTTGAGTGAAGGAGAAACCTTTGTTTCGAAAGGTTTGATGCGTATTTGAAGAGTTATCCTTCATTATTTTAAAAAGTATTGCTTTGACTCATTTGAATGATCTTCAAGCATATGGAATCCCCAGCTTCAAAAGGTAGTCACTAAAGTGAAAGGGTGATTCGACACCTTCAACCCCTTTAATAGGTTAAGAATCTTTTGAACTTTGGCTGCGTATCCCTTCGACCCCTTCGGAAGGTCCGGCTGAAGTCTTTTCCTCTGGTTCCTTTTGTCCTCTTACTCAAACTATCTTCTTACTCAAACTAGTTTCAATCAAAGAATAAACGTGAGTTGGAATCATTTTTGCTCTTCTAATCTCTCTTTCTATTTAGTTCACAATGAATTTTTATTTTGTACCTCATCGCAATCGATTTTTGAGTTATTAAAAGCTGCTCGAGTTTCAACTTTCCTGGAAGCATGCTTGATTCAATTTGCATCTTTTCGACTTTTTATTCCATGGTAGATTTCAATTCCAAATCTTACATTCAGGGTTTCAATTTTTTATTTTTATTTTCCTGGATTTTCTTAGGTTCTAAATTTCAATTTACCTAACATCATTTTATGAATAGAACAGTTTATTTTTCATTTTGAACCCAATTTCAGTGTTCATGATTATTCCTACTTTTTTTATAAAATTTGAAATCCTATTTTGCAGATTTCGAAAATAAAATTGTTAATCCACGTTTAAATATGTTAGTTTAATGGGTTTTAAGAGTTTTCGGGTTGAAATCAGGTTTGGGGAAGAATAAACTTCTGGTTTGGGGAAGAATGAACTTCCTGTATTCTTCGCCTGGAAGCTTTGATTCGTATGAATTGAAAATTAGCGCTAGTAAATTATTTTTCTACACCTTCGAAAGGGGTTAAGGAGACAACTTTCATTTTTCTTTCTTAGCCTCTTTCGATTGGGTAGAAAGGTGTTGTGATGCTAATTTGACTGACCTTGTCAAATGGTCCTATAGTAAAGTAGCCTGTAGTCACTCCTCTCGAAAGCAGAACATTTCGACTTAGTCAAAAGCTCTAAATGGACATATACTAGCGTGTAGTCACTCCTGATGTTTATTGAATATTAGTAGCGTGTACTTTGTTTAAATTTTTAAGTTCATTTTAACCATTTCCTTCTAACAACATGGTTTCCATTGAGCTTTCGGCATTGTTGAAAAGTGCCATTTGGACATATACTTCTACTCTTCCTTCCATCCAAAGCTTAGTGAATGTTTATACTTAGGCTTCCGACACTATCGAGAGGTGTTTGTTAAATGGTGACTCCGTCGAAAGCTCTATATCTCTGATTTTTAACTTTAACACTCTTCCAAGAATTTGATGTTTCATGTTTGATTTTGTGTTTAAGTTTCTATAGTAGGTTACACTGATTCTTGAATGAATGTAAAATTCATAATAAAATGGAAATTTTAACTGGAACGTTTTCATCTGGTAAAACCATGAGCTCTTCGAAGAAAATCAAAGCCACTTCAAAGCATTCTCTCATATCTATGATGAAGTAGACATCGTTCTTAATGACTACGTAATTACATGTGTGGAAGCTATCCTACCTAGGGAATCTAACAACATCAACAACCCTCCTAAGGGTTCTGCACTTAAGTAGAACCACCTCTTAAGATAGCTAAAGTATTTGATGTAGACGAGGAGGAATCTTTATCTTTTGACAAAGCTTCGGGGGGCCTAACTATTGAAGCTCCTCAGGATAAGTCCAAGAAGGTTCCTACTGCATTTGATCCTCTCACTCGCATCACTGTTTCAATTTCTTCCAAGGTAACTTGAACAAATGCAAAAAGATTTGGATATGACCTCTACTTATGAGCGCAATCCCCCAAGGCCTACATCTTGTGATGTCCTGCAAATTCGATACCCTTTGAATCGACAATAAACCACACACGTCCGAACCAAAAGTACAAACTGACGAAAAGTCAGGAGGAAGAAAAGAAGAGAGAAGAAGAGAAGAGAAGAAAGAGAGAAGAGAAAACAAAACTGAACAATACAGAATCTCACATCGCTATGGAAAATATAGAATATCATATCAATGATCTTTACAAAACAAAAACTATATATACACATACATCAATCAGCGTTCAACAATCAACCACAAATTATCATCCTATATAGTTATAATAACCTGTCCTCACAACTGCATATAATAATAAACAACTAAGCAACAATGCAATGGATAATCAATAATCAAAACAGGTATGCGTATACGAAAATGAAGATCTCTAGCTCTCCTACTAAATATCCAAAAGCACCAATCTAAACCTATAAATATACTCGGTCTGACTTGAGTATTGAAAGGGAAGAACGTTGGGATCAGTCTGGTAAACCAACGTGAGAAACACACTCAACTGAATTTATTAAATTACCAAACTTTTCCTTTATCAAAACAAAAGTATCTCGTAAGACAAGCCCACACATAAACACGAACATGTTTTTACCTTACGATAAACAAACCATTTCATATCAAATCCTCTTGTGATATTATACTATTTTCTAGTATATAGAAATAATATTAATCATAACCGAAATTGTTATATTTATTAAATTCCAACATATAGCCTAATTAGGTAATACGATCAAAATGGCAGGTATGTAGTGGAGTTTGGATTTCCATACAAATGACCAGGTGAAGGGACTACCTTTCGACAGTACATCTCTAAAAGAATGTACCGAGAAACCATCACAAAGTTTCTCTACCAACACAAGAGCGGCCTACCTCTATAACTAGATGGTACCAAATATGTCATCCTTCGGTCGTTATCGACCTTTACCGAGGGCCCTTAAAGCATACAAACCACAATAATCGAAAACAAGACGTCATAGCGTGTAAAGATATATCTAGAAGAGGATGATCATTGTAACAACCCGATATTTTCAACTATTCGCATCCATTATAAGTGTATAGGTAGACACTCATGCCAGAATAGAAAATACCGCGTTGTAAATAAAAATTTGGCAAATCTCAGAATATACAGTAAATAAGTAGTCACATATCACAGACACAGAGTAAATAATAATGCAGCGGAAGTAAAAGGGATAGTAGTTCAAGAAGCTACTACATAGAATAAGATACACCAGAGTTAAACAAAACACAACAGAAGAGTAACAAGGTACAACAGGTACAAATCAGAATACATCACTGAAATCACTGGATGCAGAAACCAAAATAGATGACTGGATCTTCAAGGAAAGCTCCAACTCCGAAGGTGAATCTTGAATGCTAACTCGCTCAATCTGACTCGAGCGTAAAGAAAGACACAAAACACTCGATTCAGGACATAAATACTTATGAAGTGTAAATCAACTCAAGTGAACAGTAACAAAAATGAATCAGTAACTTAAAGGATGCTTGGGATCGTCCATCCTTTAAGGATCCGTTAAACTATTTACTATGTACTAATATTGCGCTATTATAATAATGTCTACAGTAAAATAAACATACTTTTAAATAGCGTTCTGGGCTACCCATATCACCCTTCAAACATAATAGTCCCAGCAGTCCATCCAATATCATGACATCTCCACATCGGGTGACTGTTAGAGGATACCACACGGGCTACGGGAGAAAAACAAACTCGTAGTAAAGGCTCGGCATGGTAGGTGACACGGCACACAAGGCAATGCCAGGGTAGATATGCCAATTATGCACACGGGCTGGTGGTAACGCAGCAGCCACATACGCCCACCTCGGAACATACTCCCATATCAAAATCGAAGGATGGCCATCTAATCAATCATAAGTAAGAGTATAGTATCGAAGGAATGTGTCCGACCAGAGGAGCTACCCCTTTTGGCCCAAGATCGCTCCTGTTTTGGCTACCTTATGCCAACTCACGGGAGTTGGGTCCACGTAATATACCTCAAGAACGTCGTCACCATCCTACTTCATTCTGGAATCTCCACCGCGTACACAGTTATTAAAGTGGTTTTCGGAGTTGGCAGAGAGTATGACAACTTCCGTTCCCGGTCTCTTTAACAACTAATCGTTATTACAACGCCATGGTCATTTCAAAATAGTTTATACTTCAAAAATCAAATCGTTTCATTTCAAAATTATATCCCTTTCAAAATATTTATACTTCGAAACCAAAACCATTTCAAACATATATTCACCATTTCAAAAATAATAATGCTTTCAAAGTTATAACTCTTTCGAAACAAAAATACTTGAAATCATTACACTTTGAAAAATCATAACATTTCGAAACATACATTTGAAATCATAGAACATTCATTTAATTTTTTACATTTTACAAATTTATTCAATTAAACCCAAATTTCAAATGTCCAATTTAATTCAATTCAAACCATCAGTTTCAATTAAATTCAGTTTCCCAACAAAACATTTTAAATCTTATAAATTTCAAATATAGATTAGATCTACAAAATAAGCAATCCAATTTTAATATATTTCCAAACTTTAATATCCCACATTTCAAAACTAAACTTTATAATTCCATATATTCATATCTCAAATCTAATTTCATTATTATTTAGTTTTGAAATATTCATTTCATAAATCCAACATTATTTAAATAAACTTAAATTACAATTAAACCAAATATCTTTTGATACAAATATAAACTTCATATATTCCTTTATCAAATAAATCAAAATCGAATATCATTCCTCATTCATATTCTTTATTAAAATAAAGATCAAATCATTTCCAAACCATTTTAAAATCATTAAAAATATCATATCCTTTCAAAACCTCATTATTAGATCATTATTTGAATTCAAATTCAAATACTCAAATTTAAATATCATTTTTAAATCAAATAAGTCATTCATTTATTATTTTAAGTATCATTACAAAATACATTAAAAATTCCATTCAAAAATTCATTTATCTTATTATATTTCATTCCATTTAACACATCGCCAAGTAAACCCTATTTATATTCAAATTCAAATTCAAATTCCTTAAAAATTCAAATTTGAATATTAAAATATATTCAAAACTTCTTATATTTCACAATTAATCAATTTCCAAAAGTTAAATCATTTAACACTTTAAAATATAACTCAAACAGTGTTAAAATCTATAACATTTCAAACATTGTCAAATTATAGCAATGACAGCATTTATAAAGTGCTACCGTAGCTTATAGTTTACAAAATGGTTTAGTTCAAGAATAACAGCATTTATAAATGTCGTAATAGATATTTAGTTATTTCAAACATGGTTAAATTCAAAAACAACAGCATTTAAAAATGCTGTCAAAAGACTACAGCATTTGGAAATGCTATAAAATTCCAGATTTTATTTTAACTTTCAAAAACAATAAAACTTCAATTTAACAAATTTTAAACTTATAAATCATATTTATAGACTTTAAAATTTCACATTTAAATAATTTTAACATATGATTTATCGCAACAAAATTTTAAAATTAAATATCCAATTAAAACCCACTTCCATTTGTTAAGTCAAAATTCACTGTTTTATTAACTTATAAATTAATTAAAACTTAACAATTTTTTTCAAATGTCATTTCAAAACATTAAGTTGAATTTCCATTATTTATTTACTTTTAAAAATATAATTTAAAGTCAACCATCACATTTACTCCAAATTTACATACTTGAATTCACTTAAATTCACAATTTCGAGATTTAATATTTAACTCTCTTTAAACCATAAAATATATATTGTTAAATCAAAATTTAATACTTTTAAAAATACATATTTTAATTAAAAAAATCATTTAAAAATATACCACGGGGTCTGTATATAATTTTCTAACCTAGGTCAAGTGATACGGATATGTATCATTTCAATCCGCAATTTAAAAAGCAAACCGGGTTTTATCATTTCAAACCCGCAATCCCAAGTCAAATAAAATACAATAAAAATCTCTCAGGCCTATCATTTCATCCCATAATGATTTTTCCTTATTCTAAAGTCCATTCGGGTATGTATCATTTCAACCCATAGTGATTCTATTCTAACAGGGAACTTGCAGTGTGAATATATGCATAAACAATATAAACAAAGTCAATTTTGCAATATATCAAATGTCAGGTGATAACTAACAGTTTTAACATGGTAATAACATAGCATATCATATGATCATCATTAACTTGCATAAACATTTTATATTACTATACACTTGCCATTAATTTACTATTTTATAAGTAAATATGTCAGAGTGAGAAAGACTCACCTTTATCAAATCTAGAGACAAACAACACACACAAGAGCGATTCCAAAGGCACGACACGCTTGATTTGATTCGAATGGATGGAGAGCCTTGATATTGATCTTGTATACAACAAATAAACAAGATAATATAAATTATATATATATACAATAAAAATATGAATTGAAACGAAATGGAAATTTTGAATCAAAAAAGAACATTACCCAGCTTTAACACAAACGTGCCTAACCACGACAACATATCTTGTCACATGATCAAATGGGCTTGTTCTCACCCCACTAGGATCAGGTTTGGGTCAGGTATGGAAACCATAAAGGTCAAGTTACAAGTGGATGAAGGTGGTGGAAGAGTTACAACATGAAGCGTACATGGGTTCAAGGCAAATAGGTAAAGTTTTGGTGCATTTTGACTCGTCTATGGCCACATATAGGCTCGGCCATGGGGTCTTCATGTCAGGTCAGATCTGGACAGTAGTGAAAGGGGTAGCCAGAGGTGAAGTAGATGATGGTGGTGGTGGCTAAGGGGTGGCGAAAGGCAACTATGAAGGCAATAGTGGAGTTTAGGCTTGGCTAGCATTGTTTTGGTGAAGTGCTTTGCAAATTTGAGGTGGTACCTTCATCTAATGGTCATCGACAGAGGTGGTGGTCAGAGGAGAGGTGGTTGATGCTGCTGTAGATGGTGGAGAGGATGGTGGTGATGGTAGGTGGTAGGTACCTAGCAAAGGACAAGAGAGAGTGAGGCAAAAATCAATGAAAAATCATGTGAAAAGAGGAGAAAAAGATTAAAGAAGAAGCCATTTTTTTCTCTTCTTCCTAGCCGTGAGTTTATGATGTGAGAATAATATTTCACGTGAAATGAAGAGGGAAGTCATGGCAATGCTTAGGAGAATGAACGGCTACAAGGAAAAATGAAAAGGCAAGGCAAATGAAAAGACAAGGAGATGAAAAGACTAGAAAATGAAAAGGTTTTTGACTCTTTGTTTTCTATTTTCTTTTATTCAAATAAACTAAATTAAAATTTCAGTAATTTGACTTTAAAACCGTAATAAAGTAATATAAAATAAAAATAAATAATAAATTCTAAAGAAAATGGAAAAAGAATTAAAGAAATTGCTTAAAATTCAAAAACAAGGTTCAAAAATTACAATTAAATCATCATTGGCTTTGGAAAAATTCAAACATCACTTTAAAAATATTTAAAAGGTAAAAATATATGTAACATAACATATAGTACAATTTTTAATAAGATATGTCAACCAAAAGAATATTTATATAATTTAAAATAAGCAATACCGTTAAATATAACAATTTACACCCAATTTTGTAAAAAGCATAACTTTCACAATATTATTCGGATTTCAATGAAACAAAAAGCAATGTTCTTGAAATTTTATTTACTTTCATAGAAAAAGATAAAAATAAAATTTTAAAACTTTTAAAATCTAAATTTAAAAGTCAAAGTTTGACCAGGTTGACAAAAATTCACATTTTCTAGAAATATTCAATTTATTCATGTTTGAAATTATAATTCACATACAAATCAAAATTTATATTTAAAATAACAAAACTTATTCGTTTTAATAAAAAATAAAGTTTATAAATTAGGAATTTAAATTAAAATAATTAAAATAGACAATTACAAAAATCAGAAAACAAAGGGTTGTTACAATCATACCTTAATAGGAGCGACCTACTTAGCCCAGCTGCATCTAACCATGTTTTTGTCATTTCCGATTGATGAGGCCTGAGGTAATGATTACCTTTCACGAATCATAATCACATCACTTTGAATGCCACACGGCCATTTCCGTTGACTACTGATTGCCTTCCACAAAAATACAACCCTTAAGCTCATACGTCTCACGGAGGGTGTTAAGCTAGGAGAAGTTGTCTTCTCCGCCACCACCAATGTACATTTATAAAAAGCCGATGTACGCAATCTATAGAAAGACAATGTTAAAAAAAAATTCATACAAGTTGTCCAGGAACAGGACAAAACGAAGGTACTTTCCTACCATCCTGTCGAGAAATCCCTAGGATTTGTAGCGAATAGTCCTCGCATTGGATATTTCACAATGAAGAGACCAATGCCGCTGGACATATATTGGGATTTTAACCCCAAACGATCAACAAGCAGTCCCCCTGTAACGACCCGTAAATTTTCGATAAATAAAATAGCTAATTTAATAAGATTTCGTGATTTAGTGTTAGAAAAAAATTGTAAGTCGTTTGGAATAATAATAACTAGAATGAAATGCAACAAGATTTCATCTAAGTTAATTATTTATGAATTGAATAAAATGCCAAATCAATCGAAATGATATGTAGTCAAAGGTAATTGAATGAATTTGTATTGTATAGGTAATTGTGGCGCTTGTTTGTAAATAATAAACTTATAAGTAATTAACAGTTAACGGTGATAATTATTTAAGTTACCTATTCATTTAGTTAGTCGAATTGAATTTATGAACAAATTGAAATTGAAATGAAAGTTCATATATTAGTTGAGTGCATTATCTCTAACTGTTGATTAATAATAATGTAGAGTTAATTTGATGTAATATAGTAAATCGAGTGATAATGAAATTTTTATTTAAAAAAAATCCAATATTGAAATCCGTCAAATATTGAACAATTAAATTGTTTAGACTTAATATTTGGAATCTATTGAATTAATTGAATAACGGGAATTGAATAACTGTTTTAATGAAATGGTTGTTCTATAATTTGAATTTGTTAAATTTTGTAAGTTCGTTTGAATATTTCAAAAGATAGTGATTTAAGAATAATTAAATTTGTTTAAATTTAATATTACAAATGTTTGAATAATTAAATTCCTAATTTGATACGATTAATTTGATATTGAAATTTAATATATGAAAATAGAGTGAATAATTGAAATTTGATTTAATATGATTCAAATTGGTTTCCAAAGTGAATGTAAGTTATATTGGGATTAAAATAGAGTTAATAAGATTTTAAAATTGGAATTTATTGGATAATTGAATAACGGGGTTAATATGATTAAAAATGATTTGTAAAATTTTATTTTATCTTATTGGAGTTAGAATGATGTTGTAGAACTTTTAAAATCGAATTAAAAGTAAATTTGTGAAAATTGAATATTTTAATATTTAATTATGATTGAAAAATAGCCAAATTTTGAACAGTCTCAGAATTGGACGAAACTAGTTCCATTGGATCCGTAATAGTTAATTATTATCGGATTTCAATTTTCGTAGCAATCGGAGTTGTCGTTTGACCGTGGCAGCTCGATACGCGTTGAAATTATTTTAATATTAATTTAGCGATTTAAAAATAGTCATTTTTCAAACAGTCTCGGATTTCAACGAAACCAGTTTCAACTGATCCGTAATGTGATATTATTGTAAGATTTTAAATTTCGTGTCAATCGGATTTACCGTTTGTCCGGGGCGAGCCAAAACGCGTAGAAATTCGTTTAATCAGTTTAATTTAAATTTGATCGTTTATTTTCGTAACTCGCACATATGATCGAATTAGATTCTGAAACCTGTTCCATTGTGTCCGGAATGTTGGGTAAACCCTAGAATCGCCGGTTACCGCACGTAAATCGGAGTTCGGAAAACCCGGGATGAATAGTGTTCGTTGAAACTTCTATAAAAGGGCTTCGTTTGTCACGAATTGAAAACCCTAATTCCTTTACGCAGCCGCCACTATTGTTTGAATGGCCAAGAACATTCGAATCTTCCCTCTCTAATTTCTTTAAATCCGTTAATCAATACAAGAAACCTCTAACACGAAGATTGAAGAGCTAGGGGAGATCTTGAAATCCATACGGATAAGATCGTTTATAGTGGAGTATATCATCGTGAAACTGCTCGAGAACGCGCCGTGTTCGAGCACGAATTCCAAGGGGATGGCGAAGCTTCGAAGGACCGGTCTTTGGCCGGGGGTGTTGAGCGTGACGAGCTTTCGTATGAAGGTCTTGGATCGAGTTTCTTTGCATAGAGTGTCGTGCGACGAAAATTTGAAATAGGCGGCATTGGGTTTCTTGCGTGATGTTGGTTCCTGTACGTGGGCGAATGAACGAGAAGAGATATGGTGACGGCGGAGATTCAAGAAGCATGTTTGAACGGTAGATGATGGTTGGGTTAGGAAATGAAAATTTATTTGTAAATTAATTATATTTAATTATCGTTCAAACTTTAAAAATTGATATCTCTTTCAAACGAGGTCGGATTCGGACGAAACTTTTTGCGTTGGACGTATGGACGAGCTTTATGCGATGCAACTATGAAATTGCCATGAATTGTATTGCCTATTGGATGATGTATTTCGATGGATGCTATTGGTTGATATTTGAATGTTTGGATGTTTATTTGCTTATATATATCCTGTTATGCATACATATGATACTGTGATTTAATTTAAGTAACATATACTCATCCCTGACATTTAATTGAAATAAATAATTACTTGGCCATAGGATAGAAAATTATATACGGACACCGAATTGGCTAAATTAATAATTTTTAAAAATCATCAATTTGAATTTTATTTAAATGTCTGATGTAAAAGTTATAAATAGAAATCAAATTTATAGAAATCGAATTTATCGGAGAAATTGAGTTTGGAATGTTGAAATAAATTTTGGTTAAAAGAAATTTTTAAATAATATAAGTCGAGACTTTGAAATTTAAAAATTGGGATTTGATTGAATTTCGAAATTTGATTTGTATAAAGATTTAACCTTAATTCGAGCTTTGAATATTATTAAGTAAAAGTGATATAAAAGTGATACTTTGAAATCGAGCTTGGAATTGAATCATATATTGAAATTTGGATTTAAACTTGAATATTGATGAATAATTTGTTAAGTGTTATAAATGGATATTTTTGAAAATCAAGCTCCAAATCGATATAAATTGAAATTGAATTAATTAAAAGTGAATATGAAAATTGAATAAATTGAAGTCAAAGTTGGCATTGATTTGAATTGAAATCGAAATTGAATCGGTAGAATGGAAATTGAAATTGATTTGAATTGGGAAGTTATAAATTGAAATGGATTGGTTTAAAGCTGTTTTATTTTGTTTTCCAAATTACTCTGCTATGTAAACCATTTTTGAATACTTAAACTATTTTAATCTATTTTAAATCTACTAAACCCAATTTAAATTATTTTAAACTAATTTATCTACGTCAAATCCATTTTAAGATTTTAAGTATTTTAATTACTTAAAACTACTTTTAAACTACTTAAAACTATTTTCTAAAATTCTAAGCTAGTCAATAAGGTGAAGTGTTTATGCTTAAATCTTGAATTTAAAAATACGAATTGGGTTAAATGAAGTTGCAACCTAATATTGAAATTCGAAATGATTTTGAAACCGAAATAAGATATTGAGACGGAAAATGATTTGTGAAACGGAATCTTACATTTGAATAGATACGATGATATTTGAAATGGATTTGATTTTTGAAGCGAATATGATATTTTGATATCAATTATGAATCGATTTGAAATGTAAAAGATCCAACGGTGTAATAATACGTAGTTATTAAAGAGACCGGGATCGGATATGGACATATTCTCTGTCGATACTGAAAACCACTTTAATAACTATTATACGCGGAGTGTTGATCCAGAATGAAGTGGATGGTTTGGTGAACGCGTTGACTGAAGAAAGAGAACGATATTGGATGACCCCTGACATGACTAAAACAGGAGCCGCGCCGGGCCATTGAGGTTCACCACCTCTAGCGGACACATTTCTTCGATACCATATCTATTACATTTGTGATTCGATTTGGGTGCACCCCTTGACATGGAAGTGTTGTTTCGCGGTGTTGGGGTAGCTGCTGGCTATGCTCAACATCAGTCCGGATCACGCAACTACTAGTATCCTAGTTGGTATCGCCTCATGTACCTTGTCATACTGATTATCCTATTCGCGACCACTACGTTTTGTTTTGTGTTATACCTATGGGGTACCCTCTGATAACCACCAGTTTACGGTGGGGCTTATAGTGCTGTATAGACTATGGCATTATAAAAATGTGTTAAGGGGGATTATGGTAACGCCTTAACGCTATTTTGATACTTTATATTACTGATAGGTATTATCTACTTAGCCTACATTACTACATAGTAGATAGTTTAACGGATCCTTAAAAGGTGGAAAATCCCGTAACATCTCTTGAGTTATTGCACGCACGTTGACACTGGATATGAGATGTCAAACCCCGTAAACATCTCTGACACCGTTACACTCATATTTATTTACGATTGATTTAACTTTCATAATGATATTTTAGTCCTGACTCGAGTGTTTTGTCTTTTCATTACGCTCGGGTCAGTCCTGAGTTTTTCAGATTTTTGAAGATCTATTCTGGAGGTTGAAGATGAAGATTTGGTATACTATTACTATTATTACCCTTGCATCATGCTATCTGCTGCATTATTTTAATTGTTCTGTTGTATATGTATAACTCTGATAAATGTTGTATAAATAATTGTCAAAGTATAGTAAACAGCTTCATGAACTGTTTATTTGACTATTATATTTTATCGTTCCGCTGCGAGATTCTGTTTTGTTTCATTTCCTTTATTTCTCTTTCTTTTCTTTTCTTATTTACCCCAATAACTATCTGCCCTTTTGAATGGTTTGGAATCGACATGTGTATTTGATCGTCGATTTAAATTGTCCAAAAAGGCGGGTCGTTACAGTTGGTATCAGAGCTTTAGTTTAGCGATAAACCTTGGCTCTAGTGGGGAATAACTCATTGAAATAGAGGTAAACTATATGAATGAGTTGAGTGTATATAAGAGAGCGTACTTGTTATTTGATATAAAATGGTTTTATATTGTGTTAACTTTGTTCCGTGGAGTATTTATGAATTCTGGTCGATACTTGGGACGCCAAGGCGTCGATAGGAATTTCTAAACACTCGAATAGGACAAACCAACACAATATCGTTTTGGAATATATTTTATATAAAAGAATTATTCGAATATTTATTCATTTTGAATGAATTGATTGTTAGGAGATGATAATATTAGATTATTATCGTTATTGTTTGATCAGTCAATATTTACAACAATTGATTAAATAACAATGGATTTAGGAAAATGAAATCTTGTAAACACAATTGATAATGAATATAAATGAATTTTAACTTGGATTTGGGAATTTAAATTCCGGTGTTTGAAATTGACTTACAAGAATTTGAAAAATATAATATGAGTATTATATGATAGTATAATTGAGTTGAAATTGTTTTCGAAGGATTTTTTTTATGATAAGTGTTATACTCCCTTCTCTTGACGCTAGAAAATGATTTCGGTGATGAGTGCACGCATCATCGGCGTTTATTTTCGAGAGTCCGAGTGGGGGAAACCACTTAATAGCTTGTCTAACCCTTTTTTTGATTCAAAATTTATTTTATTTTGTATTCTCTATAGTATGATTTGATATATAAATTATATAAGTATATATTATTTCAAAACTTGATTTGAAATGAAACAGGGATTGGAATTCTTAAGTCCTTTAATAATTAATGATTTTTTTAAATGATTGAAATGAATTTAGACTTGAATAATTAAGGAACTTCTGAATTGTGAAATGAGAAATGAACCTAAGAGCTAAGTGAAAATATCAATTGAAGTAGAAATCCTTAGAATTAGGAAATTATGAACTTAAAATAAAATTGAAACTGTAAAACTCTCATAGTATTAAATTTCATTCTATAGCATAGATATAACTTACCAAAATATTTAAGAAGTTCAAAAATGTTATATGAATTGTTAATTGGATAATATACAAGTATAGGTTTGAATAATGAAATATGCATTTAATTAATGGTTTGCAAATATAAATAAAATTGTTAGTAAACAATTGGAATTTAAATTAACATTTAAAGGTGATTCACAATTATGTTAATATAAAATGGAAATACTATATGTGAATGTAAATGTGAAATTAAATTATAGTGAAATTTAAGTAATGACTTAAGAATTAATTATTTGAAAATTCAACTTTAAATGAAAGGAAGTTGTATGTTGTTTAACTACATTCTATTTTCATAACTATAACTTACCAAATACTTAAAAGGTTTAAAATGCTAATAAGGATAAGTAGAGAAATAATATACCAGTGTGAGAGCGAATAATAAAATGTGAAGATCTATTGATAGTTGTAAATATAAAAGAAATTTAAGCTGTAAAATAAATGACAAGTGAATAAATAAAATTTAAAATTAATGAAATATAAAATTGGTAAATGGAAACTAATTAAATTTGAATATAACTAAATGTCAATAAGCTTAGAAGTGTATGAAATTAAAATTTGACTTGGAAATGTAAATTGATTTAGTGTAGATTTTGGATGGATGTTAATGTTTGACATGCATTGGTTGTTGATGGATGAAAATTGATTAAGTAGAATTCATTAGTGTTAATGAAATTGAATAAACGGAATAAAATTTTAAAATAATTAAATTCAAATTTGAAGCAAAGTGAAATTAAATATAATTGAATTCAATTTAAATTGAAGCAAATTGACTTGAATTTAAAATGTGAATGAAACAAACTTGAATAAATCGAAAACAAATTGAATGTAAACCTATTGCATGGATGAATAAGAAAATAAATGACTTTGTGTTTATGATTGTTCTTTAGAAAATTTGAAGTTTTGATGGTTTGCACTTTGAAATAATAAAAGCAAATTTTTGGGAAAAATCCAAAATTGTCCAATATATGCTGAAACAAAAACAAGCATAACTTTTAAATGGCTAAACGAAATTCGACCATCTTGGACTTTTCGGAAAGCTTAGAAATTATAGCACAACTTTTGTTTAGATAACTTGAGCAAATTCCTTCGTCTACTAGGTTAAAAACTTGAATGTTAATCGCTGTCCTGTGTAAAAATAAGTAAAATCAGTAGTATACACCCTTAGTATTTTCGCCATATCTTTTGACTGGTTTATCGGATTTTGATGATCTTGCACTTTCTGGAAATATAAGAACTTAAGCTAAAACTTTTGTTTTAGGTGTTTTGTGTTTTGATGTCGTTTAGAAGGTCGAAAACGTGGGTGAACGTCGCTGACCTACGCAATTCATTGCCCAGGCTAAGGCATATCCTCTAAGTAAAACGGCCATAATTTTTGAACGTATGGTCCGAATTCGATGATTTTGGACATTCCGGAAAGCTTGAAATAAATGCAACAACTTTTTTTAGATTCTATTGCCGAATTTTATCGTTTAGGTGACCTAAAACTAGGATTTGTTTGCTGTCCTGAAATTGGAATCTCAGTTTTGAAGCTAAATATGTTATATATATGTTGTGTAGGCTAAGTATATCAATCTATCTTTACATGCATGGTTATAACTTAGTTATTGAGTGTTTAGTAGGTGCGGATTTCTCTTGCTTCGCATTTGGAGCTCGCTTTCGCGCTATATTAGCCGTATATGCTCGCTAACAATATATAAGTTACATATCTCGGATTACATATCGTATTTTTTTACACTTTTTCCCTGCGAGATGCCTCATCACTTGATGAGATGTATATTTGTGATATATATACTGTTATATATTTTTTTCGATCGAGCCGCGCAAAGGAGACTCTGCCGAAATTTTCCGTAAAATCCGGGTGTTAAAAAAAATTTCAAGTTTTAAAATTTTTTATAACTTGTTTTGATTACTAACTTTTAAAGTTAGGAAGCTGTTTGGAGTAACTTAGTGGAAACGTAGTTATGACTTTATAAATGGAATTTCATTGTTTTATAAGTGGATAATTTTGAATAAAATATATCAAATGTTGAATTCTTTACTTAGTTCCTTTTCTCTTCTTTTTCCTTTTTGGGGACGAAAAGTTTTGAGTGGGGGAGAGTGTAACGACCCATAAATTTTCGATAATTAAAATAGCTAATTTAATAAGATTTCGTGATTTAGTGTTAGAAAAAAATTGTAAGTTGTTTGGAATAATAATAACTAGAATGAAATGCAACAAGATTTTATCTAAGTTAATTATTTATGAATTGAATAAAATCCCAAATCAATCGAAATGATATGTAGTCAAAGGTAATTGAATGAATTTGTATTGTATAGGTAATTGTGACGCTTGTTTGTAAATAATAAACTTATAAGTAATTAACAGTTAACGGTGATAATTATTTAAGTTACCTATTCATTTATTTAGTCGAATTGAATTTATGAACAAATTGAAATTGAAATGAAAGTTCGTATATTAGTTGATTGCATTATCTCTAACTGTTGATTAATAATAATGTAGAGTTCATTTGATGTAATATAGTAAATCAACTGATAATGAAATTTTTATTTAAAAAAAATCCAATATTGAAATTCGTCAAATATTGAACAATTAAATTGTTTAAACTTAATATTTGGAATCTATAGAATTAATTGAATAATGGGAATTGAATAACTGTTCTAATGAAATGGTTGTTATATAATTTGAATTTGTTAAATTTTGTAAGTTCGTTTGAATATTTCAAAAGATAGTGATTTAAGAATAATCAAATTTGTTTAAATTTAATATTACAAATGTTTGAATAACTAAATTCCGAATTTGATACGATTAATTTGATATTGAAATTTAATATATGAAAATAGAGTGAATAATTGAAATTTGATTTAATATGATTCAAATTGGTTTCCAAAGTGAATGTAAGTTATATCGGGATTAAAATAGAGTTAATAAGATTTTAAAATTGGAATTTAATGGATAATTGAATAACGGGGTTAATATGATTAAAAATGATTTGCAAAATTTTATTTTATCATATTGGAGTTAGAATGATGTTGTAGAACTTTTAAAATCGAATTAAAAGTAAATTTGTGAAAATTGAATATTTTAATATTTAATTATCGATTGGAAAATAGCCAAATTTTGAACAGTCTCAGAATTGGACGAAACTAGTTCCATTGGATCCGTAATAGTTAATTACTATCGGATTTCAATTTTCGTAGCAATCGGAGTTGTCGTTTGACCGTGGCAGCTTGAAACGCATTGAAATTATTTTAATATTAGTTTGGCGAGTTAAAAATAGTCATTTTTCAAACGGTCTCAGATTTCATCGAAACCAGTTTCATCGGATCCGTAATGTGATATTATTGTAAGATTTTAAATTTCGTGTCAATCGGATTTACCGTTTGTCCGGGGAGAGCGAAAACGCGTAGAAATTCGTTTAATCGGTTTAATTTAAATTTGGTCGTTTATTTTCGTAACTCGCACAAATGATCAAATTAGCTTCCGAAATCTATTCCATTGTGTCCGAAACGCGGGGTAAACCCTAGAATAGCCGGTCACCGCGCGTAAATCGGAGTTCGAAAAACCCAGGATGAATAGTGTTCGTTGAAACTTCTATAAAAGGGCTTCATTTGTCACGAATTGAAAACCCTAATTCCTTTACGCAGCCGCCACTATTGTTTGAACGGCCAAGAACGTTCGAATCTTCCCTCTCTAATTTCTTTAAATCCGTTAATCAATACAAGAAACCTCTAACACAAAGATTGAAGAGCTAGGGGAGATCTTGAAATCCATACGGATAAGATCGTTTATAGTGGAGTATATCATCGTGAAACTGCCCGAGAACGCGCCGTGTTCGAGCACGAATTCCAAAGGGGATGGCGAAGCTTCGAAGGACCGGTCTTTGGCCGGGGGTGTTGAGTGTGACGAGCTTTCGTATGAAGGTCTTGGATCGAGTTTCTTTGCATAGAGTGTCGAGCGACGAAAATTTGAAATAGGCGGCATCGGGTTTCTTGCGTGATGTTGGTTCCTGTACGTGGGCGAACGAACGAGAAGAGATATGGTGACGGCCGAGATTCAAGAAGCATGTTTGAATGGCAGATGATGGTTGGGTTAGGAAATGAAAATGTATTTGTAAATTAATTATATTTAATTATCGTTCAAACTTTAAAAATTGATATCTCTTTCATACGAGGTCGGATTCAGACGAAACTTTTTGCGTTGGAATCGTATGGACGAGCTCTACACGATGCAACTAGATTGGAATCGTTTGGAGCTAGAGAAAATTTTGGATTAAATCGAACGCCGTTCGATTTGATTTAAAATCGTAAAAATCAAGGTGAGTGTTTTGTAACGCTCACAACGTACTGAATATCTTTATGCTAGTTAAATTTGATATTATGAAGTGATATGAATTTTATTTGTCGTTGTTTGATAGAATTTAATTGTCATTTGAATTAGCCGTCGAAAATTAAATTGACAGTTAAATTTGAAATTAATATTGAAATTGAATTGCGATTTAATTACCTGACATCGATAACTATGAAATTGCCATGAATTGTATTGCCTATTGGATGATGTATTTCGATGGATGCTATTGGTTGATATTTGAATGTTTGGATGTTTATTTGCTTATATATATCCTGTTATGCATACATATGATACTGTGATTTAATTTAAGTAATATATACTCATCCCTGACATTTAATTGAAATAAATAATTACTTGGCCATAGGATAGAAAATTATATACGGACACCGAATTGGCTAAATTAATAATTTTTAAAAATCATCAATTTGAATTTTATTTAAATGTCTGATGTAAAAGTTATAAATAGAAATCAAATTTATAGAAATCGAATTTATCGGAGAAATGGAGTTTGGAATGTTGAAATAAATTTTGGTTAAAAGAAATTTTTAAATAATATAAGTCGAGACTTTGAAATTTAAAAATTGGGATTTGAATGAATTTCGAAATTTGATTTGTATAAAGATTTAACCTTAATTCGAGCTTTGAATATTACTAAGTAAAAGTGATATAAAAGTGATACTTTGAAATCGAGCTTGGAATTGAATCATATATTGAAATTTGGATTTAAACTTGAATATTGATGAATAATTTGTTAAGTGTTATAAATGGATATTTTTGAAAATCAAGCTCTAAATCGATATAAATTGAAATTGAATTAATTGAAAGTGAATATGAAAATTGAATAAATTGAAGTCAAAGTTGGCATTGATTTGAATTGAAATCGAAATTGAATCGGTAGAATGGAAATTGAAATTGATTTGAATTGGGAAGTTATAAATTGAAATGGATTAGTTTGAAGCCGTTTTATTTTGTTTTCCAAATTACTCTGCTATGTAAACCATTTTTGAATACTTAAACTATTTTAGTCTATTTTAAATCTACTAAACCCAATTTAAATTATTTTAAACTAATTTATCTATTTCAAATCCATTTTAAGATTTTAAGTATTTTAAGTATTTTAAGTATTTAAAACTACTTTTAAACAACTTAAAACTAGTTTCTAAAATTCTAAGCTGGTCAATAAGGTGAAGTGTTTATGCTTAAATCTTGAATTTAAAAATACGAATTGGGTTAAATGAAGTTGCAACCTAATATTGTAATTCGAAATGATTTTGAAACTGAAATAAGATATTGAGACGGAAAATGATTTTTGAAACGGAATCTTACATTTGAATAGATACGATGGTATTTGAAATGGATTTGATTTTTGAAGCGAATATGATATTTTGATATCAATTATGAATCGATTTGAAATGTAAAAGAGCCAACGGTGTAATAATACGTAGTTATTAAAGAGACCGGGATCGGATATGGACATACTCTCTGTTGATACCGAAAACCACTTTAATAACTATTATACGTGGAGTGTTGATCCAGAATGAAGTGGATGGTTTGGTGAACGCGTTGACTGAAGAAAGAGAACGATATTGGATGACCCCTCTAGCAGACACACTTCTTCGATACCATATCTATTACATTTGTGATTCGATTTGGGTGCACCCCTTGATTTGGGAGTGTTGTTCCGCGGTGTTGGGGTAGCTGCTGGCTATGCTCAACATCAGTCCGGATCACGCAACTACTAGTATCCTAGTTGGTATCGCCTCATGTACCTTGTCATACTGATTATCCTATTCGCGACCACTACGTTTTGTTTTGTGTTATACCTATTGGGTACCCTCTGATAACCACCAGTTTACGGTGGGGCTTATGGTGCTGTATAGACTATGGCATTATAAAAATGTGTTAAGGGGGGTTATGGTAACGCCTTAACGCTATTTTGATACTTTATATTACTGATAGGCATTATCTACTTAGCGTACATTTCTACATAGTAGATAGTTTAACGGATCCTTAAGAGGTGTAAAATCCCGTAACATCTCTTGAGTTATTGCACGCACGTTGACACTGGATATGAGATGTCAAACCCCGTAAACATCTCTGACACCGTTACACTCATATTTATTTACGATTGATTTAACTTTCATAAGGATATTTTAGTCCTGACTCGAGTGTTTTGTCTTTTCATTACGCTCGGGTCAGTCATGAGTTTTTCAGATTTTTGAAGATCTATTCTGGAGGATGAAGACGAAGATTTGGTATACTATTACTATTATTACCCTTGCATCATGCTATCTGCTGCATTATTTTAATTGTTCTGTTGTATATGTATAACTTTGATAAATGTTGTATAAATAATTGTCAAAGTATAGTAAACAGCTTCATGAACTGTTTATTTGACTATTATATTTTATCGTTCCGCTGCGAGATTCTGTGTTGTTTCATTTCCTTTATTTCTCTTTCTTTTCTTTTCTTATTTACCCCAATAACTATCTGCCCTTTTGAATGGTTTGGAATCGACGTGTGTATTTGATCGTTGATTTAAATTGTCCAAAAAGGCGGGTTGTTACACCCCCACTTTGAAAATTGGAAATATCAATATCATCTATAAGCAACCTGCACAATCATCGCATATAGATTGGTCCGAAGTGGTTTTCAGATAAATCTGATCCCCGTTTCTTCACACTAACAACGTAAAAGCGTTTCTCAACATCACACAGAAACTAAGTCTCATGGACTTATCACGTATCCAACTTTCAATTTGTTATCCTTTGGGCCAAGAAGGAAGCTTGATGGATTGGAGTAATACTCTGCACCCATGTGAATCATTATCCTCGATACAAACGATAATCAGGCCTACACAGAAGGCTAGGTACTAAATGTACAACTAAATAGTTCCCACATCAAGTTAAGGAACTAAATTTTTTCCAAATTTGATAGTCGGTTGTTAAACTACCAAAGCAAACAAACAAATATTCAGCACCATATGCAATCACTGGGCTCTTTTGGTTAATATTTTATTAATTAAATAACTTGCCAAATATTCACTTCAATTTATCTTTAAAAAGATATAATTCTCAAAACCATTTCAATATTGGAAAACATTTCCAAACATTTCCAAATACTTATTTAATAATAAATAATTGACAATTCTATTTATTTTCAACATTTAGAAAAATATTCCATATGCTTAAATCATGGTTAAGTATACATTTTATTCTTTAAGGAAAACATTTTCTTTAAACACATTTATTTGGGTCAAAACGAATGTTGCGTAAAACATCGTTACGAAAACTCAAAATCACTAGTATAGGGATTCGAAAATAAGATAGAAATGTAAATCCCATACACTATACAAAAACATTTTCTTACGAAAATCATTTACTATAACAATAGTGTTATACTCCATCATTTCCTTATTTCTCGAAAATGTCTATTTCAACAATGAATGTTGAAATCTATGGTTTCGATAAACGCATTTTAAAACATCTTTAAAATGTTTAACTTCATTTCATAATATCACTTCCCAAATTTAAAAAAAAAATATTATTCACTGTCCAAAATCGTGAATAAAATCGTTTACCAAATTCAACGTTTCTACACATTTATTAAAGATAATCCATTGTCCAAAATCATGGATATCTCCTTTGCCAAATTCGTCACTTCTACATATTTATCAAAGGATTATCCATTGTCCAAGATCATGGATATGATTCCTTTATTATACTTTAATAATTAACTTATCAAATTCAATCAATTTCGGATTTATAAAACAATGTTTATAAATCACATTTATATTTTATAAAAACTTCAATTCACAAAATTCCTTTATTAACCAATTCAAATTACAACTCCATTATATACCAAAAATCCAAATTATAAGTTAAATACTTATAATTCATTTATTTACAAAATCATTTCTTTTATGACTTCTCAAATTATAAATTTTATTACTTATAAGATTCATTTATAACTCCATTTTAACATTTATAAAAACTCCACTAAAATTCCATTATTCTGATTTATAAAAATTCAATTTAATAAATCATATTTATTAACCTTTTATAATATATTCAAAAATCGCCGTTTAAACTATTTTACGAAATAGTTATCTCTATATTTCAAAAATCACATTCTGATTATATTTCATAAAAATCATAATTTTTATAACATAAAAATCATAACATTTATTTATTTAAAGTAAATCAATTCTTTAACAATGTAAAATTAACAAAACATCGATTCTCAAAATCAATTTAAAAATCCTTTTAAATTGAAATCATCAATTTAATATTTTTAAAATTCCAAAAATAGGCCCAATGTTGCAATAACACTAAATACATCAATCATAGCATGCATAACATCGTATCATATGATAACAGAATATATGTCAATATCTGTAAATAAATCAACACTGTTGAGGAATCCCGTTGGATCCCTCCAACCTGTCACCTGCAACAAATATACATATTAAAAATATATGTACAATGTCCACTTCAAGGCAGACGTGCATACAAAAGGTCATCTGCTCATACACAGGAAAGTATATGGTCATCTACTCCACTAGGAAGGTATATAATCAAATACCAATCAATATATATACAATATATCATCCAAAATATCATCAATCATTATAAATAGTATTATTTCTTACGTATATAAAAATATCAATTAGTCAGAAAGAGTGAGTTGTACTCACATTTCTTGTAGTCGTCGCGATAACGATTTATTCTGATTAAAATCAAACAAGTGTTTAATTTAAACCAAAATTTTCACTAGCTCAAATAAATCGCAATCCAGCTCCATAATGTAGTGCTCATCAATACGAACCCAACGCAATGCGTTTCGTGCGAAATGGACCTCATATGTAAAAGTTATAACGTTTCAAAGTTTATACAATTTCATAATATAATAATTTCAATTTTATTTTTATATTTTTACCCTAAAATCCATCATAGCCGTGCATTTCAGTACCCTTGCATCTTGGCTGCACAATTTTCTTCTTCCCCATTCATGTTGAAACCCAGGTCTTCATGCACGTTAAAATCCATATAGCCGCCGAACTTCAACGAATTTTCACGCCACCAACATCCACTTCGACAATGATCTGACCCCCTTAAACAAACGACCATCACGAGATGCACCATCGCCTACCAAGTCGAACTCGGTTGAACCGATCCTAAGGAAAACGGAAAAACATGCACATTCGTGGCCAAATTCACGTCAATCCGTAGCTAAAAACCCCATCATCGCAGTATGGATTCGAAGAGCTCGAGAAGCACTACGGTTTTGCTTTAGAAAGTTTTCAAAAATATTGAAGGGATTGGAAGATTTTGAGGGAAGAAAATTGGATATTGATGGCCATTGAAAAATTAGCACCGGCAGCTACTAACCCTAGCTAGGGCTTTAGAGAAAAAAGCAAGTTATGACGTCCTTTTATAGAAAATTCCAAAACACTATTCATCCGAAAAAAATTCTAACTCGAAACGAAACATGCTGTTCGGCATTTATAATATTTTACCCCTATTTCGAATGCAATAGATTATATATCGGAAGCCAATTCGATCATATTTGAAAGATAGCTTTTCGAATCGACTATTTAAATTTAAAATTCACTTAAACAGATTTCTATTCGTTTAGGTTGCCCCGGACAAACCATAAATCCGATTGATATGAAGTTTGAAATCTTACAATAATATAACATTACGGATCCTATAAAACTGGTTTCATCGAAATTCGAGACTATATAAAAATGACTATTTTTACACGTTAATTAAATATTAAAATATTCAATTTCTGCAATTTAACTTTTAATTCAATTTTAAAAGTTCTCTAACATTAACATAATTCAAATATAATTTAATTCAACTTTGTAAATCATTTAATTCATATTAAATTCAATTTTTAATTATTTCCTCAATTTCAAATATTAAATTAACGATTTAATTATCCAATTAAATCCAAATATTCGAAATATTACTTATTCAGCTTATAAACTTTACTTGTGAATATTTAAAATCAATTAAATATTTGAAATTCAAATGACTAAAATTCTGGGTCGTTACATTCTCCCCAACTTAAAAGAATTTCGTCCCCGAAATTACCAAGTATGAAAAAAGTCACAAAATCCATTAACTTTTCAAAGCAATTCATTCAAACTCGATACCAAATTCATTTAACCTTTTAACTTTTTCCATAATTCCCAAAAAAATTCTAACGCTCTCAATTTTCAAAAAAAATAGCCAGCGTCTCCTTTGTGCGGTTCGATCATAGTAGGATCACAACATATATATACACATATATATACATATATATATATATACATATATATACACACATATATATACATATATATATATATATATGTCACGAATACACATCTCATCTTCGTGGATGAGGCATCCCATATGGAAAAAGTGTAAAAGTACGATATGTAATCCGAGATATGTACCTTATGTATTATTAGCGAGCATATATGGCTAATATTAGCACGAAAGCGAGCTCCAAATGCGAAGCAAGCGCCATATGCACCTACTAAACACTCAACAAACAAATAAGCAACATGTAAATGTGAAAGTAATAATAATATACAACATATACTAATACATCAACTATATATGCCTATATAGCAAATGCAACCAAAGCAACAAATCCAACTATCAAACAACTATCGTCCAACAAATCAATATTTATCCAATCAATCCATAACCAAACCAAAATTCATTCATTTATAATTGATATTCATTGAATTGATTTTCAATTTATTCACATTTGATTCAATAACATTGGATTTTACTAATATTCATTCATTCATATTCAATTTGTTTACATTCACTAATTTACATTCAAGTTTGTTTACTTCCAATTAAAATCGAATTCAATTCTATTTAGATTTACTTCACTTTCAATTTGAATTCGATTATCTATCTTTCAGTTTCATTAATTCAATTCCCTATTAATTCCTATTCAATCAACTAACATCCACCTAACAACCAATATATATCCAACGTTACCAAATTTATTTAATTTAGATTTCAAATAGAATTTCATTATATAACTCAAATTCATATTCATTTAACTACTTTATTTCATTAACTTATTATTATCCAGATTTACTTTGCATATTCATTTTATTTGTCAAAATCAACTTGATTCAACATTATTTAAGTTCAATTTGTACACAACATTCCATTCTATTTGACTTAAGTTAAATTTTGTTTCAAACATCATTTTTTAACTTAACTTAAATTTCCTCTTTAAGTCATTTTATTAACCTTTTACTAAAGTCAAATTCATATCACTTCTTTAAATTCGGATTCTTCTTTGCTTAACAAAATTGTCTAACCATTTTAATAATTGGTTTTACTTGCATTTTCTCATTTTATAAGTTATACAACTTAATTATCTAAACTTCCAAATTCATATTATATAATCACTTACCACTTAAGTTTAATTTTCATTCCAATAACTTATCAAATTTGGTTCAAATCTATTTCAATTTACTATTGGTAGCAAATCCATCACAAAGAAACTCGACAATGATACCGACGATGCTACAATCATCACCCTTATTATTTCCCAGCAACAGTAGTGAATTTAGTGCTTTATATTCCTTTTAAAAATTCCTTTTTACATTTATAATTCACAGTCATAAATCTTTGACTTATATTATCTCACGATTTCACTTCACTTATATAAGATCATTTCAAATTCTTTATCTTATTTAGATTTGTAACAATATAATATCTGTTAACTCCGCTTTGCTAACGACCTAAGAGATAACACGAGTGAACAACCTAAAAGTATAACGACTTAGCGAGTTAAGGTATTGAGCGACTTAACGACACAAACAGTATAGTATGGAACAACTTAAGAGAGTTAAAAGAAGCCACGACTTAACAGTTTAAGGGGTTGGACGATTTAAGGATGCAACGACTTAACAGTTTAGAAGGTTGGACGACTTAAGGAAGCAACGACTTAACAGTTTAGAAGGTTGGATGACTTAAGGAAGCAACGATTTAACAGTTTAGAAGGTTGGACGACTTAAGGAAGCAACGACTTAACAGTTTAAGGGGGTGGACGACTTAAGGAACAAACGACTTAACAGTTTAAGGGGTTGGACGACTTAACGGCTTAGGAACTTCATGACCTAAAGGGTTAAAGCGCCGGCGACCTAAAGCCTTCACGACTTACTATAAGTCGCCCACGACCTTATACTTGTGATTTAACTGCTGCTTTCCATAAGAAACGAGGACCGAACAGTTAGTGCAAGTAGACATGTGCGAACCAGCTAGGCCGTAACTCCTGACACCTTAACCCGCTGACGACCTACAACCTATCCTAAGTCGTAACCCACGACTTATGACTTACCTTAAGCCGTAAACGACTTAAGACCCGTTCAGAAAACCCTATAAATACGGCATGAATTCCAACATGGAGGGGACTTTTGGCTCATTCTTTCCAAGCACCGATACTCTGCTACATTCCAAACCAACTCAACACTCAAAGCTTTCAAGACACGTAGAACGCTATCAACAACTTCAAGAAGAAATCTCATGTGTCCGACATGGATTTGAGGACTTTCACCTACATTGAAGTTTAAGCTACTCGTTCAAAGTGTTTAGTAGTTCAAAGTGTGTTGTACTTGGGAAGAATTGTATCAACTTGTAACGAAATCATCAATAAAGATATTCAGAGTGGACGTAGGCAAACTATTGAGCCGAACCACTATAAAATCGTTGTTATTTACTGCTTTTTCTGTGGTTTTCTGCTTATGCTCTGTTCCCGAATCATCGGGTGGTGCTTTCACAACTACACTTTACACACCGGGGTGTTAGCGTTCAAATTTTAGCGTTAACATTTTTGGTGCTTTCACTGAGAGGGAGAACTCAGGCGAATTATCATCATTGCTCCACGAAAGTTTGTTGAAGTAATCTCTCTGAAGACTAGAAGTTTATCTGAAATCATGGCTCCGGGGAGAAGGAGTAGATCTGTTAGATCTGGAAATGTTCAAGAGGGAACCTCCGCTTCCCCAGTACTGAATCAAACCACTCCACCTGCTGGGGTTACAAAAGCGGAGTTGGATGCTGTAATCTAAGGGCTGAAGCAGCAGATAAATGCCCAAAGTGCACAATTGGAGGCTCAGAATGCCCAAAATGCCCTAATTTTGAATAAGTTGAACGATTTGCTTGGGGCAAACCATCAACCAACGGGTAATGAAAGGAACTTTGCTCGCAACGTTCATGATGCTGAAGAAAGGAACGTTCCAGAGAGGGCTGCCACCCCCCTTGAGCAGACACTTCCTGAAGTTGATGGATCTAAAGCTCGACATGATGAGAGGTATATTTCTGAAATGGTTCGACAAATCATGAAAGAGAGCATGCAAACGGATGAAGACGAGAGAGAATGGGGCTTCGCTCCAAGTAAAACCCCGTTTACCGAAAGGATTTTAAAGGCAGAGTTTCCCAGGAAATTTGTACCTCCTGCCATCCCAGCCTATCGAGGGACAAGTGACCCTAACCAATTTCTATACAGATACGATTGGCATATGACTGGGGCACGAGCATCGGATGAGATTAAATGCCGATATTTTCCAGTATATTTAGAAGGGGTGGCTTTGCTTTGGTTCACCAAGCTACCGGTTCGATCCATAGACCAATTCTCCGATTTAACCCGAAAATTTAAAGAACAATTCAGGTTGTATGCGTCAAAGGCAAAAGATATAATGTCACTGTCCAGTATAGAACAATCGCCCGGAGAGCCCATCAAGTCTTTTTTGAACCGTTTTAATATAACGTTAGCCGAGGTAGACAGCGCGGAGCCCCGAATGATCCTCACATACTTAATGCGGGCCATCGACAAGTCAAGTGAATTCGGGATGTGGCTTAAAATGAAGGAACCAAACTCACTCGAAAAGTTTTATAAAAAGGCCGACGAATTCATATACCTAGAAAATCTCTCGGTGTCAGAAAAAGTAGCGGTGGCCGAAATTAAGAATAACGATGTCTTCTGTTACAAGAGAGGATTTGGGAACCAGAAAAGGGAAAGTGATGAAGGAAAGAAGCAGGGAAACAAGAAGAAACCTCGACGTTTTAATCCTTCAGATTTCACCCCCTTAACTGATACACCAGAAAGAATCTTCTTGGCAACAAAGGATGTTATCAAGTACCCTAAACCACCTAAGATGGGAAGAGGGGCAGTGCAAAATGGGAAATTCTGTCGATTTCACAACCAACCTGGTCACGATACTGATCAATGTCGCCAGTTAAGAAGTGTGATTGAAGAATTGCTAAAACAGAATAAACTTCAATAATTTGTGAAGAAAGACAAAATTGACCCAACCTCGTCCGCACAGGGGAAACCGTGTCCTCCTTACCGACCCGGTTCAAGCAACAGAACTACGGAGCAAGAATCCGAGAAGCTAGTCATTGACTGACACGTGAATCGCAGAATCATGGAATGACATTCATTTACATCTGTATTTTACTTAATAGTGTTGCTTAACTTCGTAAAATGATGATGAATGAATAATTCTTGTGCTGTTAACCACTGTAAATGTGATGTGAATCAGTATTGAGCAATTATAAATCTTGTATTCTTTGATGCCGTTAAAATGCCTGTATCATTTCAATATGCAAATACTACTAAAAATCTCGATTTAGTATTGCAGGTTATCGAAATAAAGCTTGTTCATCCAACTCATCACGAAGCAAAGCGATTCCTACAAATCATAGAGTAAACGAATGGCAGGTCAAAAATGTTCCGAATTCAAGTATTTCGAAAGAAGTGCAATTTGCAAACGATTGAGGACTCCACCAAAGAGGGCAATTTGCTAACCAACCACGATCGTTTGTGTAAACGAACATCTGGTGGAGCAGCTTGCATCTGCCCCATGGATCCATTCAGCAATAAGGCACATTTCTTTAGCAAAAACAAACGAAAAAACGTGACATGTACTAAATAATTGTGAGGAATTGCTAACAAGCGCAGGGTATAAAGACGCAAGCGCAAACGCTACTCTTCAGAGTCCAAATGCTTCTCTTCGGAGACCCAATGCCACTCTTTAGAGTTCAAACTACTCTTTAGAGTTCGAACTACTCTTCAGAGTCCAATGCTACTCTTCAGAGTCCAACGCTACCCTTCAGAGTCCAAATGCTTCTCTTCGGAGACCCAATGCCACTCTTTAGAGTTCAAACTACTCTTCAGAGTCCAATGCTACTCTTCAGAGTCCAACGCTACTCTTTAGAGTCCAAATGCCTCTCTTCGGAGACCCAATGCCACTCTTTAGAGTTCAAACTACTCTTTAGAGTCCAATGCTACTCTTCGGAGTCCAACGCTACTCTTCAGAGTCCAAATGCTTCTCTTTGGAGACCCAATGCCACTCTTCGGAGTCCAACGCTACTCTTCAGAGTCCAATGCTACTCTTTAGAGTCCAAATCAAAGACCTCGAGCGGGCCTAACTAGAAAAAGAGAGATCTTTCTCAATACAAAGTTGCGGAATGATCGGTTGATACACTCCCGTGAATCCGTCCAACCGAGAGAAAGAAACCCCAAACTTCCAGGCAAAAGCCCTACTCAGAGGCACACGTTTCACCGAGATTGAAATAAAACTTCCAAGTGTTGAAACATGAAGAAGCCCTCATCGAAGGCACACTCCAACTTTCAAAGGGAGAATAGTTCACCTATTCTGGAAAATACTCTTCCTCAAAAAAGAAATTAAAGTACCCTTCATAGGCCCGCTTTACCACATAGAAGAATTCACTTGATAAAATGTGTATTTGCACGAAAGAAAAAGTGGTATCTTCGAAGGTTGAAGCGTAAAAACTTGTATGGAGGGAGTTGTACTTTTTTAACGAAACAATATTCCTCCAAGTATGGAATAATTATTCTCTAGAAAATAAAAGTACAAGTCCCCTCAAAATGTAAAATATTGCAATAGGCTAATGGTATAGGGGCAACATGGTATAACTACATTAGTGAAATTACGCTCAAAACAATATACCACAAGCTCACTGCAATATCATATAAATAAACTTGTACAAAAATGAATAATAAATGCATTCTCAGATACAGACAGAAGTTTGTACAAAGAAAAAGAATCATTTTATTCAACACTATTAGAATTTTATACAGGTACAGGTTCCAAAGTAAAAAAGCAAAAGAAAAGCTGGGGGCCGGTACCCGCACAATCCCCAACCAATACATTCAAAAAAAAACGAAAAAGCTAAAAACTGGAATCTTCATTTCTTCTTACCACCCTTGGACCCTTTACCCGGCCGGATGGTTAGCTTCTCGGGTCGATCTATAGGCATGAGGGAAGAAGGAGAGGGAGGTACAACTGGTTCAACTTCCGGTTCCTCTTCAGTAGCAGTAATACTCTTCCTCCTCCTCTTCGATGTTCCGTGCTTCTTTCTCCTCTTTGAAGAAGGTTCACTTCCTGGAGTAACAAGCTTAGACAAAATTATGTCATCAGAAGGAGTCCGCTCCGGGGATATCTCACCTCCCTCAAATCCTTCGTCCTTTTGCTCTTGTGAAGCAGCTGGGTTATCCAAGCCCCGGAGGGCACCTATTATTTCTTCCTGTGATCCCGGGTGAGGAGTAGGAGTGATTGGGGAAGGCAGAGGAACAGTAGCTGGAGGTGAAGAAGTTTGAATGACGCTCGACGCTTTCTCTACAAAGGAAAAGTCAAAAATGTCAGTAATTCCCATAAAAAGAGGAGACAATGGCTCGTCGAGATTCAAGAAGTAGTCAAAAAGCTCATCAAGCTCGTAAGAAACAGATGAGCAGTCTACTTGGGCAAGATTGTCAGTAGGGTTACCTGCAGAAGTCGGTTCCCTGACGTCAACTTCGTAAGCCTGTGCCTCAGCACTCTCGCCGCCTTCATCTCCACCTTGTATGCTTGTGATCTCGGTGGTAACTTTAGTAGGAGATGGGGAATGAGAACTAGAACCGATAATGTCAATTTCGGCTGAAGGAGAAGGTTGAATTGGAGCAGTTGAGATGATTTTTCCTGAATATTCTCCTGCCACTGTTTCGGCCCTTAATTTTGCAAGCTGTTCTCCCCCCTAGCGAGAGCAGCACGAGCATCATCATCAAGATAGTGCTCCTCAAGAGCTGACTCAGCATAGCCAGCGCCGCTACCACCGAGCATATCGAGTGCAGCCTCCCAAACTTCAGCCAGTGTAATTTCATACTTGGGGCCTAGAAAGGTGAGGCTACCGCGCCCCAAGATGCTATGCAGGTAGAAATCAAATAACGTTGAGCTGATGTTGCTCCTCGTCGCCTCGTGAGATTCTTCAGCTGCAATTTTGCCGGCAACGGCCTCATCACGCTCCATTTCAGCTTTAGAAAGTTGAAGCTTAAGCATTTGAATCTCCGCCTCTTGGGAGCTGTTTTTCTTCCGAAGCTCCTCAATATCAGCAACATAGCCCTCACTAATTCTTTTCTGCACTTCAAGCCTGTCTTCGGCATCCCTTTGGCTGGCATGAGCATCTCTCACTTGTTTCAGGAGCACTTCTTCTTTTTGAGAATAGGAAGTAGAGGAAGCAGCAAGCTCTTGTTTCAGTTCTTCAACTTTTGCTTCAAGCTCTTCATTGTAAGAAGCAATGCTCCTCATCTCAGTGTCATGTTGCTCAAGAACTTTTTGCCACTCGGCTTTATCGTTTTCCATAGTGAGCATGGCCTTTATGTTTGCACGATTAACCCTTTGGAGCTCGTCAACAAGTTTCTGCCAGTTCGACATCCTCTCAATATCAAGCTTGACGGCATCGAGGTTTCGTAACATAGCAGACTTGTCAATGGGGACCAAGTCAAGGTCAAACCTTAATCCCTTCAAACACCACTGTGGAAACCGACTCTGCAAAGTGGCCGGACCCGGTCCGACTTGGAATTTGGGCCTGCTAATTATTGTTTGGATGTCTGTCTTCCCGAGAGCGGGAGAGCCAGAAGGAATGTCAAGCGAGGCAGGGGCAGTAACCTTTTCAGGAGTTGTAGAGGTGTGCTTCTCACCATGTCGGGCTCGCTTGCTCGAATCTTCAACCATATGACTTTTTCCTCTGTCATCATGGGATTTTCTTTTATGTGAATCATCGCCTCTCAGCGAAGAATCGTGGTGCTCTCCCCTCTCTCTTCTTTCATAATGCTCCTCTTGAGCCCTCTTTTCTTGAGCCTTTCGAGCGGCTCTTTCTTCATCAGGTTCTCTGTAAGAGGGGAGGTAACGCCTGTAATCACACTGGCTACGCCTCCCGTAGCGCTGGAAATCATCATAGTAGGATCCGCTGCGCCCCATCGGAGGATCTGAATAAAAAAGAGCTAAATCTTAGAATTCTTCAAAGTACAAAAAGTCAGAAGCATAAAAGTGCCGAAAAAATTCTAAGTGTGTGTGACGTGCAAACTACGCGCATCAAACTACGAACCACTCTTTAATTGAGGAGTGGTTGTGGGTGTAATAGTTAGCGTCAACTCTTGAGTCGACAAAGTCTGTTGCAGAACAGAAGTCGCTTCAACTACTGAAGAAGAAACCCCGGTAGTGATAGGATCATCTTTAAAGATCTCTTGCGAGGTGGCAAAGAGGTCGCTCAGCCCTTCGAAAGTATCGTCCCTGCTCTGCTTGGCAAGGCTAATTTTTTCGGCTTCTTCGCCAGATTTCTATAACAGTCGGGGAGATCCCTGGGGCTCTTCTTCCTCAATAACCGGAGCAAGTTCGACAGATGGCCCCGCAACATCAACAGAAGTGGAGCACTTCACTAGCGAAGCCTCGGGAGCAGGTCCTTTTGGTATGGATGTGTCTGTAGAAACCAGGGCATCTGATGCTTTAGGTGGGGAGTCTGGAACCTCGCAGGGGTGTGTGGAGCGAGAAGGGTGAAGAAGTCCGAACTGGTGGAGGAATTCGTCGTTCAGCAAAAATTTCATATCCCGTTCTTCAACCGGTACTGCTACAAGCCTCGCCAGGGTTGGCTTGTGACTGGGATCTCTACAAGGAGGGGGAAGCGCTGAAATAAAAAGAAGAAAGAAATGATGATGAAGTTAACACTTGGCAATTCGAACTTCAAAAGACTCAGAATATAAAGGAGGTAAAAGTAGATGATCTTACTTCCTTCTCTCCACACAGCATAAAACCCCGGAGGGCAACGGACATAGAAAAATTGAGTCAAAAACCCATGAGCGCTGTCAGGAAGACCGATGATCAATTTATGATTTCGAGCACTTCTCACGACAGTAATAGAGGGGTGATCTTTAGTCCTGGTGAAAAAGCATAGGAAGCAAATCTCGTCAAAGCTTGGAAATCGATCAAGCGTCCTCCTAAACAGTACACACAACCCCATTAAAATGGCATAACCATTGGGGTGTAATTGGGATGGGGCGATGGCCAATTGACGAAGAAGTTGTTGGAAAAAGTCATTGAAAGGAGGAACGCCCCCACTTAGGCACATTTTTCGATTGACCGTTACAAAGCCAGGGGGTGCTATGTCAGCAGTGTTACTTCTCTCGAGAAGAATGGCGTCTGATTCAGCAATGCCAAACTGAGCACACAATTGGCGGAAAACTCTGTACGATAAAGTAGAAGAGGCTCTTTCCGGAGGATTGACCAGAGGAGCCGGAATTACAGTGGCCTCTCCAGTCTGAACCGTTGTATCTTCTTCCTGAGAAGTCATTCTACACAAACAACTGGATATTCAAATGTGAAGGTGCACGTTTCCTAAAAGTGTGAAGTGTCGTGCAAAACTAATAAAAATAGCAAGTAAATATAACTGGAATTAAACTAGTCGATTATTGATCGATTACAAAATTTCAGAACTTGTTAATATAAAGTTCAAGCATAATATTAGTGCAGGCTGGTCAGTTTCAATTGACTATTTCAGTGTTGCTTTAATATTTTACTTGAAATTGATGAAAGCACTTCGCTCACACAATTTATTTGAGTTAATTATCTGTTATTAACTAATCTGTCATTTGACGTGGGCAGTCGATGGCAGTATATTTGTCCCATTTTTCTGCAAGTGTTGTGTTTAACAGGTTGATAGCATTAAAGTTAGAATAATCTGTAAAGAAACGCAACAAAGTTCGAGCAGTATATTCTGGCAATTCAAATTGGAAGTACAATCAAGTTTTGTCGACATCATGAAGTTTACAAACTTTTGTTCAAGCCATTTAGTCACAGTCCAAAAATCCTTTAAGCCCTAAGTCGTTCACAACCTAACAGAGGGATGAAATTTGCTTAGGAAACAATTCGGCAGTAAAAGATTGTCCATGTGCTGAGTCGTTCACGACCTAAAGGATAAGTCGTCCACGACCTAAAGGTTAAGTCGCAAAGCTTCAAATCAAGATAAGTATGAATCCGGCTAAGTCCTAAGTCGTCAGCAAATTAACACGACCTAAAAGTTGAGTCGTGTATAACCAAAGTCGGTCGATTTGAAAACAAGCTAAGTCGTAAGAATTTCAAGTTATCCCCTCAACTAGCTAACCCCTCTCCAACCCGATACCCGTTATCGCCTAAATAACATCAAACCATCATCCCCTCAACTAAGCCTGTTATCCATTCACCCCATCAACTCATCAAACATCGATCCAAATCATCATGAAGCCGCCATAAGTCTAGTGCGGTGCTGTAATCTTATGGATCGCGACGGCAACGTAGCTAACGGTGATTGTAATCGATCGCAACTTGACTCAAAAACTAGGCAAGGCGTGCGAAGGTGATTTAGGGTCGGGGGTAAAAGATTGGTGTTTCAGTAATAGTCGCAGTTGGGTTAGGGATCAAGTTCACTTACAATGTAATGGAAAAGATGAACTGTTGATCGATTATCTTGGATTTTCCTTCGAAAACTTGAAAAATCGCTAATGGCAGAAAAGGATATTGAAGCAGTAAAGAAGGAGGAAACGGGTTAATAGGCTATATTGAGGAAGAAGAGGAAAGTGAATGGACGCACGAGTTAGCCTATCCCTTAGGTCGCTCACGACCTTGCAGAATTAAGTCGAAGCACACAACCTACGACCTAGGTGTATACTTCGAGGGGCAAATGTTAACTCCGCTTTGCTAACGACCTAAGAGATAACACGAGTTAACAACCATAAAGTATAACGACTTAGCGAGTTATGGTATTGAGCGACTTAACGACACAAACAGTATAGTATGGAACAACTTAAGAGAGTTAAAAGAAGCCACGACTTAACAGTTTAAGGGGTTGGACGACTTAAGGAAGCAACGACTTAACAGTTTAGAAGGTTGGACGACTTAAGGAAGCAACGACTTAACAGTTTAGAAGGTTGGACGACTTAAGGAAGCAACGACTTAACAGTTTAGAAGGTTGGACGACTTAAGGAAGCAACGACTTAACAGTTTAAGGGGGTGGACGACTTAACAGTTTAAGGGGTTGGATGACTTAACGGCTTAGGGACTTCACGACCTAAAGGGTTAAAGCACCGGCGACCTAAAGCCTTCACGACTTACTATAAGTCGCCCACGACCTTATACTTGTGATTTAACTGCTGCTTTCCATAAGACACGAGGACCGAACAGTTAGTACAAGTAGACATGTGCGAACCAGCTAGGCCGTAACTCCTGACACCTTAACCCGTTGACGACCTACAACCTATCCTAAGTCGTAACCCACGACTTATGACTTACTTTAAGCCGTAAACGACTTAAGACCCGTTCAGAAAACCCTATAAATACGGCATGAATTCCAACATGGAGGGGACTTTTGGCTCATTCTTTCCAAGCACCGATACTCTGCTACATTCCAAACCAACTCAACACTCAAAGCTTTCAAGACACGTAGAACGGTATCAACAACTTCAAGAAGAAATCTCATGCGTCCGACATGGATTTGAGGACTTTCACCTACATTGAAGTTTAAGCTACTCGTTCAAAGTGTTTAGTAGTTCAAAATGTGTTGTACTTGGGAAGAATTGTATCAACTTGTAACGAAATCATCAATAAAGATATTCAGAGTGGACGTAGGCAAACTATTGAGCCGAACCACTATAAAATCGTTGTTGTTTACTGCTTTTTCTGTGGTTTTCTGCTTATGCTCTGTTCCCGAATCATCGGGTGGTGCTTTCACAACTACACTTTACACACCGGGGTGTTAGCGTTCAAATTGTAGCGTTAACAATATCTATTTACTTTGAAAAATAACTTTCAAAATCAACAGGATTCAACATTTCCAAATTCTTAGTTTAAATCCATTTTATTTATAACTCATATTCATAAATATATTCAAATAGTTCTATTTCTTCTATATATAATTATTTCACAATTGTAAATCATTTTAATCATAATTCCATACTTATAATTATTTTTCTTATATAATTTAAATTTTTACAATTGTTGTTTTTATTTAGATTATTCAAACAATTTTTATTAACTTAAATATATTTATATTATCAAACAACCAAATAATCAATTTATATACACTTTAATAATTCTGAAAAATTGTTTCCTTTATATACAAAATATAATTGAGGTAATTATTTCATTTACCCAATTTAAAATAATACTATGTCGACTTGCCTCGTTTAAGTGCTAGAAATCTCTACTGATAATATGGCGACCCACATACCGACCAGAATTCACAAATAGCTCAACGGATATGTAAACACAATGTAAAACATTTTATACCACTAACAAATATGTTCTCATATATATAATACACTCAAACTCAAACTAGGGTGCTATTGTCCCTATCTATACTGAGTACACATCAAAGCTTAGGAATATACAAAATTTAAGCTCTGATACCACGCGTGATGTCCCGCAAATCCGATACCCTTTGAATCGACAATAAACCACACATGTCCGAACCAAAAAGAACAGACTGACGGAAAGTCAGGAGAAATAAAAGGCGTGAGAAGAAGAGAAGAGAAGAAAGAGAGAAGAGAAAACAAAACAGAATAATACAGAATCACACATCGTAACGGAAAATATATAATATCATATCAATGATCTTTACAAAACAAAAACTGTATATATACATACATCAATCAGAGTTCAACAATCAATCACAAATTATCAGTCTGGACAATTATAATAACATGTCCTCACAATTGTCGATTATAATGTACAACTAAGCAACAATGCGACGGATAATCAATAATCATAACATATACGCGCATACGAAAATGAAGATCTCCAACTCTCCTGCTGAAGCTCCAAAAGCACCAATCTAAACCTGTAAATACACTAGGTCTGACCTAAGCATTGAAAGGGAAGAATTCCCGGATCAGCCTAGTAAACTAGCATGAGAAACACACTCAACTGAATTTATTAAATTACCAAACTTTTCCTTTATCAAAACAGAAGTATCTCGTATGACAAGTCCACACAAACATGGACATGTTTTTACCTTACGATAATTGAAATATTTCATATCAAATCCTCTTGTTATATTACTCTAAGGTCTAGTATATACAAATAATATTAATCATAGCTGAAATTGTTAGATTGATTAAATTCCAGTATATAGCCCAATTGGGTAAAACAATCAAAATGGCAGGTACGTAGTGGAGTTTGGATTTCCATACAAATGACTAGGTGAAGGGACTACCTTACTGCAGTACATCTCTAGAAGAATGTACCGAGAAACCATCACAAAGTTTCTCTACCAACAAAAGATCGGCCCACCTCTATAACTAGATGGTACCAAATATGTCATCCACCGATCGTTACCGACCTTTACCGAGGGTCCTCGAAGCATACAAACCACAGTAATCAGATACACGACGTCATAGCATTTAAAGATATATCTAGAAGAGGATGATCATACCCCAATAGGAGCGACCCACTTAGCCTTGCTGCATCGAATCCTGTTTTGGTCATTTTCGGTTGATGAGGCCTGAAGTAGCGATTACCTTTCACAAATCACAATCACATCACTTTGAATGCCACATGGCCATTTCCATTGACTACTAATTTCATTCCACAACCCTTAAGCTTATACGTCACAAGGAGGGTGTTAAGCTAAGAGAAGTTGCCTTCTCCGCCACCATTGTTGTACATTTGTAAAAACCAATGTATGCAATACGTAGAAATGCAATGTCAGACAAACATCCATACAAGTTGTCTAGGAACAGGACAAACCAAAGGTACTTTCCTACCACATCCTGTTGGAAAATCCCTAGGATTAGTAGCGAATAGTCCTCGCATTGGATATTCCATAATGAATAGACCACTGCTACTGGATGTATATTGGGATTTAATATACTTTAATAATTACCTTATCAAATTTAATCGATTTCGGATTTATAAAACAAATTTTACAAATAACATTTATATTTTACAAAAACTTCAATACACAAAATTCCTTTATTAACCAGTTCAATTTATAACTCAATTATATAACAAAAATCAAATTATAAGTTAAATACTTATAATTCATTTATTGACAAAATCATTCTTTTTATAACTTCACAAATTATAAATCTTATTACTTATAAGAATCACTTATAACTCCATTTTAACATTTATAGAAACTCCATTAAAATTCCATTATTCTGATTTATAAAAATTCAATTTTATAAATCTTATTTATAAACCGTTTACAATAAATTCAAAAATCACCATTTAAACTATTTTATGAAATAGTTATCTCTATATTTCAAAAATAACATTTTGATTATATTTCACAAAGATCATAATTTTTATAACATAAAAATAACATTTATTTATTTAAAATAAATCAATTCCTTTAACAATTTAGATTTTAACAAAACATCGATTTCGAAAATCACTTTAAAAATCCTTTTTGAATTGAAATCATCACTTTAATATTTTTAAAATTCCAAAAATAGGCCCAATGCTGCAACGGTACTAAATACATCAATCACGACATCCATAACATCATATATCATATGATAACAGAATATATATATCAATATTTGTAATAAATCAACACCGTTGAGGAATCCCGTTGGATCCCTCCAACCTGTCACCTGCAACAAATATACATATTAGAAATTTATGTACAACATCCTCTACAAGGCAGATGAGCGTACAAAAGGTCATCCGCTCATATATGGAAACGTATAGGGTCATCTTCTCCAATAGCCAGGTATATCACCAAATACCAATCAATATATATACAATATATCACATATCATCCAAACAATCATAATTCATCATAAATAATATTATTTCTTACATATATAAATATATCAATGAGTCAGAATGTGTGAGTTGTACTCACATTGTATGTAGTCTTTGCGATAGCGATTTATTCCGATTAAATTAAACAAGCACTTAGTTTCAACTATAGTTTTCACTAGCTCAAATAAATCCCAATCCAACTTCATAATGTACTGCTCATCAATACGAACCCAACGCAATTCATTTCGTGCAAAATGGACCTTGTATGAAAAGGTTATAATGTTTTAAAGTTTATACAATTTCATAATATAATAATTTCAATTTTCTTTTTATATTTTTACCCTAAAATCCATCATAGCCATGAATTTAAATACCCTAGCATCTTGGCCGCATGATTTGCTTCTTCCCCATTCGCGATGAAACCCAGGTCTTCACGCACGTTAAAACCCATATTGCCGTCGAACTTCAACGAATTTTCACGCCACCAACATCCACTTTGACGACAATCTGACCCCCTTAAACAAACGGCCATCACGAGGCGCACCATCGTCTACCACGGGTCGAACTCGGTTGAACCGATCCCAAGGAAAATGTGAAAAAACATGCACGTTCGTGGCCAAATTCACGTCAATCCGTAGCCAAAAACCCCATCATCGCCGTATGGATTCGAAGAGCTCGAGAAGCACTACAGTTTTGCTTTAGAAAGTTTTCAAAAATATGAAGATTTTGAGGGAAGAAAATTAGATGTTTATGACCATTGAAAAATTAGGGTCGGCGGCTACTAACCCTAGCTAGGGTTTTAGAGAAAAAAGCAAGTTATGACGTCCTTTTATAGAAAATTCCATAACACTATTCATCCAAAAAAAATTCTAACTCGAAAAGAAGCATGCCACCTGGCGTTTATAATGTTTTATCTTATTCCGAGCGCAATGGAATATATATCGGAAGCCAATTCGATCGAACTTGAAAGATACGTTTTCGAATCGACTATTTAAATTTAAAATTCACTTAAACAAATTTCTATATGTTTTAGCTTACCTTGTACAAATCGTAAATCCGATTGACACGTATTTTGAAATTTTACAATAATATAACATTACGGATACAATGAAACGAGTTTCGTCAAAATCCAAGACTGTATGAAAAATAACTATTTTTACACGTTAATTAAATATTAAAATATTCAATTTCTGCAATTTAACTTTTAATTCAATTTTAAAAGTTCTCTAACACAATATAATTCAAATATAATTTAATTCAACTTTATAAATCATTTTTATTCACATTAAATTCAATTTTCAATTATTTCCTCAATTTCAAATATTAAATTAACGATTTAATCATCCAATTAAGTCCAAATATTTAAAATATTATTTATTCAGCTTATAAACTTTACTTGAGAATATTTAAAATCAATTAAATATAGGAATTTCAAATGACTAAAATTCTGGGTCGTTATACATCTCCCTCTTCCTCTATTAATTTTGAAGAGATAACCTAGTCTATCATAAAGTCTACGTCCTTTTCCTCTATCTACCTGCTTTCTTCCATTCTAGACTAAGCGGGTCATTACCGTTCTATGATAGAACAACAATTCTTGGTAAGATTTTCTTCACTTGACTTTATCATTGCTGTTCTTCTCTAAATTTCCGACTTTCATTGCATTTCTTCTTTAAGATTTCCAAGAGGTGGTTAACTTTGCATGAGCAAGCATCTAAATCCTCTGTCGAATACTCCAAGTTTCAGGAGGAAATTTCTGCCCTAAAGAACCAAGTCTCTTCCTCATCCATGGAAAAAGATAAAGCAACCTCTAAACTGGAGCGATTGAGAACTTCTCTCCCCCAGTTGGAATCCGCTATCTTGGAAGAAAAGAAGACCTGCCAACTCCTCGCCGATGAAAACTTTGTAGTGCAACTAATCATCAAAAAATTAAATGAGGAAAAGGCCCGAATGGCCATAGAGAATGCTTTCTGACAGAGAAGTTAAGGAGGAGGAAGGCTTCCCTAAAACTGGCAGTCAATACCATTTCAGACGCAAAAAAGCGAGTATCTCAGTTTCTTGATACTGCCCTTGAGGAGATCATGATGAATTCTTTTGAGGAGGCTCGAATGCTTGCTAACACAGACAATATGAAGAAATGTTGTAATCTATATTTCCCCTCACTCGACTCTGCCCTTGTTGATAGAGTTATGGGCAAGATTAAATGAATGAAGCGGGGAATTGGAGCTATAAAAAAGGAGGAAATCGACGCCCCCAAGGTTCTTTCTTTCAACGTTCCTTCTTTCATAGTCGAATCTGACTCGAAAGATAAAGGCGATGAAATTGATGCTACCGAGGAAGAGGGGGATGATGATGATGATGACCATGACGATAACATCAATGCCGGTCAAGGTTCAGGTGGCAACAGAGGAGGCCACTCAAAGACTTCTAACAAAGATGGAGATAATAACACTAAAGCTTTTGAAAAAGATCCATCTCCTCACAAAGGAGTCCTGCCTGAATATGCTGCGTGTAACGATCCAACTTCCAAACTCCAGGAAGTCGCATCGCTAAGAAGAAAGAAAGGGATAGAAAAGAGAAAAGAAAGAAAAGAAAGAATAGACAACATCAGAATCTCACAGCGGAATCGAATAAATTATAATATATCACATAATACTTTACATAATATCATATACATCAGAGTAATACAGCTAATACAACACAAACTAGACAGTTATAAACATTTGTCTAGCAATTACAATTCAAGTACATCAGAGAAATAGATACAACTCAAACACAGCGGAACCACTAAATATATCTACACGCTGAAGCCTCCTGCTCCATTTTCTCCTCCAGAACTTGTCAAAGCAAATCCTGAAACACTTGACTACTCATACGTAATATGAGTACCCAAGAGTTTAATAAAACAGAAAATAAAAACTCAGGTCAGACAGGGGTCTGGTGTGAGTAAACGGGTATAAAAGTTGCTTAACTTTAGAAAATCCTTTGAAAACAAAAGGTATCACGTAAGACTTCCCACACATAAACATGGAAAAGTTTTTACCTTACGCTAACCAAAACATTTGATAGGAAATCCGATGATATTATAATAGTGTCTAGGGTTTTCAAATAAATAAGAAATAGCCGAAATTGTTACATGATTAAATTCCAGCTACTGGCCACAAAAGTGGGTAATACAATCAAAACCGTAGGGTCTCGTAGGGAAAATGGGTTTCCATCAATGGCAGGGCTACTGGGGTACCGCCCGTCACAGTATGTGGCCTAGATCACCGTACCGAGGAGTACTCCCACTCCACTGCAACACAAAGCCGGACCCGTTCCTTACTGAACAGTTCCGAACAAGACTACCCCGCAGATTGGTCGTCACCAACTACCATACAGCCGAAATATAAAGGGACCTCCAGATAGGATAAATCTTGCTCTCCAGTGGGGGCTACCCATGAAGCCTTGCTGCACCTCCCCTGTTTTAGCCATTCCCGGTTGATGAGGCTTGAGGTTACGATTACCTTTATAGGACATATCAATCTTAGAAAGCTCATCGTCCACCTGACAATGTTCTGAAAGCATTCAATCCATACAAGTTCGTTCCGGGTTCGAACGAAACCGAAGGCATTATCTCATTACACTCGTATTGGAATCACCCTCAGAGTTAACGACGATAACCCTTGCACTCTATATCACCATCTCGAACCTATAAGTACTATTCTGTCAAAATCATTACGGAATCACCCACAGAGTTATACTGACATATAGCCCTTACACCTCGAGTCTTCACTTGCTCCACTTGGATTAACGACCTAACGTTTAATTGGAATCGATGTGGTTTTCGGAATTCCAAATATGGAAACCCGATCCCGGTCTCATCGAAACCAAACGCCATCTTAATGTCCAAGTTGTACTGAAGGGTTTTAAACAATTAACCTATTTCATTGTTATCTAGTTCACACAGATAGATAAACTACATCTCATAATAGATAATCACATTGATATCATAAACAAATAATTTGTATCATCCATAAACAGATAATCATCACAACCAAATAATCCATCACAAACCATCATACTTAAACCAAACATTTATATCATATAGATACGACTCATCTCATTACTGAGATCACAACCATTCAATCAATAACATCCATAAGCAATGATTTATTAACCATCGATTATAACTAATTTAAAATGAATTAAATTAATTACAATCATCTCTAATTAATTTAAAATAAATTAAATTAATTAACACATTTAAATCTTGCTTAACATCCATTAATTAGTTAATCCAGTTAATTAATTAATCCTAAGTATTCAACTTGCTTTAACACTTTGATTAATCATTTACTAATTACAATAAGTAATTAGTCTTTAATTAAAATTAATTAACCTTAATCATAAGTAATTGACATTTAATTACTCATTTATTAATTAATTAATTATTTAATCAAACAATCCTTAATTACATCATTAATTATACTAATTAATGATCTCTAATATTTAAATAAATTACTTAATTAAAATTAATTATATTTAGTAATTAATCTAATTATTAATCACCTTGATTAATTATTCAATTAAGTAATTAACTATCTTTAATTACTCATTAACAAATTAATTATCCAATAATTAATTATTTATTAATTCCTTAATTAATTACAAAAGTAATTATCCAATTTACTAATTACATTCCAGTAATTATCAGTATTACTTCTCTAAGTAATCTTGCTCCACTAATTACATTAAGTAATTATTCTCATAAAAATCATTAGATGATTTATTTAAATTAATTAAACTAAATTAATTAACTTAATTAAATCACATATCAAAATTAATTACAATAAGTAATTAATTCCTTAATTATTTTAACAATTAATTATACTTAACCAATTACAATTAATTATATTCAATTAATCAATCTAGTTAATTATCAAAATTAATTACATTAATTAATTACTTAATTATCTTTAGATAATTATCACCATTTATTAATTAACAACCTTTCAATAATCATATACTTAAGAAAATTTTGAATTAGATTAATAAATCATTTCTAATTAATATTAATCTAACCCATTATTTAAAAATCAAATAATTAAGTAAATCCTTAATTATCTTAAATATTTTTCAAAATAATTTATTTACTTATCAAATGACTTCATTTATATTCAAAATGTATTTACACGATACATTTCTAAATTTAAATTCAAATTCTTTTTAAAAATTTAATATTTAAAATGTTTAACTATTAAACATTAATCTAAATTAAATAATTATAAACCTTACAATAAAATGAATGTTAAAGAACATTCATTACCTAAATATAGAAGGAAGATTTAAAACAAATTTACTTGATTAGAATAAATTAAGCTTTGAAAAAAATAATTTGATTATTTCAATTTTCAAATTTAATTTATTACTTCATATTTTAATTCAATACTAATGGAAACTAAATTCTTTTAAGTTTAAAACTTATTTGAAATCAATTTCTTTTAAACTTTTGAATATGTTCATTCATTTTTAAATTTACAACTGTTTGAATTCAAAACTGATTTTCCAAGAAACTTGAAAACAGTTTTTAATCTGAATTCAAAAACAAATTTAAATTTTGCTTAAACATTAAAATCTGTTCATACTTTTAAAACTTACAAAAAACTATTTAAATCTAATTCTGGTTTCAAAAAGGCAAACCTGAAACTGTTTTAAATATTGTTTTAAAACCAAATTTAAATCTTGTTTAAATTTAAGATTTTCATTTTTAAAACTTTGGGTTTCAAAATTCATTTGAATTTAACTTCCATTTGAATTCATATTCTAAAAAAATATGAATTCATTTAAATTAAAAACTGCAAAATTCCCTGGATTAAAACCTAAAACTGTTTTTAAATCTTGATTTAAAACAGAATTTAAAACTTGTTTAAATCTAAAAATTTCATTTTTTTTTAAAAAAACTTTGAATTTCTAACTTTATTTGAATTCAGTTTCAATTTCCACTTAAATCAAACCCTGCACTAGAATTTTAATTTCATTCAAATTTAAAACTGCAAAATAACTCTCATGTTTAAACCTGTAGCCATATACCCGAGAAACCCTTCTATTTGCTTCGAGTTCACCAACCCCTTTCTTCGAGTCAGAAACAAAAATACACAAAGTCATCTCCGAGCCAAAAACCCTGCACACCCCCTAATGTCTACCAGGCTCCAAACATGAATGGTGCACCTGCACCGTCGCCTCGGCGAACTACAGCCATGCTAACCCACTCCTACAAGTCACTTATCATCCCCTACATCCACTGCAACTCGAACTTCCAAAATTTCAGGTTGATCAAACAACCTGAAACATAACCCCAAATCCTATCAAAACCTGGAAAACCCAATATCATCCCCTCCCCTTCTGATCATCTATCACCACCTCACTGACATAAACTACTGACAATCTTCCCCTACCACCCCCTCTGCATTCCACCTCCAGAAAGACCCAGAGCCTTCATAATTCACTAGAAACTCAAACAAACCAAAAGGGCCCAATCTGTTTAACACGGAAATGATCACTCTCTTTGTGAAATTAAAATGTAATATTTGCTTCCAAAATCCATGAATTCAATCATGCATTCTGGTTACAACTTTTTTAATGTTTTAAAAAGTTTGATATACTTGCTTCTAGAAAAATATTTACTATTGTAAATGTTTTCCACAGACTACAGAATTTTAATATAGTTAAATTTTGATTTATAACTATCATTTCATTCTAAACAACAAAGTTAGTTTATATTACAAATTCTAGTTGATATCAAATCAGGTGATAATGGATTCTAAATAAATCTTAGTTTTTTAATAAAAACAAAACAGGTTTGCAGATACCTGCAGCAGCAACACATATATACATATTTATGTATATGTACACAGAAATATTTATCAATATAAATCACACAAACATACATATTTCTACCCATTACACATGCACAGAAACTTAAGCTTGTAAATTGTGAAATTATTCACCAAATAAAGGCACTGCAGTTTTGATTCTTTTGAAAACAGTATGCATTAGTCTTTAGTTCTTATTTTTTTCCTAAAGCATTTATTTTAAAGGAGAAACTGTTTTTAAAAATAAAGGTTTACTCACAATAATTTATGAAGATGCAGAGCAAACTTTTAGGTGCAGGTTCCAATTTCCAGGAACTGTTTTTGAAATGCATGATGAACCTGAATGCCATTAGCAAGTTGAAGTTGCTTGTTGCTTTCTGTAATGATGATACATGCAGACTCCAATCTTCAAAAGCATAGATTTGAAGTTTGAAGATTGATTTGCAGAATTTAGATTGCAGATTGGAGTTGTATGCAGATTTGAAGAAACTAATTGCAGATTTGAAGATGAATGCAGATTTTGATTGAAGTTTGGTTTTTGCAGATTTTAAGACATGCAATTGTTTTGGGGTTTTGATTTTACAGAAATTTGATTTTCAGGTTTTCTATTTGAAGAAAATGTGTTTCTTTAACAAATGCATTTGTTTTGTTTTATTGTCTTGTTAATATATTTTAAATAAAAAGGTTTTTAAATCAATGCCACTTGTTATATTAATTTGTTAGGTGATTACAAATGTCCATTTTATTAGTTAAATGATTAACACATGTATATTTCAATACTTAAAAGCAATTCCTAAATCTATATATGTATTTGAATTTGTCTTAAACCATTCTCAAATTTATTTTTAGCATGTTTCTAAATGTTTATTAACATTAGTCTTTAAATAATAACATATAAACTTCTTTATAAAACTATACATTTACATTTTAATGTTTGTTTAATTATTTTTAAAATAATATTCTTTATAAAACTAAATTTCAAAAGAAAAGATGTGTTGAATTAAATTTTATTTAAGATTTTTAAATCAAATGTTATACTTTAACAAAAATGAACCAAATCTTATTTCAAAGAGAAAAACCATTTTAAAAACAAAACAAAACAAACTTTTGAAAAGTTTACAATACTAATTTAAATCAATTTACAATTTATACATTTATATAGTAATTTGAAAATATCCTTTATTTAATATAAATTAAAATTAAAACCAAATCCTCTATTTACAATGTATAAACATTTATACATTATAACTAAAATATTTTTAAATCAGTTTAGAAAGATAAATTTAACATTTAAATATTTTTAACATTTGAAAAAAAATATCATTGAACAAACTAATTAATTATTAATTTTCAAAAGAAAATTCCAGTTTGAATTAAATTATTAAATCATTATTTCACATTTTAAAATAATTATTAAAGAAATTATTAAATAATTATTGCCTAAATTTCCGGGACATCACATTCCTCCCCCTTAAAAGAATTTCGTCCCCGAAATTTAAAAGCAAAGGTAATTTAATAATCCCATACAGATTTTAAATTTTAGAAGAGCAAACATATGCTATCAACCAAATACTAGCAACCATCGCAATCAATTCAAACAATAATTCTAATTATCCAGACAAAATTCTGGATAAGATTCCCTAGAGTTTCCCAAGTATAACACCGGGACACTCGCCCTACAGAATCTAAACTAACTACACCACTCAGATCTAGAGCTCCTATATATCTAGATCTACAAATCTAAACAGAATACTAGACCACAGACAAGCCCTGATCAACTTCCAAATCTCTCAGAACTACTGATTCTAAAACCAGAGATAAACCATACACGTACTCCCTCAGAGATACGTGGGAAAACAAAACAAATTCCAGCCATCCGAACTGGAAATTCAATCCTGTAGACCAAACACTTCACTCTTAAAAGAAGACAGAAAGATCCAATCTCTTATCCACACATCTCTCATATCGATCCTGGCCCTCAACTTCTAGATCAAACAGATCCACCACACAAACTCTATTACACAAATATCATAATTCTTCAGACAAACTACTCTATCTGGAAACAAACTGATGATCAAAACAATCAAGCCTCCAGATCCAAAATGAATTTCCTGTGGAAATCCTCCGATCCAAGACAAAACTCAAATTCCGAAGGAGTCGGTGTTGCTTCTATTCTGGAATAGCTGCCACCATGCTTCCACTGCGCAACTCTGATTCAAGAATGCTGTTGATGAACACAAGTATAAACTTGATCAACTTATCCCGGAAACATTGTTTATCAAATTCCATAAAATCTCAGTGACCTATCCGATTCAGTCACAAACGTCACAGCAAATATTCAACCAGAAAACTGGACCCAATAAATCCTGCCAACTTAAACAGATCACACTCAAAGAACCCTCCTACTATGCTGAACCATCTGTAAAGCTCCAAGAACCAAGTCGAAACAGAACTCAAACTCTTGATGGATGCAAATCTTAACTCCTTCGACGATATCCATAAAATACCACTTTGATAACTCAAACATCCTCTAAAGATGCTTCAATCCAAACAAAGATCACTCAAAGAACCTTCGAACCATCGCAAGTCACTTTTGCGATCCCACTCAGTTCAGATTCCAAGAAAACGTTCTCACTTCAACAAACAGAACAGCTAAAGCCTTCAAAAGAAGAAACTAGTGGTCCACCTCTTAACCACTAACATCACACCCAACTGGGCTCCAGAAGAAATGGACAAGCTCCTCCATCTGCCCGGACTATTGGCAGAAGAATCACAGAGATTTCAAAACCATCGATGAACAGGCCACTCACTTCTGCTGCTGCAGCCAAAACTTCCTTAATCAAAAGCTCATCGAACCTCAAAGCTACACCAGCCTTTTCCACAGTAGAGCCCTTAGAGGACAGATATCTCTCAGGAAACTCGCTCCCAAACCAAGCTCAAAACACTCCGCCAAACTGAGCCTCAAACTCAAATATAGACAGAACTCCTCCCTGAAGTTTCCAAGATACCATTTCTAGCTTCTGCACTCCCAACTGATCCAGACTCAAGAAAAAACCACTCACACGAGTGAAATCCAGCTTACAATCCAAAGATAAACTCCGAATCTTGAAAAGATTTCCTTCAGAGATTGGTGAAATCCTTCACACCAAACTGCCAAACTACTCAAAATGCCCAAAACTGCCCTAGCAAACCACTTCCAACCTCAAACACTTGAACTCCAACCATTGGTAGTTGTGTTATACACACCACTACCCTATCTACCTTTAGAACTTATATTGGAAAACCTGAACAGGTAACCCAATATAATAGGTAGAAATAAATATATATATATATATATTCAGAATTACAAATACGCTCTCCCAAGAAGGACACCACTCCAGAGTCTAGGTATTCGCTCAACCTAGAGCTCTGATACCACAGTGTAACGATCCAACTTCCAAACTCCAGGAAGTCGCATCGCTAAGAAGAAAGAAAGGGATAGAAAAGAGAAAAGAAAGAAAAGAAAGAATAGACAACATCAGAACCTCACAGCGGAATCGAATAAATTATAATATATCACATAATACTTTACACAGTATCATATACATCAGAGTAATACAACTAATACAACACAAACTAGACAGTTATAAACGTCTGTCAAGCAATTACAATTCAAGTACATCAGAGAAATAGATACAACTCAAACACAGTGGAACCACTAAATATATCTACACGTTGAAGCATCCTGCTCCATTATCTCCTCCAGAACTTGTCAAAGCAAATCCTGAAACACTTGACTACTCATACGTAATATGAGTACCCAAGAGTTTAATAAAACAGAAAATAAACACTCAGGTCAGACAGGGGTCTGGTGTGAGTAAACGGGTATAAAAGTTTCTTAACTTTAGAAAATCCTTTGAAAACAAAAGGTATCACGTAAGACTTCCCACACATAAACATGGAAAATTTTTACCTTACGCTAACCAAAACATTTGATAGGAAATCCAGTGATATTATAATAGTGTCTAGGGTTTTCAAATAAATAAGAAATAGCCAAAATTGTTACATGATTAAATTCCAGCTACTAGCCACAAAAGTGGGTAATACAATCAAAACCGTAGGGTCTCGTAGGGAAAATGGGTTTCCATCAATGGCAGGGCTACTGGGGTGCCGCCCGTCATAGTTCGTGGCCTAGATCACCGTACCGAGGAGTACTCCCACTCCCCTGCAACACAAAGCCGGACCCGTTCCTTACTGAACAGTTCCGAACAAGACTACGCCGCAGATTGGTCGTCACCAACTGCCATACATCCGAAATATAAAGGGACCTCTAGACAGGGATAAATCTTGCTCTCCAGTGGGGGCTACCCACGAAGCCTTGCTGCACCTCCTCTGTTTTAGCCATTCCTGGTTGATGAGGCTTGAGGTTACGATTACCTTTATAGGACATATCAATCTTAGAATGCTCATCGTCCACCTGACGATGTTTTGAAAGCATTCAATCCATACAAGTTCATTCCGGGTTCGAACAAAACCGAAGGCATTATCTCGTTACACTCGTATTGGAATAACCCTCAGAGTTAACGACGATAACCCTTGCACTCTATATCACCATCTCGAACCTATAAGTACTATTCCGTCAAACTCATTACGGAATCACCCACAGAGTTATACTGACGTATAGCCCTTACACCTCGAGTCTTCACTTGCTCCACTTGGATTAACGACCTAACGTTTAATTGGAATCGATGTGGTTTTCGGAATTCCAAATATGGAAACCCGATCTTGGTCTCATCGAAACCAAACGCCATCTTAATGTCCAAGTTGTACTTAAGGGTTTTAAACAATTAACCTATTTCATTGTTATCTAATTCACACAGATAGATAAACTACATCTCACAATTAATAACCACATTCATATCATAAACAAATAATCTGCATCATCCATAAACAGATAATCATCACAACCAAATAATCCATCACAAACCATCATACTTAAACTAAACATTTATATCATATAGATACGACTCATCTCATTACTGAGATCACAACCATTCATTCAATAACATCCATAAGCAATGATTTATTAACCATCAATTATAATTAATTTAAAATGAATTAAATTAATTACAATCATCTCTAATTAATTTAAAATAAATTAAATTAATTAACACATTTAAATCTTGCTTAACATCCATTAATTAATTAATCCAGTTATTAATTAATCCTAAGTATTCAACTTGCTTTAACACTTTGATTAATCATTTACTAATCAAAATAAGTAATTAGTCTTTAATTATAATTAATTAACCTTAATCATAAGTAATTGACATTTAATTACTCATTTATTAATTAATTAATTAATTAATCAAACAATCCTTAATTACATCATTAATTATACTAATTAATGATCTCTAATATTTAAATAAATTACTTAATTAAAATTAATTATATTTAGTAATTAATCTAATTATTAATCACCTTGATTAATTATTCAATTAAGTAATTAACTATCTTTAATTACTCATTAACAAATTAATTATCCAATAATTAATTATTTATTAATTCCATTATTAATTACAAAAGTAATTATCCAATTTACTAATTACATTCCATTAATTATCAGTATTACTTCTCTAAGTAATCTTGCTCCACTAATTACATTAAGTAATTATTCTCATAAAAATCATTAGATGATTTGTTTAAATTAATTAAACTAAATTAATTAACTTAATTAAATCACATATCAAAATTGATTACAATAAGTAATTAATTCCTTAATTATTTTAACAATTAGTTATACTTAACCAATTACAATTAATTATATTCAATTAATTAATCTAGTTAATTATCAAAATTAATTACATTAATTAATTACTTAATTATCCTTGGATAATTATCACCATTTATTAATTAACAACCTTTCAATAATTATATACTTGAGGAAATTTTGAATTAGATTAATAAATCATTTCTAATTAATATTAATCTAACCCATTATTTAAAAATCAAATAATTAAGTAAATCCTTAATTATCTTAAATATTTTTCAAAATAATTTATTTACTTATCAAATGACTTCATTTACATTCAAAATGTATTTACACAATACATTTCTAAATTTAAATTCAAATTCTATTTAAAAATTTAATATTTAAAATGTTTAACTATTAAACATTAATCTAAATTAAATTCATTACCTAAATATAAAAGGAAGATTTAAAACAAATTTACTTGATTAGAATAAATTAAGCTTTGAAAAAAATAAATTGATTATTTCAATTTTCAAATTTAAATTAATACTTCGTATTTTAATTCAATACTAATGGAAACTAAATTCTTCAAGTTTAAAACTTATTTGAAATCAATTTCTTTCAAACTTTTGAATATGTTCATTCATTTTTAAATTTACAACTGTTTGAATTCTGATGCAGCCCAGCCCACAAGTCCAACAATGGAGTTAAGTCGTTCCAGATCCTTAGGTCGTGAACGACCTAAGGAAGGCGAGTTACAACTTATCAAAGTCCTTAAGGCACCACAGCAAGTTAATGAAGGTCATGAAAGTTGCGAACGACCTAACGAAATGGACGAGTTACGACCTAACAGCCTATCTCCTTATACCGCTATGAAGTTAGGTCGCTGCCTTTAAGTCGCTACAACGAGTTACGACCTACATAGGTCATATGCAGAAGCTTTTCTCTTGAGTCGCTGAGGGTTTAAGTCGTGTCATTTTCTTTTAAGTCGTTGACATTCTTTGCGTTGTATCTGTTAAGTCGTGGATATGTTAAGTCGCGTGTATTTGGGTCGTTGATTGGTAAGTCGTCCGTGTTGAGTATATGTGTTGTATTGAGTTGTAAACGGTGTTAAGTCGTATGTCGTGTATTTGTTAAGTCGTGTACTATCTTAAGTCGTTGTTGTTGCTGAGTCGTCATACTGTTATGTCGCTTGTGTTTGTAACCTGTAAGTCGGCAAGGAGTTAAGTCGGTCGTGTGTGTGTGGTGATGTAATAAGTTGAGTCGCTGAAGGCTTAGGCGTGAGCGACCTTGGCTAAGTCATAAGTCGTGGGGTGTTAGGTCGGAAACGACTTAAGGGCTTGGGTTGTAAAACGCTATAAATAGTGGTTGTGTTGGTCATTTGTGACTTGGTTATTGTTGAATAAAATTCTTGTTTGTTAGCTTTGTGCTTTCATAAAATTGGTAGTTGAGTGTGATCTCCTATCTCCACTTACGGTATTCGAGTGCGCTCGAATCAATGTTCGATGAAGCCAATTCGCGGAATCAAGTGCGCTAGATCAACGCTCGAAGAATTGTAGATCTCTCTTCACGGTATCGTGCGCGATCAACGTGTCAGAGATAGCTAGAATTCGGTATCTTTGGATCAAAGAATTTGGGCATTTCAGTATCATTCAATCCACCGATTGCTACTTTCACCGTTTCATCTAATTTTTCGTATTTCCACTGCGTCAGTTTGGTACAGAGCTAGACTTAGCCAATCATAGCAAAGCCGAGACTTGGAGCTGAGTTTGAAGTTTGAAATTGAAGTGTTTGAGCCGTGCTTTGTTTGATTCGAGCTGAACTAAGCCTTAGGTCGTTGCATATTGTTCGAGCTAGTGGTAGCCGAGACTTGTTGTTCAAATTTGAGTTGAAGATTTGTGAAGTTTTGAAGTGTTGGTGTTGATTCAATCATGCCGCTAAGGAGAGCTAATCGACATCAAAATGTTTAAGCGTTGTATAGAAGGGAAGAAGCCGAGCAAATGGAACAACGCATTAATGAGAAATTTGATGAAGGTATTGGAAAGCTAGAGAAGTTGATGATTGATATGAATCAAACTCAAAGGAGGAGATCACCAATCTCGAACCATGGAGGAAACCGAGTTTCGCCATCGGTTACGGAAGCGAGAAGGGTATCACCGCAATCTTTTAGAGAGAGAAGAGAAACATCAATTTCATCGAGGAGAGATCACCATGACTATGGACATGAAGAGAGAAGAACTCCACGTGAGTTTGAAGATGAGCCATATCGAGATGAAGAGAGACATAGTAGAAGAGACATGCGTGATCGAAGGGATGTTGATGATCGAGAACGATATAGACATACATATGATTTTAATGAAGAGGGTGATAGAGCTAGCATTCATTATCGAGATCGAGACCAAGTACGAGATGTATATCGGGATGTTGAAGATGATCGACGTTGGGAGTCGGGTATGAAGATGGAAATTCCAGAGTTCAAGGGTGGAATGATAGCTGAAGAATTTCTTGATTGGTTGTCTAATGTCGAAGAAAATTTTGACTTTAAAGAAGTTCCTGAGAATCGAAGGGATAAGTTGGTTGCTACTCGTTTGAGAGGTAGAGATATGGCATGGTGGCAGCAAACCAAACTTACACGAGAACGGATGGGAAAGTCGAAAATTGAATCATGGGAAAAGATGAAGAAGTTAATGAAGGCTACATTCTTGCCTTACAATTATCAATCACTCATGTATCAAAGGTTGCAGAATCTGAGGCAAGGGACAAAGACTGTTAATGATTATGCTGACGAATTTTATCAGCTGATTGCTCGAAATGACATTATGGAGACGGAGGAACAATTGACAGCTAGGTTTGTTGGAGGGTTGAGGATGCAGATTCAAGATATGGTGAATATGTTTGACCCTAGATCTGTAGCAGAAGCACATCAGAAAGCGTTGACTTGGGAGAAGTAGGGAAGACAAGGAGGTGGCGTGTTTCCAAGTTCCAATACTCAGAACAAAGGTGCTAGTGGGAGTTCCAATGTTTCGAAAACTGTCAGTAAACCAATTGTGAATGAAGTTCCGAAGGCGAAGGTCAACAAAGTTTCAAATGTTACAGTTGCCAGGAAGTGGATCACAAGAGTAGTGAATGTCCGAAGCCGAAGAAACGAACTATGATTGCTGAAGTTGAAGGTGAGGTGTTGGTGAAGGTTATTCTAGTCCAGTTGAGGAGGATGAACAGGATGTTGCGTTAGGAGATGAAGGATGTAATCTAATGATGAGGAGGTCTTGTTTAATACTGAAGCAGGAAGAAGAGGCTAGTTGGTTGAGGAGTAACATCTTACAGTCAACGTGCACTATTGTGGGGAAGGTTTGTAAATTTGTGATTGACCCAGGAAGTTGTGACAATATTATTTCTACCGAAGCCGTGAGAAAGTTGAAGCTGAAAACGGAGAAGCATCCAAATCCTTACAAGTTAGCGTGGTTGAGAAAAGGAGAAGAGGTGAAGGTGGACAGGCGAGTTCGAGTTCCATTTTCTATTGGGAAGAAATATAAAGACGAGATCTGGTGTGATGTAGTTGAGATGGATGTTTGTCACTTGCTTTTGAGAAAGTTGAAGCTGAAAACGGAGAAGCATCCAAATCCTTACAAGTTAGCGTGGTTGAGAAAAGGAGAAGAGGTGAAGGTGGACAGGCGAGTTCGAGTTCCATTTTCTATTGGGAAGAAATATAAAGACGAGATCTGGTGTGATGTAGTGGAGATGGATGTTTGTCACTTGCTTTTGGGAAGACCATGGCAGTATGATCGATCAGTGCAGCATGACGGTCGAACCAATAGCTACAGTTTTATGTTTGAAGGTGTTAAGATCATTTTGGTTCCAAAGAAAAGACAGCAAGGAGAGAGCAAATCAGAGGAAATTGAGGAGCTGAAGACTTTGCTGACTTTGAAGGAATTCATCGAAGAAGTAGAGGAGAGTCCAGAGGTGTTTTTATTGATTGGACATGAAGCTACTGAATCCATTGAAGTTCCAGAGGAAGTAAAACCGATATTGGAAGAATTCAGTGATGTGTTTCCAGAAGAGTTACCAAGGGAGCTACCGCCTTTGAGGGATATTCAACATCAGATTGATCTTGTGCCAGGGTCAATTTACCTCACAGGCCACATTACAGGATGAGTCCTAAAGAGCATGAAGAACTAAGAAGGCAGGTGGAGGAGTTGTTAGAACAAGGATGTGTTCAGGAGAGCTTGAGTCCATGTGATGTGCCAGCCTTATTGGTACCTAAGAAGGATGGTTCGTGGAGAATGTGTACCGATAGTCGGGCATTGAACAAGATTACTGTTCGCTACAGATTTCCTATGCCTAGACTGGATGACTTGCTAGATCAGTTGAGTGGAGCTGTTATATTTTCAAAGATTGATCTTAAGAGTGGTTATCATCAAATTCGAATCAGACCAGGGGACGAATGGAAGACAGCATTCAAGACGAGGGAAGGATTATATGAATGGCTGGTTATGCCGTTTGGTCTATCGAATGCACCAAGTACATTCATGAGGGTGATGAATCAAATTTTCAGGCCGTACATTGGGAAGTTTGTGGTAGTTTATTTTGATGATATTCTTATCTATAGTGCTAGTACAGAAGAGCATATTCAGCATTTGCGGAAGGTGTTTATTATTCTTCGTGAAAAGCAGTTTTATGCAGCAACAAAGAAGTGTGTGTTCATGACTCGAAGTGTTTTATTTTTGAGGTATGTTGTATCTGAGAAGGGTATCCAGGTGGATGAAAGTAAAGTAGAAGCTGTCAGGAGTTGGCCACAACCCAAGACAATTACTGAAGTAAGAAGCTTTCATGGGTTGGTTTCATTTTACCGAAGATTCATTCCACATTTTAGCAGTATAATGGCACCTGTAACCGATTGTATGAAAGGAAAGAAGTTCAAGTGGTCAGGGGAAGCAGGGGTTGCTTTTGAAAAGATTAAGACACTATTGACGACAACACCAATTCTAGTTTTACCGGATTTTCAGTTGTTATTTGAATTACATACTGATGCATCGAAGGTTGGGGTTGGTGGAGTTTTGAGTCAGAAAGGAAGACCAGTTATTTATTTCAGTGAGAAGTTGTTTGGAGCTAAGTTGAGATATAGCACTTATGATGTTGAGTTTTACGCAATTGTTCAAGTTGTGAAGCACTGGAGACATTATCTGTTTCAGAAGGAGTTTGTTCTCTATACGGATCATGAAGCTTTGAAGCATTTGCAAGGGCAGGACAAAATTTCATCTAGGCACGCTTCATGGGTCGCGTATCTTCAGCAGTTTACTTTTGTTGTTAAACACAAATCAGGGGTGATGAATCGTGTAGCTGATGCATTGAGCAGGAGGAACCATTTGTTGACAACGATGAAGGTTGAAGTGATAGGATTTGAGCTATTGCCAGAATTGGTTGAAGAGGATCTTTACTTTGCAAAGTTTGTTGAGAAAGTTAAGGATGGGAGTACTGATGAGTTTTTGTTGGTAGACGGACTTTTATTCAAGGGAAATCGATTATGCATACCAGATGGCAGTTTAAGAATGAAGATTATCAAAGAGTTACATGAAGAAGGCCAAATGGGTAGAGATCGAACATTGCAGTTGGTTTCTCAGTCTTATTATTGGCCGTCAATGAGAAGGGAAGTTGAAAGGTTTGTGCGTAGATGTCATGTTTGTCAGGTTTCGAAAGGGACAGCTACCAATGCAGGATTATATATGCCGTTACCTGTACCGACTAAACTTTGGGTTGATGTGAGTATGGATTTTGTTTTAGGGTTGCCTAGAACTCAAAGGGGGGGGAACGATTCCATTTATGTGGTGGTTGATCGATTTTCGAAAATGGCACATTTTATTGCTTGTAAGAAGACGGCAGATGCTGTTCATGTTGCTCAGTTATATTTCAAAGAGATCTATCGACTTCATGGGTTGCCAAAGTCTATTGTTCCAGATAGAGATACTCGCTTTCTGAGTCATTTTTGGCTAAGCTTGTGGAAGATGGTGGGAACAAAGTTGAACTTTAGTAGCGCTTACCATCCGAAGACAGATGGACAGACTGAGGTTGTGAACAGATCGCTGGGAAATTTGTTGCGATGTCTTGTGAAGGATAATTTGAAAAGTTGGGATATGAAGTTATGTCAAGCGGAATTTGCTCATAATCATGCTATCAACCGTAGTACGGGTTTCAGTCCATTTCAGATTGTATATTCAAGCTTGCCAAAGGGGCCGTTGGATTTAGTGATAGTGCCACAACCGAAGGGGACAGTTAAGCAGGCTGTTGATTTTGTTGAAAGTTTGATGGAATGTCATAGAATCGTTCAGGAACGATTGGAGAAGTCGAATGAGAAATATAAGCGATTGATAGATTTGAAGCGACGAAGTGTTGAATTTAACAAGGGTGATTTGGTCTACGCAGTGTTGACAAAAGATCGTTTTTCGGTGGGAACGTACAATAAATTGAAGGCGCGGAAAATTGGTCCAGTTGAAATTTTGAAGAAAATTAATGAGAATTCGTATCAATTGAAATTACCAGATGATGTTCATACTGCTGATGTTTTCAATGTTAAATACTTAATTCCGTATCATGGAAGTGAACTTGCTGTGGAAGAAGAAGATGTAAATTCGAGGTCGAATTTCAATCAACCCGGGGAGGATGATGCAGCCCAGCCCACAAGTTCAACAATGGAGTTAAGTCGTTCCAGATCCTTAGGTCGTGAACGACCTAAGGAAGGCGAGTTACAACTTATCAAAGTCCTTAAGGCACCACAGCAAGTTAATGAAGGTCATGAAAGTTGCGAACGACCTAACGAAATGGACGAGGACCTAACAGCCTATCTCCTTATACCGCTATGAAGTTAGGTCGCTGCCTTTAAGTCGCTACAACGAGTTACGATCTAGATAGGTCACGTGCAGAAGCTTTTCTCTTGAGTCGTTGAGGGTTTAAGTCGTGTCATTTTCTTTTAAGTCGTTGACATTCTGTGCGTTGTATCTGTTAAGTCGTGGATATGTTAAGTCGCGTGTATTTGGGTCGTTGATTGATAAGTCGTCCGTGTTGAGTATATGTGTTGTATTGAGTTGTAAACGGTGTTAAGTCATATGTCGTGTATTCGTTAAGTCGTGTAATATCTTAAGTCGTTGTTGTTGCTGAGTCGTCATACTGTTATGTCGCTTGTGTTTGTAACCCGTAAGTCGGCAAGGAGTTAAGTCGGTCGTGTGTGTGTGGTGATGTAATAAGTTGAGTCGCTGAAGGCTTAGGCCGTGAGCGACCTTGGCTAAGTCGTAAGTCGTGGGGTGTTAGGTCGGAAACGACTTAAGGGTTTGGGTTGTAAAACGCTATAAATAGCGGTTGTGTTGGTCATTTGTAACTTGGTTATTGTTGAATAAAATTCTTGTTTGTTAGCTTTGTGCTTTCATAAAATTGGTAGTTGAGTGTGATCTCCTATCTCCACTTACGGTATTTGAGTGCGGTCGTATCAACGTTCGGTGAAGCCAATTCGCGGAATCAAGTGCGCTTGATCAACGCTCGAAGAATTGTAGATCTCTCTTCACGGCATCGTGCGCGATCAACGTGTCAGAGATAGCTAGAATTCGGTATCTTTGGATCAACGAATTTGGGCATTTCAGTATCATTCAATCCACCGATTGCTACTTTCACCATTTCATCTAATTTTTCGTATTTCCGCTGCGTCAAATTCAAAACTGGTTTTCCAAGAAACCTGAAAAAAGTTTTTAATCTGGATTCAAAACAAATTTAAGTTTTGCTTAAACATTTAAATCTGTTCATACTTTTAAAACTTACAAAAAACTATTTAAATCTAATTCTGGTTTCAAAAAGGCAAACCTGAAACTGTTTTAAATATTGATTTAAAACCAAATTTAAATCTTGTTTAAATTTAAGATTTTCATTTTTAAAACTTTGGTTTTCAAAATTAATTTGAATTTAACTTCCATTTGAATTCAGATTCTAAAAAAATATGAATTCATTTAAATTAAAAACTGCAAAATTCCCTAGATTAAAACCTGAAACTATTTTTAAATCTTGATTTAAAACAGAATTTAAAACTTGTTTAAATCTAAAAATTTCATTTTTAAAAAAATCTTTGAATTTCTAACTTTATTTGAATTCAGTTTCAATTTCCACTTAAATCAAACCCTGCACTAGAATTTGAATTTCATTCAAATTTAAAACTGCAAAATAACTCTCAGGTTTAAACCTGTAGCCATATACCCGAGAAACCCTTCTATTTGCTTCGAGATCACCAACCCCTTTCTTCGAGTCAGAAACAAAAATACCCGAAGTCATCTCCGAGTCAAAAACCCTGCACACCCCCTAATATCTACCAGGCTCCAAACATGAATGGTGCACCTGCACCGTCGCCTCGGTGAACTACATCCATGCTAACCTACTCCTACAAGTCACTTATCATCCCCAACATCCACTGCAACTCGAACTTCCAAAATTTCAGGTTGATCAAACAACCTGAAACACAACCCCAAATCCTATCAAAACTTGGAAAACCCAATATCATCTCCTCCCCTTCTGATCATCTATCACCACCTCACTAACATAAACTACTGACAATCTTCCCCTACCATCCCCTCTGCATTCCACCTCCAGAAAGACCCAGAGCCTCCACAATTCACTAGAACTCAAACAAACCAAAAAGACCCTATCTGTTTAACACAGAAATGCTCACTCTCTTTGTGAAATTAAAATGTAATATTTGTTACCAAAATCCATGAATTCAATCATGCATTCTGGTTACAACTTTTTTAATGTTTTAAAAAGTTTGATATACTTGCTTCTAGAAAAATATTTACTGTTGTAAATGTTTTCCAGAGACTACAGAATTTTAATATAGTTAAATTTTGATTTATAACTATCATTTCATTCTAAACAACAAAGTTTGTTTATATTACAAATTCTAGTTGATATCAAATCAGGTGACAATGGATTCTAAATAAATCTTAGTTTTTTAATAAAAACAAAACAGGTTTGCAGATACCTGCAGCAGCAACACATATATACATATTTATGTATATGTACGTAGAAATATTTGTCAATATAAATCACACAAACATACATATTTCTACCCATTACACATGCACAGAAACTTAAGCTTATAAATTGTGAAATTATTCACCAAATAAAGGCACTGCAGTTTTGATTCTTTTGAAAACAGTATGCATTAGTCTTTAGTTCTTATTTTTTTTCCTAAAGCATTTATTTTAAAGGAGAAACTGTTTTTAAAAATAAAGGTTTACTCACAATAATTTATGAAGATGCAGAGCAAATTTTTAGGTGTAGATTCCAATTTCCAGGAACTGTTTTTGAAATGCATGATGAACCTGAATGCCATTAGCAAGTTGAAGTTTCTTGTTGCTTTCTGTAATGATGATGCATGCAGACTCCAATCTTCAAAAGCACAGATTTGAAGTTTGAAGATTGATTTGCAGAATTTAGATTGCAGATTGGAGTTGTATGCAGATTTGAAGAAACTGATTGCAGATTTGAAGATGAATGCAGATTTTGATTGAAGTTTGGTTTTTTGCAGATTTTAAAACATGCAATTGTTTTGGGGTTTTGATTTTACAGAAATTTGATTTTCAGGTTTTCTATTTGAAGAAAATGTATTTCTTTAACAAATGCATTTGTTATGTTTTATTGTCTTGTTAATATATTTTAAATAAAAAGGTTTTTAAATCAATGCCACTTGTTATATTAATTTGTTAGGTGATTACAAGTGTCCATTTTATTAGTTAAATGATTAACACATGTATATTTCAATACTTAAAAGCATTTCCTAAATCTATATATGTATTTGAATTTGTCTTAAACCATTTTCAAATTTATTTTTAGCATGTTTCTAAATGTTTATTAACATTAGCCTTTAAATAATAACATATAAACATCTTTATAAAACTATACATTTACATTTTAATGTTTGTTTAATTATTTTCAAAATAATATTCTTTATAAAACTAAATTTCAAAAGAAAAGATGTGTTGAATTAAATTTTATTTAAGAGTTTTAAATCAAATGTTATACTTTAACAAAAATGAACTAAATCTTATTTCAAAGAGAAAAACCATTTTAAAAACAAAACAAAACAAACTTTTGAAAAGTTTACAATACTAATTTAAATCAATTTACAATTTATACATTTATATAGTAATTTGAAAATATCCTTTAGTTAATATAAATTAAAATTAAAACCAAATCCTCTATTTACAATGTATAAACGTTTATACATTATAAATAAAAATTTTTAAATCAGTTTAGAAAGATAAATTTATCATTTAAATATTTTTAACATTTGAAAAAAATATCATTTAACAAACTAAATAATTATTAATTTTCAAAAGAAAATTCCAGTTTGAATTAAATTATTAAATCAATATTTCACATTTTAAAATAATTATTAAAGAAATTATTAAATAATTATTGCCTAAATTTCCGGGACATCACACTGCGCCCTCTGCTCCTCAAGAAGAAGAGCTGCTTTTGTTGATGTTGAAGCGCTAAAGGAGAAAGAACGTGCTTCCCATGCATCAGTCCTAATATCCCAGATATAGGATTCTCTGTTTGAACATCTTTCACTTCAAAGATTACACTAGTGTAAATCATTCATTTTAGATAAGGAAGAAATCCATCTCCTCTATGAAACAAAACTTGAAAGAAAACAAGCAGAGATAAACATTTTATATGGGGAGTTAGACAAGCAATTAAGGGAGCACAATGTACTTTCCGAAAAATATCATAGACTTAATAGGAGTGCAGCGGTGCTGGCATCTTTTAAACACCAAGAAGCTGCCCCCTAGCTAAGGAGAGCGTGCCTTTGCTATAATGCTTTCTTGAAAGAGAACAGGGAGTTAATCACTTTATTTTGGATCTTATTAAAGAGAGGGATATTTTAGTTAACTTCTTGTATAAGGCCTATTGTAGGCATCCCATTGTTGACTTTTCATATTTAAGTGAATTTGGATATGACCTGCATCTTGGAGCTTGTTGGAACGTACCACAAGTCAGATCCATTCCCCAAGATCTTCTTTCTGAAAAACGTAAGTATTATAAGAATAAATTTGTCTTTGAATTATTTACTAATTCTATCTTGTATGAACCAGATGAATAATTTTAAACATGCAATAATATATTAATTTGTAAACATTTGTTTTAGTCTATCTTTTTATGCTTAGCTTAATTTTATTATATTATCAAGAGCGATTGTTCATCAGGCCAACTTATTTCTAGAGACCATTTAAGTCACTTATGTTAAACCGAGGAATTTTATCTTGAAAAGGATTTAATTTTAAAGTCTTCAAAATTGGCAAGATACCGTTTTCTTAGATACTTACAGAAACTTTATATGGAACATCCTCGTCTCCGCTTTGATTTCTCCGATGATGAAAAAGAGAAGCTACTTAAGGAAATCAGGAGGTTCCATACTAAATTAATTTTTGGTCGTGATAGTCCTTCATCTGGGGAGTGGGACTATAGAAAATATCCCCCAATGATCACTCCAAAAGGACTAAACGTTCCTTTTATTCTATAATCATTTTTTCTGCCAATTCATTAAATAAAGTTAAAGAGGATGTATCTCATCTTTAGATATGAGACGATTGTCCATTGTGTCTTTTACTTTCACTGTTATTTGAGTTGTAATCTTTTATCATAATAATAAAGAGATTTATCATTCTGGTTTTGACTCTATTCAATTTCTTTTTCTATTTAAATAGGAATTACAGTTATCAGCAGCTCCTCTTGCACTTGATTCAGCGCCATGCTTTGCCAATCTTAGAGATAAGTCGCTAACAGAACTTGAAAAGAATAAACTGCTAGAAGGTACCTTACTCACCCACTTTCATGGCAATGCTGAAGCCTTAAATGGATCAAAAGATACTTGCTTCAAAAAACTATTGTTAACAAACTTAAAGATCAAATTGCGAATTAGAAGGCTGATGTCAAAAGAAAAGGTGAAATAATTTCCACACTAAAGCGATAAGTTAAGTCAAATCCTTCAATCGATTTTGACCACTTGATGTCAGAACTTCTTCAAAAAATAAGTGATTTGGAGGTGAAACTGAAGGACAGCCAAGCTTAGTGTGAGTCGTTGGAATATATTAGGGGGAATAACATTTCGGTTATCTATTTACCAGTCTCCCGTGCTACTTTCATCTTCTACTAAAGTTTCAAGATAAACTTCTTGCTGCTCAGAAATTTCCACTACAACAAATCCTCCTCCAGACTTAGATGAGAAGGTAGTGAGCTAGAGTTGTAGGAAAGTTAAGTTCGAAATGATTACTTAGATGAGAAGGTAGTGAGCTAGAGTTGTAGGAAAGTTAAGTTCGAAATGATGAAATATTTTGATGACCAATAGAAATCAAAATATCCATAGCGCATAGACGAACAAGCTGCTAAAATCCAGAAATTCGAGCATGAAAATTATCTCCTTTTGAAGCGTGTTGCTGAATTAGAAAAGGAAAACAAGACCCATAGAGGCACCAATAGAGCTTTCAATCATGCTCTAAACACTAATATCGATTCAATTGATGATGCAGATTGAATAAGGAAGAAAGAAAAGAAACTCAAAGAGGTCCTTGGCATCGCAATCCGTCGCATAGCTGATTCTTCAATTGTTGAGAACCTGAGCAAAGCTACTCAAAATTTATGATTGATTTGTATTCATGAAATGTATATTCCTATTTTGTATATCTGTAAATAATTTCATAAGTTATTAATCATATAAATTTTGTAAATATCACTCGATTTGCGATTCTCTCTTGTAGTGTTAATTCTGAAATGCTTGTTTGATAGTCTATGACGACCCACATTTCAGAAGGTTTAAATCGACAATAATCCACACATGTCCAACTTAAACAATCTGGAATATAGATAATCAATGGGCTTAATTAAAAAAATAAAAATAGAAGAAAAAACAAAATAGAATCTCGCAGCTGAACGATAAAATATAATAATCAAATAAACAGTTCATGAAGCTGTTTCTGTTATACATTTGATTATATTCTATACAAAATTTATCGGAGTTATATATACATCAGGACAAAATATAGTGCAGTAGAACAATATGATGCTAGATATAATACTAGTAATAATAATATACCAAACTCCGCTTCGTCCACCAAATAATAATCTTCGATAAGCTATAAAACTCAGGACTGACCCGAGCATAATGAAAAGACAGAACACTCGAGTCAGGACTAAAATATTCTTATGTGAGTCAAATCGGTATCGTATATAACATGAGTGTAACGTCGCCGGAGATATTTACGGGATTTCACACCCCCTATCCAGTGTATAAGTGCATGCAATAACTCAAGAGATGTTAAGGGATTTTCCATCTCTTAAGGATCCACCAAAAATATTTATATGTAGTAGAATATGCTATATATAATATCTAAACGGTAAAATAAATATTTTTCTTAGCGTTAAGGCTTTGCATTGATCCCTCTTAATGCATTTTTAAGCATTGTCATACAGTTTGCATATAAAACACCTATAAACCGTCGGTGGATAGGGATGCGCCGTGGTACGACAATACTAAACCAAATTTATAGTGGTCTCGTATAGGGACAAAAGTATGACAAGGCACGTTAGGCAATGCCAAAGATAGGATACTACCAGTTTACCCTTCCCGGCTGGTGGTAATTCATCATAGCCTTGATTGCCCACCGCATCCAACACTCCCAAAAATCAGATGGTACAGACCAATCAATCAAAATGTAAATGATGGTAATACAAAGAAGTACGTCCACTCAGGGTAGCTAACTCACTTGGCCAGTATGGCTCCTATTTTAGTCATTTCAAATTGGCATATGTGCCAAGTTAATCCATCATCGTTCTCATTCATCAAATTCAGCAAACGGCACAAAATCCAACCACTTTATTTTGATCATCACTCCACGTACACAGTTGTTAAAGTGGTTTCGATGTCGACAGAGAGTATGCCCATAACCGGCCTCGGTCTCTTTAACAACCAAACACCATTTTACACACCAATTGGTACTTTTGCATTTCAAAAACAGTTCATACTTAATATCAGAATGTCGTATTCTCTTCAAAATCAAATCCATTTCGAAATCATCATATTTACTCAAAATATACCATTTCACTTCGAAAATCATTTTTGCCTCAATATTTCAGTTTCGCTTCCAAAATCGTTTCGAGTTTCATTTTCGATTATAACTTCATTTTAACCCAATATGTATTTAAATCCAAGATTTAAATATAAATACTCTATTGACCAATTTGAATTTTTAGAAAATAGTTTAAATAATTTTGAAATAGTTTAAATAATTAAAATAGTTAAAATATAGTTTAAAAGGTTAAATAGTTTTATATAAATAGTTTAAGTATTAAATGGTTTATATAGCAAAATCGTTTGAAAAATCCGAAATGATTTGAATAATTAAAAAGATAAATTTAAGTAGTTTGTAATAAAATAATTTATTTGAAAATAGTTTCAAAGCCTAATTGATTCAATTTCCAAATTTTCGATTCAAATCAATTTTAAATTTCCATTTCGATTTTTATCAATTCCGATTTCGATTTTCTAAACACTGATTCAAAACACTTAAATCAAATTCACTTTCAATCCCAATTTGAAATCCAAATCCTTAAATGTAATTCAATTCCAAGCTCAATTTTGAAATAGTTCAATTTCCAGAAAGTTAATTTTTCATTTTCTTAAAATTAAATCATTTAAATAAATTCCAAATCAAAATTTTTTAAATCATTTGATTTAACCAATCTGTTGTTCATATAAATTTATTTATCTTATGGCCAAGTGATCAGTTATTTCAATTTAATTTCAGAGATGGATATATATCATTTCAACCCAAATAACCCAAGCCCTAGTTTACGCTTGGCATGAACATGCACGGCCAGAGGCCGCCGCAACCCACCATCAATTCCACAGATCGAAGTTCTAGGCGAAATAAGAATTTTAAAACTCGTTCCATGATTTTTCGATTTTCATTTCAAGAGCATTAGATTTTTAAAGTTTCCCATTTTCATTTTTTCCTTTCCTGTTGAATGCTTTGTTAAAAAGAGGAAAGGAGATGCATGATTTAAAAGTGAAAAGGTAGGCTCGTACAAAACAATAGGGTGGCTGATGGAATATGTAAACGGTTGAAAGACGGGTCAAATCGACTTGAATTATATTATTTAAAATTCGAAAATATCTAGCTAAAATTTCTGGATCCCAATCGAGGTGTACCTCTAGGCGTTCATATTGTTATACCCCTATTCCGAATGTAATAGAACAAGTTTCGAGTCCTAATTCGATTGTATAGAGAAGTTAGCATCTTGGACCCAATTAATATATTCAATTTTCGATATTAATTTCAAAGCGTTTCTATCCCATTCGACCAAACGGTAACTCTAAGCACTACGATATTTGAAATCCGATAATAATTCGCTATTACAGATCCAATAGAACTAGTTTCGTAAAAATCCAAGACTGTGCCCGGGAAGGCTATTTTTACTCGTCAATTAAAATATGCAATTTCCAATTTATACTATTCACTTTTAAATTCAATTTTAAATGTTAACAATCTTCATTATTGTCTAAATAAAATTTAAATCAAATTTCGATGTCATTTTCAATTATATTAAATTCAGAATTAAGTTATTCAAATGATTTCAAATATTAAATTTAAATAATTTGATTATTCTATAAATCAGTAGAAATAAATCATTAAGTTCCAAATAAATTTTAGGTATCCACATCATTTTATTTCTATCTACACAACATAATATTTATTATCCAATTCTTGTTATTGATTATAAATATATTCAATGCGTAGAATACCATTTCAACACTGATATCGTCAAAATCTTCGAAATTAACTATTTAAATTTTTTATTCAAGTTCATATTCAATAACTTACATTCAAAGTCATTAAATTTTTAATTTTAACCATTTTTATTCAATAATTTCACTAAATTTAATAATTTAAAATAGTTAAAAATACGGGTTGTTACATAGTCTATACTATAATTTCTATATTCATTGAATCTTTCCTTCTTCTTTGCTGTTTTGATTTCTCTGAAAAGTATGAAGCAAACAGCATCTCCAATTCTTAGCTTGAAACTGATATATAAGTCTACACATGTCATTTGCGAGGATTAACAATTCATTATGTTAATTGTATAAAAAAACTATTTATATCAAATGTCTAAATTCGATCTTTGGTCACGATGAGAAATAATTAAAATTTTAACTTTAACCAATATCTGAAGTCTATTAGTGTAAAATCTTGTTCTGAAGCAAGGGTATAAATATTAGAGAACCTTCCTCTGGAGTAGATTAATAAAGAGCTAATAAGAGAAAATCCATAAATTTTATCTGAATATTTGTAGTAGAAATCCAACGACCCATTCCTGAGTATTAATGAAATTTGAAAACATAGAAATCCGAAACCCAGATTCGGGCATTAACAGGAACTCATAATAACGATCTTTTTGAGAAAAGTCTTCGATCCAGATTCGAGCATTAGTGGTGGACAATCAGAAATCCATAACAAAATTTCAAGCCCAAATTAAGACATTTTTAAGTAATAATCTCGAAATCCAAATTCGGGGGTAATAAAGACAGTAAGCGATTGATAAAGGCCTTAAACCCATATTCACTTTTAACAAAATACGTTAGGATAAGAATAGAATTTTTGTTATTAACTTGAAACTTTTTTAAAATTTATTTGAATTTACAAAAATAAAATAGAAGTTCGATTACAAGTAACAATGGTTTAACTAGTACACATAAAGATTCACGGGTGATAATTATGAAGTATATCCTTATTGAAAATCTTTACCTAAAAAAGTGGTGGATTAAATGTAAAGGGTATAACATTTTTGATCTTCTAAGTTAAATGGTGCTAAGATGATTTTGCAAAACTTCTCCTAAAAGTCAATATATATACACATATATATAACATAAAAAATAGTTTTTGTGAAACTAAGAAACATCTAGAGATATATGTTTACAAGCATTGTGTACACTTGCTGTCATGGCCCATTTCTGTATCCTTTAAGTTGATAATAAACCATGCATATCCAACTCAAATTGAATGAAAAGGCAGATCATGAAGGGCAAAAAGAAAAATGAAGATAGAGCAGAATCTCACACGAATGGAATAACATATATCATTTCAATATATAATCTTTATAGAGAATTTTTTTGAATACAATATCAGAGTCTAACCTGGTTCAGCCTGGACAGTGGGGACAGTTATAAACCCCTGTCCTTACAAATGCTGACAACCAAACAAAACAAATGCAATACATGCAGCAGGTATTAGAATATGACCATACATAGATGAAATCTCTAGCTCTCCTCTGGACTCAAACATCTTTAACTAAACCTGAATCTGCTCGGATTTGACCCGATAATTTAAAATACCCAGATCAAGCTTGATAAACCAGCGTGAGATACTCGATTTATAAATTGATGCTAGTTTAAAACATTTGAAAAGAAGAGTATCTCATAAAACCACACCCATACGTAAATGCGGACGATTTTTTCCCTTATGATAATCAAATCACTTTTATACCAAAATAATTTGATATTATTTCTAATGACATTCCTTTGAAAACACTTTTCAAATAATATATGAAAATAGACGAAATTGTTACGTTGATTAAATTTGACGGCTTACTGGATACTTTTTAAAAGTAGGTTCTACGATCAAAACTTTAAAGGCAACGTATTAGAATTGGATTTCCAACATGATAGGAAACTAGTGACCAATCAAACCCGAAAAATCCACATATAACAGTCCTAGTTCACTCCAGTGGCTTTACACGATCTTTGTCAATTTTCGAACTATATTACTACACTACCATGGAACATAATTACTTGGTGGCTTTGCATGATCTCCATCATCCTCCATACCTTTCCATTTCATCATCTTAAGGCAACAGATGCCTTTCATTCCTTATAACTAATAGCCCGAAATATGTTCTTCAGACCATATAGTATCCGATCCATTCCTAGGGTGTGATGCTCGTGAGGATACACTCCACAAAGCCACACTTTTCTTTTCGCAAAGCCACGCTTTGATCATCACAGCTTCCACTTTTAATGCCACATTTCCATTCCTTTGTTCACTTTTTATTTTCATGAACATACAACCTCTGAGCTTGTATGTCTCAGAGAATGATGTTATGCTAAGAGAAGTTGCCTTCTCTGCCACCAAGCATATGTACGTTTGTAAAAGTCAACGTTATGATCATAGAAATGCAATGTCAGATATTCGTCCATATAAGTTCGTTCTGGGACTGAATGAAGCCGAAGCACTCCTCCTACCACATCCCGTCGGGAATTATCCCTATGGTTAGTAGAATAAGTCCTTGCAATCGAAGATTTTCATATCAAATCACTACTGCCACCATAAATGTATGATATGGTAAATTTCACCTCGAGGGACTAGTGGCAAGCAACGCTTCATCATGAAGATCCTCATCTTCAAAAATCATCATCGTCATCTGGTCTTCACTTTCGAACGTATACATTGGTTCAGATTGGTTTTCAGATAGGTGTAAATCGAATCTGACCTCGGTTCCTCCAAACAACCATCAATTAAAAAAGATGTTAAGTTTATATGTGATTATCAATCATCAATCAATTCAATTAATCTTTTTTTATTCATTAATAGATACCTCTTAGAGATATATTCATTTTAGAGATATAGTCATTAAATCATTCCTTTATCTTTTTAGAGTATATGAAATCATTCGACCTCATTTATCAAATTCTTTGGTTAACTTAACCCTTTTGAATCTTGGTATAATTCTAATTCATTTCACCTTTTTTCTTAGGAAAACATTCCCAGATTATCTATTAAATCTTAATCAAAGATTTCTTATATCAAAAACGTAACTTTTAAATGGGTCAAAACAATGTTATTTAAGATATAGTTTAATAAAAACCTAAAACAATTAATATCAAGTGTAGGAATAAAAATAATTCCAAATTATTTATTTGAATCTCATATTCGAATAACATTATTTTAAGAGCAACCGGGCTTTACCTTTAATCTATTACACCCCTCGTCTAAAAGTGAAAATAGAGGACAGGTAAATTCAAGGCACTGGTTGCTCCATCACTAACCTTAGTTACACACCTTGTTTTATTGTATTGATCTCACAGGCATGACAAATGTACTAGTCGTTCCGAATACTCCTTTCATTTTTAGAAACGTTTGATAAACCTTCTAAATCATTATTTAAAGTACCTATTAATTTATTTAACCATTCCATAAATCCTTCAAAATAACTTTAAAACACTTTATTAATCATTTGAAAAAAATTTATAAAAGAATTGAAAAACAAGGTTGCGTTTAAACTATGTTTCAAAAGTTATAGAAAAATGCTGTGAAAAAGTGCTGCGGAAAGTGTTTTTTAGCTATATTGGTCAAAACGACTTTAATTATTTGAAAATCTTTTTTTAATACTCAAATCACTTTTAAAACATTTCAAAAGATTTATTCCACATTTTAAAAAACATCATTTTCAAAGAAATTCAGTTTTGGATTTCGAATTGCAAAATCAGGATTTTTCCAAAAACTTGTATTCATATTTCAAAATCTACTTATCGAAATCTCGATTTTTTTTCCTTCATTGGAAAGCTATGGATATAGTAGTTCAGAAAATTCTTATCTCGAAGAATTCCAAGCTATATTCCAACTTTTATACTTGTTTAACTTTTATGGCGCGAAATCACGAACTACCATCATGCGATGCGCCTATTTTTGACTAAATTTTCATTTATCTTTCAAACCTCCCCAAAGAACTTTCATATGTTTATAAAAAATTTATAAATAATTTTCAAACATTTAACCAACATTTTTTCATATTAAGTCTCTTTTCACTTCCAAATCATTTCATAATATATTACTGTGATATTCATTTTTAACCTTTTCATATTTTCAAAACCATGAAGAGGCTAAATAAACTCCACATACACACCCACATGATTTATCTTTCATTAATTATTCATGGTTAATTTCTTAAGCATTTTTATTTTGATTTCGTATAATTTATCACAACAAGTTATCAACCATATCAACATCCATACAGTCAAACATATAATCATTCAAGTTATCGACCATTCAGACAAATCATTAGGAGATTAAATGGTCATATTATCATATTTAAAAGTAGTTACAGATATTATTTATCACTTAATAAATAATGAGTACCCACCATAATCAATCCAAACTTCCTACCAACATTCAACAAATCAACGCTTCACTATACCTCTCCTAAACAACTCCACTTTTCTTTCAAGTGCTCGACCACCACCAAAAAATGCTCCATGCTCACAGCCCTTCCCTCCATCACCTCCAAAGCTTGCGGCCTCACCTCCCTAGCATCCCAATTCACGGCCAAACCATCCTAGCACCACAAAAACTCATGGCCATGGCCATTAAAGAAGAGAATAGAAAGAAGTAGATTAAGAAGAGGTTAGACAGTAATTAGCGAATTGGTGCTTAAGCACTACACTATTTTTAACTCTCCTATCTCTCTTAAAGTGGAGAAGCCATTAGAGAGCATTAAGAAGCTCAATAATGCTGAAGAAGCAGAAGAAGAATGAATTTGCGAAGAACGTAGGAGGATATGGGTGGGTATTTATAGGAAAAAGAGGAGTATAAAGGAAGATATGCATACATCACTTTTTTCCAAGCTTCTTCAACACAATACCCTTCAAAATACACGGCACAGCAATTCCTCCATGTGCATATTACTTCTATCCACTCATGTATGCATATGTTGACTTATTTAAGCTTAAGGAGGAAGTTTTCTTAAAATATCTTATATATTTTATAATATACATAAGTTTGAGTGTAAATGTAAATGTATACATGTATATGTTTATGTGTATTTTAGAGTGTATATTTATGTGTTATATATGTGCATATGACATATAAACAACATTACATTGATTTCGAACAACTTTCGTTCGATAAACCATTGCCAATCGGAGAACCAACTCCTGGTCACATTTTCACTTATACTTTAACATAGTATATTTGTAAATAAAAATTGAAAAACATTATCATTTTACATGAATTAAAATGATCATATTTTATCTATAAATCAATATTAACAATTATTTACAAAAATCGCTATTATGCCGATAAGCGATATCGATTTTTTCTTATATTTTCAAATCATATATATATATATATATATATATATATATATATATCTTTATAAAAAATTTATAAATGATTTATTATCACTTTATAACTATTTAAAATTAATTGTTGTCATTTAAAAACAATTGTTTGAGTAATTATAATAATTATTAAATCATAATTATAATAATTATTAAATCATTAAACCTTAATTTAAAATCATAAATCAATTATTAAATATAAAGGCATCATTGAGGATGTTACACATTCATTTAATTTCGCAAAAATAAATAAATAAATTTTATTTCATATCCTTGTTCAGTTATAAAAATAAGTGTATGTATCAAGCTCCGTGCACGATGTTTTACAATTTTAAAGCTGGTTATTGATAAAATAGATTTCAGTCATTTTATCGATTTATATTTCCAAAGGAAATAATTTTGTAAATAATTATAACCAAAAGCATCATAACTTGTGTTATTAAACCTTATATTGGAATATTTTAAAAATAAATATAATTTATCAAACCAATAAATTTGCAGGTCGTTACTCTCGTCATGCTATGTATCCTTCTCACATTAGCCCGTAGTGCATGATAGTTACATCTGACCTTAGTTTATCCGAGTTAGGTGTATGTATATAAAAATTCTTTCATTAATAACAACTATATTCGATAGGTGTGTGCACTTCTTTGTTCACCAACCTTGCTCTGTATTCCCCTCTTGTAAGCCCATAAGGAAGTGCATTGGTGGTATATATGGCCTCAGTTTATCTGAGTTAGGCATATGTAAATATTGTTAATATCAATAAAATTTTATGAAATAGAGAGAGTAAGCAATCAATATCCAAGCATTATTTTCACTTGTTTGATTTGGCTTGTTATTCAAAAGAAATAAACATGCCACTTTGAAAAACTTTGATAATCAACTGAGGATCCATTTCATAGTTACACCATGTTATCAACCGAAACAACTAGCCATACTAGAGTCTAATTGTAATGATAACTTGATTTTTGTTGGATCTTTTGATGAGTAAAATGACTAAAATTTCTTGATGATGACCGAAACTTATATTTAACTTATTTTTGTTAAATTCTTCATTTGTAAATATTTTCAAAAACTTGCATTCATCGCCTTGTAAATAAATCTTGCATTTAGGAATTTTTCATGTTGCATTTGGATTTTATGGGTAGCATACACTGAAAACACTCATGAGACAACACTCGTCCTACTAGGGTCACCTAGAGGTTTAATGGCTTGTTGCATATTCTCGGCGCAATCGTGTTCCCTATGAAAATTGTTTTACCTTAGTTTTAGTTTATTCAAGGACAAATAAAAAGATAAGTGTGAGGGTATTGGACGTGCACGAAAATGTGCATATTTTTACTTCCGTATTTAATCTAATTTGATTAAATAAATGAGTTGTTTGCGCCCAAATTGGTCACAAAGACCCAATTGCCGATGAAAGCACCCGTCTACAATCACAGATCACAAATAACAAATATGTAGAGAAAATAAATGTGAAAAACGCTTCAAATTTAAAAGGAATGCAGTAAAGACACAAGGTTTATAGTGGTTCGGCTATCTCCGGCCTACTCCACTTTGAAGATTTGATATTTTATTGATAATCACTCACTGGTTAAAAGTATATAGTTGATAATAATCGAATTACAATAGAGTATGGCAGAGTAGCTGCGTAGAAGAACCAGAGATCCCTTTCTCGAAACTCTTGGACTACTATTTATAAGTGTAGGCTGCAAATATCCCACCCAGATCTCGGAAGACTCCTTCTCTCACATGGATAGGCCCACGTGATCGATCACATGACATTTGCACACGGTCCGTGATCGCTAAGAACGAATTTCATATCGATCAAAATTTCGTCCAATCGAGTCGATGTCGATGATGAACATTCTACAACAGCAAGTTCCTATGAAATTTTGGTAGCATTTGGACTTGTAGATTTTTAGTTATGATTGATGCAAGTTTGTGTTTATAAGTTGGCTGTCGCGTTCATATCGATCCAAAGCTCCATATTCTCCTCTCTTCGTATCGATGTAGTTCGCATCGATGATGTGGCTTGGAAACCAAGGGTAGATCCATTTTTGATGTCGAGTTGAATGCTTCTCTTGCCTGACCATGCTCTTCATATCCACCCTGTATCATTCCACTCGTATCGATGCCGGCTGCATTCTTCATATCCATCAACTGGTATCGGCTTTGAATCGGCGGAAAATGATAGTTCCGTGTCGATCATCTGGGTGATCGATATGAAATATACATCCACACGACCGATACGAAGTAGACAGTTGTGGGCTACTTTGCATCGATGGGAAAGGGTTACGTTTTTATCGATGATTTGGTCAATCGATACGAAACATATCATATATTAACAAGCATAAATCGATATGAAGTAAATGACCTTAATGGATCTGAGAGATGCAGTTGTCCAATCGATACGAAGAGGACAAGTGAAACCCTGATGGACATGATGGAGTTGATGGACACGAAAAAGACTTCCTTTATGGATACAAACAAGTCCAACCCTGATGGATACGAAGTGAAGTTACTTAGATCGATACGAACGTGATGGATACGAAGAAGGCCACCTCAGATTGATACGAACGTGATGGACACGAATGAGAATGTTATTCAATTTGCATCGATCGTATCTTGAGCATATGAATGTCGATTAACTTGAAATTTGAAATGTAACCTATCCTAGCCTTGTTCATCATTCACAATGGATCCCATCTTGATTGGAGCTCAGTTAAATTTTGACGATATCGATAATAGCCTTGTTTCCAATCGATCTCTAATACTGGTTTCCATCGTTTTTAGCCTATTATAGGCCTTATACACACAAGCAATGGGGAGCTATTGATATCCCAGCCTTGACCAAAAGGTGGGATAACATTTACCTCCCAAAACATGCCTTGTGGTAAGAAGGTGTGTTTTGAAAAGCTCCGATTCCAACATCCTAAGTCCATATTCCATCCATAGCCATTCCATCTGATTCATAATCCAATCTGTTACTAAGCCATCCTATCCAAATTCCACAGCTTTATCCAAGTCCACGACTGCTCCAATTCGATGTCTAATTCGAAGTCCTGTAACCACATCCTTAGCCAATTCCATAGCTATTTGAATCTGTCAACCGAGCTTTAATCTATCCAATTACCAACAACCAAATCCATAACCTTTCTAGGTTGATATCCAAATTTGGGACCACTCCGGGCCCTTTGCCAGATCTAGGACCTCACCTGGTCCATTTATCCCAAGCCGAAATCCGAATCCAGGACCTCTCCGATTCGCATTAGCCTTATTCCTATCCCGAATCTCCGGTCAAGGGCTTTTATATTCTTCGGCCTCGGTTCTTCGGGCAATGAATTTTATATTCTCCGGCCTTGGCTCTTAGGCCAAGGACTTCTATATTCTCCGGCCTCGGCTCTTCGACCAAGAATTTTTATAGTCTTCGGCCTCGGCTCTTCGACCAAGGGACTCGTTATTTGCAATTACTGCCCCGTCTCTCCAGTCGGGACCATAATCGCAAAACCTACATTATTTATTACACTAATCCAAATCAACTTGTTACAAATTCTAATTAACAAACCGAAAGTCCGAACAAACAGGGAAAACTAAACAAATGTCTGTGCAACCAAAGAAAGAACCAAACATTGTAGGAAATAGAAAGAAAATGGGATTTCAAAGACTCAAGCAATTTGGTTTGTCATCGCCTCAGAGCATGCCTAAGGACCATTCTTGATCCCATACACATGTAAGCGACTTAGCCGTATTACTTCGAGCACTATTACTTATTCAATTCCACAAATTTATTTAGTTGATGACGAGCCGACGATTCCTAGATCAAGTGCCATCCTCCTTCATGGTGGGTGGTGGTCGCTCCTGTTCCACTGCCACAGCTCGATTCCTTACATATTGTTGCAGATGAACATTCCTTATATGCTCCTCAATGGTAACCTTCAAATTCTGCAGTCATTCGTGTTGTGCCCATTCAGCTCATGGAATATGCAATGCTTCCTCGATGCCGCAAAAGGTTCCCTTCTTGCCGGCTTTCGATACTGGAGGTGCCCTCGAGTATCCAAGTAAATCCTTTCTAGGGTTTCAGTAAGATCCATGTAAAAAGAAAACTTTGACTCCCTCCATGGACTTTTCAAAGTGCTTCCGTTGTCATTCATTTTCCTTTATCATCTTTGACTAGGTCCTCCCTAGGTGGACCCCCACCCCTTACTGCATAAGCTTCAGCCTCTTTCCCTTCTCACTCAACCTGCCAACTTCTTTCCTCAAAAACCTTTTCATCTCATGGTAGAACTCCCCGAGATCCCTCGGTAGGTCCCATTCCAACGATATCTTGAAATCTTAATTATCTATAATTCCCGAAACTACCGCCGTCAAAACTGTTGATGGATCAGGTCGATCCATCGAAGCTACTGCCACATTGAATCTGGTTAAGAAATCCTTAAGCAACTCTCCTTTCCATTGTTTCATCGATGTCAAAGTCATGACGTTCTTGGGTTGGACTATGTGGACCCAAAACTTCCTTATTAACCTTTAAATTAGCTATGTCCATGTGCCAATAGAGTCACTTTCCAGCTATCTGAACCATAATGCTGCAATTTCTATCAAATACAAAGGAAGCATCATGCCATGACCTCCTCCGATGCCCCCAGCACTTCCATATGCCTCATGTACCTTGTCAAGTGAATAGTAGGATCCGTTCTCCCACAAACATCTCCAACGTCGACAATTTGAAATCTGGCGAGTTCCTAACTTGCCTGATAGTGGAAGCAAAAGGACTCCTATTCACCTCCTTCAAGTCTCTATTCACCAATCCACCTCTCATGGCTCACCTAACCATCTCTGCCAATCTATCACTGTCACCAAGTTGCATTCCTCATCCGTTACCTTTGATCTCCCCCGAGTTCACGAGGAAATCCTGTAATCTGCTCTTCTAGACGAGCATTCATTCCTCTATCAGTGCCATGTTGCTCGACACCACCTGGTACTCTGCCCAAGATTGGATCATGCTCTAGGTGAGTGCCCCTAGTCCAGGTGCTGCATCGGATGGCCCTTTTCCATTCTGAACTCTGGTTGCTCTGTGCTCGCGATCCATATCTCCAGCATCGCTTGTAGTTTCGTTAACTTGATTCTGCACTCCAACTCATCCAACTTGTCGAAGTAGGCTTTGCATCATCTCCTCTTGTCTCTTGAGCATCGTTTCCATCTCATCTCTGGTGATGAAGATCTACCTCTAGTTTTCTCCCGAGGAAGCCTTCAGACTCCCTTCATGCTGACTCCTTTCAGTCCTTTGTCTTCTAGTTGATTGCCTAACGATGCTTCCTTTTAGATCAGTCCTTTAGCATTCCAAATATGAACTCCAAATCCGAGATAGCGCGCGCTAGTCTTCTCAGTGAAAGCACCAAAATGTTTGCGCCAAAATTGGTCATAAACACCCAATTGCCGATGAAAGCACCTGTGTACAATCACAGATAGCAATATGTAGAGAAAATAAATGTGAAGAACACTTCAAATTTAAAAGGAATGCAATAAAGACACAAGGTTTATAGTGGTTCGGCTATCTCCGGTCTACGTCCACTTTGAAGAGTTGGTATTTAATTGATAATCACTCGATGGTTACAAGAATATAGCTAATAATCATCGAGTTACAATGGAGTTCGGCAGATTAGCGGCATAGAAGAACCAAAAGATCCCTTTCCTGAAGCTCTTCGACTACTATTTATAGGTGTATGTTACAAATATCCCACCCAGATCTCGAAAGAATCCTTCTCTCACGTGGGTGGACCCACGTGATCGATTCATGACATTTGCACTCGGTCGGTGACCGATACGAATGAATTTCATATCGATCAAAATTTCGTCCAATCAAGTCGAGATCGATGATGTACATTCTTTAGGTTGTACGCAAGCTCCTGTTAAAATTTGGTAGCCTTTGGACTTGTAGATTTCTAGTTATGATCGATGAAAATTTGTGTTTATAAGTTGGTTGTCGTGTTCGTATTGATCCAAAGTTCTGCATTCTCCTCTCTTCGTATCGATGTATCAATAATGTGACTCGGAAACCCAAGGTAGATTCATTTTTGATGCCGAGTTGAATGCTTCTCTTGCCTAACCATGCTCTTTATATCCATCCTGTATCATTTCTCTCGTATTGATGCCGGCGTGCACTCTTCGTATCGATCAACTGGTTTCGGCTTCGTATCGATGGAAAATTATAGTTTCGTATGAATCATCTAGGTGATCGATACGACATATACATTCACATGATCAATATGAAGTAGATAGTTGTGGACTACTTCACGTGGACAGGAAAGGTGGGTTTCGTATCCATGATTTGGTCGATCGATACGAAACATATCATATATTAAATGCATATATTGATACGAAGTGAACGACCTTAATCGATCTAAAAGATGCAGTCGTCCAATCGATACAAAGAGGACGAGTGAAAACCTGATGGACATGATGGAGTTGACGGATACGAAAAAGACATCCTTTACAGATACAAACAAGGCCAATCCTGATGGATACGATGTGAAGTTACTTAGATCGATTTGAATGTGACGGATACGAAGAAGGGCACATCGGATTGATACGTACGTGATGGATACGAATGACAATGTTATTTAATTTGCATCGATCATATTGTGAGCATACGAATGCCGATTGACTTGAAATTTGTAACGTAGCCTTTCTTAGCCTTGTTCATAATTCCCAATCGATCCGTCTTGACTAGAGATCGGTCAAATTTTAAAGATATCGATCATAGCCTTGTTTCCAATCGATCTCTAACACCGTTTTCCATCCTTTTTAGCCTATTTGTTGATATCCCGGCCTTGACCAAAAGGTGGGATAACATGAGCATATAGGGTATTTTGACATATTTAAACCAAAATTTAAAGTATTTTCATATCATCACTTATTTATCTTCATGTAGGAGCAAAATGGATATTTTGTGTATGAATTAATTTGTGAAAATTTACTTGCACTTTTTATTTTTATTGTAGGAAATTGGATGACAAAAAGGAAGAGGCTTCATGAAAATGTTCATACATAAGAGAAGGAAATAAAAGAATGAACATGGAAGTAAATCAACTCATGCAACATGGAGGACCCAACCTACCCACTTACCATGATCTACAATTAAGAGCTAATGCACATATTAGTGGACATTAAAGTTACATGCACACTTAATAGAGATTAATTCATGCTAATGATATCTTGGTGGCCACACTTCCTAGAGGGATATTTTGGACAGTCCCTAAAAATATGGATTACGGTTTTAGGCATGTATAAATACCTCTTATGTTTCATGCAATGAAGCTCTTAGCTCTTTGCCTCCTCTTTAGTAGTTTAGTTGTAGGCACAAATTGTAAATATAAATTTTCTTTCTCACTTTCATGGCTTCTTAGCCATCTTTTCTTGTATAATTTTTTATGCAATTTTAGTTGATGCACTTTTAACTCAAGTTCTTTTCTTGCTTATTTCTCCTTATATTAGTAGCTTAGTTTTATTTTTCATGCAAGTAGTTTAATTCTCTTTTTATTTTAACTATCTTACATTTTTTTCTTAGTTTTTATTTCATGTTGAACTCTACATTTGTTGAAATGATAGCAAATATGAGAAGCTAAACCCCTTTAATTAAGGGGTAATGAAGCTCTCTTAATCATGTAGATTCAACATATTTGTTAATTGATGATTTCTTTTTGCGCTTAATGGAAATGTTTAAGGTGGTAAATATTTTGTTGTTTTAACTTTGAATTTGATAGCCTATGTTGTTGACACCAAATAGGCTATGCTTAAACAAACATAAACACAAATTACATCTTCATCTACATATGATTATGGTAATGAAGTGAATTTCAGAATCAAAATTTGATGGTTGTATTACTAATCAATAGTAAATTGATCATGCTTAGAATAGATTTTATTTTCAATTTCATTAACATTTTCATGGGAGTTGATAAATGGTTTGGTATGAGTGTTAAAGTTTATGATGGGCTAATTAATAGCACAAATATACCATAATTATGATAAAAGCATCAAATAAATTCACTAATGACCAAAAAGAGAGATCATAATTTCATATATGTTGATTTATGTGATTATGAGAAGGAATTTGCCTCTAAATTTCCTTTTACCGTCATATTTTCATCCACTTTTAGCTTTTGTTAGTTTTTAGAAATTTTTAGCATAGCACAACTTCAAACTTTAGTTTAATTTGATTGATTAGAATTTTTAAATCAACGCAATTCCCTGAGGATCCGTACTCGCCAAGTACTAAAATTTTACGTTGTGCACCTACATTTATTTTTATTACAGTTTTTCGGCTATTTTCTAACTTGATAGAAACTCATCCGAATCAATAAGCTTTTGGTATCCTTGCCAAGAATTAAATTTGATTTTTAGTTTCTCTTTGAATTATTTTGTTTGATTTTTGTGTGTTTTCTATGTGTTAATTTGCATTTAAAGAAAAACTTATGTGTTTGTGTGATTTTTGTTTGCCTTTTGATTGTGTGGTTGTTACTTCTCAATTTGCATTTCTATAAAAAAACTTACACAATTTTTTAAAAAATATTATATTCCATTTTCATTTTCATTTACAATTTTTGCTTTGATTTTACAACTTTTGCTTTGATTTTACAATTACAAACAGTGCATTTCACTGTTCCATTGTCTGTCTTCCCTCTGTTCAACACCTTCACAAGCATTCCTTCTATAACCACCAAACTCCAACCCCCGATTGCCTTCTTACTTCACATTCATTGCATATATACTATCAAATACCAACTTCTGTTCATCCTCTACTTCAACCTATACCATCTACATCACTTAAAACAATTTTTTTTTCATTCATCACTTAAACTTTAGTCCAAACTTCCTTCCCAAATGCATCACTAACCAAACTCCTCCACCTGACAGCTATATACCCTACCATCAGCCATACTTATATCAACTTACTTCCACTCACCAACCACCAGCATCACGACCCCACTGCAACTTGCACCTTCCAGCAACCAAAACTGTTAAACTACAACCCTATCGTTGTATTTTCAATGCTTCTGCACACCAATTCCTTACCGTCTTACGCTGACATTCTAAATAATTTTAGTTCTCCATACCACTTCACCATATATCACGGTCTTGACATACATCTTCTAACCACATTACTTCTGCACAATACCCAATCTGCCCCCATCAAAGCTTCAGACTACAACATACACACTTATACATTGCCTCTACTGCTACGTCACTCCACATATATCAACCACCTTGGTTCTGTGTGCACATATTAGTGCACGAACAAAATAACTATCAACTACTCCTCCTTCGAACTTCATACTTTATCTCCAACTATAAACACCTTTCATTCAAATCGCCTCATCTCTATTCCCATAAACTACTCTCCTCCTAACGCATAATTGAACTCTGCCTCCTCGCTATTTCAATCTCGAAAACAAGAACGCTAACTCGCAATAACCAGAAATCTTCATCGAATCTCCCAAATCCTTGAGTTTGATCGCAAGTTGCTTTTGATTTTGATTTTTGGAATTTGAGTAATCTCGGTTTAATAAAATGTAATGTTAATGTGGTTTTGAGTTTGCCCAAATTTAATCAAGTGGTAATTTAAATTAAGTGAATGATTGTGTTGGGTTTATGTTTGGATTGTTGTGAGTATTGTATTCAAAAAATAAAGAAAATGAAAATGCTTTTGTTTCAATCGGTTAATTTAGGGTTAGTATAATTTTTTTTAGTTTCTTTTTAAAGTATTTAAAAAAGAGTTATTTTCAATTGTTCTAGTTTGTTTTATTTTTTATTTATTTTAGTTTCTTCTTTGATATATATATATATATATATATATATAGAGTATATATCTTGTTTTTAGTTTCAGGTAACAAAAGTAGAAAGAGATAAAAGGAGTTGCCGTTATAATCCGCTTTGCTTACCAAAAAAATCGCTTGTTTTTATAAAAAATTACCACTTCAAAATAAGTTGCTAATAATTCTGCACGCTCTAGTATCATGCTCCATCTCTTTTTTTGTGTGTTTTGCATTGTTGGTTGCTTATATTTTAAAAAAAATCAAAAACAAAACAAAAACAAATTTCATTCGTTGTTGCATCGTTAATTCTCGTTTAATTTTTGCTTTGCATTCATCTTATTTTATTTTTATTTTCTATGGGCGACACCTAAATCCACATAAGATGAGGGATTTCATCACCCCTTCCTTTGCCCACAAATCGCATTTCATCTTAGAATTTGATTAATAATAATAGTTAGACATCAAACTTAAGGGGGTCAGAAGCTCACTTAGGGCTTAATTGTATCTTGACAAGTTATCTTCTTTGAACAAATTATTTTCTTCGTGTCTAGGCTATGGCAGAGCAATAATCAGTTATAAATATTACGATGATTCGTAAATATTATACTGATTGTTTCTTTGAAGTTACTTAAACCTTCGGTTGCATTGCTATGGTGATTCGTGGTGCACTGACAAATTCCATCTGCCACCTGGCTGAGAACTATTTTGTCGGATTAAGACAAAATATGATGATATAATTTTGGATTAGGAGCTATTAAGGGCAGAAAGTTATAATCAAGTCCTTGCATACATTTATTTGCATTTTTTCATGCATATTTAAAAAAAATCAAAATCCAAAACCGAAATAAAAATTGTCAATTCTTCTTAACTTGGTTTTTTAACCTTTTTCCAATCAAAATTAAATTCTAAAAAAAATTAGTTTTGTTTAGAAAAAACAAAAATCCAAAAAAAAAATCTGTTCAAAAACAAAAAGAACATACAAAAAGGAAAAAAATTAAATTTCTCTTTTAAAAAATAAATTCCTTTTCTTAAATAGTTTTCCTTTAAAAGAAATCCAAAAATAAATAAAAAATAAAAAACACTATTGAAAATGTCTGAATTTCCCTACTCGGCAAGAATTTTATAATGGTTGTGAAAATCAATATAATCCATATAACTTCACACCAAATAGTTATGGATATTTTAGTGACAACTATTGTACAAACAATTCAAATTTTGAACCACAATGTTTTCAAAATGATGAGCAACCCTCCACCCTTGAAAAGAGCATTAAAACGATTTCATGTTTACCTGAACTCTCTACAAAAATTTCTAATCATAAATGAATTGTGTAATTCATATTTGTGCAATAACTCAAGTCAAGGATTCAAAATAATCAAAATTTGAATTCACTTCAAAATTCAAATGATTTCTATTATAACTCATGCCAATTCGATTTCGAACTCCAAAATGAATTTCAAATTCAAAATGAAAAGTGAACCACTTTTTAAATGATTTAGGCAAAGAGAGTTGTTTCAATGATGGTGAAAATTTTTAACCTCAACAATTTCAAATTGAAAATTCTCAAATTAATAATTATAAATTAGATTTTGTTGAGCAAATGGACGACATTCACAAAGATCACACTGATTTGTTGTTGAAACATATCTAAAACAATATGGGAAACAAAATCAAATCCCAACGTATGACAAGTCAAATAATAATCCACCTTCTACCAAAACTGACGATTTTCAAATAACAGCTTTTGAAATTGAAAACGACAGTCTTAATGAAGTTGTTGAAAACGCGGTAACTGAGTTGGATTTCATTCTTCTGAGAGTGTGAAACAAAATTTAATATTTGATCTTCCTTTTTTTGATTTTGAAAAATTAAACCAATAACATTAGATTTTGAAATTGATACGTGCAATAAAATTGTTGATAAACCAACAAAGAAAGATGAATTTAGCAAGTGAACACAAATTTTTTGGACTTTTAGAAGATGAATTATAGAATTTTGAACCGGTAGATTTAAATCACCATTTTGAATTTGAAATCAATAATTCTGCAGAAGTTCTCAATGATGAGTTTGAATTTAAATTTGGTGAAAATAAACTTGAATTTCAACAAGTTGTTCTATCTACCCTAATAACCATCGAAAATAAAACGACTCATAACTCATATGATTTTTAATAAAACGATATTCGTTTTTCCAAATCAACATTCAACTTCGAAATTTTCTACGGTTTGGTTTTCTAGGCTTAAGCTTTGTCTCTCATACTTGAAGAGACAAATGAATTGGTCTTTGAAAGACCGTTTCATTTACTCTTTAACGATATATTTTATGATGTCGTGTAAATAATAATCATTTCATTTTCATGTAAACATATATCATATTTTTATTTTTATTTAATTGTACTCCTTTCACTTTGTTTAGCTGTAGGGACACATTCAGAATTAAGTGTTGGGGGAGTCTCATCATCATTTTTTTTATTTTTCATGGTTTATTCTTTGCATTTACTTTCCAAAACTCAAAAAATAAAAAATTCCGAAAATAATTCCCCTTGGCTTATTGATTTACTTTTAAAGAAATACTATAGGATAAGTATGAGATTTTGGTTATTAAATTAAAATTTATAAAATTTATTTATCTTAACAAAAATAAAAATGAAATCTGATTACAAGTAAGATGGTTTAACTAGTATATAGGAAAATTCACGGGTGATAATTATGAAGTATATCCTAATTGAAAATATTTATTTAAAAAAGTAGTAGACTTAAAGTAAAGGTTATAACATTTTTGACCTTTTAAGTCAAATAGTGCTAAGATGATTTTGCAAAACTCTCTCTTAAAAAACCATATATAGATATATATATATATATATATATATATAACATGTAAAAAAGGTTTTTATGAAAATAAGAAATACCAAGAGTCATGTGTTCACACGCAAGTGTGTATACTCACCATGCTCTGTACCCTTCTCACGTAAGCCCATAAGGCAGTGTAAGAATGAAGATGGAAATAAGTCAACTCATGCAACATGGAGGACCCCATCTACCTACTTACCATGGTCTACAATTAGGAGCTAATGCATTTGTTAGCAGACATTAAAGTTACATGCGCACTTAATGGAAGATTAATTCAAGCTAATGATAACTCGGTGGCCACATTTTCTAGAGGGGTATTTTGGATAGTCCCCAAAAATATGGATTAGGGTTTTAGGCATGTATAAATACCCTTTATGTTTCATGTAATGAAGCTCTTAGCTCCTAGCCTCCTCTTTAGTAGTTTAATTGTAGGCACAATTTATAAATATAAACTCTCTTTCTCTCTTTCATGACTTCTTAGCCTTCTTTTCTTATGCAATTTTTTTATGCATTTTAATTCATGCACTTTTAGTTCAAATTCTTTTCTTGTTTATTTCTTCTTATGTTAGTAGCTTAGTTTTATTTCTTATGTTTAATTCTCTTTTTGTTTTGATTATCTTGCATTTTCCTCTTGTTTTTGTTTCATGTTGAACTCTATATTTGTTGAAATGATAACAAATATGAGAAGCTAAACCCCTTCAATTTACGGGTAATGAAGCTTTCTTAATCATGTAGATTCAACATATTTGTTAATTGATGATCGATTTTTATGCCTAATGAAAATGTCTGATTTGATAAATATTTTGTTTTTTTACTTTGAATTTGATAGCCTATGTTGTTATCACTAAATATGCTATGCTTAAACAAACATAAACAAAAATTACCTCGTTATCTACATATGATTATGGTAATGAAGTGAATTTTAGAATCAAAATTTAATGGTCTATATTACTGATCAATAATAAATAGATCACGCTTAGAATAGATTTTATTTTCAATTTCATTAAGATTTTCATGAGAGTTGGTAAGTGGTTTAGTAGGTGTGTTAATATTTGATGGTTTATGATGGGCTAATTAATAGCACAAATACACCATACTTATGATAAACACATCAACTAAATTCACTAATAACCAATAAGAGAGATCATGATTTCATATATGTTGATTTATGTGATCATGAGAAGAGATTTGCCTCTAAATTGCCTTCTACTCTCGTATCTTTATCCACTTTTAGCTTTTGTTAGTTTTTTGAAATTTTTAGCTTAACACAACTTCAAATCTTTTTTTGGTTTGATTGAGTAGAATTTTTAAATCAATTCAATTCCTACGGATCGACCCGTACTCATCACGTACTAAAATTGTATGTCTTACGCATGCGGTTATTATTTTTACAATTTTTCGCTTATTTTATAATTCGATAGAAAGTTTGTTGATTCAATTGTCTTCAAGCATATGGAATCGCCTGCTTCAAAAGGCGGTCAATGAAGCGAAAGGGTGCTTTCGACCCTTTCAACCCCTTCTAATAATTGAGAATCTTTTAGACTTTGGCTGTAGCATCCCTTCGACCCTTTCGAAAGGCCCAACTGAAGCCTTTTCCTTTTGTTCTTTTTTTCTTTTTACCCAAATTGGTTTCAATTAAGTCAAACGTAATTTTGGGGTGGTTTAATATCCTTGAAATCATTTTTATATAAGTCCTAGGTAAAACCCTTTAACCTGTTAATCAAGGAAAATTTCTTCAAAACTCCATTTCAAAATTCTTTATTTATTTATGCCATGATTATTCCTTTAAATTGAGATTGGGTTTATGCTTTGAAATCTTAAAAAATTTCTTTCGAAACCTCTGGATACCCTCCTTCAAAAGCAAAGAAAACCTCTTTTCAAAACACAATAAAAATACCTTCCGATGATATCCAAACGTTCTTTATAACATAGCTTCGAAACAAATGAAATACTCCTTTTGAAAGTATTGGGTTTACTATTTAAAAGCTTCTCTTAGGTCAAAGTGGTTATGAACGAAAGTATCTCTTTCGATACCCTTAAGAAATTGTTTGAGGAAAAGTTAATGGTGTTGGCACCAACTATTCAAAAGCTTAAAACCTTTAAGTTAAAGCTTCGAAAGGTAGCGTTGAAACCCTATTTCGACCCCATTGCCTTCGAAACCCTCGACCCCTTTCGAAAGCATTTAGGAAGTGTCTTAGCTTAGGTTAAAATAGAGATAACCCTTTAAAAGCATTGATGGATTTAATACACTTGAAAGTGAAAATAGTGGCAGGATTTTGACTTGGTCGAAACCATTACTTTCGAAAGCACTTATTCAAAAACAAAAGGAACTCATTCGAAAGCTAATACTTTAAACATAATACGGAGACCTTCTTTGAAAGCTATTTATAAACTCCTTTCAAAAACATATGTTTCGACTCGGTCGAAAGCTCTAAGCAAAACATAACAAATACTTAACTTTTGAAAACTAAATAGGGTTGCGACCTCATCGGAAGCATTCCTTTCAACACCATGGCTCCCTCCGTTCCTCCAATCCACTACATACCATCTAAATGATACCTTGTGTATTGGTTTCGACTAAGTGTGTTTCGATTGAGGCAGTTTCGACTAAAATGGAATGGAGATAATTAGAGTCGAAAAGTCGTGCTATATGAGGCGGAACTAACTTTTTTGAATTAAAGGCTGAAATTTAGCTACTTTTAGTAATTTCTTTATAACTACTTGCCTATTTATAATCCTTTGATTGGTCGCCTTAAAACTTTTCAAATATTTTACAATTAAACATTGCATTTAATCAGATCAAAATCAACGAAATCTAACGTTTAAGCCCTTCCAATTAACAAAACCAACATTTGCAGAAAAATCCCTCTTTTAAAATAATTTATTTTCCTTAGTAAATAAATTGGGAAAAATTCCCAAAAATCACGGAAAATCTCATTCACTGTGTAATTAAACATATTAAAATTTCAGACTCAATTTCTTCCTGAAATACTTGAAATAAGTTTTAAACCCAATTATATTGAATTTTCATTTAAAATTTCATAATAAATTTTCTGTAGCTCGAAAAATTAAAACCCATCTCCAAAATCATGTTTTACTTAACATGATAAAATTTCCATGGCATTTTAAAATCAATAACTATCGGTTTTACCTTAAAACCGTGCAAATTCACATGTAAATGAATTTTTCAAATCAAACAAATAATAGTTTAAGCGTATCATCATCCAAAACATCATAAAAGCGAATTTAATCTTAAATCCGAAAATATGTGATTTAAAACAAAATAGAGATGGAATGAATTATTATTCACCTCAGATATGATAAGGAATTTGAGATTTGTTGTTGATTAATCCTTCCTAGCTTTAGATTGAATTTTCCCTTTTTCTCCTTGTTAATGGCCCGCTCTATTTTATTATTTTATTTGCGTTTGTGGAAATGAGAAATGAAATGTGAATGGACAATTACAAAGGTGTATAGCCGTGTATTATGAATTGCTATTTACTGATATGCCCGGGTGTAAATTAATTTGCTTATAAACCAATTTGAGCCCATCTATTTTATTGTTAGGCACATCCCTATATATGATTTATTTATATCTCAATTCCCCTTATGATCATTATTCTACTTAATTTATCTAATTAAATTTCCTGAATAATGTTATCAAAAATTAGGGATACTGCAGTTCAATAAGGTACCATTAGGATAAGAGATATTATCGTGAGAGGGGGAAATGGTAATTAGCATAAAGAAAAAGTGATTTAAAGGAGTAGCGATGGAAGGTGAGACTTCCATAGCATAGGTGGGTGAAGGCAAGATTAAAAAGCACTATCCTTAGCCAATATAAAGAGGGGACTACCTAGAGGAATACATCACAAAATTCACAAAGCTTTAGTTATAAAATCAATGGCTTCTTCTTACTCCTCTCTCATGTTTTAAAGAAAATTATTGCAAATCAAATCCAAATTAACTCAAATTTGTAGTGAATCCCTGAGAGGATATTATAACACCTTCCACTAAGCTAGAAGTTGAAAAAGCAAAGCCAAGCCTCCTCTATTAGGATAGGCCGGAGAAAGGTGGGGATTGGGAGGGAAAAAACAAGGTGGAAAGCAACGAAAGGAGGAAGCAAAGGTGGTTGCAAGGTTTGGTCTATGCTTGGGTGCTTGGATCTTGGTTGTTTGAGAGGTCAAATTGAGTTAAAACCTCACTTTGAATGGAAAATATAACACATATATGTTGTGTTTGAATGTGTTTATGTCGCTTTAATCGTTGTTGACATATGTTAAAACAATAGTTAGGATTCTTAGTTTAAAAGTAAATAAGATTTGTGATCCATGTATATGGACTCCAATGAACATGGAATGGACTTGAATGGAGTCGTATGATATATGATTAGGCCTTGAACACAACATATATGTTATAGATGGATTTGGTCTAGATTGGAATCCGAATTGGAAGTGCACTTATAGTGATAGTCGCTATAGATGCAGTTGTGGATTGCATTATTTTTTATGATTTCTATGGAACTTTATAGAGATATCCTTAGGGGTTTCTTACCATATTTATAATTACACACACATATATATATATCTGTGTGTGTATGTTGTTATTAAAAGCTTGGATAGTAAAAATTTAAGTAACACCTTGAAAAGTGGCCAAAACATGTGCAAAACTACCGTAATTAGCCTTGATTTTGGACTTTAAAAGGTTTGAAAAGAATTTTAATATGAATATTTTGTTTCATCATTTTTAAAAGTTTTTACTCATATTATAGTATTTCAAAAGGGGTTTGAGATATTTATGAATTTTTAAAAATTAGTTTTGAATTTTTAAAGAAGGGATATTTTGTTCAAATATATAAAAAAACATGTTCTTTTCAAGTTTCATAGGTTTTACAAATTTGTTGTTTTCAAGAAATATTTTGGATAGAAGTTTTAAAACCTTTAAAATGTATTTTCAAATATTTTAAAAGTATATACAAATGTTTTTGAAAAGGGGTTAAAATTGTTGAATGGCCAAATAGTTAATCGTTCAATTACTTGCTTGAAAAGTACATAACCATGCTTAGCACTAAAAGCCGACTAAGTAAGGCTTACCTATGTCCGAGAGTTAAGATTAATGTCAAATAGGGATGGTGCAATAGAGCTTTAGCCTATCGGCTTCCCTCTTAGTCAATGTAACGACCCTGAATTTTTAACAACTTAATTTGAAAGTATTTAACTAATTTTAAATATTTGAATGATGGTTTGACTTGAATTTCCAATTATCAGAATGAATTTGGCAATTAAGCTTTAGAATTTTATCTATTGAAAGTTGAATAAAAATTTGAATCTTTAGTTTTAAGCTGATTAAAATATTTCAAGGGCTTGTAAAATTCATATTGATAATACTGAAGATAATAGAAGCTTCATAATTGAACTATACAGTTATTTGTTCAGTTTTGAAATTACATCGTTCGAATCGATATTTAAAAATAGCCTTCCGAGGCACAGTCTCGGAATTCGACGAAACCAGTTCCATTAGATCCGAAATATTGTATTATTATCGGATTTCAAATTTCGTATTATTTGGAGTTGTTATGTGAGCACACGGTAAGTAAACGTGTTGAAATTAAATCAAATTCGATTTAAATTTAAAACTAGAAATCTAGTAAACATCAACACGTTATTTTTCCTAAATTCACGCCAAAAATCACGCAGAAGATCACGAACGAAATCGTGCAGGCATGCTCCATCCCATTTTAAATATTCCTCTCTAACTCAGAAAACAAAATCGAAGAAAAAAATAAATCAATGGCCGCTTATTTTATTTATCTCAAATCGAAGTCGAGCCTTCCTTCATCAATTTGAAATCAATTCATGGCCGCGTTTCTCCCCTTTTCATACCCTCCAGTTTGTAATCGGGGAAGGAATCAATCACCGTAAAAAAAAAAAGAAAAAAAATGGGATCGCACGATGAAATCGCGAGTAGTCTGGACTATCTGGGAGGTTGTGGTGTCGTGTGAGGGATGTCTTGCTCAAGTTCGAATTTGGGTGGGGTAGCACGGCGCTGGCAAGGTAGGGGTCGCGTTGTGGCTTGAGAACGCGCGCGTGATTGGGCGATGGCGATAGGCGATGTCAAGCGCGAGTTCATCAATAAGGGTTCATGTTCGATCTGGGGCGGCGTGACCTTCGCGCGGTGCTCGCGATTGAAGAAAGAGGGTGGCATATCGGTGGGGATCGCGGCAGTTCTGGGTCGCGAATTCGATGTCGACCTATTTGGGGGGGAGGTCGGCTGTTAGGTATATATATATTTTTATTATTATTATTTTATTTAATTCAGATATTTATATAGTTAGGTAGGGATCAGTTGAGCAGAGAAAATGTATTGACAGTAAGAAAATATATATCTAAGTAGTTTTCAACTTATATATATGTGTGTGTAGTTTCAAAAAATAAAAATAAGTGTACACGTTTTAAATATTATTTTAAAATAATGGATTTAGTGATTTATTTGTTTAACTAAGTTGTTAAATTTATTTTAGCAACTAAAAGGATTTTTAAAGGAAGTTAGCTTGAAAAAGTCAATGATTTGTTTAAATTTAACTATTAGATAAAATAAAGTCTAATAAATGGATTTGAAAATTTAATTATTAATTTAAATTGAATTTTTGGTTAATTAAATTTATTAAATAGAAATTTAATTGTTCGATTTTTTTGAATATTAATAAATGATACAATTTTTTATACAAGGTTAAAAATCGAGGAAACAAGCCAAAAAGGAAATGGATTGCAAATAAAAAGCTAAGGTGAGAACTTCTCACTCAAAAGGGTTTTATTTAAATTTTAAATAGTTAGATTTAAAATTGTTGATTGTGTTGATTGCTTGTTTGGATAATATAGTATTATCTATTTTATTGAAATAGACCCTATATGCCGCCTATTAAGCGGATAATAATTTATAAATCCCTTATACCGCGATATCCCATCTTCAAATAGGATTGGTATTGTGCTAATGTTTGTGGATGCAGGGAAACAGGTTGGAGGGATCCAACTGGATTCCTCACCAGTATTTATTTGATTTTAGATATTGTGATATTTGATAGATTATCATATCGATATGTGATGTTTGGAAGTCGAGATTGACTATTTGGTGTGTTGCATCATCGGATCCATTTTTGAAGTTTAAAAATAACGATTTTGATTTTTAAAGGAATTTTAAAGTTATTTTTGAAAGTATACGTTTTATTAAATTTTTAAATTGATTCATTTTAAATAATTAAAACGTTATAAATTTTTATGTTATAAAATTATATTTTTGTGAAATATAACCAAAGCATGATTTTTGAAATAAATAGCTGATGAATTTATAAAATGGTTTAAATTGGGATTTTTGAATTATTATAAACGGTTTATATAAATGATTTATAAAATTGATATTTTATAAGTTAAAGATATTGGAATTATAAAACGAGCTTTTATAAGTGTTAAAATCAAGTTGTACCTAGTATTATAAGTAAATAAGAATTTTAGATTTATAAATTAATGATGATATAAAAGAATGGATTTGTGAATAAATGGATTATAAGTAATTTACTTATAATTTGGATTCGACATGTAAACAAAATATAAATAGAATTGGTTATTAAAGGAGATTTATAAATCGAAGTAGTTATGAAATAGAAATGGAATTTATAAACATTGTTTTATAAATCTGTAATCAAATAAATTTGATAAATTGAATATAGAAATTTATTAAAAGAAGTATATTCGCGATTTTGGATAGCGAACTATTCTTTATATAAAATGTGTAGAAATATTGAAATTTGGTTAGTGAAGTATATTCACGATTTTAAACAGTGAATATATTATTAAATAAAATGGTTATGTTTTGGGAAAGCGATATTATAAAATGAAGTTAATTATTTTAAAAAAGTTGTTTTAAAATGTATTATGAATCGAATACATAGATTTCAACATTCATTGTTGAAATAGACGTTTTCGAGAAATAGAAGGAAATGGTAGACTATAACACTGTTGTTATAGTAGATGATTTCCGAAAGGAAAAGTTTTGTATAGTATTGGGATTTATATATCTATCTAAATTTCGAATCCCTATACTAGTGATTTTGGGTCATCGTAACGATGTTTTACGCAACATTCGTTTTGACTCAAATAAATGTGTTAAGAGAATGTTTTCTTTAAAGAATGAAATATATACTTAGTTTCGATTTAAGTATATTGAATATTTTCCAAGTGTTGAAAATAAATGGATTTGTGAATTACTTATTTTTAAATAAGTATGGAATGTTTTCCAATATAAAGTGAATATTTTGAGATTTTATCTTTTAAAGATAAATTGAAAATGAATATTAGAAATCGATTTCGAAATCGTATATTCATAGATATTTTGGAATTGTAAATTCACTATGGAATTTATAAAAGAAAGGGGAATTTCTTTAAAAATAAACGTTGATTTATTTTTGAAGCGTGGAAATGAATTTTACGGATTTGGAACGTAAATATAAAGTAAATCGGTAAGGATTTATTTAATTGGTTTAAGTGAACCATGTTGAAAATGAAAGTTTCTCCGCGTAAGGAAAATGATTGAAATTTGTTTTCAAAAGTGGTAAAGGTGAAAAGTGATTTGAAAATTTGTTTTCAAATGGTTGAAGTGTGGAAATTATATATCTAGTAAAGATATTTTGGAAAGTAAATAATTTGGGAAATTATTTGGAATTTGGTGATGTTGAACACACCTATTGATAGTTAAATAGCCGACTATCAATATTTACCTTTAAATAGGTATTTGTTGTGATTTGCTTGAATTTGAATGCCACACTTATTTTCAAAATAAGCGCTCACATTCGGGTTAGCCGGGAAAGGACCATGGGGTCCTATAACCCATTCCGAATATGTGATACGTCGTTATGAATTGAAATTGATGACCGGTGTTGAAGACCGGATATTTGTGAAAATGGAAGGATTACCGTCGAATGTTTCTGCATCGGCTGATCTTCGATATAGAAATTTATTACCCTTTGTGATGGGAAGTCCGGTCGTGATTAGTGAATATCCGGATTGCAAGGACTTCTTTGTAAGTGCCTTCGGTTCCGTTCGATCCCGGAACGGACTTGTATGGAGGTGTGTATGACGTTACAATTTGAGATGTAAAGCTGGTTTCTATCAAATATGTTCCCGTTGGTGGCGGAGAATTTATTCTCTTAGCTTAACACTCTTAGTGGTTATGTAGTTGATTGTTACTAGTGATACATTCCCGGTAATGTGGCATACGAAGTGCTGTTGAGCATTTGATGATCAAAGCACAGCTTTTGTATAAAGCGTGGCTTTGTGGACGAGACTTCGTCGGACCTCACACCCCGGAAATGGTCAAAATAGGAAGAATGCGGCAAGGTTATTAGGGGGTAGCGCCCCTTTAATGTATGTCATTCCTTCTGGATAGAGGTGGTATCATGGTATGGAGCCCAGATACTTAACCTATGTTGTTGCTGCAAATTTATTGCTTTGTGGTTGTTGGAAATCGAGGATCCTCGGATATAGATCAGTTACGATCGGGGAATGACATATTCGTGTCAGTAGTTACCCAGTTAGGGGTAACCTGGCCTTGTGTTGGCAGAGATCCGGTTAGGTTCTCGGGTCGTCTTTCCAGAGGCGTACCCATGTGGCAATGGGAAGTTCCTTGGCCTGACCATTTGTTGGAATCCAAAGAAACAATACGATCTTGTACGGTTTTAGTTGTAGAACCTATCATTCACTTATGGTGGCGCCCCACTGTTTGGATGGTAGCTATAGTAGGCATACGATAATGGTCGTATGTTGGCTAAGATTTATATCTTTACTTTCGAAATGATTTTTCCTACACTATGCACTAGTAATAATATCAAATGTTTCTTTTTAACGCATATCAAGCATCTTTGACTATCATAAGGAGAAATCTCCTCCGATTCTGCGTTTGCATTGTGTGTGCGTGTGCGGGAGGCCTTATGGTAGTCTCATTTTCTAAAAGCATTGCGAATCTATTTTAAAATTATCCTGTTCTTTATTTTAAAGATAAATAACTGTTTTAAGTTCTCACACCAGTCACATAACTGACCTGGAGTTTATTGTTTCCCTTCCTAAACTCTAGGTGCCCACCAATTTCCACACGGGCGGTCAAGAGTTAGGTTAATAGGATATTCAGGAATTCTGGAGGTAAGCTGGATGGCATGGCGTATCAACTAGTATACAGTTTTTCTTTTCCGCTGTTTGTTGTTGTACACACTGATGATGAAATGTAATGTGATGTAATGTAACAACTGATATAGTTCTTTGATTAAAAGATTATTCATTTATCTATTATATGTTGTTCCGCTGCGATTGTTAGATTCTGATATTGTTTGTTGTTACTTTCTGTTCTATTCTATCTTTTTCTTTCTTCTTCTACCTCTTTCTTTTTCTTAAAACCCTAAGTGTTCGGTTTTCCGGCATTTGATTGCTCGGTAGTTGATACAGTGAACGTATTGATGTCGGTTTTTCGGAAGTCGAAGAATCGGGTCCTTACAAAGTGGTATCAAAGCATATGGTTAAGCGACAACCATGGCTCTGTTGGGTGTTACTCATTAGAGATAGAGTCAGCAGTACTCTAGAATGAGTTTGAGTGTAATAATATATATGAGCGCATATTTGTTAGTAAATATGAAATTGTTTTGTATTGTGTTGACTTATCGGTTGATTGTTTATAGATTCTGGTCGGTGCAGTCTAGCTAACTGTGTCAATAGGAGTTTCTAAACTCTAAAACAAGATAAACTGACATAGTAGTGTTTTAAAAATCGGGTAAATGAAATAATTTTGCCCAAAACTATTTTCATAGATAAAGGAAATTATCTTTATAAATTATTATAGTATATGGATGCTTGGATGTTGGGAATTAATGATATTAAAAATTATTACCATTGATTATTGAATAAGAAATTGGAATCAAAATCAAAAGTTTAGAAATAAAATCCATATACAAATGAAATTGGAGAATGTAAATTATAAATGTGATTTATAATTAGAAATAGAATTCCAGGGAAGTATTTAGAAATGTTTTTGAAAGAAATTTGGAAATTTTAGAAATTAAATTCCTTTTTGATTTGAAAATAATTTTCAAAGGTTTTTGGAAAAATGTTTTGAAGGAATGAAAAGCTCTAAACTCTTTTCGGTCGCTGGAAAAAAATTAGGTGATGACTGCAGCATCATTGATGTTCATTTTCAGGTTTCCAAAAGAGGAATGTTGTCAATTTGTTTTAAATGCAAGTTGTTTAAAAAAAAATGGGTTTGGTTTTGGAAATTCAAAAGATAATTTGAATTGATTTCAAAAAAATTGATTTTAAAAAGATTGAAAAGACTCTGGAATACTATATAAAAATATTTATGGAATATTATTAAGTTGATAACTTGTAAAGTTTAAAGTTGTTAAAATAAAAATCTAACTTAAAGAAAATTTATTGAGTTGAAAATAAATTTGGAGTAATTAAAATGAATTGGAATTGAGTATTGAATTATGGAAATAAATTGCAAATGAATGAGTAAATTTACAATTGCAAGTAAATGAAAGTGAATTGAATGTTGAAATTCATTTCGAAATTGTAAGCAAATAGAATTTAATGGAAATTGGATTTGACTTGTGATAAATAAAGTGAAGTATTGAAATAAAATTTAGTAAATGAAATTGATTAAAAGTGAAAAGAATTGAATTCAGTAATTATAAATGAAGTAAATTGAATTCATATGGAATTTGAAATCCAGTTTAAATATACGTGGTTATAAACTGAAATTGAAAACTGAATATTGACAACCAATTTGAATTGTGCGAGATGAAATGGATTAGAACTAGTAATGAATTAGTAATTGAAACTAATTTAAAATAGTGCAGTTATGAATAAAAGATAGTTGACAAAATTCAATATTCAGAAGGTAAATTGAATCCAATTAGAGTTGAAAGTGTAAATTGAATTCAAAGGGAATTGAAAATGCAAGATTGAATGGGAATGAATGTATAACTCCAATAGTAAACTAAAGATGGTATAAAAGCATATATTGAAAATTTTGTAATGAAAGGTGCAAAATGGCTTGAATTTTATAATTTGATATTATGGCTAGCAGGATATACAGGTGTACTAAAAGAAATGGAATTGGGGTTTTGATTTCAAAAATAAAATTGAATTACTCGACAAAAAGGTACGTATTTCAATTTCAGTATGAAATTTGGTGATTTTCTTGTCCAGCCGCTTGGCTTTTTGTTTTCTTTTGGGATTTGAGGGCCTGTGGTGCCATTTTGTAGTCGTACCGAGCTAGCCGCGCAAAGGAGACATTGGCGAAATTTTTCGAAAATTTCGAGTGTTAGAAAAAAATTTGAGAAAATTTTGAGAGTTTAAAATTTAAATTTATATTTGAATTGTTAGGAAAAAAATGTTGGTTGTAATTTATAAGTGAAGTTGGAAAGCTAGTTGAAATGATAATGAATCTCTAATAAAAAGATTTAGGTTAGTAAATTAATAAAACTATTTGGATTGTGAAAAAATAGTATACGAGTTAAGGACCATTTCTTCCTAACTTGTAATTTCGGGACGAAATTCTTTTAAGAGGGGAAGATTGTAACGACCCTGAATTTTTAACAATTTAATTTGAAAGTGTTTAATTAATTTTAAATATTTGAATGATGGTTTGACTTGAGTTTCCAATTATCAGAATGAATTTGGCAATTAAGTTTTAGAATTTATCTATTGAAAGTTAAATAAAAATTTGAATCTTCAGTTTTAAGCTGATTAAAAATATGTCAAGGGCTTGTAAAATTCATACTGATAATACTGAAGATAATAGAAGCTTCAGAATTGAATTATACAGTTATTTGTTCAGTTTTGAAATTTACATCGTTCGAATCGATATTTAAAAATAGCCTTCCGAGGCACAGTCTCGGAATTCGATGAAACCAGTTCCATTGGATCCGGAATATTGTATTATTATCGTCAAATTTCGTATTATTCGGAGTAGTTATGTGAGCACACGGTAAGTAAATGTGTTGAAATTAAATCGAATTCGATTTAAATTTAAAACTTGAAATCTAGTCAACATCAGCACGTTATTTTCCCTAAATTCACGCCAAAAATCACGCAGAAGATCACGAACGAAATCGTACAGGCACGCTCCTTCCCATTTTAAATATTCCTCTCTAACTCAGAAAACAAAATCGAAGAAAAAAATAAATCAATGGCCGCTTATTTTATTTATCTCAAATCGAAGCCGAGCCTCCCTTCATCAATTTGAAATCAATTCATGGCCGCGTTTCTCCCCTTTTCATACCCTCCAGTTTGTAATCGAGGAAGGAATCAATCGCCTTAGAAAAAAAAGGAAAAAAAAATGGGATCATACGATGAAATCGCGAGTAGTCTGGACTATCTGGGAGGTTGCGGCGCCGTGTGAGGGATGTCTTGCTCAAGTTCGAATTTGGGTGGGGTAGCGCGGCGCTGGCAAGGTAGGGGTCGCGTTGTGGCTCGAGAACGCACGCGTGATTGGGTGATGGCGACAGGTGATGTCAAGCGTGAGTTCATCAATAAGGGTTCGTGTTCGATCTGGGGCGGCGTGACTTTCGCGCGGTGCTCGCGATTGAAGGTAGAGGGTGGCACATCGACGATGGGGATCGCGGCAGTTCTGGGTCGCGAATTCAATGTCGACCTACTTGGGGGGGAGGTGGGCTATTAGTTATATAAATATTTTTTATTATTATTTATTTTATTTAATTTAGATATTTATATAGTTAGGCAGGGTTTAGTTGAGCAGAGAAAATGTATTGACAGTAAGAATATATATATATATAAGCAGTTTTCAACTTATATATGTGTGTGTGTAGTTTCATAAAATAAAAATAAGTGTACACGTTTTAAATATTATTTTAAAATAATGGATTTAGTGATTTATTTGTTTAACTAAGTTATTAAATTTATTTTAGCAACTAAAAGGATTTTTAAAGGAAGTTAGCTTGAAAACGTCAATGATTTGTTTAACTTTAACTATTGGATAAAATACAATCTAATAAATGGATTTGAAAATTTAATTATTAATTTAAATTGAATTTTTAGTTAATTAAATTTATTAAATAGAAATTTAATTGTTCGATTTTTTCGAATATTAATAAATGATACAATTGTTTATACCAGGTTAAAAATCGAGGAAACAAGCCGAAAAGGAAATGGATTGCAAATAAAAAGCTAAGGTGAGAACTTCTCACCCAAAAGGGTTTTATTTAAATTTTAAATAGTTAGATTTAAAATTGTTGATTATGTTGATTGTTTGTTTGGATAATATAGTATTATCTATTGTATTGAAATAGACCATATACGCCGCCTATTAAGCGGATAATAATTTATAAATCCCATATACCGCAATATCCCGTCTTGAAACGGGATTGGTATTATGCTAATGTTTGTGGATTCAGGGAAACAGGTTGGAGGGATCCAACTAGATTCCTCACCAGTATTTATTTGATTTTAGATATTGTGATATTTGATTGATTATCATATCGATATATGATGTTTGGAAGTCGTGATTGACTATTTGGTGTGTTGCATCATCGGATCCATTTTTGAAGTTTAAAAATCACGATTTTGATTTTTAAAGGATTTTTAAAGCGATTTTTGAAAGTATACGTTTTATTAAATTTTCGAATTGATTCATTTTAAATAATTAAAACGTTATAAATTTTTACGTTATAAAAATTATATTTTTGTGAAATATAACCAAAGCATGATTTTTGAAATAAATAGCTGATAAATTTATAAAATGGTTTAAATTGGGATTTTTTAATTATTATAAACGGTTTATATAAAAGATTTATAAAATTGATATTTTATTAGTTAAAGATATTGGAATTATAAAATGAGCTTTTATAAGTGTTAAAATCAAGTTGTACCTAGTTTTATAAGTAAATAAGAATTTTTGATTTATAAATTAATGATGATATAAAAGAATGGATTTGTGAATAAATGGACTACAAGTAATTTACTTATAAGTTGGATTCGACATGTAAACAAAATATAAATAGAATTGGTTATTAAAGGAGATTTACAAATCGAAGTAGTTATGAAATAGAAATGGAATTTATAAACGTTGTTTTCTAAATCCGTAATCAAATAAATTTGATAAGTTGAATATAGAAATTTATTAAAAGAAGTATATTCGCGATTTTGGATAGCGAACTATTCTTTATATAAAATGTGTAGAAATATTGAAATTTGGTTAGTGAAGTATATTCACGATTTTGGACAGTGAATATATTATTAATAAAATGGTTATGTTTTGGGAAAGCGATATTATAAAATGAAGTTAATTATTTTAAAAAAGATGCTTTAAAATGTATTATGAATCGAATACATAGATTTCAACATTCAATGTTGAAATAGACATTTTCGAGAAATAGAAGGAAATGGTAGACTATAAAACTGTTATTATAGTAGATGATTTCTGAAAGGAAAAGTTTTATATAGTATTGGGATTTATATATCTATCTAAATTTAGAATCCCTATACTAGTGATTTTGGGTCGTCGTAACGATGTTTTACGCAACATTCGTTTTGACTCAAATAAATGTGTTAAGAGAATGTTTTCTTTAAAGAATGAAATATATACTTAGTTTCGATTTAAGTATATTGAATATTTTCCAAGTGTTGAAAATAAATGGATTTGTGAATTACTTATTTTTAAATAAGTATGGAATGTTTTCCAATATAAAGTGAATATTATGAGATTTTATCTTTTAAAGATAAATTGAAAATGAATATTAGAAATCGATTTAGATATCGTATATTCATAGATATTTTGGAATTGTAAATTCATTATGGAATTTATAAAAGAAAGGGGAATTTGTTTAAAAATAAACGTTGTTTTATTTTCGAAGCGCGGAAATGAATTTTACGGATTTGGAACGTAAATATAAAGTAAATCGGTAAGGATTTTTTTAATTGGTTTAAGTGAACCATGTCGAAAATGAAAGTTTTTCCGCGTAAGGAAAATGATTGAAATTTGTTTTCAAAAGTGGTAAAGGTGAAAAGTGATTTGAAAATTTGTTTTCAAATGGTTGAAGTGTGGAAATTTTATATCTTGTAAAGATATTTTGGAAAGTAAATAATTTGGGAAATTATTTGGAATTTGGTAATGTTGAACACGCCTATTGATAGTTAAATAACCGACTATCAATATTTACCTTTAAATAGGTATTTGTTGTGATTTGCTTGAATTTGAATGCCACACTTATTTTCAAAATAAGCGCTCACTATTCGGCTTAGCCGGGAAAGGACCTTAGGGTCGTATAACCCATTCCGAATATGTGATACGTCGTTATGAATTGCAATTGATGACCGGTGTTGAAGACCGAATATTTGTGAAAACGGAAGGATTACCGTCGAATGTTTCTGCATCGGCTGATCTCCGATATAGAAATTTATTACCCTTTGTGATGGGAAGTCCGGTCGTGATTAGTGAATATCCGGGTTGCAAGGACTTCTTTGTAAGTGCCTTCGGTTGCGTTCGATCCCGGAACGGACTTGTATGGAGGTGTGTCTGACGTTACAATTTGAGATGTAAAGCTGGTTTCCATCAAATATGTTCCCGTTGGTGGCGAAGAATTTATTCTCTTAGCTTAACACCCATAGAGGTTATGTAGTTGATGGTTACTAGTGATACATTCCCAAATTGGTAATGTGGCATACGAAGTGCTGTTGAGCATTTGATGATCAAAGCACAGCTTTTGTATAAAGCGTGGCTTTGTGGACGAGACTTCGTCTGTAATATCCCGGAATTTTTAACAATATCAATTTAAGAATCTGTGGTTAAAATTAAATTGATATTGATATTCTGATGATAATTATTCAAAATAAATTTAATAATCTTCTTCAATAAATATTTAAATTGGTTATTTTATCTTTTAAATAATAAATTGATTTCCATCTACAATATAAATATATGGTTTATATTTTAAATAGATTGGTTTTGTTTTAATTTCAATAAATAAAGTATATTTTTCTAGTTTTATTATTTGTAGTAATTTTGGAAATTTTGTTTTATTTAATATTTAAGCTTTTCAAAGTTAAATAAATGATTTTGGTTTAAAATTTAATAAATGAATCATGTTTTAAATTTCTAATATATACATTTTAAATTGGAAATTTTGTTTTAAATTAGCATTGAGTTTTAAATTTAGAATAAACAAATAAAATGGTTTTATGACTTAATAAAATAAATATTTTATTAATAAAAATATAATTTCTTGTAAAATGATTTTAATTTAATAATAAGATACTTCTAAAAACAATATCAATAATGTATTGTCTTTATAAATAGGTTTTGAATAAGAATGGCAATTGTTATTTCAAAAATTTATTTTGTATTCATAACTTGATTTTTAAAATATTAGATTTGAATTTAAATTTAAAAATCCAAAGTATAGATTTTTTCTTTTTGTTTTAATTTTTATATGTATAAGTTTTAATTTATAAACATGATTTATTTTTATTTCTTTTACAAATTTATATACATATTAAATATCAATTAACAAATCAATTAGGCCTAATGCATATATTAACATGTAAATTTAAATACAAATTACCTTTCAAAGACAAGTGTATGAATTTAAGCAACATATAAACAAGTGTAATTAGAGTAAGCATTTCACTTGACAAATGTTGAGATTATTTACAAGTGGCACTTGAAATTTTGTTTTCTTTTATTTTTGTTTACAAATAATTTCAGCCTTTATATAAACAAACCCTTTTCCATTCCATTCTTTTTCTTTTCAAAATCTAAAGCTTAGTTAACAAAATCTGAAAACACTTTCTCTAAAACCAAAATCAGTAAATCCTCTTCATTGCAAAATCAGTAATTCCTTTTCAAAATCAAAGCAATCAAAGCAACTGCATATTCAAAATCAAAACAACCTCATATCAAAGACCAAAATTTCTGCAAACAAGTTTTAGTTTAACAATGCAGTTCATTCTCCTATAAATCATATCAAATCTGTAGCCATCTATTTCCAAATAAAAAGCAAAACTGCATTTTTCCTGAAATAGAATTTTTGCATGCATCTGGAAATGAAGCATATCTGCATCATTTTCTTCTCTGTAATCTAGAAAGATTTTCTGCAAATAAACCTACACTTTAAATCTTCACAACTTCAAATCTGAGGCATGTTCAAAAGCATCTTTTTGGAGACATGCAAGCAGTTTTAAGCAATTCAAAGGAAATTTGTCTGCTGCAAAATTTAAAATGGGGTAAACCTGCATTTTCAATCTGCTTATTCAAAGAGCTTTTCAGTCAGGCTCTGTTTTTTTAGTTTGGTGATTGTCTCTGTTGAGATGAGGTGTTGGAGGACGGCCGGTGATGGCTGGAGCCACGGTGCACGTGCACCGTGCAGTTGAATTCAGGGGAAATTGCTTTGTGGGTTGGCCTGTGTTGGTTTGCTCGAGTAATTATGGTGAGTTGCCCGAAGCAGTAGTGTGCTTGACTCGGGGATGTGGTGTTGCAAACTCGAAGTAATTTGTGGGGGTTTTTGTTTATAGGTTTTATAAACCTGTAACCTCTGGGTTTTTTAAAAAAAAACTGAATCTTTTAAATGATTAAGAAAATTTAAATCATATTTGAATTCAAGTTTGAATTTTATTTGAATTCAAGATTAATTTAACATCCCAGTTTAAATAAAATAAAGTTTAAAGGAAAAGAATTTTTACAGGTTTAATAAACCTGAACTTGTTTTATCAAATATTGTTTACAAACCTGAAAGTATTTAAGATTTTAAAATTTAAACTGGATTTAAAAAGTATAGAGCAAGTTTTAAACAAAGTTTTAAAATAAGTTAAAGTCTTAATTCAAAATGAGTTGAATTATAAGATTTAAAAATATATAAGTTTTATAAAGATAGAAGGTTTTTAACAACTTTGAATTTGTTAAAAGTATTTTATAAAATGTTATAAAATCCGAAGTTTAAGGTTTAAACAGAGTTTAAAATTTAAATTTAAATCTGGATTCAAAGCTAATTTGAATCTTAAGTTTAAATCTAGAATCAAAGTGGAATATGTATTTCAGTTTTTGAAATTGAAAGAAAATGTAACAACCCGCATATTTATCGATTTTATATTTAAATATTTTATTTAAATATTTTATCGTTCGTCGGATTTTGGTCCGAAAAGCTACTTTTTGTAAACAGTCGAATTGGGACTCGAGACCACCCCCATTGAGTTCAAAATGACGTTTGCGACCTTTTTGAGTATAAACTTTGATATGTTTGGAGATAGTAGAATTTTGACCTTTTTCACTTAGGGCTTTGGTTTGGGCTGAACCCATTAGCCACTTACTAACTCAGTCCCAACCCTCTCCAACTCTTCATTACTTCATTTCTAATTCCTAACTCTTCAATCTTTAGCAACAATGGTGGAAGAGAGTGGAAATTAAAACTCCAAGCCCTAGTTCCTCTTGCTAGCTCAAGTTCTTGCTCCAAATTCAAAGAGAACCCATTGTAAGCATCTCCTTCTTCTTCTCCAACTCATTCTCTCTTTGATTTCAGAAATTTCCTAAACCAAACTTAGGGAATGTTCTTCTTTTAAGCTTACATTCAAGCTTCTAGTGTTGAGATTGAAGTGTGGTTGATCTCCCCTTGTCTTCAAGCTTCTCATCCATTGTTTTTGGGTTCAAAGGTGAGATTTTTAATCTCACATCTATGCTTATAATTCTCTTCTATTGTTAGGTATGAATTCCTAACACTTATTCATGTGCATTTGATTTTGATTTGGATTACTTTTGTGAATATTCCAATTTTTAGTGTTTTGAGTTCAATTCGTTAAAAATCCTAACTTTGATGTTTGAACATGTTTTTGGTGATGCATCGAGGAGCATATGGGGCCGGGTAGTCGATTGGCATAAACCCTTAGCGCCGTTGCTCGTGCGATTGCAGTTTGATCGAGAGTTGCACCTCTTTTGAAATAGGGTAGGAAGTGCAAGCTTACAGGCTTCGGCCGACCGAGCCCCCTGGGCCAGTCGACCGACCTGTAGTCCAGGCACTTCCTGCCTCTGTTTGGAAGTGCTGGTTACAGGCTTCGGTCGACCGAGCCCTCTGGGCCGGTCGACCGACCTGGTGCCCCGAGCACTTCCAACCTCTGGTTCGGTCGACCGACTCAGGGAGTCCGGTCGACCGACTTGTTACTATTTGCCAGATTAGCCTATATTGCTAATTCGTTTGAATATCCAACTTTAATCGATTCGTGTTGTCTCCCTTTTGTTGTTGTCATTTATTATCGACTTTGATGACTTATTTTCTTTGGGAATTCTTGGAATATCCATTTCGATGGATTCGGTATCGATTTCATTGGATTTTATTCACGTTTTCGAATGTGAATCTTAGTGATTGATTGTTCCTACAATCTTCTTTGTGATTTGTCACTTTAAAAATATAAAGGTTTTCTATACTAGTAGTAAATATCAAAACTCTTTCTTCAAATGATTTCAACACTATTTTATTACAAAGCTCGTTTTCTCAAACCGATTTCCAATCTATTAGTATATACAAACCTTTACCTCACTCGTATGAGAAATCTAATTAAACGACTTAGTAAAACGAGTGGTATGAAACGCTTGTGTTTACTTTGTCGGTTAATTCTTGGACTTGTTCGATTGAAGCTCTTGTGACAATTTTCTAGTGGAGACCTACAATTTGTTCGTAAATATTTAAGTTAATCTAGAGGTTATGAGACATGAAGCTAAGCTCATATATTTACTAGCTTACTGTAATTGACACTTCTCTTTGATCATGATGATCATTTTATGGTTTAGGCTAGCATTGTGCGATATCTCTTTGTCCATGTGGAGGACTGTACGTCGTTTTTACTGAGCTTCGGCTCACCAGGAGGAGCTTCGGCTCAATGTCCGCAATGGGGGACTATACCCTGTCAGGAGGAGTTTCGACTCACCAGGAGGAGCTTCGGCTCAAAGTCCGCAATGGGGGACTATACCCTATCACGAGGAGCTTCGGCTCACCAGGAGAAGCTTCGGCTCAAAGTCCGCAATGGGGGACTATACTCTGTCACGAGGAGCTTCGGCTCACCAGGAGGAGCTTCGGCTCAAAGTCCGCAATGGGGGACTATACCTTGTCGGGAGGAGTTTATTTTTCTGGGATTGGCCATCCTTTTTATTGTGATTTGGTTCATCGGATGTCCCGCTGTACGACGTCGTTGTTCCCTTTGATTGTGATTTGGTTCATCGGATGTCCCACTGTACGACGTCGTTGTTCCTTTTTATTGTGATTTCTAGATTTCGTGTGTTGATTTCTGGAATTTATGTTTCACCAACTTTTACGATGGGCATTGATATATATGTCATTTATTGTGGCTTGGTGAATGAAATTAGGAGTATGACATTCCTTTTTACCTTGAGTAGATTATTGTGATATTGATTAATCTCTTGTTGATTTTCAATTACTTATTTATCACAGCTTGGCATTGTGATTATTATATGTTTGTGTCATATTTCTTATTCTATATCATTTCATCTGATATTTATAGCTAGACTGATCCGTTTATTATTTTCTTATTAAATAATACTCGGGTCAGACCGAGATGTTACAGGTGCTTCTGCTTGACTTCTCATCCAGGATCATTACTCTGACTTTTGGCTAACTACTTAGATTAGAAGTTTATTTTGTTGTATACACTTGAGATATGGACTCATAGTTGTATTCTTTTGTATAGCACGTGTTTCTATTCCTTTGTATTATTGTGGATCTTATTTGACCACTACTCTGATATACACTTTCATGTGTTATATTCATATCTATTTCCGCCTTTGTGATATGAATTATCTGTGACTGATTTGTGTTATGTTTATTTCTATATTTGTTTTCGAAGACCTTTATAGCCACTGTGTAGTAGCTTTGAGTTTGTGTCGGTATGTCGGATTTCCTCTTGAGATGAAAAGTTATATTTTTATCTGGCATATCGGTACTCGCACAAAGCAATTATGCAGATGGTCGCTCCTCAACAGCCTTATTCTCCGTGCTAGTCGACAGCATTACACCGTAGTGTTCTTGGCTAGCGTGGGTATAGAGGTGGGGCGTCATAGAAAACTTGAAGTTGAAAGATTTAAACTAAATATAAATTAAGTTATTGAGATGCTAAAGTAATAAATTGTTTAAACTTTGATAAGTTTAAATTATTTTCATTTCAAAACTTGTATTTAAAATGAAATTCGGAAGCAAGTACAAAGCACTTTGTTAGAAATAAATTTGTTTTTAAACATAATTTAGAATTGTTTTATTTTAAAGTTAAGTTAAGAATTAATGTTTTGAAATTAAATTATTAAAAAGGTAATTAAGAAATAATTAATTTATTTATTTAATTAATTATTAAGGTTTAATGCATATTGATTTAGGGGTTAATCAATTTGAAATTTAGATCATTGATTAGATTATTTAATTAATGATTAATAAATTATTAATTAAGTAATTAATTTTTAATCAAGTTTAATTTATCTTAATAATTAGACTTTAAATTATAGATAATTAAAGATAATTAAATTTTTAATTAATTTAAGTTAATTACTTTATAAAATAACTAGAGAAGGGTTAATGATGGTCATTAACCAGGATTATTTAAATAATTAATTAATGTGATTAATTTTTATAATTAATTAGATTAACTAATTTATTAATAATCAATTGTAAATGGTTTGAGTAATTACTTAATAAAGTAATTTAGAAATTAATTACTAAATGTAATTAATTTATTTTAATGGGATTGTTTAATTTAATTAATTAAGTTTAATTAATTTTAAACATTTGGGTTTTATAAATAATTACTTTATGTAATTAATGATTTGGAAATTACTTAGTTAAGTAATTGTTTAATAATTACAGAATGTAATTAAATGAAGATGTTAAAAATGAAGTAATTTGGATTTAAATTACTTATTAATTAATCAAGGGATTAATTAAGAAATTAATTAAGGATAATTAATTTGTTTAATATGGTAATTAAGTTAATTAATTACTTAAGGTAATTAATAAAAGGGAATCATTAATTATTTTAATTAATGATGTAATTAAAGTTGATTAATTTAGATTAATTAATCAATAATAAGTAATTAAAGGAAATTAATTAATGTAATTAATTAAGAATAAATGTAATTAATTATGATTAATTAATTAATTGAAGTAATTAAAGGTTAATTACTTTTTGTTTGAGAATAATTAATTTGTGAAATTAATTAAGGAAAATTACATGATGTAATTAAGGATAATTAATCAAGAGTGATTAATTAAAATGATTAATAATGAATGATTAATTAATTGATTGTAATCAATTAAATGATTGAGAAAGCAAGATTTATATAGGTAAAGAAATTAATTTAATTTATTTTAAATTAATTAAAGATGAAGAAACTAATTTAAATCATTTTAAATTAATTAGAAATATAGATAGTTAATTTAATTCATTTTAAATTAATTATATTGTGATAAGTAAATCTTTGCTTATGGATAAATGGATGACATTGATTGTCTTGGATGCTTTGTGATCTCAGTAATGAGATAAATGATATTGTGTGGTATGAATGTTTTGATTATATTGTGATGATAACTTAGATTATCAATTGGGATGTTGATATATGGATTATCTATTATGATATTGATAATGTGAATTACCTGTTATGTGATAATGGTAGATTATCAATTATTGATTTGTGAGTTATCTATCTGTGTATATAGATACTATATTGAACTGTTTTAAACCTTTAAAACAACTTGGACCTTAAAAGACACGCTTTGGATTTCGATGAGACCGGGATCGGGTTTCCATATTTGGATATCCGAAAACCACATCGATTCCAAATAACGTTAGGTCATGAATCCAAGTGGAGCGAGTGAAGAGTCGAGGTGTAAGGGCTATAGGTCAGTATAACTCTGTGGGTGATTCTGTAATGAGTTTGACGGAATAGTACTTATAGATTCGAGATGGTGGTTTAGAGTGCAAGGGTTATCGTCGTTAACTCTGAGGGTGATTCCAAAACGAGTGTAATGAGATAATGCCTTTGGTTTCGTTCGAACTCGGAACGAACTTGTATGGATTGAATGCTTTCAGAACATCGCCAGGAGGACGATGAGCATTCTAAGATGATATGTCCTATAAAGGTAATCGTAGACTCAAGCCTCATCAACCGGGAATGGCTAAAACAGGGGAGGTGCAGCAAGGCTTCGTGGGTCGCACCCACTAGAGAGCGAGATTTACCCCTGTCTAGAGGTCCCTTTATATTTCGGCTGTATGGACGGTTTTGAGCTCCGACCGTCGAGGTTGTCTTGTTCGGAACTATTCAGTAAGGAATGGGTCCGGCTTTGTGTTGCAGGGGAGTGGGAGTACTCCTCGGTACGGTGATCTAGGCCACGTACTGTGACGGGCGGTACCCCAGTAGCCCTGCCATTGTATGGAATCCAAAATCCAATAAATGCCAATGGTTTTGATTGTATTACCCACTTTTGTGGCTAGTAGCTGGAATTTAATAATGTAACAATTTCGGCTATTTCTTATTTATTTGAAAACCCTAGACACTATTATAATATCATCAGATTTCCTATCAAATGTTTTGGTTAGCGTAAGGTAAAAACTTTTCCATGTTTATGTGTGGGAAGTCTTACGTGATACCTTTCTTTTCAAAGGTTTTTCAAAGTTAAGCAACTTTAACCTGTTACTCACACCAGACCCATGTTTGACCCGGAGTTTTTTTTTTTTTTCATAAACTCTTGGGTACTCAAATTTTTACGAGTAGCCAAGGGATTCAGGTTAGGATTTTTGTTTGGCTTGACGAATTCTGGAGGAGCAATGGAGCAGGAGGCTTCTGCGTATAGCTATAGTGTATTCCGCTGTGTAGTTTTCTCTGAGTCGTTTCTTGTGCTGTATTGAGATTGTATAACTTGACAGGTGTTTATAACTATCTAGTATGTGTTGTATATCTGTGTAACTCTGATAATGGTTGTAAACTATGTAATATTTATGTTATTAATATAATTTATTCGTACCGCTGTGTAGATTCCGATGTTGTTTCTTTCTTCTCTTCTTTCTATTCTCTTTTCTATCCCTTTCTTTCTTAAAGATGATGCGATTTTTCGGGAGTGGAAAGTCGGGTCGTCGTAGCTTGGTATCAGAGCATTAGGTTGAGTGAATACCTAGGCTCTGTAGTGGTGTCCTTCTTGAGAGAGCGTATTTGTAGATATATATATATATATATATATATATATATATATATATATATATATATATTTCTACCTATCTGTTGGGATACCTGTTCAGGTTTTCCAATATAAGTTATAAAGGTAGATAAGGTAGTAATGTATGTAACACGACTACCATTGGTTGGAGTTTGAATGTTTGAGGTTTGTAGTGTATCTGTCGAGACTGTAGACCTAATACTGTCTCGAGTGAGTTCTGTAATGACGAAGAACTTCATTGATCTCTGAAGGAAACCTGTTAAGGTTAGAAGTTCATTTCTGAAGTTGGATAAGTAGAATTTGGATCTGTTGGTTGGCAGAAGCAAGTGATGGTATTTTGGATACATCAGGGAGTAGTAGCTGCGTGATGAGATGCAGTGACAATGGATGTTCTCAAAGGTGTTTTCTTTGGAACAAGTTAAGGAGGTGAGTCTGCTTTAGTCTTGTGACTGTAGTCAGCTTGAGTTTCTGTTTGCTGTGAAGTCCGAGTTTCCCGAAGAGCTTTGTTTTGGAATTCTTTGGCATCTGTGGCACCAGTGCAGTTTGGAGTGTTCTCGCTGTTGGCAAGAGATCTTCTGGCTTAGAAGTTTTTCTGAAGTGGAGTTTAGAAGCAGTTAGGTGGACCTGTTTCTTTGATGAGTTGGCTAATTAAGTTTAAGCTGTTCCGTTTGGTTAAGGGAGAACAGTTTTTCCTTGGATTTGGTTTGGGTATTCGCAAAAGTGACTTGCGATTGCTTGAGTGTTCTCTTGGATTATCTGAGTTTTTCTGAATGTCTTCAGGAAGTCAGAGTTTGGTTCGCATTTGGAGATTGAGCTTTCTTATCGACTGGAATTCCAGGAATGGTACCGGTGGTTCATCTTTATAGAAGAATGGTTTCTAGGAGATTGAGTTGGTGTAGCGGCTCGGAGTTTTGGAGGAACTTCTGAATTTTTCTTACACATTTGTTGAACCATATCTCTGGGGTGTGTTGTCTTATTTGTGCCTGTGTTCTTCTTTAGCATTCTCTTCTACTTCGGATCAGAGTTGAGCCGCGGAAGCAGTTTGGAAGTGTATCTGCTTTTCTTTTCCTGGACAGAAGAAGTTGTTGGCTTCTAATGTTGAGGAGTTGAGTTTGAGTTCTTGGTTTTGGTTGATCTTGAGGAGATCATTTTGTTGTGTTGATTGGTCCAGTTTGTTTCTAGAAGTATCAGCAAGGTCGAGCTGATTAGTAAGGTTGTGAGCAGCCCAGGATTGTCTGAAGAGATTTTGTGGATATGAGTCGGAGAAATTTTGGATTCTGAGTCGGAGATTTAAATTTTGGATAAGTTTTCTTCGATCATAAGTGAGCTATAAGATTTGGGTAAGTTTGAGAAGTTAGCTCTGAAGTGTTTTGGATCTTTTCTATGATCTTGGGGAATAAGTGATTGATCTACAGGATTGAATTGCCAGTTTGGATAACTGAGATTCGATGGGTTTCACGTATCTCTGAGGGAGTACGAGTATGTTCTATCTCTGGTTGGGGAACCAGCAGTTCTGGAGTTTTGGTTGTTGAGTCAGACTCGTTTGTAGTCTGATATCTTGTCTAGTGTTATAGATATAGTTGTATAGGAGCTTTGTAGCTTCATAGTATTGTTTGTATTGGATTTTCTAGAGCAAGTATCCCGGTATATATATATACACCTGGGGAAACTCGATGAAAATTTTATCCAGAATTTGTCTGGATAATTATATTTGTTTAATTGATTGTTTATGGTTGTTAGCATATGTTTGATATATGCTTGTGTTTTTAAATTAAAATTTAATAAGATTATTAAATTACCTTTGTTTTAAATTTCGAGGACGAAATTCTTTTAAGGGGGAAGGACTGTAATATCCCGGAATTTTTAACGATATCAATTTAATAATCTGTGGTTAAAATTAAATTGATATTGATATTCTGATGATAATTATTCAAAATAAATTTAATAATCTTCTTTAATAAATACTTAAATTGGTTATTTTAACTTTTAAATTATAAATTGATTTCCATCTACAATATAAATATATGGTTTATATTTTAAATAGATTGGTTTTAATTTCAATAAATAAAGTATATTTTTCTAATTTTATTATTTGTAGTAATTTTGGAAAATTTGTTTTATTTAATATTTAAGCTTTTCAAAGTTAAATAAATGATTTTGGTTTAAAATTTAATAAATGAATCATGTTTTAAATTTCTAATATATACATTTTAAATTGGAAATTTTGTTTTAAATTAGCACTGAGTTTTAAATTTAGAATAAACAAATAAAATGGTTTTATGACTTAATAAAATAAATATTTTATTAATAAAAATATAATTTCTTTTAAAATGATTTTAATTTAATAGTAAGATATTTCTAAAAACAATATCAATAGTGTATTGTCTTTATAAATAGGTTTTGAATAAGAATGGCAATTGTTATTTCAAAAATTTATTTTGTATTCATAACTTGATTTTTAAAATATTATATTTGAATTTAAATTTAAAAATCCAAAGTATAGATTTTTTTCTTTTTCTTTTAATTTTTATATGTATAAGTTTTAATTTATAAACATGATTTATTTTTATTTCTTTTACAAATTTATATACATATGAAATATCAATTAACAAATCAATTAGGCCTAATGCATATATTAACATGTAAATTTAAATACAAATTACCTTTCAAAGACAAGTGTATGAATTTAAGCAACATATAAACAAGTGTAATTAGAGTAAGCATTTCATTTGACAAATGTTGAGATTATTTACAATTGGCATTTGAATTTTGTTTTCTTTTATTTTTATTTACAAATAATTTCAGCCTTTATATGAACAAACCCTTTTCCATTCCAGTCTTTTTCTTTTCAAAATCTAAATCTTAGTTAAAAAATCTGAAAACACTTTCTCTAAAACCAAAATCAGTAAATCCTCTTCATTGCAAAATCAGTAATTCCTTTTCAAAATCAAAGCAATCAAAGCAACTGCATATTCAAAATCAAAACAACCTCATATCAAAGACCAAAATTTCTACAAACAAGTTTTAGTTTAAAAATGCAGTTCATTCTCCTATAAATCATATCAAATCTGTAGCCATCTATTTCCAAATAAAAAGAAAAACTGCATTTTTCCTGCAATCTGAAGAAATAGAATTTTTGCATGCATCTGGAAATGAAGCATATCTGCATCATTTTCTTCTCTGTAATCTGGAAAGATTTTCTGCAAATAAACCTACACTTTAAATCTTCACAACTTCAAATCTGAGGCATGTTCAAAAACATCTTTTTGGAGACATGCAAGCAGTTTTAAGCAATTCAAAGGAAATTCGTCTGTTGCAAAATTTAAAATGGGGCAAACCTGCATTTTCAATCTGCTTATTCTAAGAGCTTTTCAATCAGGCTCTGTTTTCTTCTAAAAGGTGAGTACCTCTGAAATCTAAAATTTTATTTAGGTTGAATGCTAAAATGTTTTGATAGAAATAAGTATTGTTGTGTATTTATAAAGTCTGTTGTAAATATGTTTGTGCATGCTGTTATGTGCTCTGTTTGTTCACGGATCCATTTTTCTATTTAAAAACCTCAACACTTGATTTAAATGGTGATAGTATCTGAATTTTTAAACCAAAGAAGTTTGCTTATCATAGATTAGAAAAAAAAATTAAATCAAACTGAATAGAGTTTGTTGCCTCTGGAAATATTGGAAATATTAGAGCATGTGGATTGTAACCAAAATTCAAACATTGTAAATTTGTAATTCAGTAGCATAAATCAAAAGCATTTACCAAAACATGATTTTTAAATCAGAAATCAGGATTCTTAGGAATAGGATAAGGGTGCAGTTTGGATATTGAGTGGGAAGGGGAATTTAAGGTTTTCCGGTGATCTTTGCAACTGGAAGCCACAGGGTTCTTCCAGGTAAGAGAGGAGTGTGAGGAGATGCCGGGAAAAATCTTTTATGATGTTGAAATTCAGTGAGGAAGATGCAATTTGAAAATTCATTTTTAAACCCTAGTTTTGATGGGTTTTATGATTTGGGTCATTTCGATCTGATCAATTGACCGAGAGCTATGATACTTGGAGGATGTGTAGTAGGTGTGTGAAGGAGCTCGAGGCCGGAGGGGTCGACTCTCAGGTGGTCGGAGCGGCGAGATATAGGCGTTGACAGGTTTTGGGAAATCTTGGTTTGCTGTTTCCAGGCTTGCGTGTATAGCTCAATTGTGATTTGAGCTACTGTGGTGGATACTGGAGTTCGTGTTCGAGTTTGGTGATTGTCTCTGTTGAGATGAGGTGTTGGAGGATGGCTGGTGATGGCTGGAGCCACGGTGCACGTGCACCGTGCAGTTGAATTCAGGGGAAATTGCTTTGTGGGTTGGCCTGTGTTGGTTTGCTCGAGTAATTATGGTGAGTTGCCCGAAACAGTAGTGTGTTTGACTCGGGGATATGGTGTAGCAAACTCGAAGTAATTTGTGGGGGTTTTTGTTTACAGGTTTTATAAACCTGTAACCTCTGGGTTTTTTTTTAAAAAAAACCTGAATCTTTTAAATGATTAAGAAAATTTAAATCATATTTAAATTCAAGTTTGAATTTATTTGAATTCAAGATTAATTTAACATCCCAGTTTAAATAAAATAAAGTTTAAAGGAAAAGAATTTTTATAGGTTTAATAAACCTGAACTTGTTTTATCAAATATTGTTTACAAACCTGAAAGTATTTAAGATTTTAAAATTTAAACTGGATTTAAAAAGTATAGAGCAAGTTTTAAACAAAGTTTTAAAATAAGTTTAAAGTCTTAATTCAAAATGAGTTGAATTATAAGATTTAAAAATATATAAGTTTTATAAAGATAGAAGGTTTTTAACAACTTTGAATTTGTTAAAAGTATTTTATAAAACGTTTTAAAATCTGAAGTTTAAGGTTTAAACAGAGTTTAAAATTTAAATTTAAATCTGGATTCAAAGCTAATTTGAATCTTAAGTTTAAATCTGGAATCAAAGTCGAATATGTATTTCAGTTTTTGAAATTGAAAGAAAACTTGAAGTTGAAAGATTTAAACTAAATATAAATTAAGTTATTGAGATGCTAAAGTTATAATTTGTTTAAACTTTGATAAGTTTAAATTATTTTCATTTCAAAACTTGTATTTAAAATGAAATTTAGAAGCAAGTTCAAAGCACTTTGTTTTAAATAAAATTTGTTTTTAAACATAATTTAAAATTGTTTTATTTTAAAGTTAAGTTAAGAATTAATGTTTTGAAATTAAATTATTAAAAAGGTAATTAAGAAATAATTAATTAATTTAATTAATTAATTATTAAGGTTTAATGCATATTGATTTAGGGGTTAATCAATTTGAAATTTAGATCATTAATTAGATTATTTAATTAATGATTAATAAATTATTAATTAAGTAATTAATTTTTAATCAAGTTTAATTTATCTTAATAATTAGACTTTAAATTATAGATAATTAAATTTGTAATTAATTTAAGTTAATTACTTTATAAAATAATTAGAGAAGGGTTAATGATGGTCATTAAACCAGGATTATTTACATAATTAATTAATGTGATTAATTTTTATAATTAATTAGATTAACTAATTTATTAATAATCAATTGTAAATGGTTTGAGTAATTACTTAATAAAGTAATTAAGAAATTAATTACTAAATGTAATTAATTTAGTTTAATGGGATTGTTTAAATTAATTAATTAATTTTAATTAATTTTAAACATTTGGATTTTATAAATAATTACTTTATGTAATTAATGATTTGGAAATTACTTAGTTAAGTAATTGTTTAATAATTACAGAATGTAATTAAATGAAGATGTTAAAAATGAAGTAATTTGTGTTTAAATTACTTATTAATTAATCAAGGGATTAATTAAGAAATTAATTAAGGATAATTAATTTGTTTAATATGGTAATTAAGTTAATTAATTACTTAAGGTAATTAATAAAAGGGAATCATTAATGATCTTAATTAATGATGTAATTAAAGTTGATTAATTTAGATTAATTAATCAATAATAAGTAATTAAAGGAAATTAATTAATGTAATTAATTAAGAATAAATGTAATTAGTTATGATTAATTAATTAATTGAAGTAATTAAAGGTTAATTACTGTTTGTTTGAGAATAATTAATTTGTGAAATTAATTAAGGATAATTACATGATGTAATTAAGGATAATTAATCAAGAGTGATTAATTAAAATGATTAATAATGAATGATTAATTAATTGATTGTAATCAATTAAATAATTGAGAAAGCAAGATTTATATTGGTAAAGAAATTAACTTAATTTATTTTAAATTAATTAAAGATGAAGTAACTAATTTAATTCATTTTAAATTAATTAGAAATAGAGATAGTTAATTTAATTCATTTTAAATTAATTATATTGTGATAAGTAAATCTTTGCTTATGGATAAATGGATGACATTGATTGTCTTGGATGCTTTGTGATCTCAGTAATGAGATAAATGATATTGTGTGGTATGAATGTTTTGATTGTATTGTGATGATAACGTAGATTATCAATTGGGATGTTGATATATGGATTATCTATTATGATATTGATAATGTGAATTACCTGTTATGTGATAATGGTAGATTATCAATTATTGATTTGTGAGTTATCTATCTATGTATATAGATACTATATTGAATTGTTTTAAACCTTTAAAACAACTTGGACCTTAAAAGACACACTTTGGATTTCGATGAGACCGGGATCGGGTTTCCATATTTGGATATCCGAAAACCACATCGATTCCAAATAACGTTAGGTCGTGAATCCAAGTGGAGCGAGTGAAGAGTCGAGGTGTAAGGGCTATACGTCAGTATAACTCTATGGGTGATTCCGTAATGAGTTTGACGGAATAGTACTTATAGATTCGAGATGGTGGTTTAGAGTGCAAGGGTTATCGTCGTTAACTCTGAGGGTGATTCCAAAACGAGTGTAACGAGATAATGCCTTCGGTTTCGTTCGAACCCGGAACGAACTTGTATGGATTGAATGCTTTCAGAACATCGCCAGGAGGACGATGAGCATTCTAAGATGATATGTCCTATAAAGGTAATCGTAGCCTCAAGCCTCATCAACTTGGAATGGCTAAAACAGGGGAGGTGCAGCAAGGCTTCGTGGGTCGCACCCACTAGAGAGCGAGATTTACCCCTGTCTAGAGGTCCCTTTATATTTCGGCTGTGTGGACGGTTTTGAGCTCCAACCGTCGGGGTTGTCTTGTTCGGAACTATTCAGTAAGGAATGGGTCCGGCTTTATGTTGCAGGGGAGTGGGAGTACTCCTCGGTACGGTGATCTAGGACACGTACTGTGACGGACAGTACCCCAGTAGGCCTGCCATTGTATGGAATCCAAAATCCAATAAGTGCCAACGGTTTTGATTGTATTACCCACTTTTGTGGCTAGTAGCTGGAATTTAATAATGTAACAATTTTGGCAATTTCTTATTTATTTGAAAACCCTAGACACTATTATAATATCATCTGATTTCCTATAAAATGTTTTGGTTAGCGTAAGGTAAAAACTTTTCCATGTTTATGTGTGGGAAGTCTTACGTGATACCTTTCTTTTCAAAGGTTTTTCAAAGTTAAGCAACTTTAACCTGTTACTCACACCAGACCCATGTCTAACCCGGAGTTAATTTTTGTTTTTCATAAACTCTTGGGTACTCAAATTTTTACGAGTAGCCAAGGGATTCAGGTTAGGATTTTTGTTTGGCTTGACGAATTCTGGAGGAGCAATGGAGCAGGAGGCTTCTGCGTATAGCTATAGAGTATTCCACTGTGTAGTTTTCTCTGAGTCGTTTCTTGTGTTGTATTAAGATTGTATAACTAGACAGGTGTTTATAACTGTCTAGTATGTGTTGTATATCTGTGTAACTCTGATAATGGTTGTAAACTATGTAATATTAATGTTATTAATATAATTTATTCATTCCGCTGTGTAGATTCTGATGTTGTTTCTTTCTTCTCTTCTTTCTATTCTCTTTTCTATCCCTTTCTTTCTCAAAGATGATGCGATTTTCCGGAGGTGGAAAGTCGGGTCGTCGCATCGTCGGACCTTACACCCCGGAAATGGTCAAAGCGGGAAGAATGCGGCAAGGTTATTAGGGGGTAGTGCCCCTTTAGTATATGTCATTCCTTCTAGATAGAGGTGGTATCATGGTATGGAGCCCAAATACTTAACCTATGTTGTTGCAGCAAATTTATTGTTTTGTGGTTGTTGGAAGTCGAGGATCCTCGGATATAGATCGGTTACGATCGGGGAATGACATATTCGTGTCAGTAGTTACCCAGTTAGGGGTAACCCGGCCTTGTGTTGGCATAGATCCGGTTAGGTTTTCGGGTCGTCTTTCCTGAGGCGTACCCATGTGGCAATGGGAAGTTCCTTGGCCTGACCATTTGTTGGAAATCCAAAGAAACAATACGATCTTGTACGGTTTTAGTTGTAGAACCTATCATTCACTTATGGTGGCGCCCGACTATTTCTATGGTAGTTATAGTAGGCATACGATAATGGTCGTATGTTGGCTAAGATTTATATCTTTACTTTCGAAATGATTTTTCCTACACTATGCACTAGTAATAATATCAAATGTTTCTTTTAAATGCGTATCAAGCATCTTTGACTATCATAAGGAGAAATCTCCTCCGATTCTGCGTTTGCACTGTGTGTCAGTGCGGGAGGCCTTATGGTAGTCTCATTTTTTAAAAAGCATTGCGAATCTACTTTAAAATTATCATGTTCTTTGTTTTAAAGATAAATAACTGTTTTAAGTTCTCACACCAGTCACATGACTGACCTGGAGTTTATTGTTTCCCTTCCTAAACTCTGGGTGCCCACCAATTTCCACATGGGCAGTCAAGAGTTAGGTTATTAGGATATTCTGGAATTCTGGAGGCAAGCTGGATGGCATGGCGTATCAACTAGTATATAGTTTTTCTTTTCCGCTGTTTGTTGTTGTACACTCTGATGATGAAATGTAATGTAATGTGATGTAATGTAACAACTGATGTAGTTCTTTGATTAAAAGATTATTCATTTATCTATTATATGTTATTCCGCTGCGATTGTTAGATTCTGATATTGTTTGTTGTTACTTTCTGTTCTGTTCTATCTTTTTCTTTCTTCTTCTACCTCTTTCCTTTTCTTAAAACCCTAAGTGTTCGGTTTTCCGGCATTCGATTGCTCGGCAGTTGATACAGTGAATGTATTGATGTCATTTTTTCGGAAGTCGAAGAATCGGGTCCTTACAGTCGAGGAATTGTAAGTTGGGAAATGTTAGAAACGTGTTAATTGTGTTGATTTCTTCTTGTCTACCAAAATCACTAATACTATACTTAACACTAAAAGTTAATGAGGTAGACTTATCTATTTGTGATATTTAAGAATGAAGTGTTAAGGAAAATCTTGGATGCAACAAGTGCTCTAACTTACCTGGCTTCACTCTTGGGCGGGGAAATAGTTAATTTGGAATGTCAAAAACCATATAAGCGTACAAATCGTGATTTGTGTAATCAATTTTTTTGGACTAGATAATCGATTAGTTGATTATAAAATGTTACCAAATATTGACTTAAGAAGTTATTGAAAGGCTTTGCCATTTCATATCAATGAGAACCCCAGGGTTAAGCACTGGTTCAAAACTTCTCTAGCTTTCGCTTACTTTTGACAGAACTAGAATTGGTTGGCCGAAAATTCAACAAATTAGTTTTAAAGAGATTGGATCATAAGAGTTTTATTTATCAAATACCACTTCAAAAATAGTATACGACTTCTATGTTTTGGAAATGGTTGTGAAGTGAAATGTTATAGAGTTGAACCGTCAATCCTAAGGTTAACTCCATAGAAGAGGTCAACATTAAAATTTCAAAGGATGCTATCATGTAGGACTGCCTATCGTAAGAAGTATTCCTAGGGAGATGATAGCATTAGCATTCGGTGGAGGACTTGTGCGAGTAACCTATATGGTGGTTCGAGAGTCATTTGAGATACTCGAATCTATGTAGTGATTTGTTATTTGTTCGAGATAAAGGAATCCACCTAGGGATTCGTATTCTGTTCGAGTGATGAAGACTTGAGTGAGACATGCCAAGCGTAACCCCCACATCGAAAATGATTAAAACAGAGTAGGTCTCCCAACTTAAGGATAGCGACATATGTCAGGGTATTATCAAATCTATATCTAGAGATACTTATCGATTATTGGTCAACGGGAGTTGATGATATTCGGTTCACGTTGTCTATGTTTATGTTTGGACACTGGGTCGCTTGTGTTTACCTAAATGGTATATTTATCTAGAGATGTACGACACTCGGAAGGTATTTTTTCGCCCTTTGCAGGAGATTGGATTTAACTTTCCCAAAGAGATCTCCATGGAAAATTCCATTGTGCGAATGTACTTTATCGGTTTTAAAAGTTACCTAAATATATAGTGCTGTGACAAGCATCACAACTATTTAATATGATTTATTTTCTAAACTATAGACATTATCTATCATAGCACTATATTAAACTTAATGAATGGTTGGTTTCTTTGAGGGGAAAACCATTATGGGAATCTATATTGTCTTAATGGTTACTATTACTTGTTGCATATTTCTTGCCTTTCTCATGCTAGTTTTCCAGACTGATCCGGATGTTATTTTTTTATAACACTTGGGTCAACCCCGTGTATGTTTCCAGATTCCGCTATGGATGCTTTGGAGCTTATGGAGAAGAGCTAGATGATTATCTTCCGTAGTATCTCATTTCCTTTGCATTTATGTATTACGTATACCAGCACTGTGAGGACAGGAAGTTATAACTGTCTAAACTGATGATAGTACTTAGGTTTTAGTAACTCTATTATTTCTGTATTTGGAGTAACCCTTTGTACAATGCCTTTGATATTATATATTATCTTTCCGTCGTGATATTCTAATGTTGTTTCTTCCTTTCGTGTTCTATCCTTTTTATATTTTCCCCTAACTTTCTATCTTTATGACACTTGGGTGCTCGCACATGAATACGATGGATGTATTTAGTGTTGACATTCGAGGGTCAAAAGGTCAGGTTGTTAAGTTGGTACCAGAACTTGAGGTTGAGCGAACACCTTAGCTTTGGTTGGGTATGCCTCATTAGAAATAGGATAAGCGGCGTCATAGAATTAGTCAAGTGTATTATGCATATGAGAGGATATTTGTATTTTAAAAACTAAACTTTTAAATTATTCCTTAGGAATATCTCCTTCCAGTAACTCCTTCTTTGAAATAACTATATCCTTTAATTTTCTAAAGTTGTTCAACTTTGATTAGGTAGTAGGAACTATGGATAGTAAAGCTTTTAATGCTGAGAGAGATGTAGTAAAAAAAGTGGTATAGGTTCTACCATGGAAAGACCATGCTTCGATATGGCATGAGTTTGAGGGATGGGTAGAAAGAGGTTCAATAACACTGAGACTATCATCGAAGCCTAGGCTTGGATTAGTTTGTGAAACATGGTATGCAAGGATATGAAAAATCATATCTAGGGAGCATCAAAGAATATTATAAGTATGGATTTTTGGTTCGAAGGTTTGGCTCCAAGGCTATCTATATCTACACCAATCGAAAGCAACAAACCAAAGTTTCAGAAGTTAAAGTACATATCCAATCTTTTTTGCCATCGATTTGGGTAGAAGGTCCACTTTGCTAAAGATTGTAAGACGGAAGGGGGAGGAAAAGTAGTTGAGCAACCAATTGCAAAGGTACCAAAGTTTGAATCATTGGCAGTCAAGGCAAAGTTGGGATCGAGGACTTGCTATAAGTGCGATCAACCTGGTCATATAGTTAGAGTTTCCTAATGCTTCAAATAAGACAACATCCTAGAGCATTTGAATTTAATTCAAAACCTTCCACTTCTGTAGCTGTGAAGGGGTAGTAGATTCTTATGGGTATACCATTTTTTATAGTTTACCTATTCGTTTTTGATTTAAATATTAGTGCTTCTTGTAGTTTAATATCCTATAACCTTTTTAAATCATGTTTGGTCAATTTAGGCACATTGATTGGTATTGATTTATGCTCAAATAGTTTATAAGCTGTTTTACCTTTCTATATCATGGGTTAGGTAGATAGTTTTATGGGTACACTGAACAACACCTTGTGAACTAAGCTTCACGATTTGACTATAAGACATGTGGTGATAATGTTGGGTAAGAAGTTAAAATTACGTAAAGGATATTTACTATAATCAAAAAGGAAAGATAGAATATTCTGGAAATAAATATTTTTGAAAACAATTTCATATAAGAAAGTGATTTTATTTAAGTATGGTTTATACACGAAAAGGATTTGCAGAAAGAATTTGAGAACTTATATATCCGGTGTCTTTGAAACCGTTTTTCAAGATTTTGGCAAAAATAATAATAGTATTATTTGAAAGTAAATATTTCGAGAAATTGATTTAGGAAATTGAGATCATGATACTTAGTATTATTATATGAAGTATTTGATACCGCTTTGGAATGATTTTGACTAAGTGCCAAGAGTATGGTTTGGATGTACTAAACTCATTTCTGTCTCTTGAAAATAATTTTGGTGATGACTGCAGCATCATCGATGTTCATTTTCGGGTTTCTAAGTGTGGAATGCTATAAAATTGTTTTGGTAAAATAGATTTTGATTTAATCCCAAAGTATGATTTGATATACAAAGGTTATTGTATATGTTTCAAAATGATTGAAATTAAAACAGGTGTTTAGTTTTAGATTTTTCTGTAAATAAATTGGAACTTTGTTAGGTTATAATATGTTTCTTGATAGTTTTCATTGTTAAAATGAAATGGAATTTTCGATGATTTTGGATATTCGAGAACTTCCGAATTGTTATAGAACTAGTAGTTAAGTATTTTTGAAAATATAAAATTGAGTTTATATAACACTTTAATTTGGAGAGATAGTAAGTTAAAACAAGTGCTAAATGGTTAAACATTCTTATTAGGTAAAACAAAATGTTTTTTGTTATATACTCTTAGGATGTAATGGAGTATTATATGAACATGAACTTCAGTTTTAAAATGTGGTGAATTTATGATTTAAGATATGTCGCATACATGATTTAGTATTCAATTTATATTATTAGTATAAATGAATGTGATTAAAAAGTAATTGTTGTAGTTAGAAACCAATAGGATAAACACGTAAGTTGTACGTAGAACATTTTATTCACATGACTATTCTTGATCTAATATTCAAGTACATGTTTCTGAGGTGGTTTACATCGGTCCAAAAAAGGATTTTTCACTTGATTCTTAACAGCAAACATTGATTCAGATTCAGGATACGATCCTAAAGTTTTCTATCATAGTATATGGCTATGCATGAAGAATGGAGGCTTCTAATCAAAGAACCAAATCAGAGTCTGCACTAGAGAGGTCAAGTGATCTATATTAGTTAGGAACTGAAATTTATGTGATCGAACAAGTAATTGGATTGGATTTTCTAGAGCAAGTATCCCGGTATATATATATACACCTGGGGAAACTCGATGAAAATTTTATCCAGAATTTGTCTGGATAATTAGATTTGTTTAATTGATTGTTTATGGTTGTTAGCATATGTTTGATGTATGCTTGTGTTTTTAAATTAAAATTTAATAAGGTTATTAAATTACCTTTGTTTTAAATTTCGAGGACGAAATTCTTTTAAGGGGGAAGGACTGTAATATCCCGGAATTTTTAACAATGTCAATATAATAATCTGTGGTTAAAATTAAATTGATATTGATATTCTGATGATAATTATTCAAAATAAATTTAATAATCTTCTTCAATAAATATTTAAATTGGTTATTTTAACTTTTAAATTATAAATTGATTTCCATCTATAATATAAATATATGGTTTATATTTTAAATAGATTGGTTTTAATTTCAACAAATAAAGTATATTTTTCTAGTTTTATTATTTGTAGTAATTTTGGAAAATTTGTTTTATTTAATATTTAAGCTTTTCAAAGTTAAATAAATGATTTTGGTTTAAAATTTAATAAATGAATCATGTTTTAAATTTCTAATATATACATTTTAAATTGGAAATTTTGTTTTAAATTAGCATTGAGTTTTAAATTTAGAATAAACAAATAAAATGGTTCTATGACTTAATAAAATAAATATTTTATTAATAAAAATATAATTTCTTGTAAAATGATTTTAATTTAATAATAAGATATTTCTAAAAACAATATCAATAGTGTATTGTCTTTATAAATAGGTTTTGAATAAGAATGGCAATTGTTATTTCAAAAATTTATTTTGTATTCATAACTTGATTTTTAAAATATTATATTTGAATTTAAATTTAAAAATCCAAAGTATAGATTTTTTTCTTTTTCTTTTAATTTTTATATGTATAAGTTTTAATTTATAAACATGATTTATTTTTATTTCTTTTACAAATAAATACATATGAAATATCAATTAACAAATCAATTAGGCCCAATGCATATATTAACATGTAAATTTAAATACAAATTACCTTTCAAAGACAAGTGTATGATTTTAAGCAACATATAAACAAGTGTAATTAGAGTAAGCATTTCATTTGACAAATGTTGAGACTATTTACAATTGGCATTTGAATTTTGTTTTCTTTTATTTTTATTTACAAATAATTTCAGCCTTTATATGAACAAACCCTTTTCCATTCCAGTCTTTTTTCTTTTCAAAATCTAAAGCTTAGTTAAAAAATCTGAAAACACTTTCTCTAAAACCAAAATCAGTAAATCCTCTTCATTGCAAAATCAGTAATTCCTTTTCAAAATCAAAGCAATCAAAGCAACTGCATATTCAAAATCAAAACAACCTCATATCAAAGACCAAAATTTCTGCAAACAAGTTTTAGTTTAAAAATGCAGTTCATTCTCCTATAAATCATATCAAATCTGTAGCCATCTATTTCCAAATAAAAAGAAAAACTGCATTTTTCCTGCAATCTGAAGAAATAGAATTTTTGCATGCATCTGGAAATGAAGCATATCTGCATCATTTTCTTCTCTGTAATCTGGAAAGATTTTCTGCAAATAAACCTACACTTTAAATCTTCACAACTTCAAACCTGAGGCATGTTCAAAAACATCTTTTTGGAGACATGCAAGCAGTTTTAAGCAATTCAAAGGAAATTCGTCTGTTGCAAAATTTAAAATGGGGCAAACCTGCATTTTCAATCTGCTTATTCTAAGAGCTTTTCAATCAGGCTCTGTTTTCTTCTAAAAGGTGAGTACCTCTAAAATCTAAAATTTTATTTAGGTTGCATGCTAAAATGTTTTGATAGAAATAAGTATTGTTGTGTATTTATAAAGTCTGTTGTAAATATGTTTGTGCATGCTGTTATGTGCTCTGTTTGTTCACGGATCCATTTTTCTATTTAAAAACCTCAACACTTGATTTAAATGGTGATAGTATCTGAATTTTTAAACCAAAGAAGTTTTCTTATCATAGATTAGAAAAAAAAATTAAATCAAACTGAATAGAGTTTGTTGCCTCTGGAAATATTGGAAATATTAGAGCATGTGGATTGTAACCAAAATTCAAACATTGTAAATTTGTAATTCAGTAGCACAAATCAAAAGCATTTACCAAAACATGATTTTTAAATCAGAAATCAGGATTCTTAGGAATAGGATAAGGGTGCAGTTTGGATATTGAGTGGAAATGGGAATTTAAGGTTTTCCGGTGATCTTTGCAACTGGAAGCCATAGGGTTCTTCCAGGTAAGAGAGGAGTGTGAGGAGATGCCGGGAAAAATCTTTTATGATGTTGAAATTCAGTGAGGAAGATGCAATTTGAAAATTCATTTTTAAACCCTAGTTTTGATGGGTTTTATGATTTCGGTCATTTCGATCTGATCAATTGACCGAGAGCTATGATACTTGGAGGATGTGTAGTAGGTGTGTGAAGGAGCTCGAGGCCGGAGGGGTCGACTCTCAGGTGGTCGGAGCGGCGAGATATAGGCGTTGACAGGTTTTGGGAAATATTGGTTTGCTGTTTCCAGGCTTGGGTGTATAGCTCAATTGTGATTTGAGCTACTGTGGTGGATACTGGAGTTCGTGTTCGAGTTTGGTGATTTTCTCTGTTGAGATGAGGTGTTGGAGGATGGCTGGTGATGGCTGGAGCCACGGTGCACGTGCACCGTGCAGTTGAATTCAGGGGAAATTGCTTTGTGGGTTGGCCTGTGTTGGTTTGCTCGAGTAATTATGGTGAGTTGCCCGAAGCAGTAGTGTGTTTGACTCGGGGATATGGTGTTGCAAACTCGAAGTAATTTGTGGGGGTTTTTGTTTACAGGTTTTATAAACCTGTAACCTCTGGGTTTTTTTTAAAAAAAACCTGAATCTTTTAAATGATTAAGAAAATTTAAATCATATTTAAATTCAAGTTTGAATTTATTTGAATTCAAGATTAATTTAACATCCCAGTTTAAATAAAATAAAGTTTAAAGGAAAAGAATTTTTACAGGTTTAATAAACCTGAACTTGTTTTATCAAATATTGTTTACAAACCTGAAAGTATTTAAGATTTTAAAATTTAAACTGGATTTAAAAAGTGTAGAGCAAGTTTTAAACAAAGTTTTAAAATAAGTTTAAAGTCTTAATTCAAAATGAGTTGAATTATAAGATTTAAAAATATATAAGTTTTATAAAGATAGAAGGTTTTTAACAACTTTGAATTTGTTAAAAGTATTTTATAAAACGTTTTAAAATCTGAAGTTTAAGGTTTAAACAGAGTTTAAAATTTAAATTTAAATCTGGATTCAAAGCTAATTTGAATCTTAAGTTTAAATCTGGAATCAAAGTCGAATATGTATTTCAGTTTTTGAAATTGAAAGAAAACTTGAAGTTGAAAGATTTAAACTAAATATAAATTAAGTTATTGAGATGCTAAAGTTATAATTTGTTTAAACTTTGATAAGTTTAAATTATTTTCATTTCAAAACTTGTATTTAAAATGAAATTTAGAAGCAAGTTCAAAGCACTTTGTTTTAAATAAAATTTATTTTTAAACATAATTTAGAATTGTTTTATTTTAAAGTTAAGTTAAGAATTAATGTTTTGAAATTAAATTATTAAAAAGGTAATTAAGAAATAATTAATTAATTAATTAATTAATTATTAAGGTTTAATGCTTATTGATTTAGGGGTTAATCAATTTGAAATTTAGATCATTAATTAGATTATTTAATTAATGATTAATAAATTATTAATTAAGTAATTAATTTTTAATCAAGTTTAATTTATCTTAATAATTAGACTTTAAATTATAGATAATTAAAGATGATTAAATTTGTAATTAATTTAAGTTAATTACTTTATAAAATAATTAGAGAAGCGTTAATGATGGTCATTAACCAGGATTATTTAAATAATTAATTAATGTGATTAATTTTTATAATTAATTAGATTAACTAATTTATTAATAATCAATTGTAAATGGTTTGAGTAATTACTTAATAAAGTAATTAAGAAATTAATTACTAAATGTAATTAATTTAGTTTAATGGGATTGTTTAATTTAATTAATTAAGTTTAATTAATTTTAAACATTTGGGTTTTATAAATAATTACTTTATGTAATTAATGATTTGGAAATTACTTAGTTAAGTAATTGTTTAATAATTACAGAATGTAATTAAATGAAGATGTTAAAAATGAAGTAATTTGGATTTAAATTACTTATTAATTAATCAAGGGATTAATTAAGAAATTAATTAAGGATAATTAATTTGTTTAATATGGTAATTAAGTTAATTAATTACTTAAGGTAACTAATAAAAGGGAATCATTAATTATCTTAATTAATGATGTAATTAAAGTTGATTAATTTAGATTAATTAATCAATAATAAGTAATTAAAGGAAATTAATTAATGTAATTAATTAAGAATAAATGTAATTTGTTATGATTAATTAATTAATTGAAGTAATTAAAGGTTAATTACTGTTTGTTTGAGAATAATTAATTTGTGAAATTAGTTAAGGATAATTACATGATGTAATTAAGGATAATAATCAAGAGTGATTAATTAAAATGATTAATAATGAATGATTAATTAATTGATTGTAATCAATTAAATAATTGAGAAAGCAAGATTTATATTGGTAAAGAAATTAATTTAATTTATTTTAAATTAATTAAAGATGAAGTAACTAATTTAATTCATTTTAAATTAATTAGAAATAGAGATAGTTAATTTAATTCATTTTAAATTAATTATATTGTGATAAGTAAATCTTTGCTTATGGATAAATGGATGACATTGATTGTCTTGGATGCTTTGTGATCTCAGTAATGAGATAAATGATATTGTGTGGTATGAATGTTTTGATTGTATTGTGATGATAACTTAGATTATCAATTGGGATGTTGATATATGGATTATCTATTATGATATTGATAATGTGAATTACCTGTTATGTGATAATGGTAGATTATCAATTATTGATTTGTGAGTTATCTATCTATGTATATAGATACTATATTGAATTGTTTTAAACCTTTAAAACAACTTGGACCTTAAAAGACACACTTTGGATTTCGATGAGACCGGGATCGGGTTTCCATATTTGGATATCCGAAAACCACATCGATTCCAAATAACGTTAGGTCGTGAATCCAAGTGGAGCGAGTGAAGACTCGAGGTGTAAGGGCTATACGTCAGTATAACTATATGGGTGATTCCGTAATGAGTTTGACGGAATAGTACTTATAGATTCGAGATGGTGGTTTAGAGTGCAAGGGTTATCGTCGTTAACTCTGAGGGTGATTCCAAAACGAGTGTAACGAGATAATGCCTTCGGTTTCGTTCGAACCCGGAACGAACTTGTATGGATTGGATGCTTTAAGAACATCGCCAGGAGGACGATGAGCATTCTAAGATGATATTTCCTATAAAGGTAATCGTAGCCTCAAGCCTCATCAACTGGGAATGGCTAAAACAGGGAAGGTGCAGCAAGGCTTCGTGGGTCGCACCCACTAGAGAGCGAGATTTACCCCTGTCTAGAGGTCCCTTTATATTTCGGCTGTGTGGACGGTTTTGAGCTCCAATCGTCGGGGTTGTCTTGTTCGGAACTATTCAGTAAGGAATGGGTCCGGCTTTGTGTTGCAGGGGAATGGGAGTACTCCTCGGTACGGTGATCTAGGACACGTACTGTGACGGACGGTACCCCAGTAGGCCTGCCATTGTATGGAATCCAAAATCCAATAAGTGCCAACGGTTTTGATTGTATTACCCACTTTTGTGGCTAGTAGCTGGAATTTAATAATGTAACAATTTTGGCTATTTCTTATTTATTTGAAAACCCTAGACACTATTATAATATCATCGGATTTCCTATAAAATGTTTTGGTTAGCGTAAGGTAAAAACTTTTCCATGTTTATGTGTGGGAAGTCTTACGTGATACCTTTCTTTTCAAAGGTTTTTCAAAGTTAAGCAACTTTAACCTGTTACTCACACCAGACCCATGTCTGACCCGGAGTTAATTTTTGTTTTTCATAAACTCTTGGGTACTCAAATTTTTACGAGTAGCCAAGGGATTCAGGTTAGGATTTTTGTTTGGCTTGACGAATTCTAGAGGAGAAATGGAGCAGGAGGCTTCTGCATATGGCTATAGAGTATTCCACTGTGTAGGTTTCTCTGAGTCGTTTCTTGTGCTGTATTGAGATTGTATAACTAGACAGGTGTTTATAACTGTCTAGTATGTGTTGTATATCTGTGTAACTTTGATAATGGTTGTAAACTATGTAATATTTATGTTATTAATATAATTTATTCATTCCGCTGTGTAGATTCTGATGTTGTTTCTTTCTTCTCTTCTTACTATTCTCTTTTCTATCCCTTTCTTTCTTAAAGACGATGCGATTTTCCGGAGGTGGAAAGTCGGGTCGTCGCATCGTCGGACTTCACACCCCGGAAATGGTCAAAGCGGGAAGAATGCGGCAAGGTTATTAGGGGGTAGTGCCCCTTTAGTATATGTCATTCCTTCTAGATAGAGGTGGTATCATGGTATGGAGCCCAAACACTTAACCTATGTTGTTGCAGCAAATTTATTGTTTTGTGGTTGTTGGAAGTCGAGGATCCTCGGATATAGATCGGTTACGATTGGGGAATGACATATTCGTGTCAGTAGTTACCCAGTTAGGGGTAACCCGGCCTTGTGTTGGCATAGATCCGGTTAGGTTCTCGGGTCGTCTTTCCAGAGGCGTACCCATGTGGCAATGGGAAGTTCCTTGGCCTGACCATTTGTTGGAAATCCAAAGAAACAATACGATCTTGTACGGTTTTAGTTGTAGAACCTATCATTCACTTATGGTGGCGCCCGACTATTTGGATGGTAGTTATAGTAGGCATACGATAATGGTCGTATGTTGGCTAAGATTTATATCTTTACTTTCGAAATGATTTTTCCTACACTATGCACTAGTAATAATATCAAATGTTTCTTTTAAATGTGTGTCAAGCATCTTTGACTATCATAAGGAGAAATCTCCTCTGATTCTGCGTTTGCACTGTGTGTCAGTGCGGGAGGCCTTATGGTAGTCTCATTTTTTAAAAAGAATTGTGAATCTACTTTAAAATTATCATGTTCTTTGTTTTAAAGATAAATAACTGTTTTAAGTTCTCACACCAGTCACATGACTGACCTGGAGTTTATTGTTTCCCTTCCTAAACTCTTGGTGCCCACCAATTTCCACATGTGCACTCAAGAGTTAGGTTATTAGGATATTATGGAATTCTGGAGGCAAGATGGATGGCATGGCGTATCAACTAGTATATAGTTTTTCTTTTCCGCTGTTTGTTGTTGTACACTCTGATGATGAAATGTAATGTAATGTGATGTGATGTAACAACTGATGTAGTTCTTTGATTAAAAGATTATTCATTTATCTATTATATGTTGTTCCGCTGCGATTGTTAGATTCTGATATTGTTTGTTGTTACTTTCTGTTCTGTTCTATCTTTTTCTTTCTTCTTCTACCTCTTTCCTTTTCTTAAAACCCTAAGTGTTCGGTTTTCCGGCATTCGATTGCTCGGCAGTTGATACAGTGAATGTATTGATGTCATTTTTTCGGAAGTCGAAGAATCGGGTCCTTACAGTCGAGGAATTGTAAGTTGGAAAATGTTAGAAACGTGTTAATTGTGTTGATTTCTTCTTGTCTACCAAAATCACCAATACTATACTTAACACTAAAAGTTAATGAGGTAGACTTATCTATTTGTGATATTCAAGAATGAAGTGTTAAGGAAAATCTTGGATGCAACAAGTGCTCTAACTTACCTGGCTTCACTCTTGGGCGGGGAAATAGTTAATTTGGAATGTCAAAAACCATCTAAGCGTACAAATCGTGATTTGTGTAATCAATTGTTTTGGACTAGATAATCGATTAGTTGATTATCAAATGTGACCAAATATTGACTTAAGAAGTTATTGAAAGGCTTTGCCAGTTCATATCAATGAGAACCCCAGGGTTAAGCACTGGTTCAAAACGTCTCTAGCTTTCGCTTACTTTTGAAAGAACTAGAATTGGTTGGCTGAAAATTCAACGAATTAGTTTTAAAGAGATTGGATCATAAGAGTTTTATTTATCAAATACCACTTCAAAAATAGTATACGACTTCTATGTTTTGGAAATGGTTGTGAAGTGAAATGTTATAGAGTTGAACCGTCAATCCTAAGGTTAACTCCATAGAAGAGGTCAACATTAAAATTTCAAAGGATGCTATCATGTAGGACTGCCTATCTTAAGAAGTATTCCTAGGTAGATGATAGCATTAGCATTCGGTGGAGGACTTGTGCGAGTAACCTATATGGTGGTTCGAGAGTCATTTGAGATACTCGAATCTATGTAGTGATTTGTTATTTGTTCGAGATAAAGGAATCCACCTAGGGATTCGTATTCTGTTCGAGTGATGAAGACTTGAGTGAGACATGCCAAGCGTAACCCCCACATCGAAAATGATTAAAACAGAGTAGGTCTCCCAACTTAAGGATAGCGACATATGTCAGGGTATTATCAAATCTATATCTAGAGATACTTATCGATTATTGGTCAACGGGAGTTGATGATATTCGGTTCACGTTGTCTATGTTTATGTTTGGACACTGGGTCGCTTGTGTTTACCTAAATGGTATATTTATCTAGAGATGTACGACACTCGGAAGGTATTTTTTCGCCCTTTGCAGGAGATTGGATTTAATTTCCCAAAGAGATCTCCATGGAAAATTCCATTGTGCGAATGTACTTTATCGGTTTTAAAAGTTACCTAAATATATAGTGCTGTGACAAGCATCACAACTATTTAATATGATTTATTTTCTAAACTATAGACATTATCTATCATAGCACTATATTAAACTTAATGAATGGTTGGTTTCTTTGAGGGGAAAACCATTATGGGAATCTATATTGTCTTAATGGTTACTATTACTTGTTGCATATTTCTTGCCTTTCTCATGCTAGTTTTCCAGACTGATCCGGATGTTATTTTTTTATAACACTTGGGTCAACCCCGTGTATGTTTCCAGATTCCGCTATGGATGCTTTGGAGCTTATGGAGAAGAGTTAGATGATTACCTTCCGTAGTATCTCATTTCCTTTGCATTTCTGTATTACGTATACCAGCACTGTGAGGACAGGAAGTTATAACTGTCTAAACTGATGATAGTACTTAGGTTTTAGTAACTCTATTATTTCTGTATTTAGAGTAACCCTTTGTACAATGCCTTTGATATTATATATTATCTTTCTGTCGTGATATTCTAATGTTGTTTCTTCCTTTCGTGTTCTATCCTTTTTTTATTTTCCCCTAACTTTCTATCTTTATGACACTTGGGTGCTCGCACATGAATACGATGGATGTATTTAGTGTTGACATTCGAGGGTCAAAAGGTCAGGTTGTTAAGTTGGTACCAGAACTTGAGGTTGAGCGAACACCTTAGCTTTGGTTGGGTATGCCTCATTAGAAATAGGATAAGCGGCGTCATAGAATTAGTCGAGTGTATTATGCATATGAGAGGATATTTGTATTTTAAAAACTAAACTTTTAAATTATTCCTTAGGAATATCTCCTTCTAGTAACTCCTTCTTTGAAATAACTATATCCTTTAATTTTCTAAAGTTGTTCAACTTTGATTAGGTAGTAGGAACTATGGATAGTAAAGCTTTTAATGCTGAGAGAGATGTAGTAAAAAAAGTGGTATAGGTTCTACCATGGAAAGACCATGCTTCGATATGGCATGAGTTTGAGGGATGGGTAGAAAGAGGTTCAATAGCACTGAGACTATCATCGAAGCCTAGGCTTGGATTAGTTTGTGCAACATGGTATGCAAGGATATAAAAATCATATCTAGGGAGCATCAAAGAATATTATAAGTACGGATTTTTGGTTCAAAGGTTTGGCTCCAAGGCTATCTATATCTACACCAATCGAAAGCAACAAGCCAAAGTTTCAGAAGTTAAAGTACATATCCAATCTTTTTTGCCATCGATTTGGGTAGAAGGGCCACTTTGCTAAAGATTGTAAGACGGAAGGGGGAGGAAAAGTAGTTGAGCAACCAATTGCAAAGGTACCAAAGTTTGAATCATTGGCAGTCAAGGCAAAGTTGGGATCGAGGACTTGCTATAAGTGCCATCAACCTGGTCATATAGTTAGAGTTTCCTAATGCTTCAAATAAGACAACATCCTAGAGCATTTGAATTTAATTCAAAACCTTCCACTTCTGTAGCTGTGAAGGGGTAGTAGATTCTTATGGGTATACCATTTTTTATAGTTTACCTATTCGTTTTTGATTTAAATATTAGTGCTTCTTGTAGTTTAATACCCTGTAACCTTTTTAAATCATGTTTGGTCAATTTAGGCACATTGATTGGTATTGATTTATGCTCAAATAGTTTATAAGCTGTTTTACCTTTCTATATCATGGGTTAGGTAGATAGTTTTATGGGTACACTGAACAACACCTTGTGAACTAAGCTTCACGATTTGACTATAAGACATGTGGTGATAATGTTAGGTAAGAAGTTAAAATTACGTAAAGGATATTTACTATAATCAAAAAGGAAAGATAGAATATTCTGGAAATAAATATTTTTGAAAACAATTTCATATAAGAAAGTGATTTTATTTAAGTATGGTTTATACACGAAAAGGATTTGCAGAAAGAATTTGAGAACTTATATATCCGGTGTCTTTGAAACCGTTTTTCAAGATTTTGGCAAAAATAATAATAGAATTATTTGAAAGTAAACATTTCGAGAAATTGATTTAGGAAATTGAGATCATGATACTTAGTATTATTATATGAAGTATTTGATACCGCTTTGGAATGATTTTGACTAAGTGCCAAGAGTATGGTTTGGATGTACTAAACTCACTTCTGTCTCTTGAAAATAATTTTGGTGATGACTGCAGCATCATCGATGTTCATTTTCGGGTTTCTAAGTGTGGAATGCTATAAAATTGTTTTGGTAAAATAGATTTTGATTTAATCCCAAAGTATGATTTGATATACAAAGGTTATTGTATATGTTTCAAAATGATTGAAATTAAAACAGGTGTTTAGTTCTAGACTTTTCTGTAAATAAATTGGAACTTTGTTAGGTTATGTTATGTTTCTTGATAGTTTTCATTGTTAAAATGAAATGGAATTTTCGATGATTTTGGATATTCGAGAACTTCCGAATTGTTATAGAACTAGTAGTTAAGTATTTTTGAAAATATAAAATTGAGTTTATATAACACTTTAATTTGGAGAGATAGTAAGTTAAAACAAGTGCTAAATGGTTAAACATTCTTATTAGGTAAAACAAAATGTTTTTTGTTATATACTCTTAGGATGTAATGGAGTATTATATGAACATGAACTTCAGTTTTAAAATGTGGTGAATTTATGATTTAAGATATGTCGCATACATGATTTAGTATTCAATTTATATTATTAGTATAAATGAATGTGATTAAAAAGTAATTGTTGTAGTTAGAAACCAATAGGATAAACACGTAAGTTGTACGTAGAACATTTTATTCACATGACTATTCTTGATCTAATATTCAAGTACATGTTTCTGAGGTGGTTTACATCGGTCCAAAAAAGGATTTTTCACTTGATTCTTAACAGCAAACATTGATTCAGATTCAGGATACGATCCTAAAGTTTTCTATCATAGTATATGGCTATGCATGAAGAATGGAGGCTTCTAATCAAAGAACCAAATCAGAGTCTGCACTAGAGAGGTCAAGTGATCTATATTAGTTAGGAACTGAAATTTATGTGATCGAACAAGTAATTGGATCGGATATTGCATACGGATGGTTCATGTGCATTGTACGGGCTTCAGTACATTTGTATACTATGTTTGCTGGCTTGTGAAGGGTTTAGGGAATGACTCTTCGATTTATTGTGTGGTAGCATAAATATCATCTAATTAATGACCTAAAGTTGTTTAGCATAAGGTATGCTTAATATATTGTTCATCATCCTTGGATGATGGGAGTGTTTGAACCTGAGCGAACATGAGCATTGGTTGCTAGTAATTATGAAAACTATTTGAGTATTTGTGTGCTTGTTCCTTTGTTAACAGTAGAAGTTCCATGAAGTGAGGATGCTCGGGGTAGTACCATAGAAGGTAGAGGACAGTTTGAAGGAGATCCATCTAGAATTGCTTATAGGCTAGGATTCCATCTTGTCTTAGTATCATATATCTTTTATAGTGTATACACCGCTTAAGGTGGAGTCGCATAGTATGCATTTTGGTTAACAGTTTAGTTAGTATATAGTTTCATCAGTACTATATATATATATATATATATATATCTTGTTTCATCCATCTCTTGTAATTATCATTCTTTTTTGAACTTTGAGGATGAAATGTTCTACGTAGGGGAGAATGTAGTGACTCGATTCAAACACTTCATCTTCGGATCGAAATATTTTGAAATGTAATTAAGTGCTATAAATATGATTTTATAACCTTGTTAGACATCATTTAATTAATTAATAATGACAAGAAACTTTTTTTAAATTTTGTTTACAGAAATATATTCTTCGATGGAAAATCGATAATGTGACTGAAAATCGGTATATCGACAAATAATTTTTCAATCGATATACGTTGTTCGAATACTTATGCACTTGTCTAATGATCTAATGAACAAATTACTAATTTATGCACTCATCTCTTCATAAATCTTGGAATGTTCTAGAAAATTCTATTAAGATAAGAGATATTAACACGAGAGGGGTAAATGATAATTAGCATAATGGAAAAGTGACTTAAAGGAGAAGTAATGGAAAGTGAGTCTTCTATGGTATGGAGGGGGGTTGAAGGCAAGCTTAAAGAGAACCATCCTAAGCCTATATAAGAAGGAGTATACCCTTAGAAATAAATCATAAAATCTACAAAGTTAAACTATAAAATCAATGGCTTCCTCTTCTTTCTCTTCCTCTCTTATTTTCTAAAGAAAATTATATCAAATCCAATCAAATCAAATTTTGAATGAAGCCTTATAAAGATATTATAACACCTTCCACTAGCCTAGAGGTTGAAAAAGCAAAGCCATGCTCCCTCTATTGGGATAGGTCATAAGCAAGGAGGGATTTGGAAGGGAAAAAGCAAGGTGGAAAGCAAAGAAATGAGGAAGCAAAGGTGACTGCAAGGTTGGTTCTACGCTTGGATCTTGGTTATTTGAGAGGTCAAAGTGAGTTAATACCTCACTTTGAATGGAAAATATAACATATATATGTTGTATTTGATTGTGTTTATGTCGTTTGAATAATTGTTAAAATATGTTAAAACATTAGTTTGGATTTAAAAAATAACATATGTGATCCATGTATATGGACTTGTATGTATTTGGAATGGGCTAGAATGGACTTGTATGACATATGAATAGGTCTCGAGCAAAACATGTAGGTTATAGATGGACTTTGGCTTAGATTGGACTTGGATTTTGAAATGCACATATAACGATAGTCGTTATAGATGTAGTTGTGAATTGCCTTGTTTTTACGATTGCTATGGAACTTTGTACAGAGATCCTTAGGGGTTTTTCTCCATATCTATAATGTTATATATATATATATATATATACATACATACATACATATATACATACATACATACATATATATATATTTCGAATTTAAAGCTTGGATAGTAAAAAGTTAAGTAGTATCTCAAAAAGTAGCCAAAACTTCACTTATGCAAAACTGTCCCGTTTAGCCTTGATTTTGGACTTTAAAAGGTTTGAAAAGATATTTAAATTTATGTATTTTATTTCATTCTGTGACCAGTGTTTACTAACTCATATTAGAGTATTTCAAAAGTGGTTTGAGATATTTATGAATTGTGAAGAATTTGTTGTGAATTTTTAAAGAAGGGATATTTTTTCAAGATATACAGAAAACATGTTCTTTTCCAAGTTTTATATATTTTACAAAGTTGTTGTTTTCAAGTAATGTTTTTGATAAATGTTTTAAAACCTATTATAATATTTTTAACTATTTTAAAAATATGTACAAATGTCTTTGGAAAGGGATTACAATTGTTAAACGGCGAAATGGTTGATTGTTTAATTACATGTTGTAAAAATAATTAACTATGCTTAATGCTAAAAGCCAACAAAATAAGGCTTATCTATTTGTGATGTTTGGAAAATAATTAGCTATGCTAACACTAAAAGCCAACAAAATAAGGCTTATCTATTTGTGATATTTAAGTTTGATGTCGAATGGAGATGGAGCAATAGAGCTCTAACATATCATATTTCCTCTTGGCCGAGGAATAGTAAGTTGGAAAATGTCGGAAAAGTATTAATCGTGTTGATTTCTTCTTGTTTGTGGAAATCATTAACTCAATACTTAACATTAAAAGCCGACGAGGTAGACTTATCTATTTGTGAGATTCAACAGTGAAGTGTCTAGGTAAGACTTTGATGCAACTAGTGCTCTAACTTACCTGGCTTCACTCTTGGGCGATGAATAGTTAAGTTGAAATGTTGAAAATGAGTTAAGCGTACGAATCGTGATTTGTATGAGCAATTGTTTTTGACTAGATAATGTATTAATCAATTGTCGAACTTGACCAAATATTGAATTAAGAATTTAACGAAAGGCTTCACGATTCCATATAATTGATAATCCCTATGGGTAAACATTAGTATGAAATGTTTCAAACTTTGTCTTACTTTTGAAAGAACCGGAATTGAGGAATTTGAAAATTCATCGAATTAGTTTTGGACAAACCGGGGTCGGTAAGTGTTTTACTTATCAAATACCACATCAAAATTAGTATACGAGTTCTATGTTATGGAAGCGGCTACGAATTGAAATGTTATAGAGTTGAACTGTTAATCTTAAGGTTAAGTTCAAAGGAGAGTTTGGCGTTGACATTTGTAACGACCAAGAATTTCTGTCAATTAAAATTTGTATATTTAATTGATTTTAAATATTAATAAGTGAAATTTATAAGTCGAATAAATTTTATTTCGAATATCTGGATTTAATTGCAAAACTAAATCGATAATTTAATATTTGAAATTCCAGAAATAGTTGAAAATTGGATTTAATATGATTGGAAATGATTTGTAAAATTTTATTAAATCATATTGGAGTTAGAATGATGTTATAGAATTTTTAAAATCGAATTAAAAGTTAGTTTGTGAAAATTGAATATTTTAATATTTAATTGACGAGTGAAAATAGCCATTTTCCAAATGGTCTCGGATTTCGACGAAACTAGTTTCATCGGATCCGTAATGTTATATTATTTTATGGTTTCAAATTTCGTATCAATCGGATTTACCGTTTGTCCGGGGCAAGCCAAAACGCATAGAAATTCGTTTAATCGGTTTAATTTAAATTTGATTGTTTATTGCCGTAACTCGCACAGATGATTGAATTAGCCTCCGAAACCTATTCCATTGTGTCTGGAATGCGGGTTAAACCCTAGAAACGCCGGTCACCGTGCGAGATTTGGAGTTTGGAAAATCAAGTGGATAGTGTTTTCGTTGAAATTTCTATAAAAGAACACCTTCCCTTCACAAACTGCAAACCCTAGCCAATAACGTTCGGCCGCCACTTCAATTTTTAATGGCCGAAATTTTATTTTCTTCTCCCCTCAAAACCTTCAAATCCGTAAGCAATTACAACAAACTTCCAATTGCAAAGTTGAAGATCATCACGAGATCTACAATGTGAACGGCTATGATCGTTTTTAAGGCTTTAGATCATCGGCAATTTGGTCTCGAGGTCGACGCGTTCATTCACGTTTTTCTCATGATTTGCGCAGCCGAGCTCCACCCTACCCTGGCCAATGGTGTGTTGTGAGATGTGCTTCGATGTGGCGCTAATTGATCGAAGCAGAAGACGTCGTATGGGTCGCGTGAAATAGGGTTCAAGGGCGGCTTTGGGTTCATTTTTGCATGCGTGTACTGGGAGTGAACGGGGAAGAGAAGAAAACGAAGTGCGGCCAAGATTTGGGGGTTGTGGAATGGACGGTCTAGATGATGAAGGTTAATAATTAAAAATATAAATTGAAATTTATTTGTATTATAAATTGTTTAAACTTCTAAATGCGATAACTTTTTGGTACGAGGTCGAAAAATTACGAAACAAGTCGCGTTGGAACCATATTGACGAGCACTGCGCAATGGAACTGAATTGGAGTCGTTTGGAGCTAGTTTGAATTTCGGGTAAAATTAAGCGCATGTTTAATTTTATTCGAAATAAAACGCTGAAACTGTCATTGAAAGCAAGGTGAGAACTTCTCACTCAATCGAATTTTTTCGATTTGAATTTTAAATAGTTAGATTTAAAATTTCTTGATTGTATGCCTGGATGATAAATTATTATCTATTGATTGTTAAAATAGACATTATACGCCGTATATTAAGCGGATGTTATTTATTAAAAACATATACCGCGATAATTCCATCTTGATTGGAATTGGTATTATATATGTACTTGGAGTTGATTTCCTGCAATATATAGCGGATGAGATCCTATTGCGCCGCATAATAGCGGGTAATATTTTATGAATCCCATATACTGTGATATTCCGTATTGGAACGGAATTGGTATTGTGCTAACATCTGTGGATGCAGGGAAACAGGTTTGAGGGATCCAACTGGATTCCTCACCAGTATTTATTTGATTACAGATATTGTGATACTTGTTGATTATCATATTGATATATGATGTTTTGATTGTCGTGATTGATTATTTGGTGCTGTTGCAGCATTGGCCCTATTTTGAAGCTTTAAAAATGTTAAAGTAACGATTTTGAATTTAAAAGGATTTTAAAGTGATTTTTGAAGGTACACGTTTATTAAATTTTGAATTGTTAAAATAAATAAACGTTACAATTATTATTTTTATAAAAGTTATATTTTTGGAAAATAGTACTTAAGTATGATTTTGGAGTTATATATAAGCTTTAATAACGATTTGTAAATTATTAAAAAGAATGGTTTAAATTGGGATTTTTGAATTAATATAAACGATGTATATAAAAAAAATTAAATTAATATTCATAAATTAAAAATATGGGAATAATAAAACGAGTTTTATTAAGTGTTAAAATGAAGTATAAATGGATTTCATAAGTGAATGAAAATTATAGATTTATAAATTGGGAAGTTATAAAACGAATAGATTTTGTAAAATAAAAGATTTATAAGTAATTAACTTATAAATCGGATTTTGGCAATTTAATTGAGATTTTCGAATAAGTATAAATGATTTATAGATGAGATTTACAAAATATATATTTTATAAATCGAAATAATGGAATTATAAAAGGAGTTCTGTTAATGCTGAAATGAGGTTATAAATGGAATTTTATAAGTAGTAAGATTATTAAATTTTGTAAATTGAAGTCTTTATAAAATATAAATGGGAATTTATAAACATTTATATATCCGAAACTGACTTATTTTGATACGTCAATTATTTTAGATTTTTGAAGGAGATATATTCACGATTTTGGACGGTGGATAATCCTTTAAAACAAAATGGGTAGAAAAATGTTGAATTTGGTTAACGAAGAATATTCATGATTTTGGGACAGTGAATAATATATTAAAGTGTTTTAGGGAAGTGATATTTTAAATAGAATTAAAACGATTTGAAGCTGTTTTAAAATGCATTAAGTGTCGAAACCATAGATTTCAACATTCATTGTTGAAATAGACGTTTTCGAGAAATAGAAGGAAATGGTGGACTATGACACTGTTGTTATAGTAAATGATTTCTGAAAGGAAATGTTTTATATATTATTGGGATTTATATATCTATCTTAATTTCGAATCCCTATACTAGTGATTTTGGGTCGTCGTAACGATGTTTTACGTGACATTCGTTTTGGCCTAAATAAATGTTTTTAAGAGAATGTTTTCTTTAAAGAATGAAATATATACTTAATTTTCATTTAAGTATATTGAATATTTTTCAAGTGTTGAAATAAATGGATTTGTGAATTACTTATTATTAAATAAGTATGGAAATGTTTTCCAATCTGAAGTGAATATTTTGAGATTTTGTCTTTTAAAGATAAATTAAAAATGAATATTAGAAATCGATTTGGAAATCGTATATTCATAGCTATTTTGGAATTGTAAATTCACTATGGAATTTATAAAAGAAAGGGGAATTTGTTTAAAATAAACGTTGATTTATTTTTGAAGTATGGAAATAAATTTACGAATTTGGAACGTAAATATAAAGTAAATTGGTAAGGATTTATTTAATTGGTTTAAATGAACCATTTTGAAATGAAAATGAATAAAGAATTGTGAATATATCCCATGTAGGGAAACGATTTGAAATTTATTTTCAAAAGTTATAAAGGTGAAAAGTGATTTGAAATTTGTTTTCAAATGGTTGAAGTGGAAATTATACATCTTGTAAAGATATTTTTGGAAAATAATAATTTGAGAAATTATTTGGTATTTGGTGATGTTGTGCATACCTATTGATAGTTAAATAACCGACTATCAATATTTACCTTTGAATGGGTATTTATTGTGATTTGCTTGAATTTGAATGACACTCTTATTTTCAAAATAAGCGCTCACTATTCGGGTTAGCCGGGAAAGGACCTTGGGGTCGTATAACCCATTCCGAATACGGGATACGTCGTTATGGATTGCATTTGAATACCGGTGTTGAAGACTGGATATTTGTGAAAATGGAAGGATTACCGTCGAATGACTCTACATCGGCTAATCTCCGATATAGAGGTTTTATCACCCTTGGTGATGGGAAGTCCGGACGTGATTAGCAAATATCCGGATTGCAAGGGCTTCTTTGGAAGAGTCTTCGGCTCCAATCGATCCCGGAACGGATTTGTATGGATGTGCGTCTGACGTTACAATTTGAGATATAAAGCTAGTTTCTATCAAATATATTTCTGTTGGTGGCGGAGAATTTATAATTTATTCTCTTAGCTTAACACCCTTCTCTGAGACGTACGAGCTCAGAGGTTATGTAGTTGATGGTTACTAGTGATACATTCCCAAAATTGGTAATGTGGCATACGAAGTGCTATTGAGCATTTGATGATCAAAGCACAGCTTTTGTATAAAGCGTGGATTTGTGGACGAGACTTCGTCAGACCTCACACCCCAGAAATGGTCAAAACAGGAAGGATGCAGCAAGGTTATTAGGGGGTAGCGCCCCTTTAGTTTATGTCATTCTTCCTGGATAAAGGTGTTATCATGGTTTGGAGCCCAGATATTTAACCTATGTTGTTGCTGCAAATTTATTACTTTGTGGTTGTTGGAATCGAGGATCATCGGATATAGATCGGTTACGATCGGGGAATGACATATTCGTGTCAGTAGTTACCCAGTTTGAACGGTAACCCGACCTTGTGTTGGCAGCGATCCGGTTAGGCTCTCGGGTCGTCTTTCCATAGGCGTACCCATGTGGCAATGGGAAGTTCCTTGGCCTGACCATTTGTTGGAAATCCAAAGAAACGATACGATCTTGTACGGTTTTAGTTGTAGAACCTATCATTCACTTATGGTGGCGCCCCACTGTTTGGATGGTAGTTATAGTAGGCATAACTGCAGAATGCCTATGCTGGCTAAGATTTATATCTTTACTTTCGAAATGATTTTTCCTACACTATGCACTAGTAATAACATCAAATGTTTCTTTTTAATGCGTATCAAGAATCTTTGACTATCATAAGGTGAAATCTCCTCCGATTCTGCGTTTGCATTTTGTGTGTGTGTGGGAGGCCTTATGGTAGTCTCATTTTCCAAAAAGCATTGTGAATCTATTTTAAAATATTTCTGTTGTTTGTTTTAAAGATAAATAACTGTTTTAAGTTCTCACACCAGTCTTGCTTATCTAGGTGAAACGTGATGGGGGGTTCTCGCTTCGCGGTTAGGTGGCGAACGGGAGACTCTTACCCCTGCATGTCCTCTCTTAGTGAATAGGGGTTGGTTAGGCGTAAGCCGTGACTATCGAAAGGCTGGCCGTAAAAGCAAGTTTGGGATACCACTGTAAGGCACGGCGGTTATCAGCCGCTGTCGATGGTTGAAAAGCCTAGAACGTTACATTTGGTATCAGAGCGTATGGTTAAGCGACAACCTTAGCTCTATTGGGTATTACTCATTAGAGATAGAGTCAGTAGTACTATAGAATGTGTGAGTGTAAAAATAGCTATGAGCGCGTATTTGTTAGTGAATGTAAAAATGTTTTATATTGTGTTTGCTTATCCGTTGAGCTGTTTGTGAATTCTGGTCAGTAGATGGGACGCCATATTATCGATAGGGGTTTCTAAACTCTTAAACGAGATAAACCGACATAGTATCATTTTAAATAGGGTAAATGAAATAATTTTACCTCGATTATATTTTATATATATGGGAATAATTTTTCAGAATTATTAAGTATATATGAATTGATTGTTTGGTTGTTGAATAAGTTAAATAAAAACAACAGTTGTAAAAGAATGAATTGTATAAGCAAATGAATTATAAGTATGAAGTTATAATTAAAATGATTCACACTTGTGAAATAATCTTATATATAAGAAGTGAAATTATATAAGTAAAAGATTTATAAATGTGATTTATAATCTAAAAACAAAATTCCAGAGAAGTGTTTTGAAAGGATTTGATATTTTGGAAAATTGTTTTGGAGAAATTAAAGCTCTAAACTCTTTTCGGTCGATGGAAAATATTTCCGATGATGATCGCGACATCATTGGTGTTTATTTCCGGGTTTCCAAAAGAGGGATTGCTGCCAAATTGCTTTAAATGAAAATTGTTTGGAAAACTTGGATTTGGGTTTTGAAATTCAAAGGATAATTGAATTGATTTCAAAAATGGTTTTGAAAGGTTGAAAAGACTCTGGAATCCTATTTAAAATATTTATGGGAATGACAAATGAGTCGATAACTTATACAATTTGAGTTTTAATAGAATAAATTTAACTTAAAGGATGGAGTTAAATTAAAGTAAGTATAAGTGAATCAATAAAAAATCCAAGTGGTAATTGTTGAATATAAATTGTATAACTTATGAAATGAGAAAATGAAAGTGAAACCAATTGTTAAAAATGGTTAAACAATTTGGTTAAGCAAAACAAAATCTGAATTTGATAGTGATATGAGATAATAAATTTGACTTGCTAAAGGTTAAATAAAATTTTCTTTAGAATTGGAATCTGAATTGAATTTATGAGTGGAAACTTAAGTTAAGGTAAACAAATGATGTTTGAAAGAGAATATAACTTAAGCGAAGTGGAATAAAGTTGATTTTGGCATCGAAGTAAATTAATCAAGAGAAGTGATGAATATGAACTTGAGTTATCTAAATGAAATTCAACCTTATATTGTTAAAGGAATTAGCAATTGAATTAATTAATGGATTGAATGCTAATCAATTGAATGTAAAAGAATTGATATGGGATAATGGATGTAAGTGCAAATTCATTAGAAGCTAATGAAGTTGAGAAGTTGAATAATTGAATGGAAATCAATTTAATATTAAACCAATTGAAAGAAAAGGTGTTAAACCAAATTGAAGTTAGACAAAGTGAATAGGAATTGTTGAATGTGAATTTAATAATTTGGTTATGTTGAATATACATTGGTTGTTATTTGATTGTTAATTGATTGTGTATATTTCATTAAGTGTTAATGAAATTGAATTAAGGAAAATTGAAAGCTATAAATAAAATTGGAAGTTAAGTGAATTTGATTTGAATGTGGAAGTGAACCAACTTGAATGTAAATTAGTGAATGCAAACTAATTGAAATTGAATATGAATGAATGTTAGTAAATCCAATGTTAATGAATCAAATGTGATTTAAATTGGAAAACCAATTCATTGAATATTAATGAGAAGTGAATGTAATTGATTTGATATGGATTTGTTGGACGATAGTTGTTTGGTGGTTGCATTTGTTGCTTTTGTTACATTTGCTATGTTGGCACATGTAGTTTTATGTTGCTATATGTTGTATATTGATATTACTTTCATATATGCATGTTTCTCATGGTTTGTTGAGTGTTTAGTAGGTGCGGATGGCGCTTGCTTCGCATTTGGAGCTCGCTTTCGTGCTATATTAGCCGTATAGCTCGCTAATAATATATAAGGTACATATCTCTGATTACATACCGTACTTTTACACTTTTTTCCCTGCGGGATGCCTCATCACTTGATGAGATGTATATTTGTGATATATATACTATCATTTTTTTCGGATCGAGCCGCGCAAAGGAGACTCTGGCGAATTTTTTCGAAAATTTACGGCGTTAGAATATTTTTAAGAAAATTGGGAAATTTTTTAAAACTAAGTTTGGATTTGGAAACTTAGTAAAGATTATGTAAGAAGTTTAACTATGAATTTTGGGAAAGTTAAACACTTAAGAGATTTGAACAATCCAATTTGAATGGTTTGTTTTGGAAAGTTAATGGATTCTGTAACTTTTTCTTACTTGGTAATTTCGAGACGAAATTCTTTTAAGGGGGCAAGTTTATAACGACCCAAAATTTCTGTCAATTAAATTTTTTATATTTAATTGATTTTAAATATTAATAAGTGAAATTTATAAGTCGAGTAAATTTCATTTCGAATACCTAGATTTAATTGCAAAATTAAATCGATAATTTAATATTTGAAATTCCAGAAATAATTGAAAATTGTGTTTAATATGATTGAAAATGATTTGTAAAATTTTATTAAATCATATTGGAGTTAGAATGAAGTTATAGAACTTTTAAAATCGAATTAAAAGTTAATTTGTGAAAATTGAATATTTTAATATTTAATTGACGAGTGAAAATAGCCATTTTTCAAACGGTCTCGGATTTCGACGAAACCAGTTTCATCGGATCCATAATGTTATATTATTGTATGGTTTCAAATTTTGTGTCAATCGGATTTACCGTTTGTCCGGGGCAAGCCAAAACGCATAGAAATTCGTTTAATCGGTTTAATTTAAATTGGATCGTTTATTGCCGTAACTCGCACAGATGATCGAATTAGCCTCCGAAACCTATTCCATTGTGTTCGGAACGCGGGTTAAACCCTAGAAACGTCGGTCACCGCACGAGATTTGGAGTTTGGAAAATCAAGTGAATAGTGTTTTCGTTGAAATTTCTATAAAAGAACCCCTTCTCTTCACAAATTGCAAACCCTAGCCAATAACGTTCAGCCGCCACTTCAATTTTTAATGGCCTAAATTTGATTTTCTTCTCCCCTCAAAATCTTCAAATCTGTAAGCAATTACAACAAACTCCAACTGCAAAGTTGAAGATCATCACGAGATCTACAATGTGAAGGGCTATGATCGTTTTTAGGGCTTTGGATCATCGGCAGTTTGGCCTCGAAGTCGACGCGTTCATTCACGTTTTTCTCGTGATTTGCGCAGCCGAGCTCCACCCTACCCTGGCTGATGGTGTGTTGTCAGATGAGCTTCGATGTGGCGCTAATTGGTCGAAGCAGAAGACGTCGTAATGGGTCGCGTAAAGTAGGGTTCAAGGGCTGCTTTGGGTTCATTTATGCATGCGTGTACTGGGAGTGAACGAGGAAGAGAAGTAAAGGAAGTGCGGCCAAGATTTTGGGGTTGTGGAATGGACGGTCTAGATGATGAAGGTTAAAAATTGAAAATATAAATTGAAATTGATTTGTATTATAAATTATATAAACTTTTAAATGCGATAACTTTTTGGTACGAGGTCGAAAAATTACGAAACAAGTTGCGTTGGAACCGTATTGACGAGCACTACGCAATGGAACTAAATTGGAGTCGTATGGAGCTAGTTTGAATTTCGGGTAAAATTAAACGCGTGTTTAATTTTATTCGAAATAAAACGTTGAAACTGTCATTGAAAGCAAAGTGAGAATTTCTCACTCAATCGAATTATTTCGATTTAAATAGTTAGATTTAAAATTTCTTGATTGTATGCCTGGATGATAAATTATTATCTATTGATTGTTAAAATAGACATTATACGCCGTATATTAAGCTGGTGTTATTTATTAAAAACATATACCGCGATAATTCCAACTTGATTGGAATTGGTATTATATATGTACTTGAAGTTGATTTCCCGCATTATATAGCGGATGAGACCCTATTGCATCGCATAATAGCGGATAATATTTTATGAATCCCATATACCGCGATATTCCGTATTGGAACGGAATTGGTATTGTGCTAACATCTGTGGATGCAGGGAAACAGGTTGGAGGGATCCAACTGGATTCCTCCCCAGTATTTATTTGATTACAGATATTGTGATACTTGTTGATTATCATATTGATATATGATGTTTTGATTGTCGTGATAGATTATTTGGTGCTGTTGCAGCATTGGCCCTATTTTGAAGTTTTAAAAATGTTAAAGTAACGATTTTGAATTTAAAAGGATTTTAAAGTGATTTGTGAAGTTATACGTTATTAAATTTTTAACTGTTAAAATAAATAAACGTTATAATTATTATTTTAATAAAAGTTATATTTTTGGAAAATAGTACTTAAGTATGATTTTGGAGTTATATATAACCTTTAATAACGATTTGTAAATTATTAAAAAGTATGGTTTAAATTGGGATTTTTGAATTATTATAAACGATGTATATAAAAAAAATTAAATTAATATTTATAAATTTGAACTATGGGAATTATACAACGAGTTTTATTTAGTGTTAAAATGAAGTATAAATGGATTTCATAAGTGAATGAAAATTATAGATTTATAAATTGGGAAGTTATAAAATGAATAGATTTTGTAAAATAAAAGATTTATAAGTAATTAACTTATAAATCGGTTTTGGCAATTTAATTGAGATTTTCGAACAAGTATAAATGATTTATAGATGAGATTTATAAAATATATATTTTATAAATCGAAATAATGGAATTATAAAAGGAGTTCTGTTAATGCTGAAATGAGGTTATAAATGGAATTTTATAAGTAGTAAGATTATTAAATTTTGTAAATTGAAGTCTTTATAAAATATAAATGGGAATTTATAAACATTGTTTTATAAATCCGAAACCGACTTATTTTGATAAGTCAATTATTTTAGATTTTTAAAGGAGATATATTCACGATTTTGGACGATGGATAATCCTTTAAACCAAAATGGGTAGAAAAATGTTGAATTTGGTTAACGAAGAATGTTCACGATTTTGGGACAGTGAATAATATATTAAAGTGTTTTGGGAAAGTGATATTTTAAATAGAATTAAAACGATTTGAAGTTGTTTTAAAATGCATTAAGTGTCGAAACCATAGATTTCAACATTCATTGTTGAAATAGACGTTTTCGAGAAATAGAAGGAAATGGTGCTCTATAACACTGTTGTTATAGTAAATGATTTCTCAAAGGAAATGTTTTATATAGTATTGGGATTTATATATCTATCTTAATTTCGAATCCCTATACTAGTGATTTTGGGTCGTCGTAACGATGTTTTACGTAACATTCGTTTTGGCCCAAATAAATGTGTTTAAGAGAATGTTTTCTTTAAAGAATAAAATATATACTTAATTTCGATTTAAGTATATTGAATATTTTCCAAGTGTTGAAATAAATGGATTTGTGAATTACTAATTATTAAATAAGTATGGAAATGTTTTCCAATCTGAAGTGAATATTTTGAAATTTTGTCTTTTAAAGATAAATTGAAAATGAATATTAGAAATTGATTTGGAAATCGTATGTTCATAGATATTTTGGAATTGTAAATTCACTATGGAATTTATAAAAGAAAGGGGAATTTGTTTAAAAATAAACGTTGATTTATTTTTGAAGTATCGAAATAAATTTACGAATTTGGAACGTAAATATAAAGTAAATCGGTAAGGATTTATTTAAATGGTTTAAATGAACCATTTTGAAATGAAAATGAATAAAGATTTTTGAATATATCCCGTGTAGGGAAATGATTTGAAATTTGTTTCAAAAGTTGTAAAGGTGAAAGGTGATTTGAAATTTGTTTTCAAATGGTTGAAGTGTGGAAATTATATATCTTGTAAAGATATTTTTGGAAAATAAATAATTTGGGAAATTATTTGGAATTTGGTGATGTTGTGCATACCTATTGATAGTTAAATAACCGACTATCAATATTTACCTTTGAATGGGTATTTGTTGTGATTTGCTTGAATTTGAATGCCACACTTATTTTCAAAAAAAGCGCTCACTATTCGGGTTAGCCGGGAAAGGACCTTGGGGTCGTATAACCCATGCCGAATATGTGATACGTCGTTGTGGATTGCATTTAAAGACCGATGTTGAAGACCGGATATTTGTGAAAACAGAAGGATTGCCGTCGAATGACTCTGCATCCGCTGATCTCCGATATAGAGGTTTTATCACACTTAGTGACGGGAAGTCCGGACGTGATTAGTGAATATCCGGATTGCAAGGGCTTCTTTGGAAGTGCCTTCGGTTCCGTTCGATCCCGGAACAGACTTGTATGGATGTGTGTCTGACGTTACAATTTGAGATGTAAAGCTGGTTTCTGTCAAATATATTTCTGTTGGTGGCGGAGAATTTATTCTCTTAGCTAAACACCCTTCTCTGAGACGTACGAGCTCAGAGGTTATGTAGTTGATGGTTTCTAGTGATACATTCCCAAAATTAGTAATGTGGCATACGAAGTGCTGTTGAGCATTTGATGATCAAAGCATAGCTTTTGTATAAAGCGTGGCTTTGTGGACGAGACTTCGTTGGACCTCACACCCCAGAAATGGTCAAAACAGGAAGGATGCAGCAAGGTTATTAGGGGGTAACGCCCCTTTAGTGTATGCCATTCCTTCTGGATAGAGATGGTACCATGGTATGGAGCCCAGATATTTAACCTATGTTGTTGCTGCAGATTTATTACTTTGTGTTTGTTGGAATCGAGGATCCTTGGATATAGATCGGTTACGATCGGGGAATGACATATTCGTGTCAGTAGTTAACCAGTTTGAAGGGTAACCCGACCTTGTGTTGGCAGAGATCCGGTTAGGTTCTCGGGTCGTCTTTCCAGAGGCGTACCCATGTGGTAATGGGAAGTTCCTTGGCCTGACCATTTGTCGAAAATCCAAAGAAACAATACGATCTTGTACGGTTTTAGTTGTAGAACCTATCATTCACTTATGGTGGCGCCCCACTATTTGGATGGTAGCTATAGTAGGCATAAGTGCGGAATGCCTATGCTGGCTAAGATTTATATCTTTACTTTCGAAATGATTTTTCCTACACTATGCACTAGTAATAATATCAAATGTTTCTTTTTAATGTGTATTGATGCAGCACGATCTACAATTCCTCAAGGGTTAAGTCGGTCACGAGTTAACCTAGCTCTAGGACGTGTGGAGGAAGCTACGGAGTTGGGCCGTTCGAAAATTTTAAGTCGTTGCCGACTTAAGGGGCATAGTTCATGACCTAACAAACTATGTGAATAGGAGCTACGGCCTAACTCGTACACAAGAGCAAGGAATGAGTGGACTCATAGAATAATTTAGTCGTCCACGACTCAACGTGGAGGAAATGAGTCGTCCACGTCTCAACGTGGAGGAATTGAGTCGTCCACGACTCAACTGGAGGCCGTAGGGGACACATAGGAAGAGCTACGAGTTAATGAAGGGGACTTGAGTCGTTTGCGACTTAACAAAGCTCGGTTCCGACCTAACAACACTACCATAAGTCATCTACGACTTATCATGAAGCAAGGGAAAGCTCCATCTATTGAAGGCCTTGAGTCGGAGGAAGGTGAGGCGGCAAGGAGTTAAGTCGGCTGGGTGTTGAGTCGGTTGAGTCGTGACATATGTTGAGTCGTATGTCGTGTAATCTGTTTTGTTTGTTGAGTCATAGTGTTTTTAAGTCGTAAGTGTTTTACTTTGTGTTGCTCTTAGGTCGGTACGCAGGTGAGTCGTGTTGTGATATAATGGCTTTGAGTCGTGTGTATGTGCTATGATGATGAGTCATTGCTGACTTAACTAGGTCATGAGTCGGAGAGGCGTGAGTCGTATACGACTTAAAGGGGCTGTGTTGTAAACACTATAAATACGCGTGAGTTGTACATTTGAAGGGGTTGATTTTGAATAAAATTTCTTGTTGATCGTTGTGTGCTTTCTTCTTAAATTGGTAGTTGAGTGTAATCTCCTATCTCCTCTTTCGGTTAATCGAGTGCGCTCGATTCAACGATCGTAGAAGCCGATTCACGGTATCTAGTGCGCTAGATCAACGTACGAAGAATCGTAGATCTTTGAACATGGTATAGTGCGCTATCAACGTGTTTGAGATAGCTAGAATTCGGTATCTTCGGATCAACGAATTTGGGCATTTTGGTATTCATCAATCCACCTATTGCTACTTTCATCGATTCATATCGATTTGTGATTAATCCGCTGCATCAGTTTGGTATCGGAGCTAGACTTAGCCAATCATAGCTAAGCTGAGACTTGGAGCCAATATATGAAGTTTGAAGTTGGAGTTCATCGTGTTCATCTTGAAGTTGCAACGAGTTTGAAGATTATGATCCATTTCATTTTGGATCTAGAGTTGAAAAGGTGTTTGAAGTATTGAGGCCGAGCTAGTGAGTGGAGCCGAGCCTTGTTGTTGTTTGAATTTGAAGTATTGGAGCCGTGCTTTGTAGAGGACGAGTCAAGCTAGTGAAGATTTGTGCCGAGCGACTTAAGCCTTAAGTCGTTCATCTTGTTCGAGTTAGTGGTTGAACCGTGACTTACTTGTGTTGGAGTTGTGTGTTCGATTCGTTGAAATATTTGTTGAAGTGTGAAGTTTTTGAATTATTTGTGAATTTCAATCATGCCGCCAAGAAGAGCTAACCGTCATCAAAACGTTGAAGCTTTGTATAGAAGGGAAGAAGCCGAGCTTATGGAACAACGTATTAATGAGAAATTTGATGAAGGCATTGGAAAATTAGAGAAGTTGATGAATGATTTGAATCAAACTCAAAGGAGGAGATCACCAAACTCGAACCATGGAGGAAACCGAGTTTCACCATCGGTTACGGAAGCGAGGAGGGTATCACCGCATTCTTTTAGAGATCAAAGAGAAACATCAATTTCATCACGAAGAGATCACCATGAGTATAGACATGAAGAGAGAAGAAGTCCACAAGAATTTGAGAATGAGCCGTATAGAGATGAAGGGAGACATAGTCGAAGAAGCATGCATGAACGAAGGGATGATAATGGTCGAGATCGATGTAGGCGTACTTTTGAACTTGATGAAGAGGGTGATAGAGCTAGCATTCATTATCGAGATCGAGACCCAGTTTGAAATTCTTATCGGGATGTTGAAAATGATCGTCGATGGGAGTCAGGTATGAAGATGGAAATTCCAGAGTTCAAGGGTGGAATGGTAGCTGAAGAATTTCTTGATTGGGTGTCAAATGTTGAAGAGATCTTTGATTTCAAGGAGGTTCCTGAGCATAGAAGAGTGAAGTTGGTTGCTACTAGGTTGAGGGGGAGAGCTTTAGCATGGTGGAAGCAAACTAAACTTACGCAGGAGAGAATGGGAAAGTCGAAGATTGAATCATGGGAGAAGATGAAGAAGTTGATGAGAGCTACATTTTTTCCTTACAACTACCAATCACTTATGTACCAGAGGTTGCAGAATCTGAGGCAAGGGACGAAGTCTGTTAGTGATTACGCTGATGAATTTTATCAACTCATTGCTAGGAATGATATTATGGAAACGGAAGAGCAACTAACTGCTAGGTTCATTGGGGGATTGAGAATGCAGATCCAGGATATGGTTAATATGTTTGATCCTAGATCAGTAGCAGAGGCACATCAGAAAGCGTTGGCTTGGGAGAAGCAGGGAAGACGTGGAGGTGGTGTGTTTACTAATTCCAATAATCACGTGAAGGGGGTTAGTGGGAGTTCTAATGTTCCTAAACCTGTCAGTAAGCCAGTGGTGAAAGAGGCTGAGAAGGCGAAGGTTAGCAGTGGTTTCAAATGTTATAATTGTCAGGAGTTGGGTCACAAAAGCAATGAATGTCCGAAGCCGAAGAAGAGAGCAATGGTTGCTGAGATTGAGAATGATGGTGAGGAGGCAGAATGTTCAAATATACCTTATGTCGAGGAGGAAGAAGAATTGACTGGAGATGAAGGTTGTAATCTTATGATGAGGAGGTCTTGTCTTACACCAAAGCAAGAGGAAGATTCTAGTTGGTTGAGAAGCAATATTTTTCAGTCGACATGCACTATTCTGGGAAAGGTTTGCAAGTTCGTTATTGATGCTGGAAGCTGTGATAATATTATCTCTACAGAAGCAGTAAGGAAGTTGAACTTGAAAACTGAGAAGCATACTAAACCGTACAAGCTAGCATGGTTAAGGAAGGGTGGTGAAGTGGTGTGTCGAAGAGATTGTGTTAATTTTCTATTGGGAAGAAGTACAAAGATGAAATTTGGTGTGACGTTGTAGACATGGATGTGTGTCATCTGTTGTTGGGCAGACCATGGCAGTTTGATAGAGCGGTACAACATGATGGTCGTGCTAATAGTTATAGTTTCATGTTCGAAGGTACTAAAATCACTTTAGTTTCTAAGAAGCAACAACAGAAGGAGAGCAAGCTGGAGGAGATTGAGGAATTGAAAACTCTGTTGACTTTGAAGGAGTTTGTTAAGGAAGTTGAAGATAAGCCTGAAGTCTATTTGTTGATTGGACGAGAGAATCATGAAGAGGTTGAAATTCTAGAAGAAGCAAAGCCAGTTTTAAAAGAGTTTGAAGATGTATTTCCAGAAGAGTTGCCTAAGGAGTTACCGCCACTGAGAGACATTCCACATCAAATTGATCTTGTTCCGGGAGCAGTTTTACCACATCGACCACACTACCGAATGAGTCCGAAGGAACATGAGGAGTTGCGAAGGCAAGTAGAGGAATTGCTAGAGCAGGGACGTGTTCAGGAAAGCTTGAGTCCTTATGAAGTACCAGCTTTGTTGGTGCCAAAGAAGGATGGAACATGGAGAATGTGTACCGATAGTAGAGCTTTGAACAAGATTACTATTCGCTATAGATTCCCGATGCCGAGGTTGGATGACTTGCTAGATCAGTTGAGTGGGGCAACTATCTTTTCGAAGATTGATTTGAAGAGTGGTTATCATCAAATTCGAATTAGACCAGGAGACGAATGGAAGACCGCATTCAAGAAAAGGGAAGGATTGTATGAATGGTTGGTTATGCCGTTTGGTCTATCGAATGCACCAAGTACATTTATGAGGGTGATGAATCAACTTTTCAGACCGTACATTGGGAAGTTCGTGGTAGTTTACTTTGATGATATTTTGATTTATAGTGTGAGCACAGAGGAGCATGTAGAGCATTTGAGAAAGGTATTAATTATTCTTCGTGAGGAGAAATTTTATGCAGCTACGAAGAAATGTGTGTTCATGACTCGAAGTGTGTTATTTTTGGGATATGTTGTATCTGAGAAAGGAATCCAGGTGGACCAGAGTAAAGTTGAAGCAGTTAGAAATTGGCCACAACCGAGAACTATCACTGAAGTTAGAAGTTTTCATGGATTGGCATCATTCTACCGAAGATTCATTCCACACTTCAGTAGCGTGATGGCACCAGTTACCGATTGTATGAAAGGGAAACAGTTTTCTTGGTCAGAGGAAGCAGGAGTTGCTTTTGAACGAATCAAAGAACTTTTGACGACAGCACCAATTCTTGTATTACCGGATTTTCAGTTGTTGTTTGAGCTACACACTGATGCATCAAAGGTTGGGATTGGAAGAGTGTTGAGTCAGAGTGGGAGACCAGTTGCATATTTCAGTGAGAAGTTATCAGGGGCAAATATGAGATATAGTACATACGATGTTGAGTTTTATGCTGTTGTGCAAGCTGTTAAACATTGGAGGCATTATCTATTTCAGAAAGAGTTTGTTCTTCACATTGATCATGAAGCGTTGAAGCATTTGCAGGGCAGGATAAAATTTCAGCGAGACATGCATCATGGATCGCTTATTTACAGCAGTTTACTTTTGTGGTCAAACATAAGTCAGGGGTGACGAACCGTGTGGCTGATGCTTTGAGTAGAAGGAACCATTTGTTGACTACAATGAAAGTTGAGGTGACAGGGTTTGAATTATTACCAGAATTGTTTGAGGAGGATCCTTACTTTGCGAAGTTTGTTGAGAAAGTTAAGGATGGGAGTACTGATGAATTTATGTTAGTTGATGGATTCTTGTTTAAAGGAAATCGGTTATGTATTCCTGAAAGCAGTTTGAGAATGAAAATTATCAAAGAATTGCACGAAGAAGGACATGTGGGCCATGATCGTACATTGCAATTGATTTCTCAATCTTACTTTTGGCCGTCAATGAGGAGAGAGGTTGAAAGGTTTGTGGAGAGGTGTCACATTTGTCAGATTTCGAAGGGAACAGCGACAAATGCAGGATTGTATATGCCGTTACCTGTACCATCTAAACCGTGGGTTGATATCAACATGGATTTCATTTTGGGTTTGCCGAGAACTCAAAGGGGAAATGATTCTATATTTGTTGTGGTGGATAGATTTTCGAAAATGGCACATTTTGTTGCTTGTAAGAAAACGGCGGATGCTGTTCGTGTTGCTCAGTTATTTTTCAAAGAGATCTATCGACTTCATGGATTGCCAGAATCTATTGTGTCGGATAGGGATACTCGTTTTCTGAGTCACTTTTGGTTAAGTTTGTGGAAGATGGTTGGAACGAAGCTGAAATTTAGTAGCGCTTATCATCCGCAAACGGATGGACAGACGGAAGTTGTTAACAGATCGTTGGGAAATTTGTTGCGATGTCTTGTGAAGGATAATCTGAAGAGTTGGGACATGAAGTTATGCCAGGCAGAGTTTGCACATAACCATGCAGTAAATCGTAGTACGGGATTCAGTCCATTTCAGATCGTATATTCAAGTTTGCCAAGGGGACCGTTGGATTTGGCTGTAGTACCACAACCAAAGGGGACGGTTAGACGAGCTACTGATTTCGTTGAAAGTTTAACGGAATGTCATAGAATCGTTCAGGAACGATTGATGAAGTCAAATGACAAATATAAGCGAGCTGCTGATTTGAAGCGTCGAAATGTTGAATTTAATGAGGGTGATTTGGTGTATGCAGTATTAACAAAGGATCGTTTTCCAGTAGGCGCTTATAACAAGTTGAGAGCCAGAAAAATTGGTCCAGTGGAAGTTGTGAAACGAATCAATGAGAATGCTTATAAGTTGAAGCTACCGGAGGATGTATACACTTCTGACGTATTCAATGTTAAGCATCTTGTACCGTATTATGGAGATGGACAATCTGATGTGGAAGAATTTACAAATTCGAGGACGAATTTTTGATGTAGCACGATCTACAATTCCTCAAGGGTTAAGTCGGTCACGAGTTAACCTAGCTCTAGGACGTGTGGAGAAAGCTTCGGAGTTGGGCCGTTCGAAAATTTTAAGTCGTTGCCGACTTAAGGGGCATAGTTCATGACCTAACAAACTATGTAAAGAGGAGCTACGGCCTAACTCGTACACAAGAGCAAGGAATGAGTGGACTCATAGAAGAATTGAGTCGTCCACGACTCAACGTGGAGGAAATGAGTCGTCCACGTCTCAACGTGGAGGAATTGAGTCGTCCACGACTCAACTGGAGGCCGTAGGGGACACATGGGAAGAGCTACGAGTTAATGAAGGGGACTTGAGTCGTTTGCGACTTAACAAAGCTCGGTTCCGACCTAACAACACTACCATAAGTCGTCTACGACTTATCATGAAGCAAGGGAAAGCTCCATCTATTGAAAGCCTTGAGTCGGAGGAAGGTGAGGCGGCAAGGAGTTAAGTCGGCTGGGTGTTGAGTCGTATGTCATGTAATCTGTTTTGTTTGTTGAGTCATAGTGTTTTTAAGTCGTAAGTGTTGTACTTTGTGTTGCTCTTAAGTCGGTACGCAGGTGAGTCATGTTGTGATATAATGGCTTTGAGTCGTGTGTATGTGCTATGATGATGAGTCGTTGCCGACTTAACTAGGTCATGAGTCGGAGAGGCGTGAGTCGTATACGACTTAAAGGGGCTGTGTTGTAAATACTATAAATACGCGTGAGTTGTACATTTGAAGGGGTTGATTTTGAATAAAATTTCTTGTTGATTGTTGTGTGCTTTCTTCTTAAATTGGTAGTTGAGTGTAATCTCCTATCTCCTCTTTCGGTTAATCGAGTGCGCTCGATTCAACGATCGTAGAAGCCGATTCACGGTATCTAGTGCGCTAGATCAACGTACGAAGAATCGTAGATCTTTGAACACGGTATAGTGCGCTATCAACGTGTTTGAGATAGCTAGAATTCGGTATCTTCGGATCAACGAATTTGGGCATTTTGGTATTCATCAATCCACCTATTGCTACTTTCATCGATTCATATCGATTTGTGATTAATCCGCTGCGTCACGTATCAAGCATCTTTGACTATCATAAGGAGAAATCTCCTCCTATCCTGCGTTTGCATTGTGTGCGTATGCACGGGAGGCCTTATGGTAGTCTCATTTTCCAAAAAGCATTGCGAATCTATTTTAAAATATTCCTGTTGTTTGTTTTAAAGATAAATAACTGTTTTAAGTTCTCACACCAATCCCATGACTGACCTGGAGTTTATTGTTTTCCTTCCTAAACTCTGGGTGCCCACCAATTTCTACACGGGCAGTCAAAAGTCATGTTTATCAGGATATTCTGGAATTCATGAGTTGTTGGAGGCAAGCTGGATGGCATAGCGTATTCACTAGTATATAGTATTTATTTTCCGCTGTTTGTTGTTGTACACTCTGATGATATAATGTAATGTAACATAATGTAATGTAATAACTGACATAGTTCTTTGTTGAAAGATTATTCATTTATCTATTATATGTTGTTCCGCTGCGATTGTGAGATTCTGATATTGTTCTGTTGTTTCTTTATGTTCTGTTCTATCTTTTTCTCTCTTCTTCTATCTTTTTCTTCTTCTTTAACCATAACATTTCGATTTTCCGGCATTCTATTGCTCGGCAGTTGATACAGTGGATGTGTTGATGTCGGTTTTCGAGCGTCGAAAAATCGCAACGTTACAACATTTCAGAAGATGCTATCGTGTGCGACTATCTATCTTGAGGAGTATTTCAAGAGTGAGGATAGCATTAGCATTCATTAAAGGAATTAAGCAGGGGAACTATATGAAGGTTTGAGATGCTCGAATCCATGTAGCGATTTGTGATTTATTCGAGATATGAGAATTCATTAGGAGAATCATGTTCTGTTTGAACGATGAAGATCGAGTGAGAGACGGTGAATGTAACCTAAACATTAGAAATGACTAAAAACAGAGAAGGCCTCAAAACTTGGGGTTAGTGAACCATGTTAGGGTATTATCAACTCCATATCTAGAGATACTTATTGATTGTTGGTCCACGGGAGTTGGTGTTATTTGGTTCACATTATCCATGTTCATATTCATGTTCATGTTCATGTTATGTTCATGTTTGAAAGTTGGACAGCTTGTGTTTATCTAAATAATATATTTTATCTAGAGATATACGACACACGAAAGGTACTTTATGACCCTTGTATAGGAGATTGGATTGGGCATCCCTAAAGAGATCTCCAATGAAAAATCCATTATGCGAATGTGCTTTAGTGGTTTTAAATATAACCCAAAAATGTAGTGGTGTGACCAATGTAAGCTTCACAACTATTTGATATGATTTATATTCTATGCTCTAGAGAGTATCTACCCTATTAGTATATTAAACTTAATGAATAGTTGGTTTCTCTCAAGGGAAAGCCATTATGCGAGTCCATACGGTCTCAATGGTTACTATTACTTATTGCATATTTCTTGGGTTTCTCACGTTAGTTTGCCGGGTTGATCCAGATGTTATTTTTTATAATGCTCGAGCCAGCCCCGTGTATGTTTCCAGATTTAACTGTAGATGTTTTAGAGCTTATGGAGAAGAGCTAGAAGATTCCCTCATAATATCTCATTTTTGTTGCATTTCTGTATTGTATATATCTGCATTGTGAGGACAAGCAGTCAAAATTATTCAGGCTGATGATAGTCCTTAGGTTTTTGTAACTTTGATATTTCTGTATTTAGAGTAACCTTTTGTACTATTGATATTTTATATTACCTTTCCATTGTGAGATTCTAATGGCATGTTCTTCCTTTCTTATTCTATTATTTTTTATTTTACTCTAAATTTCTGTCTTTTCGGCACTTGGGTGCTTTACACATGAATATTTGGATGTATTTGGTGTTGACATTTGAAGGTCGAAAAGTTGGGTTGTTACAAACCTTGACTCGACGTACATTCTTACTTTTGGGATAGAGACGAGTTTCCATAACTTAGAATTTGGTGTTAAGTATACGATGAAATATCTTCCATACACTTAATTTATCATGACCCATTTATCGAAATTAATTCCATAATTTTATCATGTTTCCAACATTTCAACCTCCCTATCCTTGCGTAGAACAAGTTCTAGATCTCACAGATAGGGGTGAGTTTTACTCATCGGCTTTTGGTGTTACATATAAGAGAACTTGTTTTCAATAAAACATGTCAACCTTTTGGAATAACTTATTCACATTTGTTTGCCTACTTAATGGCATAGACAAAGAGAATCCCATGTATTCGTACTATTCTTTGTAAAAGAAAGTTACTTTTTAGACAAACCAATCCTTGGAGAATTAAGTAATTAGAAATTGAAAACCTTTATTTAATTAACTAAAAATGGGTTTAAAAATTTATTTAATAATAATCACATCTTAATTAAATCTTAAATTAATTGAAATTAATTAGTAATTAACCTTGCCAGATTAATAATTAATAAATAATTAAACCCAAATTAATTAATAACTAATTAAATAATTAAACCTTTATTAATTATAAATTAATACTTAATTATCTCTTTACTTATTTAATATTAATTAAGACACTCTTAATTAACTAATTATAGTTGTTCTAATTAATGCTAAGGTACTAATTGCCTTTACTTGATTACTAATTTAAAACTAATTATCTTAACTTAATTAATTAATTAAATAATCTTCAAAATAATACTTAATTAATGAGTAATAATCACCATTTTATACTTAAAATATGCTTTGAAAATAATTTCAATATCACTTAAAGGGAAAAATACTTTAAATTTGCAAAAAGTGTTTGTTTTTACGAACTGCATCCATAGCGACTATCGATATAGATACCATAACTTATAAATTAGTTCACTTGTCCGAGAGCCTCCAAGACTTTACCTTTTTGTTTAAATTACTTAAAACTTTTAATAAGTGTTTGGAAAACTGAAGGTAAAGTTTAAAACCTATAAACCTTTTAGGAATCATATAAGTAAAACAAATTTGAAAACATGGGATCTCGATGTCAGCATCAACCCAAATCATTTGCTAACTTTCATTTTAGCTTACTACATACAAAAATAAAAATTGCAACTTGCAACTAAATCTATATCTAAAATTTTTGACTTATTTTCCAAGTCTAAACAACCAAAACTGATAATCACACGTATGTTAGCACAAGTTACTCTATTTACATCCAAACAACCATTACGTACTATTATATATACAAAGCTTACAACTCTATCTATAAAAATGAGCTTACTCACCAAAAGCTCACAAAAACAAACCAAACTTATACTACACTCCGAATCAACCTAAATCTTGGATTCTCCTTAGCAAAAACTTGATCTTGGACCTTTGAAAGAGTGTATTGGGTTTGGCCTAGGATATGTGGGGCCATCCTAGGGGTGTAGAGGGTGGTTGAGGCTTGCTTTTTTGAAGGAGGAAGTGGTGTAGGTTATAAAAAAGGATTTTAAAATGTTTTAAAGTATGAAAAATAGAATATTTTGGTTTGAAAAATCATAAGAAGCCATTAAAGAGTTTTTAAAAAGCATAGAAATAGGATAAAGTTTTTGAAACTGAGTTTTGAAATGATAAAATGAGAGAGAAAAATATGGAACTTGGTTTTATATAAAATAAAATAAACAAATTGTTAAAAAGTCCTTTAAGTACATACCCTCCTTTCATTTTGAGACACATCATCACCATCCTCGCTAGTCTTGTTGCATACATATGGAATCAAGAATCCCCTTTTGTCCAACTTGTAAATCCCTTCCTTATACCATGAAGTTATGTGATAATGTGACCTTTCATTCCTTTTTTAAATTAAATTAAAATTTTGAAAAAAATGTCACATCTCTCTTTATATTTACTTAAGTAATATATTTTACCATAAAATATCATAAACATGCATGTTATTCCAAAAATCACCTTTCGGCTGAGTTGAAACCCCTTTAAGAAAATAACAAGTGAGAAGAGCTCTAGACAAACCTTTCGAAGGAGTCGAAGGGATGCTGCCATTAAAAAATGGAAGCTTCGAGACCTTTTGAAGGTGTCGTAAGGTTTCTCCAATCAATATCCAAAGGGTTCTTACCTTTCGAAGAAGATAGAGTTGAAGCATACTCATGCCCTTATTAACAACCCTTTGATTAGTTAAAGACCTTTCGATTAGGGTGAAGCCACACCTTCCGAAGACAATGAAGAATAGCACTTTCAACATACACCAAACCATTCGAAACCAATGTTTCGCCTTCATTCAAACTGCTATAAAGTAAGTATTATACGGGGCAACCCCTTCAAAAGCTATAACAAGCCTTTCGAATCGGTTGAAACCAGTGTGGTCTAGGAGGGTTCCGCATCAGATCAGAAACAAGAGTATGGGCGTAACCAACATTATCAAAACCAATAAATAGAGGCTAACAACAGAGTTGGAAGCACTCACAAGACAACTCGAAGAAGGGAAGCACCACCATACCTTTTGCCAAAGGCGGCAACATGCTCAAGTTTCTCAACAGCCACCTTCCGACCAAGTCGAAAGCATCAGGATCGAAAGGTGCTAAGCCACATCTGTGAATAAGATCTAAGGGGTCATGTTTTGGGGATCGGATTCCTCTCATTCTCAACCTATACACTCTTAAGTAAAGTCTTATAACCCTAATTTGTAAATCAATTTGGGAGTATGAAGAAATAAAGTCTTTTTAGTTAAATAAAGGGAAGTTTCGAATACTTTAATCTACTTTATTGTTCCATGAAAGATTCTGTTGGATTCACCTTTATATTTTAGGTTTTACCTTCATCGAAGAGCTACTATCGACATAGTCGAAACCCTTATAAGTTCTAAGAACTTCTGTAATCAATTTAGAGTCATCTTCTCTTTATGCTGAAGCCTTCGACAAGGTCGAAGCCCATCTTCTAAACACCTAAGTCTGAGATTACTAATTCAAACTCAAGAAGGTTATACCCATAGCCCTCGACTAGATTGAAACCCCCTACTTAGGATCTAATCGCAAAGCCTAAGTTACTCTAAATCCCAAAGCACTCAACCATATCGTAACTTAGACCCACATCCCTGGACCAATTTTATCATCAAGATCACCTCGCCTTTGATAAGGTCGAAACCTTTGTATCAGATACTCGGGATAAGTCCTAGCTACACAACCTTAAGGCTTCTAACAAGGTCGAAACCCTTCAAGGGAAAACTTTCAAAAATACTTCTTTCAAATCAAAAGGAAGGCTTTCAAGAGGAGGATCTATCCAACCTAACTAAGTCGAAAGGTCACTAAACACGGAACCTATCCCTTTCGACGCAGTCAGAAGCTCTGTCTGAATAACTTTTATTTTCTAAGGCCTAATTAAAAGGCATTACTAAAAGGATTCTGACCAGGGAGAAGAGCAAAGATTAAGGCAAGAAGCTCTAAGAATTATAACGAGGAAAAAAGAGGAATTATACGATCCTGAGAAATGGATCTTAAACCTTTTTCATATAGGCTCCACCCCTATTTTACACTAGGAAAAGAACAAATGGAAGTGACAATATCTTCGGTCAAATGAGAAGAACAATCCAGCACTATTCAAAAGTCATAATCTTTGAGAAAGAGATAATGGCTGCTTACAACGCCTTTGCAAATAAATGGCAACGACCAATTATAAAGAGAACACTTCCTACACAAGATGTATAAAGGGTGCCAAAAAAAAGCAATTAAAGAGCACGAAAACACAGGGCCAAGAAACAAAAAGTCAAAAAGTCATCTGCAAGAATCAAGCTTCAAGTCTAGACTTCCAATGGAGTGTAACTTAACAACATCAATTGAGAACGTCCACTTGCTTACAAAGGATGAGCTCAACTATGGGCCATCAAAGAAAAAGAAACCAAAACATGAAAGAAATTTGGGAGGATCCTACTATTACTACCATTTGATGAATAGCCATGAAACCAACCATTGTAGAGCCTAGAGAGAATGATTATAAATTTCTTCTAACAAGGAAAGATCCATGAATTTGTAAAGAGATTTTGAGAGAAATTTAATAAAGAGATAGTTCTCTAAGAGAAATCTATATGGTTGGGAGTGAAATGCTCTTTATATTTGGATACTACCTAATATGTTAGAAAAGCCTTTATCCGCGCCAAGTTGGCCAGGGCAGAGCACCTCCTAGAGGGAGGATGGGTAAGCCGTTAGCCACGCCATAAGATGGCCAAGTTAAAGCACCGGACAAGCCCTTGGACGTGCCTCTGGTTAGATCAAGGCACCTCCTAGAGAGAGGACGGAGTAAGCATTTTCATGCCATAAGATGACCAGGTTAAAGACCAAACAAGCCCTTATCCGCGCCATGCTATGGCCAGGGTAAGGCACCTCCTAGAGGGAGGACAGAGTAAACCTTTGTCCATGCCATAAGATGGCTAGGGTAAAGCACCGAACAAGCCCTTTTCCATGCCGCAAAAGGGCCAGGGCAGGGCACCTCCTGGAGGGAGGTCGGGTAAGTCCTTAGTTCTAGTCTCTAAGATATGCTAGCCAAGCGCACCGAACAACAATGGACTAAGACATCCAGGCCTAAGAAGAGGCCTGCTAAACAATAGACTAAGATGTCCAAGCCCAAGAAGAGGTATATTCTATAATAAACTGAAACATCTAAGCCCAAAAGGAGGCACATTTAGTAATAGGCTAAGATGTCTAAGTCCGAGAAGAGGCTCATTAGATCATGGACTAAGTCGTCCAAGCTCAAGAGGCAACTGGACTAATTACTTCTATATAAGACCTGAAGGGTTGACGTGTCAAAGGAGTAGTATAGAGCTCCACCTATAAATACCTGAATCTGGGTTTTAGAATTTTCATTTATAAACATCATCTGCTAATACTCGAATCCGAGTTTCGGGTCTTTCAGTTCTAAATGTCATCTATTAATACTTGAAACTGGGTTTTCAGATCTTTCATTTTTAAATGTCATCTATTAATACCAAAATCTGAGTTTCGGGTCTTTCATTTCTAAATTTCATCTATTAATATACGAATATGAGTTTTGGATCTTTCATTTCTAAATGTCATTTATTAATACGCTAATCTGAGTTTTAAGTCCATATTGTTCACTGATTACCTTAATATACCATAATCAAGGTATCGAGATAATTACTTATTTGAACCTTATTCTGGGTATGAAATTTCAATAATAGAATTCTATTTATCTATCACAAATCCCCAAATCTGGGTCAAGGAATATTGTCACGAAGATCACTATAAAGAGTTTCTAAATCAGAGTTTTGAATTTATGATTTACCAAATCTCATTAATGTTAAGGAATGGTTAGAAGGATTTCTATTTCCAAAATTCAAATGGTGATGTTTTGATTTAGTTCTTTACTAAATATTTCTTGAAGGTTACATTTTGACATTTATGCCCATGTGATAAGGCAGGATTTTCTATCTGCTTTCAGATATTCCAACCGAATGATTGAAGTTAAATTCTCAAACACATAGTTGAAGATGGGATTTAAATGTTTGATATAGATTATCTCTCATGCAATTAGCAAGATGATTTGTTAATATAAGCAAAAAATATACATAGACTGGTATGTCAATTTTAAGTTAACTATTAGAAAAAAAATTGCTTCATACTTTTCAGGGAAATCAACATAGCAAAGAGAAATGAAAGGTTCAGGAAATTCAAAAGTAATATGAGCTATCAAAAAGCGCCTCAGAAATGACATCACGGAAAAGGATTGCAAGTCAGGTGGTACTTTCCAAAATTATATAATTTACATAAGTCATTAGATGATTTAAAAAACTATGAATATAACCACATCTTTTTACAAAATAAGCTTATTCAAATCAAATATACAAATAAATTACAAGTCATGTGCAGCTTTGTCGAGAGTCTTAGCGACTGAACGATCTACTATATGGCGAATCGCAACACGGAGAACTACTTTGAGTTTCTTCTCTTTCTTCCTAACTTTGTTTTCGTCGTCAGTCACATCAATGTTAGTTTTCAGAGCTTGATTGAAAGCTCCATTTGCTGCCCTATGGGTCTTGTTATCCCTTTTCTAACTCCGTAATGTGCTTTTGAAGGAGATAAATATCGCACTCCGGGTTTTGATTCTATGCGGCATAATCGTCAATAGTCTGAGAATATTTAGCTTTCTGTTGTTCATAGAAATATTTGGCTATCCCAAATTTAACATTGCAGTACTAATTCCCCACAACATTCTCATTTAAGCTCGGAGGAGGATTGAGCATAATAGGGAATTTATGGGCCACAAATTGTGTTGGCCTTATTGGTTTAGTAGCCAAAGGAGTAGCGTGAGGGACTGGTAAATCAATACTTGGAATCTTCTCCCCCATAATGAATTCCAGTGATTCTAATTGCGCCTGACTATCTTTCAACTTCAGTTTCGAATCACTTATTTGTTGGATGAGTTCTGACATTTTAAGATCAAAATTGATTGAAGGATTTGCTTTTACTTGTTGCTTAAACGCGGTAATCATTTAATCTTTACTTTTAATTTCAGCCTTGAGATGGGTGATGTGATCTTTTTGGCCGATGGCGATGGTTTTTTGAAATAACATATCTTTTGTGCCATTTTATAGCCTCGATATTACCTCCAAAGCGTTCTAATAAGATGTCGTCGCTAGGCATGATCCCTCCACTTCTTTGCAACAACTTCTCTCTAAGAGCATCAACACATGATGATAATTTATAAGAACGAGAAATTGTTGATAACTGTAGCTCCTATTTAAGCAAAAGAAATAAAATAAAAGTCAAGATCAGGATAAAAATATCTTTATTATTATGATAACGAATTACAACTTAAACAATAACAAAGTTATAAGATACAACAAGTAACTGGATTAGATCTAAAGTTTTAGAAACTGTTTTTCTAACTTTATATAGTGAGCTAGCAGAAAGTATAACTGTTGAGTCAAAAGGGATAGTGATTCCTTCTAAAGTAATGACCAACAGGCATTTGCTATAGTCCCACTTCCCAACTGAAGGACTATCACGACCGCAAATTAATTTTGTATGAAATATTCTAATCTCCTTAAGAAATATTTCTTTCTCATTCGCACGGAAATCAAAGCGGAGGTGAGGGTATTCCCAATAAAGTTTTTGAAAATCTCCAACAAAGCAATATCTTGCTAATTTCGAAGTCTTTAAAAAGTGATGCCTTCTATAATACCCAATATTTTTATAACATCTAGGATATTTAATTAGTTAAATTAAATAAAATAATGTAAAGATTAATAGGTTGAGATTTGATTAAATTAAGGGTAGCTGTTCGTCGATGGGAATTCTATCGGTTTAGAAATCCGTTAAGCGAATTTATAATAAAAATAACCGCAAGCGCACGACGTACAGTTTTAGTACATGGTGAGTACAGGTTGATCCGTAGGGATTGTTAGATTTTAAAATTCTATTCAATCAAATTAACCAAAGATTTGAGAATGTTGTTAACTGCTAAAAATTGCAAAAACTAACAACTACAAAAGTGAATGAAAACTATGAGAATAAAATGACAATTTTGAGATGAATCCGCTCTGTAGATCACATAGTTCATTAAAACATGAAATTATGATCTCTCTTTTTTGGTCGTTAGTGAGTTTAATTGATATGTTTGTCATAAGTATAGCATACTTCTGCTATTGATTAGCTCAACATTAACCATCAAACTATAACACACCCCTTAAACCACTCATTAACTCCCATGAAAAATGACAACAAAGTTGAAATTAAAATCTATTTCAAGCATGGCCTATTAACTATTTATTAGAAATACAGACCATCAAATTTTGATTTAAACATTCACTTCATTACCGTAATCATACGTAGATGAGGTAATTTGTGTTTTTTGTTTGTTTAAACATAGCATATTTAGCGTCAATAAAATAGGCTATCAAACTCAAAGCTAAAACAACAAATTAACCATTTCAAACATTTCCATTAAGCACAAAAAGAGAGCATAAATGATCAAATGTTGAATCTACATACTAAAGAGCTTCATTACTCCTAAATTGAAGGAGTTTAGCCTCTCATATTTGTTATCATATCAACAATTGTAGCATGCAACATGAAATAAAAACAAGAGAAAAGGAGAGATAAAATAAAACAAGAGCTAATTAACAAGAAATAAAACTAATATTCCTGCATGAAAAATAAACTACACTGCTAGCATGAAAGGAAATAAACAAGGAAAAGAAAATATCATGTATTAAATTGCACAAAAATTACACAAAAGAAATAGCTAAGTAGCCATGAAAAGAAAGAGAAGAGAGCTTTTATTTTTGATCCTGAACTAATGAGGCTAAAGAGGAAGAGAGCCTAAGAAAAGAGAGAAGGGTTACATGAACATATGGGGTAATTATGCATGTTTTAAAATCCTAATCCATTTATTGGGAACTACCCAAACTACCCTTGAGAAAGTGTGGCCGCTAAGTTATTAAGCATGAGATAATCCTCTTTTAAGTGTATATGAAACTTTGATGGCCATGAGCATATGCATTAGCTTCTAATTTGTACATTAAGACAGGTGGGTAGGTGGGGTCCTCCATGATCATGAGTTTGAAATATTACCATCTTCATTCCTTTGTATCCTCTTGTGTATACATATTTCTTCATGAAGCCACTTGTATTTGATTTCAAATTCCTACAAAATAACATAGAAATTTTGAATTAAATTTTATGAAATTAATATATGCACAAAAATAACCATTTTGCCCGTATATGAAGATGAATATGTGATGGTTTGAAAATAATTTGAATTTTAGTCTAAACATGTTAAAACAACCAATATGATCATTTATTTAATTTAATTCGGTAAAATATGGTAGTAAAAATATGCACGTTTACGTGCACATTAAATACCCCTACACTCATCTTTTTATTCGTCCTCGAATAAACTAAAAACAAAGATAAATCCCTTTTCATAGGAAACACGATTTCATTGAGCATATGCAATAAGCCGTTAAACCTTTGGCGACGAGTGTTGTCTCTGAGGGTTTTCAGTGGATACTACCCACAAAATCCAAATGCAAAGTAAAAAAATTACAAAATGAAAAACTTCTAAATGCAAGATTTATTTACAAAGATATGGATGCAAGTATTCGAAAATATTCACAATTGAATAGTTTACTTTTAAATTGACACGAATAAGTTTAATATAAGTTTTGGTCATTGTCTTGAAAATTTAAGGCCATTTACCTGTCAAAATTTCCAACAAAAAGCAAGCTATCATAACAAATAGACTCTTGTTAGACTAGTTATTTCGGTTGATAACACATTGTAACTATGAAATGGATCCCTAGTTGACTATCAAAGTTTTTCAAAGTGGTATTTTCATTTCTTTTGAATAACAAATCGAATCAAATAAGTTAAAATAGTGATTGGATTTCAATTGCTTACTCTCTCTTATTTGAAAAATTATTGATATTAACAGTATTTATATATGCCTAACTCGGAAAACTGAGGCCGGATATATTACACATGCACCGTCTTACAGGCTTACGTGAGAGAAATATAGAGCATGGCGAGTGGATACACAAGTGTGACACTATTGACTGTAGGCATTATTAATAAAAGAATTTTTATATACATACACCTAGCTCAAATAAACTTAGGCCATATATACCAATCGTGCACTGCCTTTCAGGCTTATGTGAGATGGGTACAGAGCATGGCTAGTGAACACATGACTCTAGGTGTTAATAAAAAATTATATACATATATACAAATATATTTTTGGTTTTTTTGATATATATATATATATATATATATATATATATATTTTTGTTTTCTGTTTTTTTTTTTTTTTTGAAGAGAGAGTTTTGCAGAATCATCTTAGCACCATTTAACTTAGAAGATAAAAAATGTAACATCCTTTACTTTAAATCCACCACTTTTTAAAACAAAGATTTTCAATTAGAATATACTTCATAATTATCACCACGAATCTTCCTATATACTAGTTAAACCATCGTTATTTGTAATCAAACTTTATTTTTATTTTTGTCGAGACAAATAATTTTTCAAAAATTTCAATCAGTTAACCAAAACCATATATTTATCCTATAGCGTTTGTTTAAAAATAAATCAAAACAATTAAAAAAATTCTTTTTTTTTTGAGATTTTTTTAAAACTTTGGAAAGAAAATATAAAATAAACTATGAAAAATTAATAGAGAAGATGAGATCCCCTCACACTTGATTTTGACTGTGTCCCCACAGTCAATCCAAGTGAAAGGAGAAAAATAAAATAAAAATGACCTATATTTATATGCAATGATTATTATTCACAAGAGATTAGAAAATATACCATTAAAGAGTAAATGAACCGGTCTTCCAAAGGCCGATTCATTTGTCCGTCAAGTATGCGAGACACGGCTTAAGCTTGGAAAAACAAATCATAAAAGATTTCAAAATTGAATGTATATTTGGAAAAACGAATGTTGGTTTATTGAAAATCGTACAAGTTGTTTTATTTTCAATGATTTTCGGGGTTGATAAAACAAATGGTTAAAGTTCAAAATTATTTTCACCAAATTTAAATTCAAGTTTATCATTGAAAACTTCTTCATAATTATCGACCTCAAAATCAAAATGGTGATTTAAATCACCCCTACAGAATTCAACAACTCGTTTTCAAAATGTCTAAAAAATCTGCGTTCATCAAATTTGTCTTTCTTTATTGGATTATCAATAACTTCATCGCATATACTAAGTTCAAAATCCAAAGTTGTTGTATTCATGTTTTCGAGATTGAACAAAGAAAGATCGAATTTTAAACCGAGTTTCACACCTTAAAAGAATTGAAATCCAACTCAATTACCGTGTTTTCAACAACTTCATTAAGATTGTTGTTTTCGGTTTCAAAAGTCGTTATTTAAAAATCGTTCATTGTGGTAAAAAATGGATTATTATTTGACTCGTCATGCATTGGGGTTTGGTTTTATTGTTCACGTTATTTCATATATGTTTCGAACAATAAATCTGTGTGATCATCGTAAATTTCGTCAATTTGTTCAACAAAATCGAAATTATAATTATTAACTTGAGAATTTTTGATTTGAAATTGTTGAGAACAAGAATTTTCAATCGCATCATAGTTGAGGTTATTCCCATTGCCAAATTCGTTTAAAAGGTTTTTTTCATTTTCTTTTTGACTATGAAACTCATTTTGAAGTATGAAATTGAATTGACAGGTTTATACTCGAAATCATTTGAATTTTGAATCGAATTCAAATTTTGATGGTTTTGAAAACTTTAATTTGAGTTATCGCGCAAATATGATTTACACAACTCATTTATCATTTGATTTTGTTGTGTAGAAAGTTCAAGTAGAGACGAAATCATTTTAATGTTTTTTTCAAGATTTGAGGGTTGATCATCGTTTTAAAAAAAATTGTTGTTCGAAATTCGAATTATTTATACAAAATTTGTCATTAAAATATCCATACGAATTTGGAGTGAAATCATATAGATTATATTGATTTTCACAACTATTATAAAGTTCAAGTGATTAGGGAAATTGGGACATTTTCAAGAATGTGTTCTTTTTTGAATTTTTAATTTTTTTGGGTTTTTTTTGCAAAGGAAAATATTTATCAAAAATAATTTATTTTTCAAAAGGAAAATTGATTTTTGTTTTGTTTTTTTAGAATTTTTTTGAAAAGGTTATGTATATATTTTGAAAAAATGTTTAAAAAAAATTGGGGATTTTTAGACTATGATTTTGAAAATTTCAAAGGAAAAGAAAAAGGAATATTTATAAATTTTTTTAGTTTTTGATTTTGAATTTTTTTTAAATATGCATGAACTAATGCAACTAAATGAATTCGAGGGTTTAGTAAAAAAAATTCTAACCCAAGTTAGCTCTTAACCCAAAATTGTATAATCACACATTGTCTTAATTCAACAAGATAGTTCTCAGTCAGGTAACGAGTAGGATTTATCAATGCACCGTGAATCGCCGTAGCAATGCAACCCAAGATTTAAGTACCTTCGGAGAAACAATTCAGTATAATATTTACAAATCACCGTAATATTTGTAACTAAATATTGCTCTGCCTTAGGCTAGACACCAAGAAATTAAATTGTCGAAAAAGGACAAATTGTCAATATACAATTAAGTGCTATAAATGTCTAGTCGTTATTATTAATTAAAATCGTAGGATGAAATGTAAAACAGAAATTATACGTGTATTAATAATGCAACTAGAAATGGAATTTTGTTTTTTTTTTAATTTTTTTTAATTTTTTGGTATGCAAGCAAACAATAATGCAAAGCAAGTAAAAACAAGAGATAGATGCACAATATCAGAGCGTGTAGAATTTATTTTAAAGCGGTAATTTATTTTAAAACGGTAATTTATTTTTTAAGTAAGCAAGCGAAGTAGTTTTAACAAGCAATTCTTTCTTTTATTTCCTGCAAGCTGAAAATTAGAAATAAGATATATACAGTTTTTTTTAAATAAAAAAAAGAAGTAACTAAAACAAAGGAAAAACGAAAATAAACTAAAACCAATTGAAAAGAATTCTTTTTTTTAATATATAAGGACTGAACTAAAAACAAATTAAAACAAAACAACACAAATTTAAAATAAAACTTTTTTTTTCTTTTTCTTAAGGAAAATAAAACTCTAAGCAAAAGAAGACAAAAAAATTTAACAAAACAAAGTTCTCCCTTTTTCTGGGAAAAATAAAATAAAATTAAAATTAAAAATTTTAATAGTAATATACTAAGACAAAGCAAAATTAACACGCTCAATACAAGGCCAAAACAAACGCCTACCAAAAATTCAAACAAGAGTTGGAGACCTGAACTCGTATCCCACCACCAGCTACACACCGAAGGTAAAACAAGATTTCACACAAAAGGTTCTCCAAAATCAATCAAAATTCTTGAAGTCACAAATTTGCCCAGAACCCCAAATAAAAAATGGCGATTTGCTTTCAGTTAGCAACCTTGTTCGATTTGGCAGATGGGTTGAATTGCAGAGGTGACCGAAGTCGATTGGTAGTTCAGGGATGTTCAGGCAGAGGCTCGAACTGCAGCAGTGGGCTCGCCAAAAACTTGTTCAGAGTCGAGTTTGGACGAGTCGCAAAGTTCACTTGCGATTGTGGTAGGAAGTGGTCTCGGCGATGTTTGGTCTCAGGCAATTGATGAGATGTTTGATTTCAGGATGCTCGGCAATTGGTGTGTTCGACGATGGGTTTGGGTTAGAGGCGGATTGGGTTGTCGATGGAGTTTGGAGGTGATGGATGGTGGTTCGATTGTTGTTTTGCTATAGAGGTCAGGTGCTTTTTTTTTCGTTTTTCTCTTTTTTCGAGGAAGGAAGTTAATGGGCTGTGATATGCACAGGTTCAGGCTGTGGTTATGGAATGGTGTTTGATGGCTATTGTTCAGGTTGTTCGTGGTAGTTGTAGATGGTCGATTGCGAGTTTCTGTGATGAGGGTATGTTGGATGAAGTTACTGTCAGGTTGCAAGGTTGCGAAGTATTGGTGGAAGTGCACAGTAGGAGTTGTATGTGTGTGTTGTTGCTGGTTGAAGCATGTGGTGTTAAGTGATAATGATGTAATGCAGTAGTAGATTGTCAGGGAAGTTGTTAGAGAAGTGTTTTGTTGAGACAGTGGTTAGAGATATGATTGGAGGAATATGAAATGGTGTATGTTTTTTCTGAACGGGCTGGTGACTGTGGAGTAATATGGTGGACGACTGTGTGTCAGGGGATGAAACTGCAGTTATGCAGTCATGGTCAGGGGAAGTTAAGAAGTTGTATAGGAGGGTTCAAGTGGCTGCTGTTGATGTATGGGTTTGTAGCTGGTCAGTTTTTGAAGATGATCGGGCGTGTATTAATGGTTGTTTAGAACAGCGTTAATTCGGTAGAAATGGATAGCAGGAGTGAACACCGTTGTATTTAGAACATATGTTGGTTGTTTGCAGAGCACAACAAGATTGAAGGATGGATGGGTTATGTTGTGTGCAACTTGGAATGGTTTGGATGAATAAAAGAAGATGGTCTCTCAAGGATAGTTTGGGATCTGTTGGTTGCTGACAGGGAATCAATATGGGTTCATGAGAAATAAGTGGAAGGTGATGTATCTATTAAACAATAGTAAAGCAGCCTTCCTAATAATTGTAGGAAGTTTCTCCCTCCTCATTTATTCTCTCTAGATATTTAATATTCAAATCATTTTATTTATCATTATTACAATTATTACAACGTTTCTATTGGTCCTCTCTTCTACCATTTTACATTTAAATACCAACACTTAATAATTTTGTACAATTATTTACAAATTCTTTCGGGTTTCCTTTTAATATTTAACATTTAAGTCCTTGTGTTAAAAATAATTAGGTGTTCTTTAATTTAAACTTTTTAAATAAATACAACTTACAAATATCTGTTAGTTGATCTAATAAATTCTTTTAAAAAATGACACTTCAATGTGTGTATTATATTCATAATATTGACAAAAATGCAAAACTAATTTTTCGTTCATGTTCATGTAATTTAAAATTTTCACGATTGTATAAAATTACAACGTTTTACTAATTTTTCTCCCATTTCATTTCACATTTACGTACAAACACTTAATATATTTTACAATTATTTATGATTTTTTCTAAGTTTTTTTTATAATTTTTTACATTCTAGTTCGTATATTGAGTGATCCTAAATTTAAATCTTTTAAATAAATCCAATTAAAAATAATTATTGATTGATATAATAAATTAACAAAATGACAATTCAACGTGTATATCACATTCCTATTGATAAAATGGTAAAACTATTTTTTCATTATAGTCCGTATGATATAAAATTTCAGTTATATTAAAAATTATCTTTAATTCTTTTATATTATTCTACATTTAAGTTCATAAAATTTCTTATTCATAAAAATTGGTATTTTAAAATAGAGAAATATTAACATAATTCTTTCTTTTTAAAGTTGGTATTACAAACAAATATATACGCAATTCTTTCTTCCTAAAATTGTATATCATTACAAGCATAACATTTTTTACTTTTCAAAATTTGTATGTTAAGTGAATTCTTTGCCATGAATAAAATTTATTTTGTGATAAAAATCATACCATACTTTGATTAGAAATATTTTCTATTATATTTTATCATCTTTTAAAGGTACTATGATGATTATAGGAGGATTTGGTTGAAGTGGTGGTCGTGAGGGGTTCAAGGAAGAAAGTTGTTTGTGTTTCAAAAGTTAGAGGCGTTGAATACAGAGAAGGTTTGAAAGTGTGTTGAAGTTCATACAAATTGTTTTGGAGGAGCAGCAGTTACATGTGCACAGAGCTCATGCACAATGTTAAAGCAACAGTGCATCGAATTTTTTTTTATATAAATGCAAATGCAATGTAAAAATATATGAAATGAAAATGAAATGAAAATTCTTTTTTGTTGAAATGAAATTGTGGAGTTTTTTAATATAGAATGCAAATGCAATATAGAAAGGCTACAAACACACAAACAAATGCAAGCACAAATCAAACACACACAACATTTTTTTTAAAATGCACTCAACACACAATAAACACAAAATAAAATCAAAATAAAATAATTCAATGAATAGAAAATTAAAATCAAAAATATTCCCTGGCAATGGCGTCACAAACTTTTTCGTCGATAGGAATTCTATCAGTTTAGAAATCCGTCAAGCGAATTTACAATAAAAATAACCGCAAGTGCACGGCGTACAATTTTAGTACGTGGCGAGTACGGATCGATTCGCAGGAAATTGTTAGATTTTAAAATTCTATTCAATCAAAGATTTAAGAATGTTGTTAACTACTAAAAATTGAAAAACTAACAACAACAAAAGTGAATGAAAACAATGAGAATAAAAATGATAATTTATAGATAAATCCACTCTGCAGATCACATAGTTCAATAAAATATGAAATTATGATCTATTTTTTTGGTCATCGGTGAGTTTAATTGATGTGTTTATCGTAGGTATGACATATTTATGCTATTAATTAGCTCAACATAAGCCATCAAAGTATAACGCACCCCTTATACCACTTAGTAACGCTCATGAAAAATGACAACAAAGTTGAAACAAAAATCTATTTTAGGCATGGCCTATTAACTATTGATTAGAAATATAGACCATCAAATTTTAATTTCAACATTCACTTTATTACCATAATCATATGTAGATGAAGAGGTAATTTGTGTTTTGTTGATTGTTTAAGCATAACCTATTTGGTGTCAACAATATGGGCTATCAAATTCAAAGCTAAAAATACAAGTTAACCATTTTAAACATTTCCATTAAGCACAAAAAGAAGCATAGATGATCAAAATATTGAATTTACATACTAAAGAGCTTCATTACCTCTAATTTGAAGGGGTTTAGCCTCTCATATTTGTTAACAACAATTGTAGCATGCAACATGAAATAAAAATAAGAGAAAATGAGGGTTAAAATAAAAAGAGAGCTAATTAACAAGAAATAAAACTCGACTTGCATGAAAAAAAACTACACTACTAGCATGAAAGGAAATAAACAAGGAAAAGAAAAGAGCATGTATTAAATTGCATAAAAATTACATAAAAGAAATGGCTAAAAAGCCATGAAAAGTCCCGTTGAAATCTTCGGACGCTGGTGATTCTTCCTCTCCTGAGGAGTCCTAGACTAAGTGATTTTTAGTTACTGTGACATGTCTGTCACATACCTGTGCTGTTTTTATCTTGTTTTCTTTATAGTAGTTTAGGTGCTTTTACCTTTCTCCTGTACTTTAACTTTATTACTTTTGGTAATAAAAGTGGACGGCCCACTATAAAACCGGTTTGCCTTGCAAAAAAAAAAAAAAAAACCATGAAAAGAAAGAGAAGAGAGATTATATTTTCAATCCTAAACTAATGAGGCTAAAGGGAAGAGAGCCTAAGAGAAGAGATGAAGGATACATGAACATATGGGGTATTTATACATGTTTTAAAACCCTAATTCATTTTTTGGGAACTACCAAACTACCCTTGATAAATTGCGGCATTCAAGTTATCATTAGCATGAGATAATCCTCCATTAAATGTACATGAAACTTTAATGGCCATTAACATGTGCATTAGTTTCAAATTTGTACATTAAGGTAGGTAAGTAGGTGGGGTCCTCCATGATCATAAGTTTGAATTATTTCCATCTTCATTTCTTTGTATCCTCTTGTGCATGCATATTTCTTCATGAACGCACTTGTATTTAAATTCAAATTGCTACAAAATAACATAGAAACTTTTGAGTAAATTTTATAAAATTAACATATGCACAAAAATGACCATTTTACCACTATATGAAGATGAATATTTGATGATTTTAAAATAATTTAAATTTTGATCTAAACATGTTAAAACATCCAATATGATCATTTATTTTATTTTATTCGATAAAATATGGCAGTAAAAATATGAACATTTATGTGGACATTGGCAACCGTGCCATGTTAATGTGTAAATTAAAATAAGAAAACATAAACTAATGTGTTAGGAAATGAGTAAGGGCATTATGAAAAATTGGAAAGGCTTATACCCTAAACCTTTAGGAATTGAAACTCATGTTTATTCTCATTTTACCAAACTAAAAACTCTTAAGGCCGGCCACCATTATTGTTCTCAAGGAAAGATTAAAGCTAGGATTCAAGAGAAGAAAGATAATCAACTAATTCAACATCAAATCTCACATATTTTAATCTCAAAGCTAAGATGAATAATTATTGCATCTCATTTTCTTATGTTTTTTGGTTTTAAGATTAGATTCGAAATGTTTTTGCAAGTATATGCCATGTTTTGATGATTAAAGTTATATATCTGCTTGTTGGTGAATTATGCATGTTCACATTAATATTTATGAAATGTTCGATATAAAAACCTATTAAATGACATCCGAATGCCTTGAAAATTTAAATATAAGTCAAAAATGATATTTTAGAGATGGATTGTAATTTTCATAATTTTCTGAATTTATGTGGATTTTATATTAATTTTCTAGTGAAGAAAATGATTTATTGTGTTATAAATTATTTACGACTAAAATAATTATTATTTTGGTTTGAAATTTTTGTATGTTTGAAAACATGTTAAAATAGATTTTCTAGGATTTTTCTAAATTTTTCCTAAGTGAATTGACGAATATATAAAACATTTAAGTCCCACGTCTTAAATTTTTTTATATATTCATCCAATCACTTAGGAAAAATCTGGGAAAACTCCAGAAAATCTATTTCAATATGGTTTCCAACATATAAAAATTTCAAACCAAAATATTTGATAACCCAATACATTATTTTCTTCAATAGAAAATTAATATAAAATCCAAATTAATTCAGAAAATTGTGGAAATTGAAACCCATCTCCAAAATCATGTTTTCTACAACATATAATTTTCCCGTGGCATTTAAAAACCATTTCATCTTAGTTTTACCCAAAAACCATGTATATCTCTTTCTTAACAAACTTGTTTAATCCATATAAATCATAATTCAAGCATATCATCATTCAATATATCATAAAAAAAGATTTACACTAAAATCTGAAACCATATGATCATAAAACTAAAATAGAGATGTAGAAATTATTATTCACCTTAGATTAGATATGGAAATTGAATTTTGTTTGAGATTGACTTCTTCTAGCTTGAATCTTAAGCTTTAAGTTGATTTTATCCTCTCTTCTTTCTTCTTAATGGCCGGTCTTGCTTCGTTATGGTTATAAAAGAAAAATTTGATAAAATAAACGTGTATGACTAAGGGAGAGAGTATAAGGGTGGGAAATATGAGCGGCTATTTAACCTAATGCCCTTATGTTTAGTATCTTAACGATTTATAAGTTCATTTGGTTAGATAAGCATGGCCACTTAATTCATAAGTCAACCTAAATCTCCTCATCTACATTATTCTGTTTAATTTATTCTAATTAAATCTCCTGCATAATGTTAAAAAAATTAGGGTGTTATAGGCTCCTCTCCATAAAGAATTTCGGCCTTGAAATTCAGCGAGGACTAACTAGCAGACATAGAAATCATCTGTAGCATTTCCTAACAACCCTACCAGCCTACCAATCTAGCAACAATCCATATAAATCTAATATAGACATACCATGAACCTTTAATGAGCCTCCTAGAACAGCCCAAAAAATCTGGAAAATTCACTTAGGAGAAATCTGAAAAAATTCTAGAAAATCTATTTTAATATGTTTTCCAAAATATAAAAATTACAAACCAAAATAATAATTATTTTAGCTGTAAATAATTTATAACCCAATAAATAATTTTCTTCACTAGAAAATTAATATAAAATCCACATAAATTCAAAAAATTATGGAAATTGGAGCCCACCTCTGAAATATCATTTCTAACCTATATTTAAATTTTTAAGGCATTTGGATGTCATTTAATAGGGTTTTCACATCAACATTTCATAAATACTAATATGAAAATGTATAATTCACCATCAAACATATAATTTTAATCATCAAAACACGGAATATGCTTCCAAAAATATTTTGGATCCAATCTTAAAAACTGAAAACAATAAGAAAATGGGATGTAGTAATTATTCACCTTAGCTTTGAAATTAAAATATGTGAGATTTGGTGTTGAATTAGTTGATTATCTTCCTTTTCTTGAATCCTAGCTTTAATCTTTCATTGAGAACAATAATGGTGGCCGGCCTTAAGAGTTTTTAGTTTAGTGAAATGAGAATGAACGTTAGTTTCCATTCCTATGGGTTTAGGGTATAAGCCTTTCCTATTTCCCATAATGCCCTTACTCATTTCCTAACACATTAGTTTATGTTTTCTCATTTTAATTTATACATTAACATGGCACGACTACCCTTAATTTAATCAAATCTCAACCTATTAATCTTCATATTATTTTATTTTATTTAATTAATTAAATATCCTAGATAATGTTATAAAAAAATGGGTTGTTACACCTTTTCATGATAAAATCTCCTCAATTTAACATATTGGCTTAAATGGTCACTAGGAACAAGTCAACCTAGTGAACGATCATTCTGTAATAGTATAATAAAGAAAGGCTAAACAAAAAAGGGCAGAGCTAAAACATATATATATAAATCGATAAACTGTTACATATGTACAATCACTCATTTGTTTCATACAAAATAGACTTAGAGAAAAACTCAGAAACAAATTTATCTTTGTAGTACTTAAGCTTTCCAGTGGAGAGATTTTGAGGAATCGACCTGGCTCGTGGTAAATTCCAACAAGCTCCAGGATTCAGGTCAGATCCAAATTTATCGAAGCATCTTTTGTGGAAACGTCTAAGTAAACTCCCACTGAATTTTCCTAAATACGAAAAGTCTATAATCGAATGTAGGAAGTAAGCTTTATACAAAAAGTTAACTAAAATGTCTCTTTCTTCAATCATCATCCTAAATAAAGTAAGTAACTTTCGATTCTCCTTTAAGAGAGCATCGTATCAGAGGCGTTCTCTCTTTATAAGAGGGCAGCCCTCTGATATTTAAAAGACGCTAGTATAGAGGTACTCTTGACTATTTTCAATATAAATTGTTTTGATATAAACTTATTTTTCTAAGCTATTAAATATATACAACCTTTCTTTCTTAAAGCCAGATTATTTTATACTTGTTTTACAATTATTTTTGAAGCTATTTAACCATTTTTCAACTGTTTTCTAAACTAATTACTATTTTTCAACTATTTCACAAACTAATTTCTATTTTACAGCTATTTTGCAATTATTCAAAATTCCTGAAACTATTCAACTATTTTCCGACTATTTTACAATAGTTAACTATTTTATAGCTATTTTGCAAACTAATAATTATTTTCCAGCTACTTATCTATTTATAAAATTTTCAAGCTATTTTCTAAATATAAACTGGTCGGAGTTCAAACTGTTATTAATTAAATACCCAACCGAGATAAGAATTGAAGTGATAATTCAATGGAATTGAAGCGATTGTAAATAAGTGAATGGAAATTAAAGCAAATGTGAATAGGAAGAGAAATTGATTTGGCTAAAAATCAATAAAATTAATTACATAGGAGGTACGTATATTATTCTATTCGCATAGTGATTTGATCCAGATTCGAGCACAGAATTTCGAGATAGTTTATCGATCCGAGATGGAATTTTTCACTCGATTTTTGATGGCGAACCTGGATAAGGATTGTTGATTGGTTCTAGTTATTCTCTATCATAGTTATGGGTATGCAAGGAGAATGACGGTTTCTAATCAAGAAACCAGATCTGTGTCCGCACTGGGAAGTCGGGTGGATGATGCTAGTTCGGAAGTGAAATTGTGTGATCGAGTGAGCGATCAGATTGGTATAGCGTACGGATGATAACTGTAAATCGTACGGATTTGAATGAACTTGATATTGAAAGATAAGAATCAAATTTGAATATTTTATTTTGAATAAACAAGTCATATATCTTTGTTATATATGATAAATCTCCCCTTGTTAAATCTATTGCCGGAAGAAAAGGATTTTTGAAGGTATTTGAAGTATAAAAGGAGTTTTATACAAGTTTGAAAAGATCCAAAGTTTTTAAATTTTATATATCTGAATATACATAAAGGATCTTATGAGGAATTTGGAAAAAGGTTTTGGGAACCTTTGGATTTGGCATGGCTTTTGATTTTTAGGTAAAATCAATATTGAAATTTGGAAAGCCTAGTTTGAGAATTTATCGATTTTGGCATAATCAATTTTGTGTAAAGGAGCCTTGTATGGGATCATACTAGGTGTATGATTTGGAGGATATTACATGTATAGTATAAAGTGTTTTGATGATGGCTCTGGAGAAAAAGGCGCACCCTTGAAATGAACTTCTCAGGAGTGCCATCGGGTGGTGCTGCCTTGAGCCCCAAGGGAGGGTTCTAAAGTTGATCCTATGAGGAGTCCGGACAAAACTAGTTCCTGAGGATTATGAGTAGAGTATACCATAGCAAAAGTCGTGTGTGCCGCTGAGAGCCAACAGTCTGCGTTTGATTTTACATCGGTAGACTGCGACCTATAGTATAACATAGCGAAAGTCGTGTGTGCCGCTGAGAGCCAACAGTCTGCGTTTGATTTTATATCGGTAGACTGTGACCTATGTAGGAGTGGAGAAGTTTCATTTCGACAGCGAAAATCAGAGGCCATAGAGAGCCTACAGTTACATGGACTTTTGCTGTGATGGCAACGTTACCCTGGAATGTAACTGTGATCTGTTGTGGATTCCATAGCGTAATCGAGACGCCGCGGAGAGCCTGTAGTTACATGGACTTTTGCTGCGATGGCAACGTAACCCTGGATGTAACTGCGACCATGGATGGGAGTGATGATTTCCAGAGCATTCTCACCAAAGATATTTCCTCTATTTCAAAATGCTTTCAATATTTTCAATAAAATTATTTTCCAAATATTTTCACTGAATGTTGAAAATAGGTCTGCTAAGTACTTATAGATTTTTCGTCCTACGCCTTGTAACAACTCGAGATTTCGCATTAATTAATTTTTGTCATTTGACGATTAATATTGTTGGTAAATTGCTGTTGGTCGTTTTTAAAATCAAGTTAATATTCTTTTGAAATTGTTAAGGGGTGTGGGCTTTAAAATTTAATATTGGGCCAAGTTTATTTTTCGTGGTGCTGTGATAAATTTAAGGCCGATGCTCATTTCCCTTGTTCATTCATTCGAAAACCTAAACAATCGAAAAAAAAGAAAAAAATGGCGGCTTCGTTCCTAAAAAATTAGGGCTTTTCAAAGATCGAAGAGGCCGACTTTAAGGTAATGGATCTAATGATGATTTTCGTTGCTTGCCTGTTGATCGATGATTCTTCGCTTCACACGGCTGCTTGGATTTGTGAAGGTGAGTGATTTATTTCGCTCACATCTAATTCAAAGTTTAACGATTTCATGATTTTTCTCGGCTTTGAATTCTTTGATATTTTGTTGAATTCGTCAGTTGATTTTGCTCTGGCAGTTGATATTCGTTTAGATGTTGAGATTGATCTCTGACTTTATCAAATCGTATAATTTGTTTACTTGATATTCACGGTTTTGAACTTGCGATTTACTTGTTGGCCACGGCGTTGATTTTGTGGCCCCTGTGTGCTTCGACTCTGGTCATTTTTGTGTTCATCCCTAAGCATTTTCGACCTGCTGTATGCACACTGCTCCCACTACTGCCACACACTCGTGTACCTTTTTCTTTTGACAAGTCCACGTTCAGACTGTTGTGATAGTTTGTTTTGATGTTGCAGTTAAATGAAGCTGTTCATACTGGTTCTCCTGTTCACTGGTCGAGTTCATTGCTGTATTGTTTTCACTTGATTATGGAACTGGTTTTGACTTGGTTCATTTAATTGTTGTTGGTAGCTGGACTCGATACCATGTTGCTTTGTCTTTTCCATCGGACTTGTATATTTGGTTTCCAGATCATGTGCACTGACTTGAGTCTTGTTTACTTGGTGGCATTTGGTCTGGTGTAGTTGTACACTTGTAGCTCCACTTCAGTTCACTGAACTGTACTGGTTTGCATTAATTTGTGCATACTTGATGCCTTGATTTTCATTTTGACTTTACTAGAATTTGTTGTTGTGCCTGGGTGCACATGCTTGTTTCACCTACAGCCTTTGTGCTTTGTGGCTGTGTTGCCTTATCTTTGGTACACATGCTAGTATCACTTGATGCCATTCTTTTGTTGCAGTTCTGCCCTTGTATTCATGAGGTGGCTGCAGTTTCATTTTGCTGCATTTTTCCATGCCGAGCCTGATTGCTCTGGTCCATGTATTTCATGTAGTCTGGTTTATATTTTTGTTGCCTTTGCCCTGCTGTTCAATGGCATCGGCATTGATATTTTATTGTTGTGTGTTGTGGTGCCATATCTATGGTGCTCTCACCTTCATTCTATTGTGTCTTCATGTTATACCACTGCCTTGTGCACTTGGTCATTCAAGTTAAACCTTGTTGCATTTGGGTTGGTGGCTGCATTAAGTTGTTTAATGTGCGATCTTGTGGTGGCTGCAGTTTTTGGTTGCTGTTTGCCCTTGTATTCATTTATGCAGTTTTCCCTTGTCGGTTTGCGTTGCATCGGTGCAATTGGATTTGTTTTTCTAATTGCACTTGAATTGAATCCGGTAATTCGGGTTTGACCTTGTGCCCGTTTGTGAACTTCCATTGAGCTTTTGTGTACACCATCACTATAGTGGCAAGGCAGTGGAGGCGAGCGTGTACTGCAGCCACACGGTATTGCTTTTATTGATATTCTAATTGCTTTTGATTTATTGATCTTTTCCATATTCCATATGCTGTAGTGGCGAGGTAGTACAAGCGTGCGTGTACTGCAGCCCTACCCGAGTTGACATTTTAATTGATAATTCGATTGTTTGAAATTGTTTTGTTGTGTTCAATTCAATATTTTGAAATCATATTTCGATTTGGTTTGATTTGAGCATTCTGTTGTTGCCTAATTATCTTTTAGATAATTAGATTATGAGTTTCTAATTATTTATTTAATAATTAGATTTTTGTTGTTAATTGCCGTTTAGGCAATTCTGCTGTTTTCTAAATAATCTTCATTGATAATCCTTTCACTTATCTTCATTGATAATTTGAATTTGCTGATTTGTTGTTTAACACTATTACATGTTATATGTACAGGTATCCGATTTATTTGTTAAAGGATTGGAAAGGTGAATTTATTTTGATTGTCATCTAATTGTTATTTAATTATTATTGCTTTCGTGCATTAATAACTAAGTTTGAATTAGACTGACCCGTGTATTATTTTCTTTTGAATTTAATACTCGGGTCAAACCGAGTTATTACAGGTTGTAGATATCTTGCTTTGGGTTGCTTCTTGAGCTATGAAGTCTTTTCATATCTTTTGGAGTAGTCGTCGTCATTTTATAGTAGTCAATGTGTTTGTATAGGATGATATATATTCATGTATATTATTCACGATAATGTACTTGTATATGTAACTTCCAGAGTCGACAGTTGTAGTTGTCTCATATGTACTGTATCGCATGTATTGTAACTGACTTCAGTTATATATATATGTGACTTTTTATTATTTGTGTTCCGCACTTAGCTGATCTATGTTATTATCATATATATTGTCCTAAACTATTATGAACCATCGTAGTTCGTTTTATAACGGAATTGGATATTGCGATTGGAGTAAATAAATAAGAGATGAAAACTAAAAATATATACCACTCCTATCGAGATAACCAATACTAGTGTAAGGCCTAACAACGGATGGCTGCTCCTATCCAGCCTTATTCTTCGTAATAACAGACAGTAATTACTTTAATACTCTTTGTTATTGTGAGCATAGAGGTGGGGCGTCACAGTTGGTATCAGAGCTTGGGGTATATGGACATAATATAAAACATAACTTAGATGGAACATGTGCTACAACTATTTGTCGATGTTTTATTGTGATTTGAGTCAAAACTAAAGTTTTGAAATTGTGATGAAATTTTTAAATATCTTTATTAAAAATAAAAGTGAAATTGTGTTTGATGATTAAGTAATTTGTGTTTTGTTTATCAAAGTGCGCAGCTGAAACAGTGAGACTGTCTACGCTGAGTACAGCTGATAGCTCTTTTGGATTTAAAAAAATAATATGAAATTGAAATAAATTTCATTTGTTGTTCACATAGTTGTGTTAAATTTGTTTTCTTTGAACATTTCGAATCCGATTTGGGGATCCGAAGCGATCGCAGTTATGTGATTTTGTTGAGATTTTTTTGCTGTTTTGAATTATCTTCGTTGAAGATATATTCGAATGATTTCTCTGTTCATTTTGTAGTATACGTGCAAAAATTTATGTTGCATGTTACTACATTAATTTTACGTTGAACCGGTATTTGGTTTTAAACGTATTTTGTTGCCGTTATTTTTATAACGGAATTTTCACACTGGTGCTAAGTTTTGAAGCACGGTGTTTTGTTGACATTTTTAAAGAATGAAAATTCACTGGTATTATATTTTGATGCAAATTATTTTGATGAGATTTTGACGTTTAAGATTACTGTCGCTTTGACTTCAGTAATTGTCAAATTTTAAAGTGGATTTTCAAGCGGTTATCCCGCAATGCTGATTTTGTTGTCCGTTTTTACGGTATTTTGAGAAGTGCAATTTCCTTGTCGAAGTTACTACCGATGTTGTTGTTTTAATCACGTGTTTTTTTCAAAAAATTGTTTCAAAATAAAAATAAAAAATTGTTTTCAAATTTTTTTCGGTTTACGCTTTCAAAAGAATGAGGAAGCGATGTAAACGTTTCAGCAAAATCGAGGACTATGACCCCTTTCTTTTACTGATTCGCTTAATTCCGGACTTGTTCGTTTGAGAATGTAAATTATTACTTTTATAAAATAAATGAAATTGTTTTCAGAAGTTTTGCAGTTTACGCTTTTAAAAGAATGAGGAAGCGATTTAAACGTTTCAGCAAAATCGAGGACTATGACCCCTTTCTTTTACTGATTCGCTTAATTCCGGACATGTCCGTTTGAGAATGTGAAATGTTATTTTGGAATACACAATTTTGCACTTTCAAGGAAACGATGAAGAGAATCAAACGATTTAGTAAAACTCGTGGTATGGGACATGTGCGTTTGCTATTTCGGTTAATTCCGGACTCGTTGATTGAAATATTTGCTGTTTTGATGATTTTGATGATTTTCGTGTGCTTCCGAGCCACTATGTTGGACCTTCGGGTCATATGTTGGACCTTCGGGTCAATACCAGTACTAGACCTTCTGGTCATTTGTTGGACCTCCGGGTCATTTGTTGGGCGCCAAAATTATGTTGATAGTACTTGGTAGGCTTCGGCCATTTGTTGATGCACGTGCGGCGCAGCTAAAACTCGCCATCTGATGGGATCGATCCAACCTTTATGTTTATTTTCTAGATTATCTTAATTGATTTCTAGATATTGGTTGTTTCCAATTATCTGTAGGTAATTGGATATTTGTTGATTCTGATTATCGTTTTTGATAATCGGATATTGGTTGATTTGAGATTTCTGATTATCGTTTTTGATAATCGGATATTCGTTGATTTGAGATTTCTGATTATCGTTTTTGATAATTGGATATTTGTTGATTTGAGATTTCTGATTATCATTTTTGATAATTGTATATTTGTTGATTCTGATTATTGTTTGTGATAATCGGATATTTGTTGATTTGAGATTTCTAATTATCGGTTTTGGTAATCGGATATTTGTGGATTTGAGATTTCTGATTATCATTTTTGATAATTAGATATTTATTGATCTGAGATTTCTGATTATCGTTTGTGATAATTAGATATTTGTTGATTTGAGATTTCTGATTATCATTTTTGATAATCGGATATTTGTTGATTTGAGTTTTCTGATTATCGTTTTTGATAATTGGATATTTGTTGATTTGAGATTTCTAATTATCGTTTTTGATAATTGGATATTTGTTGATTTGAGATTTCTGATTATCGTTTTGGATAATCAGATATTTGTTGATTTGAGATTTCTGATTATCGTTTTTTATAATTGGATATTTGTTGATTTGAGATTTCTGATTATCGTTTTTGATAATTAGATATTTGTTGTTTCTGATTATTGTTTTTGATAATTAGATATTTGTTGATTTGAGATTTCTGATTATCGTTTGTGATAATTAGATATTTGTTGATTTGAGATTTCTGATTATCGTTTTTGATAATTAGATATTTGTTGTTTCTGATTATCGTTTTTGATAATCGGATATTTGTTGATTTGAGATTTCTGATTATTGTTTTTGATAATTGGATATTTGTTGATTTGTTATTATCGTTTTTGATAATTAGTTATTTGTTGATTCTGATTATCGTTTTTGATAATTAGATATTTGTTGTTTCTGATTATCGTTTTGATAATTAGATATTGTTGTTTCTGATTATCGTTTTGTTAATTGGATATTTGTTGATTCTGATTATCGTTTGTGATAATTGGATATCTGTTGATTTGAGATTTTTGATTATCGTTTTTGATAATCGGATATTTGTTGATTTGAGATTTCTGATTATCGTTTTTGATAATTAGATATTTGTTGATTCTGATTATCGTTTTTGATAATTAGATATTTGTTATTTCTGATTATCGTTTTTGACAATTAGATATTTGTTGTTCCTGATTATCGTTTTTGATAATTGGATATTTGTTGTTTTGAGATTTCTGATTATCGTTTTTGATAATTGGATATTTGTTGATTCTGATTATCGTTTGTGATAATTGGATATTTGTTGATTTGAGATTTCTGATTATCGTTTTTGATAATTGGATACTTGTTGATTTGAGATTTCTGATTATCGTTTTTGATAATTGGATATTTGTTGATTTGAGATTTCTGATTATCGTTTTTGATAATTGGATATTTGTTGATATGAGATTTCTGGTTATCGTTTTTGATAATTAGATATTTGTTGATTTTGATTATCGTTTTTGATTATTAGATATTTGTTGTTTCTGATTATCGTTTTTGATAATCAGATATTTGTTGTTTCTGATTATCGTTTTTGATTATTAGATATTTGTTGTTTCTGATTATCGTTTTTGATAATCAAATATTTGTTGTTTCTGATTATCATTTTTGATAATTGGATATTTGTTGATTTGAGATTTGATTATCATTTTTGATAATTGGATATTTGTTGATTTGAGATTTTTGGTTATCATTTTTGGTGATTAGATAATAGCTAAATTTTGCTGATTATGAGATTTTCTAGTCTCTAATTGATTCTAGATTATGTTGATTATATTGAATTGCTGTTTTCTATCTATCTCTGTTGATAGTTAGAGTTTGTTGATTATGGAGTTTGTGTTTTCTAATTATCTGGTTGATAACTAGATGTTTGCGGTTTTGAGAATTGTTATTTGTGTTCTCTAATTATCTTTTTTGATAATTAGATTTTGCTGTTTTCTAATTATCGTATCGATAAATAGATATTGTTGTTTTGTGATTTCTGTATTCTAATTATCTAATTGATAATTGAATATTGCTGATAATCGTATTTATTCAGTTTTGTTGTTTTCTGAATTATCTATTGATAATTAGATTTTGTTGTAAATTTGTAAATTCCTTTTATGAAATTAAAAGATTTCTTTGGCATTGGTGTTCTTGACCTTTATTTTTCTAGCTTAACCAGTTTATGCTAGAAAAATAATTAGTATTGACGACTTTAATTATGAAAATTGCGGGGACGCAATTTTTATAAGGAGGGGAGTTTGTTACAAACTGAGATTTTGCATTAATTAATTTTCGTCATTTGACGATTAATATTATTGGTATATTGCTGTTGGTCGTTTTTAAAATCAAGTTAATATTCTTTTGTAAATTGTTAAGGTGTGTGGGCTTCAAAATTTAATATTGGGCCAAGTTTATTTTTCGTGGTGCTGTGATAAATTTAAGGCCGATGCTCGCTTCCCTTGTTCATTCATTTGAAACCCTAAGCAATCGAAAAAAAAGAAAAAAATGGCGGCTTCGTTCCTAAAAAATTAGGGCTTTTCAAAGATCGAAGAGACCGACTTTAAGTTAATGGATCGAATGATGATTTTTGTTGCTTGCCTGTTGATCGATGATTCTTCGCTTCACACAGCTGCTTCAATTTGTGAAGGTGAGTGATTTATTTTGGTCACATCTAATTCAAAGTTTAATGATTTCGTGATTTTTCTCGGCTTTGAATTCTTTGATATTTTGTTGAATTCGCCAATTGATTTTTCTCTGCCAGTTGATATTCGTTTAGATGTTGAGATTGATCTCTGACTTTATCAAATCGTATAATTTGTTTGCTTGATATTCACGGTTTTAAACTTGTGATTTCTTTGATGGCCATGGCTTTGATTTTGTGGCCCCTGTGTGCTTCGACTCTGGCAATTTTTGTGTCCATCGCTGAGCATTTTGGACCTGCTGTATGCACACTGCTCCCACTGCTGCTACACACACTTGTGTACCTTTTTCTTTTGACAAGTCCATGTTCAGACTGTTATGATAGTTTGTGTTGATGTTGCACTTAAATGAAGCTGTTCATACTGGTTCGCCTGTTCAGTGGTCGAGTTCATTGCTGTATTGTTTTCACTTGATTATGGAACTGGTTTTGACTTGGTTCATTTAATTGTTGTTGGTAGCTGGACTCGATACCATGTTGCTTTGTCTTTGCCATCGGACTTGTATATTTGGTTGCCAGATCATGTGCACTGACTCCACTTCATTTCACTGAACTGTACTGGTTTGCATTGATTTGTGCATACTTGATGCCTTGATTTTCATTTTGACTTAACTGGAATTTGTTGTTGTGCCTTGCTGTTTTTCCTTATCTTAGGGGACATGCTTGTTTCACCTACAGCCTTTGTTCTTTGTTGCTGTGTTGCCTTATCTTTGGTACACATGCTAGTATCACTTGATGCCATTCTTTTGTTGCAGTCTGCCCTTGTATTCATGTGGCGGCTGCAGTTTCATTTTGTTGCATTTTGCCATGCCGAGCTTGATTGCTCTGGTCCATGTATTTCATGTAGTCTGGTTTATATTTTTGTTGCTTTGCCCTACTGTTCAATGGCATCGGCATTGATCTTTTATTGTTGTGTGATGTGGTGCCATTTCTATGGTGCTCTCACCTTCATTCTGCTGTGTCTTCATGTTATACCACTGCCTTGTGCACTTGGTCATTCAGGTTAAACCCTGTTGCATTTGGGTTGGTGGCTGCATTAAGTTGTTTCATGTGTGATCTCGTGGTGGCTGCAGTTTTTGGTTATTGTTTGCCCTTGTATTCATTTATGCAGTTTGCCCTTGTCGGTTTGCGTTGCATCGGTGCAGTTGGATTTGTTTTTCTAATTGCACTTGACTTGAATCCGGTAATTCGGGTTTGACCTTGGACCCGTTTGTGAACTTCCATTGAGCTTTTGTGTACACCATCACTGTAGTGGCAAGGCAGTACACGCGAGCGTGTACTGCAACCGCACGGTATTGCTTTTATTGATATTCTAATTGCTTTTGATTTATTGATCTTTTGTGTATTCCATATGCTGTAGTGGAGAGGCAGTACACGCGTGCGTGTACTGCAGCCCTACCCGAGTTGACGTTTTAATTGATAGTTCGATTGTTTGAAATTTTGTTGTTGTGTTTAATTCAATATTTTGAAATCATATTTCGATTTGCTTTGATTTGAGCATTCTGTTGTTGTCTAATTATCTTTTAGATAATTAAATTATGAGTTTCTAATTATTTATTTAATAACTAGATTTTTGTTGTTATTGTCGTTTAGGAAATTCTGTTGTTTTCTAAATAATCTTCATTGATAATCCTTTCACTTATCTTCATTGATAATTTGAATTTGTTGATATTTTTTTTAACACTATTACGTGTAATATGTACTGTTATCCGATTTCTTTATTAAAGGATTGGAAAGGTGAATTTATTTTGATTGTCGTCTAATTGTAATTTAATTATTATTGCTTCCGTACATTAATAACTGAGTTTGAATTAGACTGACCCATGTATTATTTTCTTTTGAATTTAATACTTGGGTCAGACCGAGTTATTACAGGTTGTAGACATCTTGCTTTAGGTTGTTGCTTGAGCTATGAAGTCTTTTCATATCTTTTGGAGTAGTCGTCGTCATTTCATAGTAGTCAGTGTATTTGTATAGGATGATATATATTCATGTATATTATTCACAATAATGTACTTGTATATGTAACTTCTGTTAGGGATGCGGATTAAGGATCTTAAGGCAGAAATAACACTAGAGGAGGGGGTGAATAGTGTTTTAAAGAATATATGAACTATATGACTAAATTAAAACTCTCAACACAAATCTAAAAAGAATTCTAACACAGAATGATCACAGAACATATAACAAATGCAAATAGTAAAGTAAAGCAAGTAAAAGAAAGAACGCACCGGATTTTATACTGGTTCGGAATCCTCCTACATCCAGTCCTGCACCAAGGCAATATCCTTGTACAGATTTTTATAAGCCAATATCCAAATTACAACCCTCAATTTCTAAGGCCTTGAGGAACCCTCATATCTTCGAGTCTGGGGTAAACTCTCTTGATTTACGGGACACAAGATCACCCTAATACTTCTTAATAACAATCCTTTTGAATGGATAGACTCTATGGACTTTTTTGAATACAAATTAATCTTATAACTCTGAAAAGCACTTTGATCTTTAGTAGAATGATGGAGAATCAAATAGAGAGAGTATCTAAATGATTTCCTATTTAGAATTTGGCAGAATGATGGCACGATCTTGAAAATAGGAAGTTTTTGGATATGGAATGGTGGAGAAGAAAGAGTGAAGAAAATAAGAAAGTAGTTATTAAAAAAATTTGTTTTGGAAGCCTTTATATAGATGCACAACAGTCATAACCATTGGCGAAAGGTTTTTGAATGAATGGATACTTCTTTTGAAAATTGAATTTTGAATCCAACTGTCACCATGTCGACATGGGGTATCCCCATATGTCGACATCCTTCAGTTCAAAATTGTAGAGATGTTGTTTTGTAAAAGCATTTGAATTTAAAACAAGTTGAAACTTCTCTGAAGCAAAATAAAGTGTTTAAACAATATTTTGAGATAGAGAATGAATATAAAACATTATTTTAAATATATATATATATATATATATAATTGATATAGACCGTCAATTATATAAGTAATATTTAAAATCAAAATAAGTTTTGATGTTTTGAAAATAGAAGTTTTAAAATCAGAATGGAGGAATATTTCAAGGCTAAAACAAAGTTTGAAAACATTTTTGAAAACATGATTTTGAAAGCTAAAACATTTCGAAAACAGATTTAAAAACATTTTGAAAAATCTATTCAAACTGAAATTGCAAGAACCTTCCTACAGAGCTCCTCCATAGGACTCGAGAACTTGTACAAAGTAGTTTAAATGATTTTGATTTTCGTGGGTTTGTAAGCCACTTGTCATAGGTTTGTAAGCTACTTGTCGTGGGTTTGTAAGCCACTGGTTTCGATAGAAATTGGGTTCCATCCCAAAAGAAAATTGGAAGAAAGATGAGAGAGCTATTATGAAGTTTTAACAAAATACTAGACACTTATCTTGAGATCTTGAAATCTTGATTCTCTAGAGTCTTGAATCTTGAATCTCTAATCTTCATCTTGATGCTTGAGTCTTTATACTGATCAGTCTTCGATAATACCTGCATATACTTCCTATATACATATATATATCTATCTATATGGAAATGTTAGTATATATTTTATAAAGTAAAGTATAATAACTATATAAGGTTGTTGTCATCAAAACATCATCAACTCAGTTCCTAACAATCTCCCCCATTTTGATGATGACAACCTTTATTTATAAAATATTCTTACCATACCATAACTCCCCCTTACTCCGTGATTTCTTCTTAAAACTACAACTCCCCCTTACACCAAGCACATATATTTTTATAACTTTCTCCCCCTTTGTCATCAACAAAAACTATTAACTACTTAAGAATTCAAGAATGATTAGTATGAACAAATAATATGTATAGAATAAGCATGAAACAATGAGTATAAGTGAACACATTTTAGTTATTACGACATATATAAGAACATACATAAATACGAACAAACAGAACAATGTAAAACAAAGAATAAAAAGAAAGTACGCTTTAATGGCGATCCTTAACTATAGGAGACTTATGAATCAAACAATTGGGGTAGTGGAGACAAAAGTTTCCACGTTGTTCAATTATGTTTCCATTAGTATCAACAAGGATCTCACCAATGCAAATAACGTTCTCGTCCTCGTTTATAGGGACTTCGGGTTGAGGAAAAAGTTGATCTTCCTCTTGGTCTTCTTGTGGCTCTTCCATAGGTTTTTCTTCCTCCGATTCCATGGCTTGTGAAGAGTCTTCAGTATTAATAGGATTTGTACGGTTATCCATAAGGAATTTTTATACATTCCTAATAATATTCCCTTTCCTTTGTTGTTCTCTAGCCATCCTAAGTTGACTTACTTGAATTTCAGTCAACAATTGAAGGATATCTTTCATCTTCTCTTACAATTTGATCACTCGAGCGTGCGTAGATCGTTGAAATGGACCAGAATGAGGAGATGTGGGTGAAGTGGGTTCATTAGTAGAAGAGGAGGCCATTATTTTAATGTTTCAGAAGTTATTTACAGAGAATATAGTGAAGAACGAAATAAATAGATAAATAACTAAATAACTAACTTTGGAGGGAAATTCTATTTTCAAATTTTTGTTGGGTATGTCGACATCATGAGATGGGGCATGTCGACATGTTCTTCAAAAAAAGTTAATTTTTATTTTGAATTTTTATTGATTATTATATTATATTATTTTATATTTCAGATTTTGAACAAATTCCTAATTCTCTTCTAAATTTAGTAAAATTCTGTTCGGTTAACGGTTTAGTTAATATATCAACAATTTGTTTTTCAGTATTTATATAATCTAGAGTTATTATTTCTTAAGTTATATTATCTCTAAGAAAATGATGTCTTATATCAATATGTTTAGTTCTAGCATGATGAGTTGGATTTTTAGATAGATTTATTGCACTAGTATTATCACAATATATTGGTGATTTACTTATGTTAATTCCAAAATCTTTTAAAGTTTGTTGCATATATATGACTTATGAACAGGCCAGAGCAGCAGATATATACTCTGCTTCAGTTGTTGACGAGGAAACAGTATTTTGTTTCTTGCTGAACCAGGAAACCAGTGAATGTCCTAGAAAGTGACAAGTTCCACTTGTACTTTTTCGGTCTGATTTACAACCAGCATAATCAGCATCACTATATGATATTAAATCAAAAGTATTGTTTTTAGGATAAAATAAACCATAATCTAAAGTGTATTTTACATATCTTAAAATTCTTTTAACAGCTTTTAAGTGAGTTTCTTTAGGTTGTAATTGGTATCTTGCACAGAGACAAACACTATGCATAATATCGGGATGACTCGCCGTTATATAAAGCAGTGAACCAATCATACCCCTATATAAAGTTTGATCAATATCTTTTGATTTATCTACTTTACTTAAACCTACATTTGTTGACATTGGAGTTGGTTTCCCACTAGAGGTGCTCAAATCAAATTTATTGATTAAGTCTTTAGCATATTTTTCTTGACTTATGAAGATTCCATTTTCTAGTTGTTTAATTTGAAGCCCTAAGAAGAAACTTAATTCTCCCATGTGACTCATTTCAAATTCTTTAGTCATTATATCTGAAAATTCTTTATTCATTATGTTATTAGTTGATCCAAAGATTATATCATCTACATATATTTGAACCAGTTGAATATCTTGATTATTTATTTTAATAAAGAATGTTGTATCTACTTTACCAATTTCAAAACCAGATTGAAGTAAATAAGATCTTAGTCTTTCATACCAGGCTCTAGGAGCTTGTTTTAGACCATATAGAGCTTTCTTTAACTTGTATACATGGTTTGGAAATTTATTATCTTCAAAAAGTGGAGGTTGTTCAACATAAACATCTTCTTTTACAAAACCATTTAGAAAGGCACTTTTAACATCCATTTGATATAATTTGAAATTATTATAATTAGCGAAAGCAAGTAGAATTCTTATAGCTTCTAATCTTGCTACGGGAGCAAAGGTTTCATCATAGTCAATTCCTTCTTCTTGACAATAACCTTGCACGACTAAACGAGCTTTATTTCTTACGACCTCACCGAGTTTATTCATTTTATTTTTATAAACCCATTTAGTTCCAATTATACTTTTATCCTCAGGTTTAGGAACAAGTTCCCATACATCATTTCTGGTAAATTGATTCAATTCTTCTTGCATAGCAAGAATCCATGAATCATCAGACGATGCTTCCTTTGGATTTTTAGGTTCAATTGTTGATATAAAGGCTACATTACTCATACTACTTAATTGATTTCTAGTTCTTACTACAGATTCAATATTTCCTAAAACATTTTCCATAGGATGATCTTTTGATATTTTAAATCTCTTATTAGGTTGATTTATTTCACTAATAGTTTCAATAGATTGATTTAAATTTATAAAATCTTCTTCATCATCTATTTGTACAATATCTTCAAGATTTTCATCAAAAGATACATGCATAGTTTCTTCAATAGTATTAGTTTTTAAATTAAAAACTCTAAATGCTTTGCTTTTATTAGAATAACCAATAAAGAATCCTTTATCAGCTTTTGGTTTAAATTTATCTAAATTATCTTTTGTATTAAGTATAAAACATTTACTCCCAAAGACTTTGAAATAAGCAACTATAGGTTTCTTATTATAAAGTAATTCATATCGAGTTTTATTTGTTAATGATCTAACAAAAATTCTATTTAATATATAACAAGCTGTAGCAACTACTTCAGCCCAAAAATATTTAGGTAAATTACTATTAGAAAGCATTGTACGAGCACACTCTTGAATCGTTCTATTCTTATGTTCTATTACTCCGTTTTGTTGTGGAGTTCTTGGAAATGAAAAGTTGTGAGTAATTCCCTTCTGAGTACAGAAATCTCAAAATTTTCATTTTCAAATTCACCACCGTGATCACTTCAAATAGATTTAATTTTGAAAGAATGTTGTTTTTGAATTCTTTTAGAAAAGTTTTTAAATATTTCAAAAGCATCACTTTTATGTTTTAAAAAGATTGTCCAAGTATATCTTGAATAATCATCTACTATAACAAAAACATATTTACTATGGTTAATTGATTAAACTTGAGATGGACCAAATAAATCTAAATGAAGTAATTCTAGAGGACTAAAGGTAGAAATAACATCTTTTAATTTAAATGAACTTTTCTTAAGTTTTCCTAATTGACAAGCATCACAAATACTATCTACTTTAAAGTTTAACTTGGATAGACCTCTAACTAAGTCAAGTTTTGACATCCTAGATAATAATTTGAAATTCAAATGGCCAAATCTTTTATGCCAAATTCAAGGGTCACTTGTATTAGCCAAAAGACATAGATTATCATTTGAAATTTTCATACTAAGGATATAAATATTTTTCTTTCTCATTCCTTCAAAAATTATATTAGACTTATCATCTTCAATGTGACATTTATCTTTTCCAAATTTAATTTTAAAACCTTTATCGCAAAGTTGACTTATACTAAGCAGATTATGTTTTAAGTTCCTAACTAATAAAACATCAGAAATAAGTAAAGTTTTAGAGTTACCGACATTGCCGACGCCAACCACATATCATTTAGAGTTGTCACCAAAATTGACTAATCCACCATCTTGATAAGTAATGTCCTTGAGTATCTCGGGATTTCCAGTCATGTGCCTTGAACAGCCACTATCAAGTATCCATTTATCTTTCTCAATTTGCACAGATTGTCCATTGGGTGTTGATTCGTCAAAAGCCATATAACATATCTGTTCCTGCATAACACAACAATTCGGTAGATAACTTGATTTTTCAAAATAACTATATGCAGACTTATGAAACTTTGATGAAATGCATATATTCAAAACAGTTTTAACACAATTTTCCAAAAGTGCCATTTTTATATTTTTCAAGTTTCAGATTATGAAAACAATGAAAACCAATGCTCTGATACCAATTGTTAGGGATGCGGATTAAGGATCTTAAGGCAGAAATAACACTAGAGGGGGGGTGAATAGTGTTTTAAAGAATATATGAACTATATGACTAAATTAAAACTTTCAACACAAATCTAAACAGAATTCTAACACAGAATGATCACAGAACATATAACAAATGCAAATAGTAAAGTAAAGCAAGTAAAAGGAAAGAACACACCGGATTTTATACTGGTTCGGAATCCTCCTACATCCAGTCCTGCACCAAGGCAATATCCTTGTACAGATTTTTATAAGCCAATATCCAAATTACAACCCTCAATTTCTAAGGCCTTGAGGAATCCTCTTATCTCCGAGTCTGGGGTAAACTCTCTTGATTTACGGGACACAAGATCACCCTAATACTTCTTAATAACAATCCTTTTGAATGGATAGACTCTATGGACTTTTTTGAATACAAATTAATCCTATAACTCTGAGTAGCACTTTGATCTTTAGTAGAATGATGGAGAATCAAATAGAGGGAGTATCTAAATGATTTCCTATTGAGAATTTGGCAGAATGATGGCACGATCTTGAAAATATGAAGTTTTATGGATATGGAATGGTGGAGAAGAAAGAGTGAAGAAAATAAGAAAATAGTTATTAAAAAAATTCGTTTTGGAAGCCTTTATATAGATGCACAACAGTCATAACCATTGGCAAAAGGTTTTTGAACAAATGGACACTTCTTTTGAAAATTGAATTTTGAATCCAACTGTCACCATGTCGACATGGGGTATCCCCATATGTTGACATCCCTTAGTTCAAAATTGAAGAGATGTTGTTTTGTAAAAGCATTTGAATTTAAAACAAGTTGAAACTTCTCTGAAGCAAAATAAAGTGTTTAAACAATATTTTGAGATAGAGAATGAATATAAAACATTATTTTAAATATATATATAATTGATATAGACCGTCAATTATATAAGTAATATTTAAAATCAGAATAAGTTTTGATGTTTTAAAAATAGAAGTTTTTAAAATCAGAATGAAGGAATATTTCAAGGCTAAAACAAAGTTTGAAAACATTTTTGAAAACATGATTTTGAAAGCTAAAACATTTTGAAAACAGATTTAAAAACATTTTGAAAAATCTATTCAAACTGAAATTGCAAGAACCTTCCTACAGAGCTCCTCCATAGGACTCGAGAACTTGTACAAAGTAGTTTAAATGATTTTGATTTTCATGGGTTTGTAAGCCACTTGTTGTAGGTTTGTAAGCTACTTGTCGTGGGTTTGTAAGCCACTGGTTTCGATAGAAATTAGGTTCCACCCCAAAAGAAAATTGGAAGAAAGATGAGAGTGCTATTATGAAGTTTTAAAAAAATACTAGACACTTATCTTGAGATCTTGAAATCTTTATTCTCTAGAGTCTTGAATCTTGAATCTCTAATCTTCATCTTGATGCTTGAGTCTTTATACTGACCAGTCTTTGATAATACCTGCATATACTTCCTATACACACACACACACACACACACACACACATATATATATATATCTATATGGAAATGTTAGTATATATTTTATAAAGTAAAGTATAATAACTATATAAGGTTGTTGTCATCAAAACATCATCAACTCAGTTCCTAACAACTTCTAGAGTCGACAGTTGTAGTTGTATCATATGTGTTGTATCACATGTATTGTAACTGACTTCAGTTATATATATATATATATATGAGACTTTTTATTATCTGTGTTTCGCACTTAGCTGATCTGTGTTATTATTATATATATTGTCCTAAACTATTATGAACCATCGTAGTTTGTTTTATACTGGAATTGGGTATGTCGATTGGAGTAAATAAATAAGAGATGAAAATCAAAAATATATACCACTCCTATCGAGATAACCAATACTAGTGTAAGGCCTAACTACGGATGGCCGCTCCTATCCAGCCTTATTCTTCGTAATAACGGATAGTAATTCCTTTAATACTCTTTGTTATTGTGAGCATAGAGGTGGGGTGTCACACGCCTGATCAATGTATGACTGAATTTCTGTGAAAACAAGGATGGGCTGGTTGAGACCTAGAGTTATAAGAAATATGTTTTTTTATAAAGAGCTATTTTATTAGTATGATGTGGATTTAAAAGCATTTCTAAATTTTTAAATAAAGGTGTTGGAATTTTGAAAGATGAAAGAAAATTGAAACTGGAATTATAAATAAGATTTAACTCGAGAAAATTTAATGAAGTAATTTTTGTAATAAAAGTTGGAGGTAAGCTAATTAGCTAAATAATTATTTGATAGAATATATTAATAAAATTTAATTGGGTAAATAAATGGATTGTAAATTAATAATGGAGTTTGAAAATGAATTCAAATTGTAAATAGAATTCGACTTGGATTTGATAATGAATTAAATATATGGAGATGCTATAAAAATAGAAATAAAATGGAGTTGGATAGAAATAGTGATGGTTTAAGTTACAAATAAAATTCAAGTGTGATATGAATAATATTTAACGGAATTTGCAAGTAAATTAGATATAAGAGAAGTGTTTTCATATGAAATTTATTTATAATAGACATGGTTTGAATTGCAACAAACCCAAGTGAATAGAAATAAAATTGAGAATGGCTTGTGTTAATAAAATAAATTCGAAAATGAATTAAGTAAGTGGATTAAAAATTTAAAATGAGTTGGAATCAATCTGAAGTGGTTATAAACTAAAATAGGTACTCTATTAAGCGAATATCGTTGAAATTGCATATAAATAGTTGTCGTTTGGCGTAAATAAAAGTAATTAAAATTCTATGACTTAATAGAGATTAAATAAATTTGATTCTGAATCATTTGAAGCGATTATGAGCTTGTTTGGATTAAAAATCAATGGAATGTAAGAAATTGAGTTGTGAAACATTAAAACTTAAATGAAACGGCATATGAATTGGTTGAAAAGCAATTGAATTAGCTTTAAAGCATATAAATTGTTTATGGGAAGTGTTTGGTGCTTGATGTTTAGTAATGCAGGTGTTTAGCTATTGGAAGTAAGTGAAATGCTAATAAATTTTCTATATATGGCACTTACATATTTAAATTGAGTAAGTACAGGTACCTAAAGGCCGTTTGGCTGGGTTTGGTTGCGCTATTTGCTAAAATAAATAAGCTGCTTGCTTAAAATGCTAAATAAGGTACGCCTACGCAATAAAAATAGAAAATATGAACTTTTTTGCTTTTTTCGACCGTGTGGGTCGATGTATATATTTATATCTCTTGTCAAATTGCAAAAGCTCCTCCGTACAAAGGAGACTGCCAAAAAATTTCGAAAATTTTGGAAGTTGGAAAATTTTTGAAAATTTTTGAAAATTTTTTTGTTAAGCAATAAAACGATTTCAAATTTAAAACCAAAATAAATTAGTGGATGAAACTAATTTAAAATAATAATATGAATTAGTTATAAATGAAAGATAAAATTTAATACTCAGAAGTGAAGATAAATGGAATTCATATGAAATGAGAGAGCTAATTTGAATCGAAGTAGGTATGAAACATATGTGAGGAAATGTATAAAATGATTGGACAAGTATAAAATGATTGGAAATGTTATGATTGGATATTATTGTTAAGTAAGATATGCAGGGATTATAAGGGAAAAGGAAACTGAATTTGATATTAGAAGATAAATTTGAATTGCCCGACAAAAAGGTATGTATTTGAAATTTCTGAATGAAATTGGATTGAGTTTTTGATGTAGCCACCTGGCTTTTGTTTTCTTTTGGAATTTGGGAGCCCGCAGAGGCCTTTTGTAGTTGTACCGAGCTAGCCACGCAAAGGAGACGCTGACAAAAAATTTCGGAAATTTAGAAAGTTAGAAAAATTTTGAGAAAATTTTGTTAATTCAAAATTTGGTTTTAAATTGAAATTTGAACAAGTGGAGTATATAAATGTTGTTGAAACTGTAGGAAAATTCGAGAAGTTAGTAAAGAATGATAGCGGGTCTTTAATAAAGGATAGTTGGTAAGATGTTGAGTTGTGGGGGAAAAATAAACGGGTATTGGACCATTCTTCCTAACCAGTAATTTCGGGGATGAAATTCTTTTAAAGGTGGAGGAATGTGATGACCCGAAATTTCTAACCATTTAAAATTTGAGAAATTAATTGATTTTAAATATTTAAAATTTAATTTTAACTTGAATTCAAGATTTCAATATTTATTTGATAATTAAATCATTGAATTATATAGTTTAAATACTGAATTTAATAATTGAAATTGGGTAAATTGTTGAATCTGAAACCTCTAAGCCTATTTAAAATAATTTGAAGGCTTATAAAATTTATAATGATGATACTGAAGATAATAGGATGGTTGAAATTTAATTTAAAGGTGGTTTGTTCAATTTTAATAATATATCGTTTAAATTAACATTTAAAAATAGCTTTCCGAGGCACAGTCTTAGTATTCGACGAAACCGGTGCCATTGGATCCGTAATAGTTAGTTATTATCGGATTTCAATTTTTGTAGCAATCGGAGTTGTCTTTTGACCTTGACAGCTCAAAATGCTTAGAACTATTTTAATCGATTTAATTTAAATTTGATCGTTTACTTCCGTAACTCGCGTATACGATCGAATTAGCTTCCGAAACAAGTTCCGTTGTGTTCGGAACGCGGGTAAAACCATATAATCGCCTAGCGGCATTGTTTAAGAGGAGTTTGATTTTTTTTTTATATATAGCGATTAACGGGGAGTTTTGGAAGTTTTATAGTATAAGAAAGGTTAAAGCTAAATAGTTAAAGATATTTTATCAACATCATACGCAGGAAGCTACCCAAAATTAATATTTATCACCCATTCCCCTCTAACCTCGAGCAGAACCGAAATCGACTTCATAAAAAAAATCAAAATCTAAAGAAAAAAAAGAGGTTAATGGCTGAATAGCTAAATTCTGTTCGAATCCAATCCCCTCCTTCATATCGCAATCTCATTCGTTTAAAAAAAAGATAGAATAATGGCGACGCAGTAGGGAAGAAAGGGGGGTCGCGACCAGTTATGGCAGGGCGCGATCGATTTTGGAGTTGCGGGGTTGAGATAGGGAAAGGGATCGTATTCGAGTTTATGGCGGAGTTTGTCATCTCGGTAGCGATTCTCGAGGAGTTTGGGCTTGGGCGTGACGCGATGGGTAAGTGCATGTTATAGGGTTTTGCCGTGACTTGGTAGGTAAGTGAAGAGGGGCAGAGCGCGACTCCAGTTCGTCATTTTTGGATCTGGACTGTCATTCTTGAGTTGGGATTGAGGTCGAATTCGACCTCTGGAATGCGTGAAAGCTAGGGGATTTGCTCGGTGATCGGTCAGAGCATGCAAAATGAGGTGAGCCAATTATATTTGTTCAACGTTTTGTTCTATTTAAAATAGCTAATTAGAATGTTTATATATCTGTAGAATAAATTATATGTAAGGATTTAGAAAAAAAGAGGGAAATTAGTTTAGGAAAATTTAACTATTTGTTTAATAAAGATTTAGTTAAATTTAATTTATAAAATGGAAATCAATTTATTTAGTTAATTTATATAATTATTTGATAACTAGAACATATTTTGTAAACAGAAAATTTGTTTGAAATTTACTTATTAGGTAAAATGAAATTTATTAAATAGAAATTGAACTTGTTCGAATATTAATAAGATCGTATAACTGTTTATACAAGGTCTAAATCTAAAGGAAACAAATCGAGATTGGGTTTGGATTGCAAAGCAAAGGTGAGTAAATCTCACTCTGTTGGATTTCTATTTAGATTTAAATGGTTAAATTTAAATAATTGGTTGATAGAATGTGTTGATTGACGATGTGCTAATGATCTAGTGACTTTGATTTTGGTTGGTTCTCGAGTTGATTGTTGTTTGACTCGAAGCATTTGAGTTTAAAATGGTTTTAAAATTAAATCCTAAATAAGGAAATGGTTCGGTTTAAAATCAATAAAGGTTTAATGAATTGGTGACTCATTAAACAGGTAGGATAATTTAAATGAATAATTAATTACTTAAATTAATTAATGATTAGGGTTAATTAATTTTAGTTTAAATTAATTGGAAGGATCATTGGGTGGTTTAATAAATAATTACTTAGTGCAATTAATAAAATATAATTACTTTGTGTAATTAATCGAGAGATAAATCAAGATAATTAATTAAGGAGAATTAATTTATTTAATGAAGTAATGATTAATATCGTGGTTAAATTAATATAATTAATTTAGATTAAGGTAAATTGAAATATAACTGGAAATCAATAATTTATATAATTAATGATGTAATTAAAGATTTGATTAATTAAAGTTAATAAATCCATAATATGTGACTTATGAGGAATTAAGTAATATTAGAAATTAAGGATTAATGTAATTAATATAGTTAATTAAATTTATGGAATAATTAGAATTACGGATATTGATTTTGGGTTAAGAATAATTAATATCGTGAAATTAATTAAAAATAATTACTTGAATGTAATTGAAAGATAATTAATCCAGGGTGATTAATTAAGATGAATGGATAGGGTAGGGCTGATTAATTAATTGTTTGGAATTAATTAATGAAGGAATCAAAGTGATTGAGGTTTGAAATTCAATTAGAATCAATTGATTTGATTTGTATGTGATTAAGCTTTGCTTCTGAAAGATTGAACGGTATTAGATGATTTGAAGGGGTTGATAACTCCGATATGAAATGTTGTGTATGTCATTTCGGTAACTTGGAATAGGATGATATGAGGTTCGAAGAGACCGAGGTCGGGTATTGGATAAATACCCGAAACTGCTTCGAATGTTTATAGATTGATATGTAAAATCTACATGCTGGAGTAAGTGAATTGGAGGGATTGGACTATTTTAAAATCTAAATCTTTGGTATTTAGAAACTTATATGTGTGGAATAAGTGTTGTCTATAATAAAATGTGGCTTTGTGAATTGATATAAGTTACCCGGGTTTTATTTGAGTTGTATACCTGTATTCCATGTTATTTGGGTTTACTCACGCCGGTTTCCAGCCTGAACCGGGTGTTACTTTGGTGTAATGCTCGGGTCAGACCGAGTATTACAGATTTCTAGGTTAGGACGTTCTGGAGCTCAGGAGGCGAGCTGGATGGCAATAGCGTATAGAGTATTTCCGCTGTATTTATATTATTGTTAATCTAAGACATGATAATTGTAAATATTCAGTGACTGTATATAATGTGAAACTCTGATGTATTAGAATGTAATCGACAGATATAATATTCTTTTGTAGACAGTTATTATTTATTATTATATTTTATCCGCTGTGAATGTGAGATGTTTGGTGTTTCTGTCCATCTTCTTCTTCTATCTCTTTCTTCTTTTCATAACTACTGGAATTTTCGGCTTCGAAAATTTCGGGTCGTTACAATTTCCTTCAATACTCTTTGTTATTATGGGCATAGAGGTGGGGCGTCACAGTTGGTATCAGAGCTAGGGGTTTATGGACATAATATAGAACATAACTTGGATGGAACATGTGTTAAAACTATTTGTTGATGTTTTTATTTGTGCCTTGAGTCAAAACTAAAGTTTTGAAATTATGATGGAATTTTAAATATCTTTATTTAAAAATAAAAGTGAAATTGTGTTTTGACGATTGAGTAATTTGTGTTCTGATTATCAGAGTAAGCAGCGGAAACAGTGAGACTACCTTCGCTGAGTACAGTTGATAACCCTTTTGATTTAAAAATCAAAATATGAAAATGAAATAAATTTCATTGTGTTGTTACATAGATGTGTTTATTTCTGATTTCCTTGAAAATTTCGATACCGATTTGAGGATCCGAAGCGATTGCAGTTATGTGATTTTGTTGAGATTTTTGCTGTTTTAAATTATCTTCATTGAAGATATTATCGGGTGATTTCTTTGTTCATTTTGTAGTATACGTGCAAATTTGAGTTGCACGTTACTGCATTAATTTTACGTTGAACCAGTGTTTGGTTTTAAACGTATTTCGTTACCGTTATTTTTATCACGGGATTTTTACACCGGTGCTAAATTTTTGAAGCACGGTGTTTTGTTGACATTTTTAATGAATGAAAATTCACTGGTATTATATTTTGATGCGAATTATTTTGATGAGATTTTGACGTATAAAAGTTTCTGTCGTTTTGACTTCAGTAACCGTCAATTTTAAAGTGGATTTTCAAGCGGTTATCCCGCAATGCTGATTTTGAGATCCGTTTTTACGGTGTTTTGAGAAGTGTAATTTCCTTGGCGAAATTGCTACAGATATTGCTGTTTTAATCGCGTGTTTTAAAAGTCGTTTTAAAATAAAAATTGTTTCCCATAATTTTTTACAGTTTGTGCTTTGAAAAGAATGAGGAAGCGATTTTAACGTTTAAGCAAAATCAAGGACTATGAACCCTTACTTTTACCGATTCGCTTAATTTCGGACTTGTTCGTTTGAGAACATAAGATGTTATTTATTTATAATACACAATTTTTCACTTTCAAGGAAACGATGAAGAGATTTAAATGATTTAATAAAAGTGCGGAGTATGGAACCACACTTTTACTATTTTGGTTAATTCCGGACTCGTTAATTGAAACATCTGCTGTTTGATGATTCTGATGATTTTATTTGGCTTTCGGGCCACTCTGGTGGACCTTTGGGTCATTTGTTGGGATTTTGGGCCACTCTGCTGGACCTTCGAGGCATTTGTTGGGCTTTCGGGCCTCTCTGATGGACCTTCGGGTCAAATACCAGTACTAGACCTTTGGGTCACTCTGCGGACCTTCGGGTCATCTGATGGGTGCCAAAATTTATAGTACTTGGTAGGCTTGGCCATCTGAGATGAACGCGCGGCGTAGCTAAAACTCGCCATCTGATGGGATCGATCCGACTTTTATGTTGATTTTCTAGTCATCTTAATTGATTTCTAGATATTTGTTGTTTCTAATTATCTGCAGGTAATTAGATATTTGCTGTTATGAGTTCTAATTATCTTTGTTGATAATTAGATATTTGCTGTTATGAGTTCTAATTATCTTTGTTGATAATTAGATAATTGCTATTATGAGTTCTAATTATCTTTGTTGATAATTAGATAATTGTTGATATGAGTTCTGATTATCATTTTTGATAATAAGATATTTGTTGATATGAGTTCTGATTATCCTTTTTGATAATTAGATGTTTGCTGATTTGAGATTTCTGATTATCGTTTTTGATAATTAGATATTTGCTGATTTGAGATTTTTGATTATTGTTTTTGATAATTAGATATTTGGTGATTTGAGATTTCTGATTATCGTTTTGATAATTAGATATTTGTTGATTTGAGATTCCTGATTATCGGTTTTGATAATTAGATATTTGCTGATTTGAGATTTCTGATTATCGTTTTTGATAATTAGATATTTGTTGATTTGAGATTTCTGATTATCGTTTTTGATAATTAGATATTTGCTGATTTGAGATTTCTGATTATCGTTTTTGATAATTAGATATTTGTTGATTTGAGATTTCTGATTATCGTTTTTTGATAATTAGATATTTGTTGATTTGAGATTTCTGATTATCCTTTTTGATAATTAGATCTTTGTTCATTTGAGATTTCTGATTATCGTTATGATAATTAGATATTTGCTGATTTGAGATTTCTGATTATCGTTTTTGATAATTAGATATTTGTTGATTTGAGATTTCTGATTATCGTTTTGACAATTAGGTATTTGTTGATTTGAGATTTCTGATTATCGTTTTGACGATTAGATATTTGTTGATATGAGATTCCTGATTATCGTTTTTGATACTTAGATATTTGCTGATTAGAGATTTCTGATTATCGTTTTTGATAATTAGATATTTGTTGATTTGAGATTTTTGATTATCGATTTTGATAATTAGATATTTGTTTATTTGAGATTTCTGATTATCGTTTTTGATAGTTAGATATTTGCTGATTTGAGATTTTTGATTGTCGATTTTGATAATTAGATATTTGTTGATTTGAGCTTTCTGATTATCGTTTTTGATAATTAGATATTTGTTGATTTGAGATTTCTGACTACCATTTTTGATAATTATATGTTTGCTATTTTCTGATTATCGTTTGTGATAATTGATAATTGTGTTTTCTGATTATCTACTTGATAATTAGATTTTGTTGAGAATTTGTGAACTTCTTTTATGGAATTAAAAGATTTCTTTGGCGTCTGTGTTCTCGACCTTTATTTTTCTAGCTTAACCAGTTTATGTTAAAAAAATAATTGTTATTGACGACCTTAGTTATGAAAATTGCGGGGATGCAATTTTTATAAGGAGGGGAGTCTATAACAACCCGGGATTTCGCATCTATTAATTATCGTCATTAAACGACTAATGTTGATAGCTAATTGCTATTGGGCGTTTTTAAATCAAGGTGAAATTCTTTTGGAATTTGTTAGGGGGTATGGGATTTATAAATAATCTTGGGCCATGTTTTTATTGATGCTGTGATAAATATCAAGGGTCGATACCATTCCCCCTTTATTCATTCATTTTCGCAACCCTAACAAAACAAAAAGAATAAAAATGGCGGCTCGTTCGTTCCTCTTTAACAAAAATTAGGGTTTAATCGATGGTGACTTCGGCCGCTTGATTCGGGTTCGTCTCTACTTCGATTTTGTACCGTGCGATCTTTGGGTGTGTTCTTTGAAACAAGGTGAGTGATCTTCTCTTCACTCACATCTTCTAATACCTATTCTTGAGTTTGTATAAAATTGTTTGAAGTCGTCACTTGATTTTTCGGCTGTTCAATTGTGTTTAGATGTTGACGATTTCTTGTTTTCTGGTTATCTCGGCACTGTTGTATCTCGTGACCACTACGGCTTGATTTGCATTTGACTTCAGTCGTATGATTTTGTGTATGAGAGTCCTTGACTCTGATTTATTCAACTCTGATTTGAACGCTGCAAACTTTTAGGCATGCGTCTGAAACTTTGTTAATTTCTGAAACCTTTTCCAGCACCGTGCTTTGCAACATGTAGCAGTGACATTATGCATTTCCTCCTTAATTACTTCATTTGTATCTGATTTGTGTCACTATGCTCGCTTCGGTCTTGAGTTGAAACTCTGTAATTTCATTTAAGTCTTGGCTGTAGTTGCATTGAGTATTTGTTCGAACTTGTATCACTTGAGTTTGTTGCATAGTAGATTGGGTTGTCATTGTAGTGTTTCTAGTCACTGCACATGTACCATTCGAGATGTGATGTTAGTTCTCACTGCGTACATCATTTATATGCACACCCATTCGTATTTTTTCTATACGTATCATTGCATATGCTGGTTACTTTGTTGTCAAGTTGCACTACTTGCATTGTCTATTGTTGCATTCAGGTGTACATCACTGATTTTTTCTTTACTTGAGTTTTCATTTGATAATTGGAATCTGTATTTGATTACTGGTTGTATTTTCACCACTTTTTGTTGTAAGTGTTCAAGCTTCATATTGGGGCTGCACTTGCTCTTGTACAACTTCCCTTGTGCACTTGTGTTGTTGGATCAGGCCGTTAGATCAAGTACTTAAATGTGTACTTGTTTGTTTGGTCTCTTGTTAGGTTTAAGTTTTGATTGTGTAGTCTGGTTTCACTTCATGTTGCCTTGACAACACTATCTTCATATTTAAAAACAGTGTGTATATACTTGTGTCAATACAAGTGTACGCATTCATTTTTGTAATGTGTATTTGTAGTTGAATTGAGTTGTACTATGGCCTTGGTTCTTGAGTATGATATTGGCACTGTCCAGTTTTACAATGCATGCATGTTATACCTTTGTTCATGTCACTCCTTTGGTTTGTGATTCACTTGAATACTTGTTGACATCACTGATGCACTGATTTTTTGTTCGGCTGTGTCTTTGATGTTGGCTTGCATTGTCATTTGATCTATTTGCTTTTGCACTCCTATGTGTGCTGTCTAGTTTGCAGTTGTATGTGCATATTGGTTTGGTTTCTGGGTGGTCCACTGTACCACTGTTGTCATCTTCTCTTGACATTTTGGAACTTGAACTGTTGCATTCATGTGGTGACTACAGTTTCGTTTTGTATGCAGCCTTGCCCTTGTTGGTTTGCATTGCATTGATGCATTTGGATTTATTTTTCGGATTCACTTGAGTTGAATCCGGTATTTTGGGTTTGACCTTGTGTTCGTTTGTGAACTTTCATTGTGCATTCACAAGCACTTTGTTCATTTGATGGTTACTGGGTGGATGTTGTGCTCATGCTGTTGCAGTTCCATCTGGTTCATTTTGATTTGAGTTGGAGCCAATTGCTTTTGATTCATTGAGCTTTTGTGTATTTCATCACTGTAGTGGCGAGGCAGTGCACGTGAGCGTGTACTACAACCAAAACAGTATCGGCATTTTAAGTGATATTTCAATTGTTTGAATTGTTTCGCTTTCCTGGCTTTCAGGTTTTAAGATTTGTTGTTTGATTTTTTTCACTCTGGTTTTAAATTATCAGGTTTTTGATTGAATACAGTTTTTTTTCTTTTTACTGGCTTTGATTTGTTGTAGAATTGAAGGAAGGAATTTTGTACAGGGAATATGAACAGCTTGGTTTTGTTTTATCATGTATTTTGAATAAAGAAACTTAATGCCACTTGCCTACTTTCTTATTGCATGGTTAACACTTGTTATCGCTTGTATTAATATTTTACAAATTAATATTGCATGTCTTTGTATATTCACAAATGTTTAGATTCTATGTAAAAATGCTTACACTTGTACAAATGCATATTTACATGTTTGAAGGTTACCTTTACACTTGTTTTAAGTATGTTTAGATATATTTCAATCTAGCTTTACACACATCTTATCTATACTATAAAGCAAAATCTTGGTCAAAGCGGTCAAACTGAAGCCTTTTTTGAACTCTCCATATTGCCTCCAAGTGCAAAATCCAAAGATACCATTTGAACGGAGCACTTTGGTCTTTCCACCACTGCCTCATCCCACGTTTCGGAACTTATTCTTGGCACGTCTCTTTACCTTCCTCTTCCAATTCCTTTTCCTTTTCTTCTCCGTTCTCTTTTTTTCTCTCCTTCCACTTTCTTCTCAGCCAAAAAAAGTGTCGGCTCCCCTCTTCCACTTTTCAAATCGTCTGACCAAAATTGACCACCCTATGTTCTTCTTCTCCTTCCGTTCGACTGCCTGTCGATACAACCGCTGCCGCCGCGGTCATTCCATACTGTCACGGTCGTAGATCCGTGTACCATTCGTTTCCTACCTACCGTATATTTCAACACCAAATCAGTGGCAGAATATTATCCACAGCTTCCACCAACAGCCGACTATATTTCTGAAGGTAGATCTCAACCTTACTCTCTATTGTGATGATTTGATTTCGTTTGATTTTCCGTTCCCTCCCTACTTTTACTTCACTCTGCAGGTTCGACTCTATTTGACTTCATAGAAAGCATGAATCATCTCCTCTGCCAAACTATAATTATTACAAGGGCTTGCCAATGAAGGTAAAGTATGACTTAAATGTGATTTAGTTTCTTATTTTCTTACAAAGTTTATCATTTTTTGTGCAAATTATTAAAGACTTTCTAATCTCAAGCCAAAAAATTTCAGGGATCTACGTTAATTTAGCATGTCTGGCAATGGAGAATTGGGCTTCATAACTTCGTTACAGGTTTTTCTTTTTAGAGTAATCGTGCTTTTTTTCATTATGGAATTTATAATTTATGATACCAAAATATAAATATAACTTTTTTTGTCATTTTCCCTAAACTGATAAGTAATTTGCATGAATAAAGTCAACTATTATTCATGATACAAAGCTTTGGGCCACTATAATTTATAAATGACACAATCTATGCATAATCTTGGTTGAAGATTTCAAAACAAGTCCATGGATAATCTCTGCAGATTCTATTTTCTTGACCAACAACCAAGCAAAATTTTAATTTGGTGCGTTATCTATCTCCTTCTTATTTTATTTACTACTTTTATTTTGTTAATCCTATGGATTTCTTCTATTGTAATGCAGATAGGATTTTTGAGGAGGATTGCAACAATGGGGATGTTTATATTGCACGGACTAAGGAAATTGTAGCTTCTGCAGTTCGTGGATTTAATGGTATTTGTAATTAATTTTCTTTTACTATCTTTAGTATCCAGTAGTTTTAACGATTATCACATCACTTCCATGCTTCTACTACTCACCAACTATCAGTAGCTGACATTGATATAATTTGATACTCTAATATAAAACTTACATTCAAGTACTTTACTGTCAGCTTCTCTTCCAGTCTCCTTTTCATTGTTTTGTATTTCTACTGCGTTTTGTGCTTACTGACAAGCCTTTCTTGCTTCCTCAACCCTATGTGTTTAAGTTTGTTCTTTGGATAGTACATTTTACCATAACTTCCTTTCATGAATTGCTGTAATCTTCTTCAATATGCTCTTTCTTATTTGATTTTGGAAGGACTAAGCAATTTGGTTTTTCATCAAATTTCACATTTTTGTTTTATTCACATACGTATACTTCTAATGGTTGAATTGATTCATAATTTTCATGATGCTTTTCTATATTTGTAGTTTTATTTAGGTAGCTGATTTTCCCTTGATGTATTGTAGGATACGTGCTCGATGAGATTTTTTTGATACACTGCATTTCATTACATTAGATATTTATATTATCATATACCATGTTTTTGTTTGATAGGTTTTTTCAGTTGTCGACATTTGTACAGGTTATCTTGAGAGACTTCAATCATCATAACACCGATGTATGTCGAAGATGCTCATGCATCTCTACAATGTCAACATTATTTGGTAAACATGCTTATTATTATCGAATAACCCAGTGGGTCTTCTCGAGTTTTAGTGGTGAAATCTCCATCGTATTAGGTGATATATTTAATATGTATATTTATATGATCCTCGAATAGTTAGTTATATCACATCTTTATATGTTTTACGTTGACATGTTTTCATAGAACAACCGTAATATTGCACAAATGGACCTACTTTTCCTTTTAACATATGTTTCCTAAAATTATCCTCTTTTTTAGATAAGGGACAAATTATACTGCATGTGGTCTGTTTGCTCAATTGTTATTATACGTGGATACCCATGTCATGATATTCTTAATATCATATATAATATGCCAAATGATATATTGTTCTCTTTTCTCTGGGGATGTACCTAAGCCTAGAGAGTGATGGAGAAACACCCTTAATTGTGTTGTAGGTATGCATATATTTCAAAGTTTTGCGTTTGTACATGATCTGTAATGGTTGAGATTTTTAAAATATGATTCAATTTTTAGACTGAGTGGTTTTTAGTTCCACAAAATGTGCACTAAAAAACTTCTCAAAATTAATGATTTGATCAATAGACTATTTTATCACGTTAATGCATACAAAATTCAATTCAATGTTCTGCACCGAAGATGGGGTCTTCCCAACATTCATCTTGAAATGACTTTGATGGTATCCAGCATAAGAAGTCATTTGTTCTTCAATCTGCTACTTTAACTCTTAATTGCTAGATATATAGGTTAGGTACCAATATCTATTCTACCTCCATCTTAGTATAAATCGTGAGTCAGAATGAAGGACGATCAACAGAAAATAGTATTCTACGGATGATTATACTTTCAAGTGTGATATTATGCAGCACTTTTCTTTCTTTCTTACATGGTCATTTTAGAATATCCACAAAAACAGTTAACTTTATGTATCTGTTGCTTCTTTCGTGCAGAACATTGAACGGATTTTCTATTTCGGCCCTATAATTTGAAAGACCTAATTTGATGTTACATGGTTATCCGCGAGAAAGTTAGACTATAAAACTTGGCTGCAAAATATTGGTTTTTTAGTCTGCCATATTTATATCATTAAAGTATAGTAACTTTATGATAATAGAACATTAAGCTACATTTTTTTTTCACTTTCTATCAAATGGAATTAACATACTTATTCATAAGATGAAGCTTTTCCCTACTCGAACTTTTCATATAACATAGATTTGTATCTTTTTATTTATGGGCACTTTGGAACTAACCTTTTCCAACTACTAAAATAAAAGAGAAGATGATTTGGTCACATAATTGGCATTGCATTATCTACGATGCACAAACAGTGACCGCCTGCCTAAAATTGTAAGTGTGTACAATGATTAGACCATAGCGCATCTAAGACATAAATGTTTCTCCTAAATACAGAACACAATTTTTTATTGTTAAATTGTCTACCTTTCACTATTTCTTTGGTAGCATGAGTTGGATTCAGTGTATGTTGACTTCTACTATTTGACAAAAGAAACTGTTTGAAAATACCCTTATAGTTTCAAACGATCAATGGAAACTTCTTTTACATTTGTATGCGATATGCTATAACTTTAGTTTTGTTCCTTTGTTCTGACTTCCATCCAACGGTTCACTTAACTAACTTTTAGATCTGTTTGGACACACTAGCACACGTTATCATGTCTTCCATTTTATTTTCATTTTGATAGGTGAAAAAAGAATATCCATGTCCAATGATTGGACAATCATCTTAGATAAATACCATGCTAGAAGTATAATCATAAAGCTAATAATATGAACTATGTTTTTTTGATGGTTGACGAATTTTGATTTGGTTTTCTTTCACATGCTTAGTATTAGTTTAGTAAATGTTCAATGACTAAATGAATTAAGTGCTTTTTGCTCTTTCAAACATTTTGACTTCCAACAATGTTCATACAACAATTATTTATTAGTTTATCCACCAATTGATCCAAAGTATAGTCATTTTTTTGAACTTATGTGTCCCTTTACACTAAATGTATCTTCTTTTTACTTTGAGATTTTTTATCATCGTTACCACGGTAATACAATAATGAATAGCTTATGTCAGTGATTCAGTATGGGCTGTAAAATTTGTAGTATTTTCGTAACACATTTTAGTCTTTGTCTTGGTAAGGTAAAAATTTCCATGATAAAACATCAAAATTGTAGTGTAAAGTGCAATATCTATGTTATCTACATTGAATAATAATATGATATTTTGCTCTAATAATTATGAAGAATAATTTTTTTTCATAACTCTGAATTCTAACATTAGCTTTTTAGTACCTTTTTGTTATTTATCATGGATTGATAAAGTTATAGTGGAACCATTAGATTTGAGGAACCACTATTCATTTTTCATTTTGTCCCATCAATGTGAAATTGATTTGCATCTCCCTTTCAATTTTTTTTTCTGCTGTTTGATTAAATTTTATAAATTTTGAAATCTGAATGAATATCAACTACATTTTACATTATTTTTTGTAGATTATGCCGGAGCCACACTTTCTACATGTTTTTCGGTCTGTCTAACCTTTGCAACAAATCCTCCTCTCATGCAAATAATTTTCATATTTGATAGTTTCATGAAGTAGCACCACTACCTTTTTTTAGGTTCTACCACCATTTCAGTTGTGCTTCGTGTACTTAGTTTCAAGCATGGTCTTCAGATGTTATTTAATAGTTACAATTGTTATCTTCAGGTTCTGGATATTGTACAACGTAATAAGGTTCAAAAGGTTACAAAAGAATCGAGTGAAGGAAAAAGGTAGTTTACCAAGTGTTTATAGTTAAAATATGCATAAGAGTGTTTATATACCCATAGGTATACAATATGTGACACACATACATATGTATTATAGTATACGTTTATCCTAATCCTTTCGGTATGTGATTTTATGGTTGCTCTGATAAAAGTATAATCTAATACTTTATGTGTATCACAAAATAAAATTTGAATGTAAACTGTAATATGTATCCTTTGAAATCTCTGAAGTAGCTTGAAAGAAATGACACATTGAGCGTTAATATTTAATAGTCAACTAAATCAAGGACTACATATGGAATATGCAACTAAAGCATTGGTTTGCTGTCCATAGTAGTTTATTTTACCTCCAGTGTATAGTTGGATTTTCTTCTTCTTTGGTTATAGGGTTGGGATTCTGCATTAAGCATACAAAAGCCATGCTAATTTTACAATATAGGTCAGCTGCTCACTATTTTCTTTGGTCAAGGCATATCAGGTATAATATTCTTTTTATTGTTTCATATGTACGAGTACTAATGTTGTTTAATGTTTATAACTATGCTGATACCATCTCATTTAGCTGCTACTTAAAGCTGCTAATTTTTTTCGGATATTTTTTCTTCACCGTTGCTAAAAAGTGATATCATGGTAACATAGGGTTGATGTTGTGCTATGTGTACTGCAATTCAGTTTGCACTTCATGGTAACAATCCTTTTGCTTTAACTTTGTTGTCTATATTTTTTTGTTTTGTTAAAATTTGAAGAAACTAATTTTAATGTTGGCCTAGGAAGTTTGAGAAAAATATGTAGAATAACAAGCTGAGTTAGAGTTAGAGTTAGAGTTACATATATTATTGTTTAAAGGGCTGCTTAATTTGCAACAGGACTAGAATCAAATACACAATCTCGATTTAAGGGGTCAAGTTGGAGCAGCCTTACGTACTGGAGCTTTCCAATCAGCAACTTAGGCTTGAAGGTATGTACTCTTTCTTCTTGATTTCTTTGACTCACATAATTTTGTTTATTCATGTTTATTTTACAAGACCTCGAGATTTCGAGCTACTAAACTCTGTACGCAAAGATTTATTTTAGGGTACAAGAATTGTGTTTTTTCTTTAAAAACAAAATTACAGCAATAAAGTATAATGGTGTACTACAAAAAGAAAGTAGTGATGCATTAATAATGGTTACAGTAGAATCCAGAGGATGCACGGAAGAATAGGAGCAGGAGCTGGAGCCTAATACATGGATAGGAATACGCTGCAGTGTCTGAATGCGTCTGAGGCAAGGCAAAGATGAAAAGACATGTACTGGATGTGTGGTACAAGGCGCTGCATGGAAGTTACAGGGGTTAACGCCGCAGCCAAAACTGCATTCTTCTGTTATGTGCATGGAATTTGCAGGCGTTGGAGTAACAAATGATGAAACCTTCCATTTTCACTAAGGAAGAGCAATGTATCATATATTTTAAAGGCATATGCATTTCTATGCTTGAGTATTAAGAGTGAAATTATTGAAATAAACTGTAGTATATGTGAAAGTGTAGAAAGTACTTTTGTATCTGTGGCAAACGCTTAAATTATTATTTATTATAGTAATATTTGACAAGTAAACTGAGTTTTTGATTATGTACTTCTACACAAAAGAACCTACTCATTGTTTTTCCATTTCAAAATAGTGTGTAAAGTTATAAACAATAAGAATTATTTTTATTAAGCATACACGGGCTTCATTATCAAACATAGACTTGGTTTCTGGTTCTAAATATATAGAAGGTAAAGCAACTAATAAGCCACTCTTGCAATGTTACATACAATTTACATTATTGTTTATCAAAGTAACGTTGGACAATTACTTTAGTATTGTATTTACTCAAACTTACGAATTTAAGCGTAACGCATCGTTATATTCTTAAACCAATAAATTCAAGCGTGGTTATGGGGTAAATTAGCTAGACTAATTAAGATAAACAGCACATGCGACTAATGTTGCAACAATTGCCTAATATTCTACAAAAATGTCATCGACTTTAAATGTATTTAATGATCATTAATCAGGAAAATTACAATAAAAAGGTTTCAAATAACTTATGAATTTGAATTCGTTCATGCTCTCCTTACATTTGATATGCATGCACAAACCATTTACAATAATACACATCAATATTTATGCTAATTTTCAACAAATAATTCGACTTTACAACTTTGAATGTAAAAAATAATAAAAAATTTCATCCAAACGCGAAGCACGTGTTATGTGTTTAATACTTTTTACTCAAGTTATAAGAAGCAACTTCTACTCAGAGTTGCCTTTTTTTTCTAAAAAGACCGAAACTCATCACCATAGGCCATGATAGATACTAAATATTGTTAATACTATTCTCCATGAATATTGTTGAAAAATGCATTGTTTGTGTGGCTTTGTTCTTTTTCAAATACTGCATCAACAAATGAATGTTCATTTTATTGCATTCCTTGGTGCATCAATCTACTTCCTGGCTGCTTCGAACTTCTCATTCGGTGCTGCCCAACCTATATAATTAGACCAAAATAAATATATAGCTCTACACTACTGCAACTGTACAGAAAAGAAGGGAAAATATAAAAACAGACACACACATACACAGACACACACATACACACACATATATTTGTGTACATATGTACGTATGTGTGTCTATGTGTATATATATAACCACCATAACGGTATCACACATAAAATTTTCACACTTCCTTCTTGGCACACGTCCAACGGATGTGCCACCATACTCGTATGTATAATATATAACTTTTAAACAACTTTCTTATGTTTATATTAAAATAAAATCTTCCAAATATCCTTTTTTTAAATCTTTAATCAATTTGTGAATTGATTTTCTTATGTGTATTTCAATATTTATGCTCATATTACAAAAGATACATACGCATCAAAGCTTTTTAAATCTAATCTATCTATTAAATGAATCTTACTCCCAATATATTTATTAAATTTCAAAAGGTAAATATTTTATTTTCATTCTTGTTTTAAATTTTAAATTCAAGTGATTGTACAAATCATAACTTTTTAAAGCAATTAATTTCAAAGTTTAATTGTATTTTAATAATAAACACATTTATAGATGATATATGTAACATCTCGGAATTTTACTAAATTAAAATTCGGTAAATCGTTTGAACTTTTAAAAAATTAAATTTGAGAATTTCAAAAGAAATAAAAATTGGTTGATATTAATATTACACAGTTGTATAGAATTAAATAAAAAAAAAGAAAAAAAGAAAATTGATAGTTTAAATTTTTCTTAAATGAATGATAAATTAAATGTTGATTGTAAAACTTCAAATGGAAAATAAAATAAACAAAGGATGTAGTAATAAGATTACATACAAGAATCAAACGAATATGTTACTAAATCAAACCAGGTAAGTGTAAGGAAATATCTTCAAACAAAAACAAATAGTACTTGCAAGGAGTTGAATAAGCTGGCTGTAGCATACAAAGGGAGCAAGGGCATTAAATGCCATCTTCTCAAGCAAGCAAAGATATTATCTCAGCCGAAACCAAGTTGATTTAGTCAACAAATTAAAATATAAAATAAGAAAATAAATGTACTTATACTGAAAACATGCTGGAAGTATACAAAAGGATCTAAGCTAGCATTAAATGCATTGTAACTCAGCCATGAACAAGTCAATTCGAAATAGCAATGGAAGGGAAAAGGAAGCTGAGTAGAAGATATGCAAATATTCATAAAGTACAACTAAAAAAATAAAAAGAAAAAGAAAAAGTCTGATCAAAGGAAATGAGGTGCCAGCAATGCCTGTTTTGTATAAAAAAAACTGTCTTCTTATATACATACACATATTCATATTTATTTCATCTCGTTCAAAAACAAACATAGCAAACCAGAGAAAACATCATATTTCACAAATTCAAAAGTATTCAAGTAAGTGCAACATAAAATAAAAAGAAGTTAAAAAGCAAATTACTGAAGAGGAAGAGAAAGGGAAATCCAAACTGCAACTTCAAGACAAAAGAAAAAAAAGAAGGAAGAGGGCTCTCTGTTTCAAAATTTTAAAGCAGCTTGTTTATTTCTAAAATACAGGTGGGTAAACTTCTGTTCTTTTAATTTTTTGTGCAGTGGATATGCTTGAAAGATGTAGTGAAGTTAATCTTTGGTTTGCTTGAAAAAAAAAAAAAGAAACAACATCATCTGCAGTTCTTTGTTTTCAGCTAAAATACAGGTGAGTGAACATATTTAAAGAAGAAAGAAAAATATATATAGTATGAGTTAAACTGTGTAGATAACCTATAACAAATATTACGCAGATGAAACATTTCCTGTATGTTAATCATGTTGTTCTGGGTATAATTATCAGCCATCTCCTATTTTGTTTTTGATACAAGGTTTAATCAAGTAAAACTTTGAATTTTCACTTCTTTAATCCTTGATGGATTTCCAATTTGAAACCAATAGGGTAGTTTGAAAACATCACCTACGAAGTGAAATTTGTTCTATGCTTGAACATGAAGAAATGAACCTGTAACTAAATTTTAACAGTAGAAACAAATTATTGTGATAAATTCAAGTTTGTTAGATTGTTGAATTAATTACATAACTCGAATAAGTATACAAAGTTATCATTTTTAAAGACAATACGATGATTTTACATTAAACAAATTAAGTGCAGTTTGCATTTAAACCAAGTTTTCATTTTTTCGAATTTCCAGTGATTAAGTTAATAATGAATGTTGAAATTTGAATCGAAGCTAGTTTAAACTTCTATTATGATGCGAAAAATATTCAATAATTTTTCGAATGGAGGGATTTGCCGTTCGAACCAAAAGTAGGGTTTAAGGTGGGGTTTTACAGTGGGTCGAAAGCGAGGTGATTTCATCACCTACGAGAGACCGAGTGGCGCGCAATTCTAGGTGAGGGTAGAGGAGGGTGTTGTCGTGCTTGGGTCGGAGTTTCGTGGTGTCTGGTTGTAACGATCCTGAATTTTGAACAATTTAAAAAAATGAAGATATTTAATTAATTTTAAATATTTGAGATAATTTTAAATTGAATTCCAATAAAACTATGAAGTTGAGGATTAAATTTTTGAATTTAATCTATTTAAAGTTGAATAGAAATTTGAATTTAACTTTGAAGTTTGAAATTTAATATTGAAGTTGTATCTAAAATTCAAACTAATGACTTAGAAGAAAATTAATAAATTTGTAGTTAGTTTCAATAACATTTTTCATTTATTTAAATAAAATAGAATAAGATTTTAAATCAATATAAAATCAATAAATAAATATACATAGTAAAAAATTTAGACAAAAAAATTGGATTTAAAATAAGAAAGAAAAGATATAAAAGAAAAAATAATGATAAATAAAATGAATATAAAAAGAAGTATACATGGCCTTACCTTCATCAGCAAAAAACACGCCGTTATATTTGCCGTGTTCCACGCCTTCAACTCCGCAAAAAAAAAAAATTCACGATCCTCTTCTCCTTAAAAACCCTACCCCTTCAATTCAGAAAAAAAATATATATATATATCAAACCGAAGAAAAAATTAATGGCGTCTTCGAGTCTCGTCTCCCTCTTCGATCCATTTAGGGCTCCGTTCGTCTTCGTTCGCCTTCAAATTAGGATTTCGGCTTCAATCGTGCTCGATCCTCCACTTCTCTCGCGACTGCCCAATTCATTTGCAAAGGTGAGTGATTTAATTTTCACTCACATCTAATTCTAGCTAGTTTATTCTTGCGATTTAGTGATTTTGTTGTTTGATTTACTGCCTTTCGCGGCTTTGAAAGTTGTTGAATTCTTGTTGGCTTGGTTTACTTTGATTTTGTCAAATCTCTTGCTGTGATGACGATTTCCTGGTTCACTAGTTCGAATTTCTGGAAATTGATTTTTGGGTAACTTCGGCCATGACTTGAATCAATGAAGTCTCGGCTGTAGTGGCACAGAGTATTTGTCGAACTTGTATCACTCGAGTCGGCTGCATAATTGTTTGATTTGCCTCTGAGTTAAATTTTGATGCTTTCTTCATACACTTGGTTTCTCTGTAGTCTCTGGTATTATTACTCGAGACGATTTGCATTTCGATTCATGGCTTTGACATGGATTTGTTTCTAATGGACATGCCAAGCATCTCATTTTTGTTTTGTGTATATAGTTGTATTACCATTAACTGCACTCTGTAATCTTGAGTTGCATTTCATCCTTCACTTGAGCATTGCAATTGTGTGTTTGTATGATTTGCCTGCACCTTTTTCATACTGCTGTGATGCAGTTTCCTTCACTGTTGTATCTTTGAAGTTTGATACTGTTGTATTTGATATCTGTTTTTTTTACTAATAAGAACAGATACTACCAAGATATAATATTTGTTTTAAATTAAAAAGAACAAATGCTATTTGGTTTTGTTTTAAAATTGATAAGAACAGACACTATTTGAAGTTTAATTTGAACTGTTAAGAACAGATGCTATTTAGTTTTGTTTTTAAAACTAATTAGAACAAATGCTACTGGATACTTGTTTGTAAAAAAAAAACTGATAAGAATAGATGCTAGTTGATAATTTGTTTTAAATTTAAATTGATAAGAACAGATGCTATCAATTTTTTTTTCTTATTTAAACTAATAAGAACAGATGCTATTTAATATATTTGAATATTTGTTTTTAAATACATAAGAACAAATGCTAAGATACTATCAAGTTGTGATTTGTTTTAACTGATGAGGATAGATGCTTGTTTTTGTTGTTGCTGCATATGATGGATGTGAATTTATTTATATTGTGATTGAAATCTGCTTGTGCATATGTATATATATATGCCACCTCTATTATGACATACAGTTTCAAGAAAAAATTATAATACTGTGAGTAAACTCAAACTTGTTTTCACAAAAATCTGGTTGCATGCCGTTACTGTCATGTGTACATTCTCCCTGTTGCACACCTGTGCATTCCACAGTGTTGTTTCATTTAGTCTGGTTCATGTAGCCTCTGTGTTTTGTTGTTGTGTTGCTCTTCATTTGTCTTGTACATTTTGGGTTGCCAGATCATGTGCACTGATATCTGTAGTGTAGTCTGGTTCTGGCCATTCTTTGTTTCAGTGCAGATTCATGTAATAATCTGGTCATTGATGTTGTAACATTTATACACGACTTTGGTTTTGCTTGCTGATCCAGTTTCAGCTTGAATGGTTGTCACTATTATGTTGTAGTCACTATTTTACTGATTCCTTGCTTAGTTGGAAATTTGGTTATTTCTAGTTGCAGTTATGAACAGTCTGCTACATTTTTGTTCTACTGGTGCATGCATCTGAACTTGTGATGCATTGCATTGGATTTGATTTGTGTCAATTAATTCACTTCCACTCGAGTTCGTTCTTTCATGCTCGAGTCTGATACTTGCATACTTGTGGTGGTGCATTTTGTATTTACAGTGCCTTATTGTCACTGTTTTGATTGAATTTCTTGATGCATTGATCTTAGCTTGCTTCTGATTTTACTGAATTTTGATAGTCTCGACTAAATTGCTTCGAGACCGTGTTGTTGCATTGTGTACTTGTGGTGGCTGTGTTATCGTTGCAGTTTGCCCTTGCATACTTGCGTTGGTGCAGTTTGTATTTACTGTGCCCCTCTTGTATATATTGCCTTTGATTGGTACTGATGTTTTGTTACTTAAATATTGGTGTTGTGGTGCCATATTTTGGTGCCCTCACCTCATTTTGCTGTTTCCATGTAATTTGTACCCCTGCCTTTGCGCATTGGGTCATTCAAGCCTTCGTGCTTTGTGTACTTGTGGTGGCTGCAAATTTTTGATTGCAAATTCGCCCTTGTATTCATTAGTGACTGCAGTTTCATTTTTATGAAAATTTTGCACTTGTTGAAATGTGCAGTAATGAGTTGTTTGGAAACTTGTTTTATTTCACAAGTTGTAGTGGCGAGGCAGTGCACGCAAGCGTGAACTGCAGCCACGGAGCTGACATTTAAATGTGGCGAGGCCGTACGCGAGTGCGTGTACTGCAGCCCTACCAAACTTAATGTTTAAATTGATGTTTTCTTTTTGATGAAAATTATTTTATGTTGCCAATTCAATATATTTGAATCGATTTTGATGATTTTGTTGTTATTTGCCGTTTAGGCAAATTTTGATTGTTTTCTAAATTATCTTCATCAATAATCTCTTCATCTATCTCATTGATAATCTGAATCTACTGAATTGTTGTTAACACTGTTAAGTGTTATATGTTACCGTTATCCGATTTCTTGTTAAAGGATCGGATAGGTAAAATATATTTGACTGTCATCTAATTGTTGATTATTATTGCTTCTATGCACTAATAACTGAGTTTGAATTAGACTGACATGTGTATTATTTTCTTTTGAATATAATACTCGGGTCAGACCGAGTATCTTTACAGCTTGAAGATTTTCAGGCCGCGAAGTTAGGAGAGGGGGATTAAAAGCTTTACTTCAGTTTTCAGAAAATTTTCTTGTACTTAATGAAAATAAATTGTTCCGCTGTATAAAAATTTAATGCATTGTACAAACTCTGATATATGTATGTAAGAAAAATTCATTTATGAATAATATTATGATTATTCTGTGATTCTGTGGCTGATTCTGTTTAAACTCTATAAACTGACTAACAATCCGTCATTTTGAACGTTTCTAGCTGGTTTAATTACCGACTAGAGGCGGTCAGAGCGGCGGGTCGTTACAAAAGTGGTATCAGAGCTTTGGTTTACTCAAAGCTCAGTTTATGATGTTTAATATGAATAGTTACTAGAACCACTATAAAGAAAGTGCTTTTCAAATTTAAAGAAGTAAAAAATTGTTTTCTTTAAAATAAAAGGTATTTTGAAAGTTAGAATTATTTTGAAATTTCCCCTCTCTAAATGTGAGTGTGCGATAGTTTATATTCGGTGAGGTCTCATTAGATTTGAGTTTCGATCGTTCGGAAGCTCATTATCGAATTATTGAGATTTATGAAAAATGAAATATGAGTTAAGTGAATTAATGAATTGGTTTAAAATTGGTTTAAATCAAATAACTTGAATATTTCGAGTAATAATTGTGAAATAAAATGACATGTTAATTTGCTTATAATCAAGTGGATTATTGAACTATAACTTGGGAATTTGATTCTAAATTCTTTTGGAAATTAATTTCAAATGTTGTTAAGAACGAATTAGTAAATAAATGAATTATAAGTATTTAACTTATAAATGGACTTTTGGTATATAACCGAGTTATATAAATTGAATTGAATTGAATTAACAAAGAAGATTTATAAATCAAAGTTTTATAAATAGAAATGGAATTTGTGAAGATTGTTTATAAATTCGAAACCAATTGAATTTGATAAATGAAAAATAGAAGTTATTAAAGGAGATATATTCGTGATTTTGGACAGCGAATTATCCTTTAAGTTAAATATTGTTATAGTAAATGTTGGTTGGGAATTTTATCCACGATTTTGGACAGTGGGTAATCCTTTAAAAATGAAAATAAGTTGTAGAAATGATGAGATTGGTTGACAAAGTATATTCACGATTTTGGATAGTGAATATATTATTGAATAAAACGGATATGTTTTAGAGAAATGATATAATGAAATAGCATCTTGGAAATGAAGTTTAATTGTTGATTTAACTGTAGGAATCAAACTGAGTTTGATGTAAAGTTTATATTTCAAGTTTAGACTAATGTATGAAATAGTTAACGTGAAAATATGAATTTAATGGAGCTAAATTGATGAACAATTTACTAAAGAACTAGTTGACTATTTTTGAAATAGAAAGTAAATGCAAAGTTCAAATAGAATTTAAATTTCAAATTTGAAGTTGTCAACATGATAATCCATTTTAGGTTTAATAGATTCAGTGATGAATTTGAATTAAATTAAGTGAAAAACTTAATATTGAAAAGTTTAAGATCGGTTTAAAACTGATATTGTGAAAAGTATGAAGAATTCAAACTATGAATTAAGTTGAAGTTGAAAAGGTTAATGGTTTTAAAGATGTTTTAAAATGCATTAACTATCGAATACATAGATTTCGACATTCAATTGTTGAAATAGACGTTTTCGAGAAAATTAAGGAAATGGTGGACTATAACACTATTGTTATAGTAAATGGTTTCCGGAAGGAAATGTTGTTTATAGTATTGGGATTTATATACCTATCTTAAATCCGAATCCCTATGCTAGTGATTTTGAGTTGTCGTAACGATGTTTTACGCAACATTCGTTTTAACTCAAATAAATGTGTTTAGAAGAATGATTTCCTTAAAGAATGGAATATATACTTAATTTTGATTCAAGTATATTGAATATTTTCAAAGTGTTGAAAATAAAAGAATTTGTGAATTACTTATTATTGAATAAGTATGGGAATATTTTCCAATATGAAATGAAAGGTTTGAAATTTTATCTTTTAAAGATAAATTGAGAAATGAATATTTGAAATTAGTTTCAAATGGCTAAGTGTGAAAATTATATATCTTGTAAAGATATTATTTTGAGAAATTAGAACAATTAGTTCAACTTGGAAATTTTTCAAAGATTGAATTTTGAGTTAAATTGAGTTTAACTTTGACACCAAAAACAATATAAGTTCAACTTTGAATTTTGGATAGTCGATTGGGATTGTATGTCTAACATTGTGAATTGATGACATAGCATTTGATCTCTATTAAATATATATCTGTGGTGGCGGAGAATATATTCTTTTAGCTTAACACCCTTCTCTGAGACGTACGAGCTTAGAGGTTATATATCGATAGACATCAATTATGTGTTGAGAATTGACGATGTAACGTGAAATCCAAATCGAATGTGAAGTCGATAATGAATTGGATTGTGAATGTGAATTAGGTTTGAGATAACCTTAAATTTTCAAATCGATTTAGAGGAAAATTTTAAACGTGATGGAAAATTTGGAATCCTCTATTTGTTGTGAATGTGAATTGAGTTTTCGTAACTTATATATGTGAATATAATCGAAAACTATCAGTTTAGAAAGTCATTATTATGAAAGTCCTGTGTAAGTTTACATAGGTATGATAAATACGAAATGTGAAATGAAGTACTATATGTATATGACATATGTTTTCTAAAAACTGAGGATATGGAAATGTACCTTCCAATTATTATGTGTGAAGGTGATTGGAACTCGGTGGAGTGTCCATTGTAAATCGTAGCTACGTAGAATTCCATTAGTGGAATGTCCAATGGGACTGATTTGATATCCCCCACGATGGATCATCGTGTTTGGGATTATGTGATTGATGCTGGCGTAATTCGTGGGGCGTGATGCCTACAGTTACAAGCGATTCCACTGAGATAGTGGCGCAACCGCCGAGTAAACTGCGATCTGGAAAACCGAAGCGTAATTCGAGGGGCGTGATGCCTAAGGCTACGAGCGATTCTACTGAGATAGTAGCGTAACCGCCGTGTGGACCGCGATCTAAGGCGATAACCATGGCGAAATTCAGGAGTGATGAGAAATCTGAGATTACAAGCGATTCTACTGAGATAGTAGCGAAACCGCCGGGTAAACTGTGATCCATGGGGGAACGGACTTTCCATATCCATTTTTAAAAGAATTTTTAAAAAAAAGTTTTTTCACTGGGAGTTGAAGCATATGTTTAGTACTTGGAGATTTCTAGTCTTGCGTCTGATCAGCGTATGCCTAAAGTCTGTGAGAACGACGATGAACTTGTTAAACTTTGAGTTATCAAGTATTTTCAAAAACTTTGAATAGAAAATCAATAATCTGAAATTAGAATTACATAATTCTAACTTAATGAATTAAGGAAGAAGATCTTTAAAATATCTTGAAAGTCCACAGCTTTTGGATAAGAAATATTATGCAAATATTTAGCATGAAAGATTTCAAGTTTAAAAATCTGAGTTTTGTAAGTCGAAAATTTTGATAAAAGACTTTTGTGTCTTGATTATTGAAATCGATGAACAAAACTAGTGAAATGAAATAAATGGAATGAATCCTATATTTATTTATGAGTTTGAAACTTGGTAAAATTATGTAGGATATAAATATCGGTGAGATTTTAACAATCGTTTTTTCCTAACTTATAATTTCGGGACGAAATTCTTTTAAGTAGGGGAGATTGTAACGATCCTGAATTTTGAACAATTTAAAAAAATGAAGATATTTAATTAATTTTAAATATTTGAGATAATTTTAAATTGAATTCCAATAAAACTATGAAGTTGACGATTAAATTTTTGAATTTAATCTATTTAAAGTTGAATAGAAATTTGAATTTAACTTTGAAGTTTGAAATTTAATATTGAAGTTGTATCTAAAATTCAAACTAATGACTTAGAAGAAAATTAATAAATTTGTAGTTAGTTTCAATAACATTTTTCATTTATTTAAATAAAATAGAATAAGATTTTAAATCAATATAAAATCAATAAATAAATATACATAGTAAAAATTTTAAACAAAAAAATTGGATTTAAAATAAGGAAGAAAAGATATAAAAGAAAAAATAATGATAAATAAAATGAATATAAAAAGAAGTATACATGGCCTTAACTTCATCAGCCAAAAACACGCCGTTATATTTGCCGTGTTCCACGCCTTCAACTCCGCAAAAAAAAAAAATTCACGATCCTCTTCTCCTTAAAAACCCTACCCCTTCAATTCAGAAAAAAAAAATATATGTATATATATATATATATATATATATATATATCAAACCGAAGAAAAAATTAATGGCGTCTTCGAGTCTCGTCTCCCTCTTCGATCCATTTAGGGCTCCGTTCGTCTTCGTTCGCCTTCAAATTAGGATTTCGGCTTCAATCGTGCTCGATCCTCCACTTCTCTCGCGACTGCCCAATTCATTTGCAAAGGTGAGTGATTTAATTTTCACTCACATCTAATTCTAGCTAGTTTATTCTTGCGATTTAGTGATTTTGTTGTTTGATTCACTGCCTTTCGGGGCTTTGAAAGTTGTTGAATTCTTGTTGGCTTGGTTTACTTTGATTTTGTCAAATCTCTTGCTGTGATGACGATTTCCTGGTTCACTAGTTCGAATTTCTGGAAATTGATTTTTGGGTAACTTCGGCCATGACTTGAATCAATGAAGTCTCGGCTGTAGTGGCACAGAGTATTTGTCGAACTTGTATCACTCGAGTCGGCTGCATAATTGTTTGATTTGCCTCTGAGTTAAATTTTGATGCTTTCTTCATACACTTGGTTTCTCTGTAGTCTCTGGTATTATTACTCGAGACGATTTGCATTTCGATTCATGGCTTTGACATGGATTTGTTTCTAATGGACATGCCAAGCATCTCATTTTTGTTTTGTGTATATAGTTGTATTACCATTAACTGCACTCTGTAATCTTGAGTTGCATTTCATCCTTCACTTGAGCATTGCAATTGTGTGTTTGTATGATTTGTCTGCACCTTTTTCATACTGCTGTGATGCAGTTTCCTTCACTGTTGTATCTTTGAAGTTTGATACTGTTGTATTTGATATCTGTTTTTTTTTACTAATAAGAACAGATACTACCAAGATATAATATTTGTTTTAAATTAAAAAGAACAAATGCTATTTGGTTTTGTTTTAAAATTGATAAGAACAGACACTATTTGGAGTTTAATTTGAACTGTTAAGAACAGATGCTATTTAGTTTTGTTTTTAAAACTAATTAGAACAAATGCTACTGGATACTTGTTTGTAAAAAAACTGATAAGAATAGATGCTAGTTGATAATTTGTTTTAAATTTAAATTGATAAGAACAGATGCTATCAATTTTTTTTTCTTATTTAAACTAATAAGAACAGATGCTATTTAATATATTTGAATATTTGTTTTTAAATACATAAGAACAAATGCTAAGATACTATCAAGTTGTGATTTGTTTTAACTGATAAGGACAGATGCTTGTTTTTGTTGTTGCTGCATATGATGGATGTGAATTTATTTATATTGTGATTGAAATCTGCTTGTGCATATGTATATATATATATATGCCACCTCTATTATGACATACAGTTTCAAGAAAAAATTATAATACTGTGAGTAAACTCAAACTTGTTTTCACAAAAATCTGGTTGCATGCCGTTACTGTCATGTGTACATTCTCCCTGTTGCACACCTGTGCATTCCACAGTGTTGTTTCATTTAGTCTGGTTCATGTAGCCTCTATGTTTTGTTGTTGTGTTGCTCTTCATTTGTCTTGTACATTTTGGGTTGCCAGATCATGTGCACTGATATCTGTAGTGTAGTTTGGTTCTGGCCATTCTTTGTTTCAGTGCAGATTCATGTAATAATCTGGTCATTGATGTTGTAACATTTATACACGACTTTGGTTTTGCTTGCTGATCCAGTTTCAGCTTGAATGGTTGTCACTATTATGTTGTAGTCACTATTTTACTGATTCCTTGCTTAGTTGGAAATTTGGTTATTTCTAGTTGCAGTTATGAACAGTCTGCTACATTTTTGTTCTACTGGTGCATGCATCTGAACTTGTGATGCATTGCATTGGATTTGATTTGTGTCAATTAATTCACTTCCACTCGAGTTCGTGCTTTCATGCTCGAGTCTGATACTTGCATACTTGTGGTGGTGCATTTTGTATTTACAGTGCCTTATTGTCACTGTTTTGATTGAATTTCTTGATGCATTGATCTTAGCTTGCTTCTGATTTTACTGAATTTTGATAGTCTCGACTAAATTGCTTCGAGACCGTGTTGTTGCATAGTGTACTTGTGGTGGTTGTGTTATCGTTGCAGTTTGCCCTTGCATACTTGCGTTGGTGCAGTTTGTATTTGCTGTGCCCCTCTTGTATATTTTGCCTTTGATTGGTACTGATGTTTTGTTACTTAAATATTGGTGTTGTGGTGCCATATTTTGGTGCCCTCACCTCATTTTGCTGTTTCCATGTAATTTGTACCCCTGCCTTTGCGCATTGGGTCATTCAAGCCTTCGTGCTTTGTGTACTTGTGGTGGCTGCAAATTTTTGATTGCAGATTCGCCCTTGTATTCATTAGTGACTGCAGTTTCATTTTTATGAAAATTTTGCACTTGTTGAAATGTGCAGTAATGAGTTGTTTGGAAACTTGTTTTATTTCACAAGTTGTAGTGGCGAGGCTGTGCACGCAAGCGTGAACTGCAGCCACGGAGCTGACATTTAAATGTGGCGAGGCCGTACGCGAGTGCGTGTACTGCAGCCCTACCAAACTTAATGTTTAAATTGATGTTTTCTTTTTGATGAAAATTATTTTATGTTGCCAATTCAATATATTTGAATCGATTTTGATGATTTTGTTGTTAATTGCCGTTTAGGCAAATTTTGATTGTTTTCTAAATTATCTTCATCAATAATCTCTTCATCTATCTCATTGATAATCTGAATCTACTGAATTGTTGTTAACACTGTTAAGTGTTATATGTTACCGTTATCCGATTTCTTGTTAAAGGATCGGATATGTAAAATATATTTGACTGTCATCTAATTGTTGATTATTATTGCTTCTATGCACTAATAACTGAGTTTGAATTAGACTGACCTGTGTATTATTTTCTTTTGAATATAATACTCGGGTCAGACCGAGTATTTTTACAGCTTGAAGATTTTCAGGCCGCGAAGTTAGAGAGAGGGGGATTAAAAGCTTTACTTCAGTTTTCAGAAAATTTTCTTGTACTTAATGAAAATAAATTGTTCCGCTGTATAAAAATTTAATGCATTGTACAAACTCTGATATATGTATGTAAGAAAAATTCATTTATGAATAATATTATGATTATTCTGTGATTCTGTGGCTGATTCTGTTTAAACTCTATAAACTGACTAACAATCCGTCATTTTGAACGTTTCTAGCTGGTTTAATTACCGACTAGAGGCGGTCAGAGCGGCGGCTCGTTACACTGGTGGTACGAGGAGCGGCGGCGAAGCGATTTGGTTCGATGGGTTCGAGCTAAAGTGTCGAGCAAAAATGGCTTATTTTAATCTCGAATTTTTTGTGTCAACCTGGAGTTCGATCTCGAGTATAGAGATGATTCGCGACTGAACGGTGGTCAAGATGTTCGTCAGAGCGTCGGCATGGTGGTGTGCACGTGTACGTGCTATGCTGCGTATCAGTTTGATGGGTTGGGGAAGACGAGGGGTAGCTCGAAGCACGGCGCGAGGAAATCGCGTGGGAACTCGAAGAGAAACTCGAGTTGCCTGAGCGTTTTATCATGTCATTTTTATACCTTAAACAGAAAAAAAAAAGTGAAACACGGGTCACTCTGGGGTAAAACCCGAAGTAAAGGAGCGTTTTTTCTCGGGGTAAACCCGAAGCAAGCCTCGGGTGAGTAAGTGAAAGCAGCAAACCCAGTTTCAACCAAATTTTTGAACACAAGTAAAAATTTATTTTCTGAATAAACAAATGATATTTGTAAATAAAATATGAAAACAAATGGTAATTAGAATTTGTAAATTCTTTAAATTAAGCAAGGAAAGTTTAAAATAAAATTTTAATTAACCCTTTAATTTAATGATTAAATTTAAATATAAAGATTTAAAAATTTATTTACATTAAATTTTAATGTAACAATAAATAAATTCTTAAAGTATAAAGTAGTTTTCAAATGATAACTAAGGTAAACACTTTATACTAATAGTTTGGAAAAGAGATTTAAAATGATTTAAATTTTTTAATTAAAGCTTGATTAATTTAAAGAATAATTAGCAAATAAAAATAATTAAGATTTAGTTAATTAACCATTAAGAATTTGTAAATTAAGATAGTTAATTAGAGATTAAATAATAAATCAAGCCAAATTAAAATTTAATAAAGTTATATTTAAGTGACATTTTAAATATTGATTTAAAATAATTAATAGAGATAATTTTATGGACAATTCACTTCAATCACGACCACCTTAATCAAAGGTGATTTACTATCGTTAAATATTCTGTACTGCATTGATATTGCTATTGTGATACTATGATTGCTTTGTGATGAACAGTGATTTGTGTTTTGTTCTGTATTGATGTGAAAACCCTGTTTGCCGTAAAACGGCATTTAAACTTCGATGCGACAGGGAATCGGGTTTCAGTTTGTTATCCGAAACCCACATCGAACCTGTGAATTGTTGTGAATGACATCCACATGTTTTAAGAATTGACGCTCACTATTCGGTTTAGCCGGGAAAGGAACTTTGTGTCATATAACCCATTCCGAATATGTGATACGACGTTATGGATAGCAATTGAAGACCGATGGTGAAGACCGGATATTTGCGAGAGCGATAGGATAACCCATCGAATGACTCTGCACCGAGTTGCTCCGGTATAGAGTTCTCCATATGTGATGGGGAATCCGATCGGGATTGTGAATATCCGGATTGCAAGGGCTTCTTTGGAAGTGCCTTCGGTTCTGTTCGAACCCGGAACAGACTTGTATGGATTGTGTGTCTGACACTACACTTTGAGATATAAAGTAGATTTCTTTCAAATACATTTCTGTTGGTGGCGGAGAATTTATTCTCTTAGCTTAACACCCTTCTCTGAGACGTACGAGCTCAGAGGTTATGTAGTTGAAGGTTATCAGCGATATATTCCCAATTTGGTAATGTGACATACTAAGTGTTGCTGTGTAATGATCATTGTTTGATCATTTGTGATATGATCATTTGTTTGATAATTTATCTTTGTGATCATTACTTTGATCATTTGTTGACCCAAAACATGGCTTTGTACCAAAGCGTAGTTTTGTGGACGAGACTTCGTCGAGCCTCACACCCCGGAATGGTCAAAACAGGAAAGATGCGGCAAGGTTATTGGGGGTAGCGCCCCTTAGGGTATGTACATCTCCTTCTAGATAGAAGTGGTATCATGGTATGGAGCCCAGATACTTACTTATGTGGACATCACAAACCTATATATATCTTGTTTTGTGATTTGATGTTGGGGCCCCGGTTAAAGGTTGTTACAACCGGGAGATGGCATACTCGTGTCAGTAGTTACCCAGTTAGGGGTAACCCGGCCTTGTGTTGGCAGAGATCCGGTTAGGTTCTCGGGGACGTCCTTCCAGAGGCGTTCTAATGTGGCAATGGGAAGTTCCTTGGCCTGACCATTGTTGGAAATCCAAAGAAACAATACGCGCCCTGTACGGTTTTAGTTGTAAAACCTGCCATGCAGCGTGACGGTAACCTGTCACAAACCATGGTAGCTATAGTAGGCATAGTCCGGAATGTCTATGCTGGCTAAGATTAATATTCTACTTTCGAAATGCTTTCTACACTATGCACTAGTAATAATACCAAAGAATTCTTTTCTCGTATCAAGCATATTTGACTATCATAAGAAGAAATCTCCTCCAAGTCTGCGTTTGCATTGTGTGTGTGGTGGGAGGTCGGTAGTTTCATTTTTAAAAAGCATAACAAAATTTCTTTTATATTTCTTGTTCTATTTAAATGCAACTGTTTTTGTTTACTCATACCAGTCCCATGACTGACCCGGAGTTTATTGTTTATTTCCTAAACTCTGGGTGCCCATTATTTTCACACGGGCAGCTTAGTAGCAGGTTTCCGTATTTTGGGAGTAGCAGTATTTTGGAGCTTTTTGGAGATATCAGGTGTTTAGCTTATGGAAGTCCGTTATCACTTGTTTCATTCGAAGACCTTTTGGATATATGATCATTGTTGTAGTATAATGATATTTATTTAGAGATGTTGTGATTCATGTATTATGTACTCTGATGTAGTATGGATATTATTATGATGATGTATCTGTGATGATATGTATGGTATTGATTCTGTTCCGCTGTTTTATATTCATCTAATTGTTGTTATAAGCTCCGGCGATACGAATTTGATGTCGTTTATCGGACATCGAGTTTGGGTCGTCACAAAGTGGTATCAGAGCTTCTGGTTGAGTAAGAACTTAAGCTACGGAGTATAACACATTAGATGGCTCATTAGAGATAGGGTGAAGTATACCCTAGAATGAGTATAACCAAGATTGAAACTTTGAATTTTCTTAGTCTATTTCTTTTTACTGCTGATGTTCTTTAAGATATTCGTCTGTATATCTAAATCAATTTTCTTACTAAATTTTAGATAGTAAGTATGAGCGGACGCAGAGGAAGAGCTAGGGGTCAGGGAAATGCAGCAGCACCTGATCAAAATCCCCCAGCAGTGGCAGCAGCAGTAGATATTCAGCCTCAGCCAGACTTAGCTGATTTACATAAGAAGTTCGAAAAGCTTGGTGGCAAACCATTTACTGGCAAGGAAACCATCATTGAGGCTCAAGCTTGGTTGAGATCGTGCGAGAAAATTTTCAAAGGACTAAAACTATAGGACGATCAAATGAGACTAATTGCTTCTTGGCAACTCCAAGGGGAAGCATCAGCTTGGTGGGAAACAATAATTGTTGAAAAACCCGAGGAGGAGTTTACTTGGGATCATTTTAAAGAGGTGTTCGAAAAACGTTATATACCGTCGTCGGGGATTTCCAGAATGTACCAAGAGTTTCTGGATTTGAAACAAGGAAACATGTCATTTGAGGAATATTTAAAAAGGTTCAATGAACTATCTCGTTTTGGCCCTGAATTGCTAAATACGCCGCTGAAGAAGAATGAAAGATTTATCCGAGGGATGAATCGGAAATATCACGAAAGAATGACCGCACATGTCAAGGAGTCTTTCTCTGATCTTATTGATATGGGCTACAGATATGCCACATTAGACATGCAGGAGATTCTGAAAGGAGGAAATTCAAATAATCCGAATTGGAAGAAAAGAAAATTTGGGGGCAAGGGGCCACAACAAAACAAAAAGAACGGCCAAGGGAATTCAGCAAGTAATGTAACTTGTTTCAACTGCCAAGAGAAGGGCCATTACTCCAACAGCTACCCAAACCCGAAAAAGCAAGTTAAGAAGGAGGAAACTGTTAAAGGAGCTAAAGAATGTTATAACTGTCACAAGTATGGACATCTTGTTAAGGATTGCCCAGTGATGAAGCCAACACAGGCAGCAAATGTTTATGCGGCAAAGAAGGACCCCTCCTCTTCAAAAGCTGATAAAGGGAAAAGTGTTTTGGAAGGTAACCTTACTATTTCTGATAGAACTGTTAGACTTTTATTTGACACGGGAGCTTCCCATAGCTTTATCTCCCAACAAACCGTAGGTGAATTAGGACTTAAAACTAAATTTGTTGAAGATCCTATTTGCGTGAAAAATCCAGTTGGAGGTCCCGCAAATCTTTGTTTGTATTGTAAGAGAGTTCCTATTTCATATGCTAGCTATCGATTTCCTATTAACCTCTATGTCCTCGAATTTAATGAATTTGAAATTTTACTCGGTATGGACTGGTTATCGAGATACGAAGCTATATTGGATTGCAATGATTGGACAGTTTTAATCAAAACAAGCTTTGGAAATTTTATTGAAATCTCTTGTGAGAATCCGAGTCCAAGGAGAGATAGATTGATGTATACTCTGGGATATCCTGAACCCACTTTGCAGTCTATACCTGTTGTTCAGGAATTTTCTGACGTGTTTGGAGAAGTAAATTCTTTACCTCATCACCGAGAAATAGCATTCCGAATTGATTTAGTACCTAATGCCCGTCCTGTTGTTCACGCAAGTCGTAGGATGGCACCTAGGGAAAAGATTGAATTGATAAATCAAACTGATGAACTACGAGCAAAAGGATTAATTCGACCCAGTGTTTCTGAATGGGGCTCAGCCGTCGTATTTGTTGCCAAATCAGACGGATCTTTGAGATTGTGTGTTGATTACCGCGATCTCAATAAGCAGACTCTCAAAAATAAATTTCCACTGCCCAAAATTGATGATTTATTTGATCAGTTGCACGACGCTCGTTTCTTTTCAAAGATGGATCTAGCCCAAGGATTCCATCAATTACGAATCGCCGAAGATTGTGTACATCTAACGCTTTCAGAGGTCCCGATATGTTCTACGAATGGTTAGTCATGCCTTTCGGGCTAACCAATGCTCCAGCATATTTCGTAGATCTCATGACTCGTGTGTTCCGGGAAGTTCTGAATAAATTCGTGCTCGTATTCATTGATGATATTTTGATTTACTCCAAAACGGAAGAAGAACATACCGAACATCTTAAAATCGTATTGGAAATATTGAGGAGAAATGTTCTATTTGCGAAATTTTCGAAGTGTCACTTCTGGGTCAATGAAGTCAAATTTTTGGGTCATATTGTTAATGAAGAAGGAATTTCCGTTGATCTAAGCAAAATTTCTGCAATTCTAGATTGGAAGCAACCCACTACTCCCAGAGAAGTTCGAAGTTTTCTCGGTTTAGCGGGGTATTATAGAAAATTTGTGCAGGATTTTTCTAAGTTGGCTAGCCCATTGACCAAGCTGACAATGAAAAATGCTAAATTCATTTGGACTCCAGAATGTGAAGAAGCTTTCCAGGAACTGAAGAAGAGATTAACCACCTCTCCTGTTCTCGCTATTATTAACGGGAACCAAGGCTTATCTGTCTATACTGATGCGTGTGGTGATGGGGTAGGTGCAGTATTAATGCAAAATGGAAAGGTAGTTGCCTACGCGAGTAGACAATTACGTCCGCACGAGAAGAACTACCCGACACACGATTTGGAGCTTTTGGCAGTTGTTTTCGCCTTAAAAGTCTGGCGACACTATCTTCTGGGTATGAATCTTTTCAGCTTTCTTAACAATTTATGAAATTAATATAACATGAACAATATACTTAATAAACTCTCTTTGTTTTAGGTGAAAAATTCGAATTATTCACCGACCATAAATCCTTGAAATATCTTTTCACCCAGAAGGATCTAAATCTGCGACAACAACGTTGGTTGGAATTTCTGGCATCGTATGACCTAGATATTCAATATACGCTCGGAAAAGCCAATGTGGTTATCGATGCTTTAAGTAGGAGGCATGTTGTTCTTGCATATCTCGTTATCACTCCTACTCTCCTTGAGAAGATCGCGAGCAAGCAAACTGAAGACAAGTTTCTTCGAGAAATGTGTAGAAGAATAGATCGAGGAGAGGATACCATTTTTGAGATAGATAATAGAGAAGTTATAAGGATGAAAGGAAGAATTTGTGTTCCAGACTTCCCTGATCTGAAGCGTGAAGTTTTAGATGAATGCCACAAATCAAAGCTCAGTATCCATCCAGGAATTAACAAAATGTATAGAGATATTAAAAGAACATTTTGGTGGAAAACAATGAAGAGGGACATATCTATTTACGTGAGTCGCTGTGCTACTTGTCAGCAAATCAAAAGCGATCAAATGAAAGTTGCCGGTTTACTTCAACCTTTGGAAGTACCAAAATGGAAGTGGGATCAGGTATCGATGGATTTCATCAACGGATTGCCACGAACCAAAAAGGGTAATGAAGCGATTTGGGTTATAATAGATTGTTTAACCAAAACTGCTCACTTTATCCCAGTGAAATCCACTCGGACCGCGGCAAGTTTGGCAGGTATATATATAAAGGAGATAGTTCGACTCCATGGTATTCCCAGCAGTATAGTGAGTGATCGTGATCCGATCTTCACTAGTAGATTTTGGGAAGCATTTCAGGATGCATTGGGAACGAAATTAAATTTCAGCACTGCTTATCATCCACAATCTGATGGGCAAACTGAAAGGGTAAACCGAATTCTAGAAGATCTTTTGCGTACTTGCATTCTTGATTTTGGTGGTTCTTGGGACGACCATTTACATCTGGTTGAGTTCTCTTATAATAACAGCTATCAGGCCAGTATAGAAATGGCTCCTTTCGAAGCTTTGTATGGTCGTCCATGTCGATCGCCTACATGTTGGATCGAATCAGGTGACAGACTTGTCTTAGGGCCGGATATGATCAAAGAAACCACTGAGAAGGTAGATTTCATTCGAAAGAAGTTATTAACTGCCCAAAGCCGTCAGAAAAGCTATTATGACCACCGAAGGAGGAATTTGGAATTTCAAGTTGGAGATTCTGTATTTCTGAAAGTATCTCCGATGCGAGGTGTATTGAGATTCGGGAAAACTGGAAAGTTAGCACCGCGTTATATTGGTCCTTTTCCTATTTTGGAAAGGATAGGTTCTCTGGCATATCGAGTACAGCTACCCGATTGTTGTCTGGAGTGCATGATGTGTTCCACATTTCTAATCTTCAGAAGTATGTGCACGATCCGGATGATATTATTGAAGAAGCTGCTCAGCAGGATCTTGAAATCACTCCTAACTTGGCAGTTAGAAGAGAGCCGATAAAGATTATAGATCGTGATGAGAAGCGATTGCGGAACAAAGTTGTGAAATTGGTCAAAGTTCAATGGAGTGGCGATCCAAAGGACTGTACTTGAGAGACTGAAGATAATATGAAGAAATCATATCCCAATTGCAGAATAGATATCTCGACTTAAACTGTAAGTCATTTCCTTATTTCCGAGTTCGTATATTCTTTGTTTGCATTTCTTTCTCTTTCAATTTCGAGGACGAAATTTCCTTAAGGAGGGGATATTGTAACATCCCGGAATTTTACTAAATTAAAATTCAGTAAATCGTTTGAACTTTTAAAAAAATTAAATTTGAGAATTTCAAAAGAAATAAAAATTGGTTGATATTAATATTACACAGTTGTATAGAATTAAATAAAAAAAAGAAAAAAAGAAAATTGATAGTTTAAATTTTTCTTAAATGAATGATAAATTAAATGTTGATTGTAAAACTTCAAATGGAAAATAAAATAAACAAAGGATGTAGTAATAAGATTACATACAAGAATCAAACGAATATGTTACTAAATCAAACCAGGTAAGTGTAAGGAAATATCTTCAAACAAAAACAAATAGTACTTGCATGGAGTTGAATAAGCTGGCTGTAGCATACAAAGGGAGCAAGGGCATTAAATGCCATCTTCTCAAGCAAGCAAAGATATTATCTCAACCGAAACCAAGTTGATTTAGTCAACAAATTAAAATATAAAATAAGAAAATAAATGTACTTATACTGAAAACATGCTGGAAGTATACAAAAGGATCTATGCTAGCATTAAATGCATTGTAACTCAGCCATGAACAAGTCAATTCGAAATAGCAATGTAAGGGAAAAGGAAGCTGAGTAGAAGATATGCAAATATTCATAAAGTACAACTAAAAAAATAAAAAGAAAAAGAAAAAGTCTGATCAAAGGAAATGAGGTGCCAGCAATGCCTGTTTTGTATTAAAAAAAAAACTGTCTTCTTATATACATACACATATTCATATTTATTTCATCTCGTTCAAAAACAAAGATAGCAAACCAGAGAAAACATCATATTTCACAAATTCAAAAGTATTCAAGTAAGTGCAACATAAAATAAAAAGAAGTTAAAAAGCAAATTACTGAAGAGGAAGAGAAAGGGAAATTCAAACTGCAACTTCAAGACAAAAGAAAAAAAAGAAGGAAGAGGGCTCTCTGTTTCAAAAAGTTAAAGCAGCTTGTTTATTTCTAAAATACAGGTGAGTAAACTTCTGTTCTTTTAATTTTTTGTGCAGTGGATATGCTTGAAAGATGTAGTGAAGTTAATCTTTGGTTTGCTTGAAAAAAAAAAAAAACAACATCATCTGCAGTTCTTTGTTTTCAGCTAAAATACAGGTGAGTGAACATATTTAAAGAAGAAAGAAAAATATATATAGTATGAGTTAAACTGTGTAGATAACCTATAACAAATATTACGCAGATGAAACATTTCCTGTATGTTAATCATGTTGTTCTGGGTATAATTATCAGCCATCTCCTATTTTGTTTTTGATACAAGGTTTAATCAAGTAAAACTTTGAATTTTCACTTCTTTAATCCTTGATGGATTTCAAATTTGAAACCAATAGGGTAGTTTGAAAACATCACCTACGAAGTGAAATTTGTTCTATGCTTGATCATGAAGAAATGAAACTGTAACTAAATTTTAACAGTAGAAACAAATTATTGTGATAAATTCAAGTTTGTTAGATTGTTGAATTAATTACATAACTCGAATAAGTATACAAAGTTATGATTTTTAAAGACAATACGATGATTTTACATTAAACAACTTAAGTGCAGTTTGCATTTAAACCAAGTTTTCATTTTTTCGAATTTCCAGTGATTAAGTTAATAATGAATGTTGAAATTTGAATCGAAGCTAGTTTAAACTTCTATTATGATGAGAAAAATATTCAATAATTTTTCGAATGGAGGGATTTGCCGTTCGAAACAAAAGTAGGGTTTAAGGTGGGGTTTTACAGTGGGTCGAAAGCGAGGTGATTTCATCACCTACGAGAGACCGAGTGGCGCGCAATTCCAGGTGAGGGTAGAGGAGGGTGTTGTCGTGCTTGGGTCGAAGTTTCGTGGTGTCTGGTGGTACGAGGAGCAGCGGCGAAGCGATTTGGATCGATGGGTTCGAGCTAAAGTGTCGAGCAAAAAGGGCTTATTTCAATCTCGAATTTTTTGTGTCAACCTGGAGTTTGATCTCGAGTATAGAGATGATTCGCGACTGAACGGTGGTCAAGATGTTCGTCAGAGCGTCGGCATGGTGGTGTGCACGTGTACGTGCTATGTTGCGTATCAGTTTGATGGGTTGGGGAAGATGAGAGGTAGCTCGAAGCACGGTGCGGGGAAATCGCGTGGGAACTCGAAGAGAAACTCGAGTTACCTGAGCGTTTTATCATGTCGTTTTTATACCTTAAACAGAAAGAAAAAAATGTGAAACACGGGTCACTCTGGGGTAAAACCCGAAGTAAAGGAGCGTTTTTCTCGGGGTAAACCCGAAGCAAGCCTCGGGTGAGTAAGTGAAAGCAGCAAACCCAGTTTCAACCAAATTTTTGAACACAAGTAAAAATTTATTGTCTGAATAAACAAATGATATTTGCAAATAAAATATGAAAACAAATGGTAATTAGAATTTGTAAATTCTTTAAATTAAGCAAGGAAAGTTTAAAATAAAATTTTAATTAACCCTTTAATTTAATGATTAAATTTAAATATAAAGATTTAAAAATTTATTTACATTAAATTTTAATGTAACAATAAATAAATTCTTAAAGTATAAAGTAGTTTTCAAATGATAACTAAGGTAAACACTTTATACTAATAGTTTGGAAAAGAGATTTAAAATGATTTAAAATTTGTAATTAAAGCTTGATTAATTTAAAGAATAATTAGCAAATAAAAATAATTAAGATTTAGTTAATTAACCATTAAGAATTTATAAATTAAGATAGTTAATTAGAGATTAAATAATAAATCAAGCCAATTTAAAATTTAATAAAGTTATATTTAAGTGAAATTTTAAATATTGATTTAAAATAATTAATAGAGATAATTTTATGGACAATTCACTTCAATCACGACCACCTTAATCAAAGGTGATTTACTATCGTTAAATATTCTGTACTGCATTGATATTGCTATTGTGATACTATGATTGCTTTGTGATGAACAGTGATTTGTGTTTTGTTCTGTATTGATGTGAAAATCCTGTTTGCCCGTAAAACGACATTTAAACTTCGATGCGACAGGGAATCGGGTTTCAGTTTGTTATCCGAAACCCACATCGAACCTGTGAATTGTTGTGAATGACATCCACATGTTTTAAGAATTGACGCTCACTATTCGGTTTAGCCGGGAAAGGACCTTTGTGTCATATAACCCATTCCGAATATGTGATACGACGTTATGGATAGCAATTGAAGACCGGTGGTGAAGATCGGATATTTGCGAGAGCGATAGGATAACCTATCGAATGACTCTGCACCGAGTTGCTCCGGTATAGAGTTCTCCATATGTGATGGGGAATCCGATCGGGATTGTGAATATCCGGATTGCAAGGGCTTCTTTGGAAGTGCCTTCGGTTCTGTTCGAACCCGGAATAGACTTGTATGGATTGTGTGTCTGACACTACACTTTGAGATATAAAGTACATTTCTTCCAAATACATTTCTGTTGGTGGCGGAGAATTTATTCTCTTAGCTTAACACCCTTCTCTGAGACGTACGAGCTCAGAGGTTATGTAGTTGAAGGTTATCAGCGATATATTCCCAATTTGGTAATGTGACATGCTAAGTGTTGCTGTGTAATGATCATTGTTTGATCATTTGTGATATGATCATTTGTTTGATCATTTATCTTTGTGATCATTACTTTGATCATTTGTTGACCCAAAACATGGCTTTGTACCAAAGCGTAGTTTTGTGGACGAGACTTCGTCGAGCCTCACAACCCGAAATGGTCAAAACAGGAAAGATGCGGCAAGGTTATTGGGGGTAGCGCCCCTTAGGGTATGTACATCTCCTTCTGGATAGAAGTGGTATCATGGTATGGAGCCCAGATACTTACTTATGTGGACATCACAAACCTATATATATCTTGTTTTGTGATTTGATGTTGGGGCCCCGGTTAAAGGTTGTTACAACCGGGAGATGGCATACTCGTGTCAGTAGTTACCCAGTTAGGGGTAACCCGGCCTTGTGTTGGAAGAGATCTGGTTAGGTTCTCGGGGACGTCCTTCCAGAGGCGTTTTCATGTGGCAATGGGAAGTTCCTTGGCCTGACCATTGTTGGAAATCCAAAGAAACAATACGCGCCCTGTACGGTTTTGGTTGTAAAACCTGCCATGCAGCGTGACGGTAACCTGTCACAAACCATGGTAGCTATAGTAGGCATAGTTCGGAATGTCTATGTTGGCTAAGATTAATATTCTACTTTCGAAATGCTTTCTACACTATGCACTAGTAATAATACCAAAGAATTATTTTCTCATATCAAGCATATTTGACTATCATAAGAAGAAATCTCCTCCAAGTCTGCGTTTGCATTGTGTGTGTGGTGGGAGGTCTTATGGTAGTTTCATTTTTAAAAAGCATAACGAAATTTCTTTTATATTTCTTGTTCTATTTAAATGCAACTGTTTTTGTTTACTCATACCAGTCCCATGACTGACCCGGAGTTTATTGTTTATTTCCTAAACTCCGGGTGCCCATTATTTTCACACGGGCAGCCTAGTAGCAGGTTTTCGTATTTTGGGAGTAGCAGTATTTTGGAGCTTTTTGGAGATATCAGGTGTTTAGCTTATGGAAGTCTGTTATCACTTGTTTCATTCGAAGACCTTTTGGATATATGATCATTGTTGTAGTACTATGATATTTATTTGGAGATGTTGTGATTCATGTATTATGTACTCTGATGTAGTATGGATATTATTATGATGATGTATCTGTGGTGATATGTATGGTATTGATTCTGTTCCGCTGGTTTATATTCATCTAATTGTTGTTATAAGCTCCGGCGATACGAATTTGATGTCGTTTATCGGACGTCGAGTTTGGGTCGTCACAATATATGTATTTAAGTCTTTAGAATAAAGGTTTAACTTCAAACAACTTTTAAAATCCATTACATAAAATTAAATTCAAATATCTTTATATTAATTTCTATTTATATTTCCTTTGTATAACTACTTATACATCTTTAAGAAAATAATTCTAATCTATCTAACATGTTTTTATTTATATATTGATATTTAAATATATTCAATCTTATTTATGTTAGATCCTTAGTTAGTTTTATGTTTACAAATTTTATTTATAAATTCCCGATCCAAATTCTATTCAAATACATTTCTCAATTAAATCCAAATTTTTATATTAATTACCAATTGTTTCAAAATTTAATCCAAAATATTAAATCAATTATCAAATTATTTTTAGCTAAAATCCAGGAATGTTACACTAATGTGAATCTTTGTAAGTCTGGTTGTATGACATGGTGTTGCTTATTTGCATCCTTGTAAGGTTGTAGTGTAAGTCTTGGTTATGCAATTGAGCCAAGTGATGTAGCTTTTGAGACAACTAATTCCCACGTCTGTTTTGAATATTTAATGCAAGTGGACGATATACTACAAAAACTAGCTTGCTTTGCAAAATACAAGTGCATAATGAATTAAAAGGATATTTTTGCGATTTAACAAATTTTTCCACTATATAATGCACCTGATCCAACAAAACAAAAAAAATCCAACTGTCAAAATGGATATATTGTTTATCCCACATCAATGGTGTAAGAAATAGTAATATCTTTTATTCTTGCAAAACTATACCCCATAATTCTTTTATTCAGACTACAAATAGAACTTTAACTTATATTAGGCACTTAGGACTTTAATTTGGGTCTATATCTTCGCTTAGTTAACCAGGCACAAAAGATAACTGATCAAATTATCATTGTTTATATTGGAATGCTAAAGTGATGTTGAACACATCGAATTTAGGTGCTTACCTGTTAATATTAGGTTTTTCGGTGGCCACTATGCACTTTAACGGTGATTCAACAGTGCTTTAGTGGGACTTCAAGTATGTAGGTTGTATGTCATATACTTATACATGCTCGCTTAGAGCATTACAATTTTTTATTCTTTCATTGTAAAATAGTATTTTTTAATAAATAAAGTGGCATTTTCGTTAAAAATATAGATGAAAAGAATGAAGACGGTATACATTCAAGATTATCTTGCATTATCATTCTTAGTATGGAAAAATAAACATCAGAAAATGTATTGAGTATGAGTTCATGTAAGGTTTATTCATCATTCATCTACTCTCATGCCATCAAATTCCCATGTCCATATATTTATGGGGTGTCATTTGTTTAAAGAAAAAATTTCACGTGCATCTTTAGTCTTTAGTCCATCAACTTCAAAGCGCCTCCTTATTGTTGTGCATTGTCGTCATACATCTTCGCTACCCATCATCATCCCCCTTGTCGTTGTCCACATCATTACCCCCCATCTCAAAAACCTAGGTGCACTAATCCTCCTTAACCACTAACCTTAATCGCCTCATCATCTTAACACATCGCCGCACCATCTCACAACTACTACACTAGCCGAGTTTTTGCCCAATTATCGCCACCTCGTAGCTATTTTTTGATTTCAACAAATTTAAAATGATGTTATGCAATAATGTTAACAATACGAAAAATAGAAATATATATTTTTTAAAAATAAAATGATATGAAATGTGAAATACATAAAATGAAATGCGGTTAACAACAATATGATGATTTTAGCTCAAGATTGTTATATAAAAACTTCATTAATATGGCTATGTTATGTTATCAATAGCATATGCTATTTTTATTTTTCTGACACAAACTACTATACTAGCACTTAAACATGAAATGCTACTACAACGAAGAACTAAAAAAGAATTGATGTATTTTGTTTAATTCAATAGATATAGAATGTTGTGATGTAGTAGCATTTAACATAAAATGTCAGCATAAGACAAATAAATAAAACCCATATTCTGCATTTTTTATTCAATAAATGCAAAATGCTACTATATAATAACAAATAAACAAGAAATACTACAAAATAAAATCAAAAAATAAATTTTATATTCCTTTTAATTCAATAAATACAAAATACTACTATGTGGTAGCATTTAAACATAAAGTGCTACTACAAGTTAAAATTATAAAATAAATGATCTCTATTTGTAGTGGTACTGTAAAATAATTGATAAACTAAACAGTATAAATGTTAAAAAAAATCTCTGTCAATACCCCAAAGTAATGCTAAGAAAGATGGATATCCTTTTTGAGAATAGTGGGCATGATTCCCTTAGTAATTGCCTTTAAATTTGGCTTTATTTGTTGAAATCCTCGTACCAAACCATTCGACGTCGTCGAAAGGAGTAGATTATGGGATAAATAACCTTCAGATTTTGTTGAGCTGGTATGAGGTCTCCTTAGTGGATATAAAATAGGATTTGACCTTGTCGAAAGGTTAAACCACTTATATGGAGTAGATTCTGACCTTGTCGAAAGGTTAGACTATTTACTTTATAGCTTCAGAAGAATGCAGGTATTATAAAAGCATACTGAGTTGTCGACCTTATCGGAAGGTTTAGACCATAGGGCTATGGCTTCAAAAGGTTGCAGTAGATGTTAGAGTTAGAAGTGTTGTCGACCTTGTCGATAAGAACCTTGTCGAAAGGTCTGCTTTTTTTTATGCCTTCAGGAACCTTTCGACTTTATTGAAGGGTTTGCCTTTTATATTTTACTGTAAACCCTTTGACCTTGTCGGAAGGTTGCTCTTCATTTGAATGTTGTCGAGAGCTATGCTTCCATCCAACATTGTCGAAAGATTGCCTTTCATTCTTTGTTGACTTCTGAATGTTACCTTCTTTATAGAAGTTTTTGACTTTGTCAAAATGGACCTTGATGAGTCCTAACCAGTTCGAAAGGCTTGCAATGCTTTCGAAAAGGTCATTATAGGGTTGATAAAACTTGCTTTACTTCCTCATCTTCTTCGAAAGGTAGGATCTTCATGGATGCTGTGAGATGGAACTTTCCGACCCCTTCGAAAAGTATGAGGCTGTGAAACTCTGATGACTGCATCCCTTCGATTCCTTTGAATGGTTTAGTCTGAGCTTCTCTTCCTTAGTCTTTATTGAAGGAAAGATGAATTTTTGGAGTAACATTTTCCCAAACTGTTTCGAAAGGCTATACATGCTTTCGAAATGGTTGAATTGATCGAATACTTATTTGATAGAAATGATGAAGGCGAAACGACCTCTTGTCTCCTTCGAAAGGTTCTGTTGATGCTTCCATCTATTTGTCGAAGACTCCCTCTTGTGATGTACCATCCTAACGACTTTTAATCTTCATCAATTTTCTTGCTCCCTCTTTCATATTTTATTTCTGAGAACATTTTATGGATAATAATAAATTTTAAAAATAAGATGATAATGATATAACTTTTACAAAAGTCATAAAATGGTACTGCAAGTTACAATTAGAAATATAAAACTTCATTTGAAATGCTATCGATATATAGATTTATAACCTAATATGTACATAATTATATACGTTTGATTCAATTAAAAATACTACTGCAATCCACAAAATGTTACTAAAAAATAGCATGCAATCAAGGATAAACATGCTTAACCTAACAATGCGACTACACTCAATGGGACTACATAAAATACGACTAAAAAATAAATTAACCATATGCATATTAGACGTTGCAAATTTTAATTGCAGTGGTTAGAAGTTCAAATTCAGCTAAACCAATATCTGTTCTAAAACGTACATAAAATGATAGAAGTCTACAACCAGCTAAACCAAATTCAAGTAAAACTACTGCGGTTTCAAATTTCACGTAAATCACATGACAGTAAATGTTTGAATCATGCCATGCAAGTGCACCGAAGCCGAATCACTTAACCACTGAGACAATAGCAGAATATGAAGGGGACGACGTGACGTCTTTTGTCTTTTCAGTTTATACCAAAGAACGTTTTTTAATCAATCTTCTTGTTTCTCTTTCTTGTTTAATGAAATCAAAGTGAGAGAAAAGAACATTAACGAATGATGAACAGAGTTTAGATGTGCAGAAATTTGCAAAGTGATTCAAATATTAAAATCAAAGTGATTTCTTTGAAAAAAATTAGGCACATTGGAACACCAACAATTGAACCCTGAGTATTTGAACCTGGACAAATCATGCACATATGTAATTAGTTGAACATAAAATTGTTTACATTAGGTACGTCCAACTATAAACTTCAACATCAAGCAAACCCCTCGCAATCAAGGCACTGTCAACTACCAATATTGATATTCAGAAAATCAATTAATTCATGATACATGAACGATCCCATAATGGCTTACTTAATAACCAAAACTCTGTAACATCTAACTAATCAGTATCAATCACTAGCAATAAATTGCTCAACAAAGTAAGGGAAACATGATTATAACATGGAAACCAATCCTTATACTTAATTCATATGACACCTTTTCATCATTCAAATGCTACATTTTAGTTCATATGACACATCTATTAACCAGTTTCCTGCTCAAACTTATCACCTTCAGAATCCTCCACGTTGTCTGGATCATCTTCTTCGGCATCTGCATCGAACTCTTCTTTAGATTCTACTATTGTTTTCCCAACGATTGGCAAGTTGATATTTGTTTTTTCGATTTCATTCCACTACAAGAGAAATACATGCACGTATAGTGAAATTTTGTATAAAACTTGATATATTATTTAACAGTATAATATATCATAGTAGCATTAACAAGATCACTAATATGAAAGAACAGATATACTAGCGCTACCATATGATGAACTTTATGGCTCAAATTACAATACATTGCCATTTCTTATGATTTAAACCAAAATAATTAAGATACTTGATCAACTGTTAATTTACATTGATAGTTGTAGTTATCATTTTAGACTAACCTCACAAAAGCACACGCCTAATATTTAATATAATTTTTTTAGCATGTACGATGCACCTACGTATAGAAATACCTCCGTGTAAAGATATAACACGCAGGGCCGGTCCTTTACCAAAGCAGCTAAAGCAACAACTTAGGGCCGCATAAAATCTAGGGCACCATCTTCGACCATCCCCTTATATACCAATGCAGCCAGCAAAAAAAAATAAGAATAAAAGAAAAAATAAAACGAATAACAAAATTGTGATCCGCAGGAGGAGGAAAAATCACAAATCGGGATCGTCGATTGAGGCTCAGTAGCACCGATTGCACAAAGAAGGCGAGACGACGACGACTCCATCTCCATATCAATCGATAATGACTCCATCTCCAAAGACTCCAATCGACGGGAAAGGCAAAACTCCAGGCTCAAAACAACTAGGGCAGAGCATAACTATAAGTAGTTGTTGGAAAGGTACTACTTACTTTTGGACTTTTCATTTTTGTATGTTCTTATTTCTATTTACTTGTACTTCTTGTAATTTATAAACAGCATTATGTAATGTAACTATGTTCTATTGCCAATTCAAATTTGATCCCTATGTTCTACTTTTGAATTAGTTAATTTTATATTAAGGATTGATTTGTAGAATAATTAACAAGGACTAAAACAAAATTGGTATATTTATATTGTTATTTGATTTGCAAAGTTGGATAAGGTAAAAAGTCTTCCAAGCTTGAACATAATTTGGGTTAGTATTTATTTTATTAATCTTATGATTAACATCTGCTTTTGAACTGTTATTATTTATTTTGATGGACACTTTGTGTTTTATTTATATGAAAAAGAAAAGCCGAATCAGCAAGGATTGGGGAGAAATTCACGATAGAATTCCTATAAGTTATCAAATATCAATCATGTGAGTAATATTGTATTTTATTTTTTTTTAATGTTTTTTTTTGGGTTAGTTATAACTATAGTTATTGATAATAAGTTAACAATTTTCTTGCTCAAATTGTTTGACTTTGATTTGAGACAAATTACAAGAAAAAATAATAATAATTCAACAACCGAGAACTCATTCAAGTGATTAAAACAACAACTGAATTGTGTTCTTTTAATATCTGTATGGCTATATTGTTTGATCAAATTTTATTTTATTTTTAATTTTTAAACCTCTTGGGCTAGATTACAATACATTCGATTCTGATATCACGAGTGTAAAATTTTACATTTGAATTTGAATGGTATGGAAGAGAAGATGGTACAACATGATAACATGTTGTTGCAGGCCTTATTATTTTTGTTCATTATACTGGCAGAAAATGAATTGCTATTTCTGTCTTTCTTTATGACTCCATTGTTAATGTGATATTTGCTTTTGATTATGTCCAGTTAGTTTTAGCTACAAATTCATAATATGTGTTCAACTTTTATGTCTAAGATGGTACATGCTTATTGTCTTGTCTTCATTCCATTATGTCACAAGAAAAATTAAATGGTTTGGCATCTTTATGGATTGAACAAGATATAGTCAATGAACTTGAATACGAAAATATTATTAGTAATTTTGCAAGTCAGAAAGCTAGAAAAATGTTCATATGAAATTAACATGAGTTATTGTTACGAATAAAGTTATTTTTTTTCCTCTTCTCATTTTTTATAAACAACATAAATTATTTTGATGATGTAATCAACGATAATAGTATTAGTTTTGTATAAGGGCCTTTGTACTGCAATTGCCTTTAGGTACCAAAACTCCTACAACCGGCCGTGATAACACGATTTCAAAACATTGCATTTTAAAGATAAAAAAGAAAAATAATGTATATTTTTTTGTTGAACCTTAGATTCAACCTAGCGACTTCATACACACACACACACACACACACACACACACATACATATATATACTGGCACGCGCTACGCGCGTGATGATGACATGCGATTCACTTATGAATTATTTTTCTATAAATTATATATGATTAACACATTCAGGAAAAAAATGATTTGCACAAATATTTATCCATGTTTTTACGTTATAATAATGTGCAGTTAATTTAAATTTCTATTTCTAAGTTGCAGAATTTAATTTTTTTTCTAGTTTGAATTTTATTTATATTATTAATTAATAAACAACGAATTTGTAACTAATTAAAGAAATGTTTATTTGTTAGATCTTATTTTTAAGTATAGAGAGACATTTTAAATTTGTAAAATAGTTCAACTGTTAGATACAATTTTTAAGTGATATTAAGATTTGTAATATCTATATAGAGCAAGGTTCGAGAACTCGGTTTCGGTTACGGTTTCGGTCATTTGAAATTTTGTTGGTTTCGGATGATTTTGCAAATTTCGAAAGTTTCGGTTTTGTTTCGGTTTCGGTTCAGATTTCAATTTTCAATGATTGGTTGCTTAGTAAACTTGTAATAACTATCATTGTAAATAAAATATAAAATACTTTGGAATTATACCAAATTCACCTCAAAATAACAATAGACCAAAATAACTACTTTTAGCATTATTAGAATTCACTATTAAATAGCCCTAAGTAAATTAAATTACACTAAAACTGCCCTAAATAATAATTATTAAACATAAAAACAGCTCAGCCCAATAACCCAGCCCAACTATCTCCCCCCGTTCAGCCCACAACCTCCCTTCGAAATTAAATTCACGTTTCCCCCCTTCTATTTTTCAGCTCTAAATTACAATTCACGATTCCCCTTTTCTATTTGCATCCGACAGTGGAAAAAAAAGCGATAGTCGACTATTTTTATGGCACTCGACATCAACATCGAGGGCTAAAAAAGAAAGAAGCAATTACCATCTAAAGACGTCTGAAGAGAAATCGAGCAGTTAATTTGAGTTTTTCTTCGACGTTGTAAGTATTTTATCAAGCTGTTGCTTTTTATAGGCTTTCAAATTGATTTTTAATCATTCAATTTTTCACTGTTGATTCCGTTTGGATGATTAAAGCTTTTGATTCAATATGTTATTCGATTTTTATTTTTTTCGTCGCTTTTGGTCTTTATACTCATCGTTCCTTCACATATCGCATGATGGATTTATTTTATTTTAAGAAAAAATGATTCGGTTTTAAACAGCAATTCGAATTTTTTTTGCCTTCGTACGGACCCGATTTTCTCTATCGTTTCCGAATCGTGGACGAACGATACCGGTCCGGTACCCTCGAAATTTTGGGGTACCGGTCGAAACCTCGATCCTTGGTATAGAGGCAAATTTAACTTTTAGATCCTATTTTTAAGGGATATTAAGATTAGCTTATATTTCTAGAAGGGCATTTTTGATAGTTTACCCTGATACCAAAAAAGTGTGATATCAAAGGTATTACAACTATTAATAAAGATATATATTAATGATACAAAAAAAATAGCGTTAACGGATGAATGGTATTTTGGGGATTTCAAAAGGACACCATGTATATCATATTCATCGAATTCTCCTATTAATTATGTGTGTATGTATATGTATGTGTTTGTACTTTGTGTGTGTGTATATAAAAATATATATGTATGAAAATAAATGTTAACTTTTTATGTCAGTGAGATTTGAACATGTCACCTCATCCATACATTATTTCTCACGGCGGAACCAAAATATGTGAAGCTATTAGATCAATTAATAAAAAAATTAAAGATTTAGTATAGGGTTACACCATTTGCCAACTACTATCAGATTTGTGCAAGTGAATTCTACATTCAACAGTTTCAATTCTGTATGTTTTTAAAATTCACAAAGAATAATCTTAAAAATTGGAACAAAAACAAATATGTTAATAAAAATAAGATTATTAGTTTGAGAAATGAAGTAAAATTTTACAAATGAATGTTGATATTAAGCCTGATGATATCAGTGAAATTAACAAATTCTTCCAAAATCAAAAGGAATTATCCAATGAAATGTATAAGGAATCAGTTGATGCTAGACAGAAAGCAAAGACTGACTGGCTTACTTTGGGTGATGACCGCACCAAATTTTTTTATGCTAAAATGAGTAATAGAAAACACATAAATAATATAGGTAGCATAATTGATAAAGAGGGAAATTTAGCACATTCATATGATAAAGTGTCTTCTGAAGCCATTAATTTTTACAAGGAGCTATATTTTTCTACAAGTAATAATAATGAGTTTCCTAATATTATTTGTAAGAATATTTTAAATAGCAGTGCATCAGAAATCTTACTGGCCCCTGTGGATATGGATGAAATTAAATATATTGTTTTTAATGCTGGGGATAACAAAAGTCCAGGTCCTGATGGCTTCAATGCAAAAAATTTCAAAAATAACCGAGACTGTATTAAACAGCAGATTCTAGATGTTGTCAATGAGTTTATGGATAATGGTAAACTTCTGAAAAGTATAAATCATACATTCATTACCCTTATCCCAAAGAATAAAAACCCTACTGGTATTGGTGACTATAGACCTATATCTTGCTGCAACTTTATTTACAAAATTATTGCTAATGTTCTTAGTAATAGAATAAAAGTCTTTTTGCCTTTTCTTATCTCTGAAAATCAGAGTGCTTTTGTTCCTGGTAGGCTTATATATGAAAATTCTCTCTTAGCACATGAAATGGTCAGAAAATTTAACACTAAACAGGGAGATAATGTTTGTATTAAAATTGATCTTCAAAAAGCATATGATAAGGTAAACAGACATTTTATTCATCATATTATGAAATGTATGGGGTTTCCAATAAAATTTTATGACTTAGTGTTTGAGTGTATTAATACTCCTACTTTCTCTATTCTAATTCAAGGTAAGGCTGAAGGGTTTATTAAATCTAATAGGGGTCTTAGGCGGGGGAACCCCTTTCACCTTATCTTTTTGCTATTGTAATGGAATATTTTTCTATTCTTATTGAAATAGAGAGTATTAAGGGGAAAGTGCACCCTATAAATAAAATCCAGCCATGTGTTAATCATCTGATATATGCTGATGATCTTATGGTGTTTTTAAAAGCCAATAAAGAAAATGCAGAATCTGTAAAATCCATTTTTGATAAATTAAAAACTCATGCTGGTCTTCAACTTAATGTAAACAAGTGTAAAGCTTATTTCAGTAAGGAATGTAAGTTCAAAAGAGAATTCCTAAATGTTTTACAAATAGAAGAGGGGTTTCTTCCAATCAAATATTTGGGTCTGCCTCTATCTACAAATATGATTAAGGATTCAGATTGTTCTATTCTTATTGAAAAAATTCAAGATAGAATGGAGACTTGGTCGTGTAAATTACTTTCCATTGCTGGAAGACTTGAACTTATTAAGACAGTGATTTATGCTATCATATTATACTGGCTGCAAACTTTTCAAATCCCAGCTACAACAATTAAAAAATTGGAAAGTAGGTGTGCTGATTTTTTATGGAAAGGTAAATATCATAAAATTAGTTGGGAGAATGTTTGCAGACCTAAGAATGAGGGGGGTCTTGGCATTAGAAATATTAAGGATTTGGGTACTACTTGCCACTTAAAATTATTTTGGAGATTCATTAGTTCTGATTCATTGTGGGCTAGGTGGATGAGTTCCAAGTACTTGAAAAATGATAATTTATGGTCTACAGTTCATAGGAGTAACCAATCAAATACTTGGAAGCAAATATTAAATAGTAGGGAAACTGGTAAATTATTAACTGAAAGAAAATTTAAAAATGGTAAAGATACTAGTTTATGGTTTGATCCTTGGTTCAATAATGAGTCTTTTATAAATAGAGTTGGGTGGAATAGCCTTGTTATATGTGGTGGATCGAATAATAAAGTTTCTGATATTATAATTAACAATCAATGGCAACCACAAATTCATCCTATTACTAACCCCCATAAAATGATATTTGCAAAATTCAATTTGATTATGATGCAGAGAATGACTACTGGGAATGGAAAGCTAACCACAGAGGGAAGTTTTCCTTTAAAGAAACTTGGAATTTTACTAGAATCGGATTCCCAACTGAAGAGTGGTACAGTTGCATTTGGAATAGAGTGAATTGTCCCAACATGGCTTTTTGTACTTATTTTGCAATTAAAAACAGATTGCCAACTTGGGATAGATTAAATAAATGGGGAAACAATATGAATTCACTCTGTTCCTTTTGCAACTTATGTAATGAAAGTGCTAATCATATATTTTTTGAATGCAGCTACACATACTTTATATGGAATCAAATCAGAATTTCCCTAAGCATACATGACAACAGGCATATGGATCTTATGAGTATTATCAAAATTATCAACAGCAAATTCAGAGACAAATCTAAAGATACTGATTATGCTCACATTCTACTTACTACGGCTGTGTTCAACTTGCGGAAAGAAAGAAATTTGCATGTGCACAACAGGGGCAGCAGAAGTAAAGAGCAAGTTTGGTTAACTATTAACACGGATAGCAAAATTATTCTGCGAAAATCTAATAAAATTCTGAAAAACCAAACCAAGTTTGCTTCCCTTGTTGAAGACTGGAGATCTGAAGCTGGTAGCAAACATTTAGAAGGCTATCTTTTGCACTCGAAATGTCTGCAGACCAACATCCATAGTATCAATCAACAAGAGGCTGCTGGTATTGATGAAAATATTAGCTTCCTCGAGTCTACGAGTTATAACGCTAATCTTCACCAAGCCACTGCCATCAATCCCTCTAATACTGAAGGAAATTTGGATAATAACATCAGCCTGAGGACAGCATCGTCGGATCTAAGTCATATTGACGTTAGATTTAACAATTTTGTGGATACCAGCAAGCATTATCAAAGAAACCGTGAGAATCTGGATGGTATTAACAAAGCTCAGAAGTTTTCATCAGATCTAGGTCATAATGACCCTAGATCTAACAAATATTGCATCTCAACAACAATCGTGATTCTTCTAGCAGGTTTAAAACAGATAGAAGCTTGAGAAATAGCTTTAACGAAGCTCTTTCATATTGGAAGCGTGGGGAAAGTAGTGGGACGAAGACCGACAACGAAGTGGTATAGAAGATCAGCTGCCATTTTTGTGTTTTTTGGGGCTTCGAGTGTTTTGTGAGAGTTTGTGGAGGTGCTAGGGTTTTAAGTGTATTTGTGACTTCGGGTTTTCATTTTTTTGCCCGATTTCTTTTTGTTTGTTAACTTGGGGCCGGGCCTTTTACCTCTGTTCAAAAAAAAAAGAATTCTACATTCATATCTCACAATCAAGAATTCAGAACACAAACCTTTCGTTCTTGAATGTTGGATAACATTCACTTTTAATCATAACTACCAAACTTTACATAATGACAGTTTTCCTTGATTATGTTTTAGAACATACAATCATCAAGAATATGAGAGCATATATTAGTTGGTTTTCTTCGCAAGTTCGAATCTCTGTGTCCTTGACTCAAAATTTGAATGGCTGCAGTAGTTTCCCAAACGGAGAAAGTCATTGGCATTAAGACAAATTGACTCATTCTATAAACTAAAAACACGGACTAGGTAAATTCATAATAAACTAATTGCAAATCACAAGAATAGCTGTTGAAAAGAATGATGTTGAGTAAAATGTTCTGCGGGTGACTTTTTTAAGCAGCAGGGGAAAAACTAATGCTGCCATGCTGTGACCATAAAAGTTGAATAAGTTTAAGCATAAGCATTTGAAAAGAAAATTACTTTAGCTTTGAAAAATACAATAATCTTTTTATGGCTATGCTTGGAATCACAATCATGCTCAAAGTAGTCAAGGCGAAAAAGCACAAGGCTTGCGCTTTTCCTGTCTAAAACTGCTATTGAACACGGTTTTTTGGCAATTAAAAATTTGCATATATGTGCAATTTTGAAAATAAAACTTCGTAAGTCCATCACAAACCAAAATAAATAGTTGAAAAGTCGTTCAACTTAAGACTACAATAAAAAAATATTTTAATTTCATTTCAAATAAAATAAAAACGGACTTTTATTTATAGCTTTGCCTTGTGCGCCTGTAGGGCATTTGCGCTTTTTTTGGTGCTTCAATAATCGCATGCGCCTTCAGTCCTAAAAAAGCCAACCAGGCGCACCTTGCGCTTTTTGCGTCTACGAGCGCCACTTGACAACACTGATCATGCTAACTCTACAAAAGTTTTTTTTTAACTCCTTGAAATAAGGTAGTTTTTGTTACCACATATCACCCCATTACCATTCCTCTTGCACCAAATGTGTCTAACACAGTCTCGTTCAACACCAACGAATATATTTCAATTGATCAGCAATTTTCATCCTATATTTATCTCTCATCTCTTTAATTTTCTTGTCTCCATGTTCAAGTTCACCTTTTACCTTTACAATCAACTCTTTGTACATCCGATCTTTCAGAACTTGCGCAAATATTTGTAAAACTCCACTGCTTTGGTAAACTTGAAGCTAGCAAACTTCTAATAAAACACGTTGTTGAGGCGTATGTTGAATGTGTAACAGAAAAAAAAAATTACACAAAACTATAACAGTAAAGTACAACCGTTGTCTATAAACAATTTCGTACCAGTTACCAATAGACAAAACCGAAGTCCAACATAAGTATGACAATCTTTGAGGAGCGTGTGTAAAATGGGAAAGTTTATGCAAAATTCACACGTGCCTTATTTATGAATTTTTTTTTTCTCATTAGAGGTCGGAATGGGTATTTTGAAGTAAACTTGAAGTTGTTGTAAGAATTATTTCAAGTACGAATGCACCTGGACAAAATTCGTATACGCTAGCTGCTATCAAAGAAGTGTCGTCCAAAAAACTAATTTAAACGTACCGCTTAAGGTTTTGTGAATTTTTTTACCCTCCCGAATAAGCTGATGTTTTCATCTCATACTTTCCAAATGTGGGTTCATCGAGCAATCTTCCACTTCAACCACTACAACATATTAGTTCACCTTGTGGTAGTGAAGGACGTGTTGGTAGAAGACGTCATGGTAAGACCGTAGGTAAGTACCGACATTATTGATATTATGCATAAGAGACATCCAAAAAATCACATTCAGAATCAGAAAACTCAAATATACGAAATATAAAAAAAACATTATGATTGCTGGATCTTCTTCGAAAAATCCAAAACGGGTCACTTGCATTCTACGAATTGGAGAAGAAATCGACTTTGCTGAAGTTTAAATTACTGTTTCACAATCGAAGAAACAAGAGATGTGTGTTTCACCCGATGAAGCAAAAAAAAAGTTGACGTTAGAGATTGTGAACAAACAGCACATCAAATCGTACCCGGTATTTTTTTTAATCAATGAGGGTGGTGCCTAGTACTATGTTGTAATGCAATAGTTTTTCGCATTGTTTTCCTTACATTATTTCTCGCATGAATTTTGAAATTTTTTATGTTATTTAATTTTATGAAATTTCACATTTGATCCCAATTTAGTTGCAATTATGTGTGTGTTTGTCAATGGTAACAAAATAATCATTAAAATACACTCTTTTTATCTTTTCGAATAAACACACAACTATCACATTCATAACCTAAAAACACATTCTCCATTCACCAAAAATATACCACCCAAATGCTTCATTACCGTTCGCAGCACCCCAACTCTAGCGAGTGTAAGCCTTCAAGCAAAGTTATAAGTTTATTTGAGAAAGAAGAAATCATGATTGACAGAACTAAAATCTTAGTATAAGAAGTTTAAAATCTTCAAGGATCAATTAGAACAGTAAACATTTGCTTAGTTACGGTTCACGTTTAGAAAAGTATTGTTTCCATTCCAAAACATAAAATATTAAAAAAAAAATATCGAACATACAAATTTGGATCTTACGTTATACACATCCAAAAATATTTGGTATGTCGAACTATAGTTCCAATGAAATTTGAAGTAATATTTCCATTTTTCATACGCAGGTTAAGCAAAGTGGTTTGTACCTCTAAACTGCAAGGCAAATACTAAACCTACCTATCTTTATAATGACCCTAAGCTCCACGCTACCCATTTACAATTTGAATTTTATGTATTTAATTTCTAATTGATAATTCTGTAATTTATTAAGGATATACATATGCAAAGACTCATGAAACCTGAATATTAAAAGATATCGGCAACATGTCATAATCAGTGTGTATGAATACATTTTTTTAACATCAATAATAAACATCACTTACTGTGTATGTTTGGTAGAGAATTATAAAATAACAAAAGGATGCCAACTTATGTGACGCTTGAAGTTTGTAACATATACCCTAAAGCACATAGCAAATGTAATATGCAAAAATTTGAATCAGGATTGCATAAATTTAAAAGGGGAAAACAATAGTAGAATGGCAATACATAATCTTATTCCTCGGTGTGCATATATTATTCTACTATTTCTTTTCCACTTTGTGATATGACAATATTCAAAATGTGAAAAATAGATAAAATAAATGAAGCATGGCTGCAAGAATGCTAGTGCTAGTGCATTCTTTGTGAGTTCGACATGAACTCATCGTGATCTAATAAAGCAATACATTCTCTATTCTCAACAGCTTTTAAGGTACGCTCCAGATTTCAATTTAACTTTTTAGATGCTATTATTCTGAGTTTTGAATATTGATTCATATAGATTATATAATATTTGATTGAACATTACTTCTAATTTATCATCAAACATTCATAATTTTGGTTGTCATATTGAAGATAAATAAGGAAAACTGATATTCATTCATGAATATTACTTATTAAAACATACACGTAAAGTAGAACGTGACAACCAAAGCAATGAATATTTGACAGTATATTAGATGAATTAATATTTAATCAAATATTATATGATAAATATGAAGCAATATTCAAAACACAGAACTTCTACAAAGTTCAATTGAAATATGTAGCGCACGCAAATTTACTGAATATAGGTAATCTGTTTCTTTGTAAGATCACGATAAAATCATGTCAAATTCACAAGATATAATGATGTTTTCAACTAACGCAAGAATGCACAAGAAGCCTTGTAGTCATGCATCATATATATATATTTTATATGTTCAACATTTCAAATACAGTTAAATCACAAAATAGAAAAGAAAGATTAGAACATTATTTGCACAAATAGAATTACAAATCACCATTCTACTATTGCTTCCCCTTTCAAATTTATAGATGGCATAGGTAGCAAAATTCAATGAATATCACATTAGGTTAACATCATTTTTTTTAATGACTTTATGAATCCTGTACACGTATACTTTTCTTAACACCACCCAAACATACAGTAACTAAACCTTCATGTAGACCAAGGTTTGAGAATTCTGTTTCGGTCTCGGCTTCGTTCATTTGAAATTTTCTTGGTTTCGGACGATTTCGGAAATTTCGAAAGTTTCGGTTTCGGTTCTAGATTCAATTTTCAATGATTTATTCATGAAAACATAGTAAAGATCTTTGTAAGTAGAACAACAAATTAAATGTTGCTGGCCCATGGTCAGATTAAAATTAATAGCAAATTCAACGGATGAATAAATTAAACTTCATTAAACAATAACTCAAATTTAATTATAAAAAAGGCCAGTGCAAACACAAAATAACCCAAATTACAACCCAGTAGACTCGGCCTTGTAAAATAACTCTAATCTTGCTCCTCTCAAAATAACTCAAATTACAACACAGCCGACTCGGCCCAAATTACAAAATAACCCTAATAAACTAAATCGCGTTCCTGCTTCAATAAACATCCCTCTCTCAAAACTTTGAAAATCGCGTAACCGAAACAGAAATCGCGTAACTTAAAAAAGCTTTCAAAATCGAAGTCGACGAACTGAAGATGAAGACTGCCACTCTCGAAGTCGACTCCACGACTCTAGGGCAAGGAAGAAAATCGAGTAGAGGATGCTAGGGCAAGGAAGAAAAGTGATGCAGCCCAGCCCACAAGTTCAACAATGGAGTTAAGTCATTCCAGATCCTTAGGTCGTGAACGACCTAAGGAAGGCGAGTTACGACTTATCAAAGTCCTTAAGGCACCACGGCAATTTAATGAAGGTCATGTAAGTTGCGAACGACCTAACGAAATGGACGAGTTATGACCTAACAGCCTATCTCCTTATACCGCTATGAAGTTAGGTCACTGCCCTTAAGTCGCTACAATGAGTTACGACCTAGATAGGTCGCGTGAAGAGGTGCAGAAGCTTTTCTCTTGAGTCGCTGAGGGTTTAAGTCGTGTCATTTTCTTTTAAGTCATTGACATTCTGTCTGTTGTATCTGTTAAGTCGTGGATATGTTAAGTCGCGTGTATTTGGGTCGTTGTTTGATAAATCGTCCGTGTTGAGTATATGTGTTGTATTGAGTTGTAAACGGTGTTAAGTCGTATGTCGTGTATTCGTTAAGTCGTGTACTATCTTAAGTCGTTGTTGTTGAGTCGTCATACTGTTATGTCGCTTGTGTTTGTAACCCGTAAGTCGGCAAGGAGTTAAGTCGGTCATGTGTGTGTGGTGATGTAATAAGTTGAGTCGCTGAAGGCTTAGGTCGTGAGCGACCTTGGCTAAGTCGTAAGTCGTGGGGCGTTAGGTCGGAAACGACTTAAGGGTTTGGGTTGTAAAACGCTATAAATAGCGGTTGTGTTGGTCATTTGTAACATGGTTATTGTTGAATAAAATTCTTGTTTGTTAGCTTTGTGCTTTCATTAAATTGGTAGTTGAGTGTGATCTCCTATATCCACTTTCGGTTATTCGAGTGCGCTCGAATCAACGATCGTTGAAGCCAATTCACGGTATCAAGTGCGCTTGATCAACGTTTGAAGAATTGTAGATCTTTTTTCACGGTATCATGCGCGATCAACGTGTCGAAGATAGCTAGAATTCGGTATCTTTGTGATCAACGAATTTGGGCATTTCAGTATCTTCAATCCACCGTTTGCTACTTTCATCGATCTATATTGTTTTGTTATTATCCGCCGCGTCAGTTTGGTATCAAAGCTAGACTTAGCCAATCATAGCTAAGCCGAGTCTTGGAGCGAGTTTGAAGTTTGAAGTTGAAGTTCATCTTGTTGAAGCTTTGAGCCGTGCATCATCTTTCTTGTTCAAGCCGAGAGTTGAAGTTTGAATTGTTGAAGTATTTGTGTTTGATTCAATCATGCCACCAAGGAGAGCTAATCGTCATCAGAATGTTGAAGCGTTTATAGAAGAGAAGAAGCCGAGAAAATGGAACAACGTATCAATGAGAAGTTTGATGAAGGTATTGGGAAGTTAGAGAAATTGATGAATGATTTGAATCAAAATCAAAGGAGGGGATCGCCAATCTCGAACCATGGAGGAAACAGAGTTTCGCCATTGGTTACGGAAGCGAGAAGGGTATCACCGCAATCTTTTAGAGAAAGAAGAGAAACATCAATTTCATCAAGGAGAGATCACCATGACTATGGACATGAAGAGAGGAGAAGTCCATGAGAGGTTGAAAATGAGCCATATAGAGATGAAGAGAGACATAATAGAAGAGACATGCGTGATAAAAGGGATGTTGATGGTCGAGATCGATATAGACGTACATTTGATTTTGATGAAGAGGGTGATAGAGCTAGCATTCATTATCAAGATCGAAACCAAGTTCGAAATTCATATCGGGATGTAGATGATGATCGTCGATGGGAATCGGGTATGAAGATGGAGATTCCAGAATTCAAGGGTGGAATGGTAGCTGAAGAATTTCTTGATTGGTTGTCTAATGTTGAAGAGATCTTTGATTTCAAGGAGGTTCCTGAGCACGGAAGAGTGAAGTTGGTTGCTACTAGGTTGAGGGGTAGAGCTATGGCATGGTGGCAGCAAACTAAACTTACAAGGGAGAGAATGGGGAAGTCGAAGATTGAATCATGGGAGAAGATGAAGAAGTTAATGAAGGCTACATTCTTACCTTACAATTATCAATCACTCATTTATCGGAGGTTGCAGAATCTGAGGCAAGGGACGAAGACTGTTAATGATTATGCAGATGAATTTTATCAACTGATTGCTTGAAATGACATTATGGAGACAGAGGAACAATTGACTGCTAGGTTTGTTGGAGGGTTGAGGATGCATATTCAATACATGGTGAATATGTTTGATCTAAGATCTGTTGCAGAAGCACATCAGAAAGCGTTGGCTTGGGAGAAGCAGGGAAGACGAGGTGGTGGTGTGTTTACAAATTCCAACAATCAAGTGAAGGGTGCTAGTGCGAGTTCCAATGTTTCCAAAGCTGTTACAAAACCAATTGTACAGGAGGTTACGAAGGCAAGGGTCAATAACAGTTTCAAGTGCTATAATTGCCAGGAAGTGGGTCACAAGAGTAATGAATGTCCGAAGCCGAAGAAGCGAACTATGATTGCTGAAGCGGAAGGTGAGGATGTTGGTGAAGGTTATTCTAGCACAGTTGAGGAGGATGTACAGGATATTGCGTCAGGAGATGAAGGATGTAATCTAATGATAAGGAGGTCTTGTTTAATACCGAAGCAGGAAGAAGAAGCTAGTTGGTTGAGGGGTAACATCTTTCAGTCAACATGCACTATTCTGGGAAAGGTCTGTAAATTTGTGATTGACGCTGGAAGTTGTGACAATATTATTTCTACCGAAGCTGTGAGAAAGTTGAAGCTGAAGACGGAGAAGCATCCAAATCCTTACAAGTTAGCATGGTTAAGAAAAGGAGGAGAGGTGAAGGTGGACAGGCGAGTTTGAGTTTCATTTTCTATTGGGAAGAGATATAAAGACGAGATTTGGTGTGACGTTGTGGAGATGGATGTTTGTCACTTGCTTTTGGGAAGACCATGGCAGTATGATCGAGCAGTGCAGCATGACGGTCGAACCAATAGCTACAGCTTTATATTTGAAGGTGTTAAGATTATTTTGGTTCCGAAGAAGAGACAACAAGGAGAAAGCAAATCAGAAGAGATTGAGGAGCTGAAGACTTTGTTGACTTTGAAAGAATTTGTTGAAGAAGTAGAAGAGAGTCCAGAGGTATTTTTGTTGATTGGACGTGAAGCTACTGAATACGTTGAAGTCCCAGAGGAAGTGAAGCCGGTATTGGAAGAATTCAGAGATGTGTTTCCTGAAGAGTTGCCAACGGAGTTACCACCGTTGAGGGATATTCAACATCAGATTGATCTTGTGCCAGGGGTAGTATTACCACATAGGCCACATTACAAGATGAGTCCTAAAGAGTATGAGGAACTGAGAAGGCAGGTGGAGGAGCTGTTAGAACAAGGGCGTGTTCAGGAGAGCTTGAGTCCTTGTGCAGTGCCAGCCTTATTGGTACCAAAGAAGGATGGTTCGTGGAGAATGTGTATGGACAGTCGGGCTCTAAACAAGATCACTGTGAGATACAGATTTCCTATGCCGAGGTTTGATGATTTGATTGACCAGTTGAATGGAGCTGTTGTGTTTTCGAAGATTGACTTGAAGAGTGGATACCATCAGATTCGTATTAGACCGGGTGATGAGTGGAAGACTGCTTTTAAAACCAGGGAAGGTTTATACGAATGGCTGGTTATGCCGTTTGGCTTATCAAATGCTCCTAGTACTTTTATGAGAGTGATGAACCAGATTTTCAGACCTTACATTGGGAAGTTTGTGGTAGTTTACTTTGATGATATTTTGATCTACAGTGGGAGTATGGAAAAGCATGTCCAGCATTTGCGTGAAGTACTGTTGATACTACGATAGGAGAAATTTTATGCTGCAACAAAGAAGTGTGTGTTCATGACGCACAGTGTTTTGTTTCTGGGATATGTTCTATCAAAAGAAGGAATTCAAGTGGATGAAAGTAAAGTAGAAGCTGTCAGAAGTTGGCCACGGCCAAAGACAATTATTGAAGTGAGGAGTTTTCATGGATTAGTATCTTTCTATCGAAGATTCATTCCACATTTTAGTAGTGTGATGGCACCTATAACCGATTGCATAAAGGGAAAGAAGTTTGAGTGGTCAGAGGAAGCAGGGGTTGCTTTTGAGAAGATTAAGACACTATTGACGACAGCACCAATTCTAGTTTTACCGGATTTTCAGTTGTTGTTTGAATTACATACTAATGCATCGAAGGTTGGGGTTGGTGGAGTTTTGAGTCAGAAAGGAAGACCAGTTGCCTATTTCAGTGAGAAGTTATCTGGAGCTAAGTTGAGATATAGCACTTATGATGTGGAGTTTTACGCGATTGTCCAAGCCGTTAAACACTGGAGGCACTATCTATTTCAGAAAGAGTTTGTTCTTTACACTGATCACGAGGCGTTGAAGCATTTACAAGGGCAAGACAAGATTTCAGCAAGGCATGCATCATGGATTGCCTATTTGCAGCAGTTTACTTTTGTTGTTAAACACAAATCAGGGGTGACGAATCGTGTAGCTGATGCATTGAGCAGGAGGAATCATTTGTTGACAACGATGAAGGTTGAAGTGATAGGATTTGAGCTATTGCCAGAATTGGTTGAAGAGGATCCTTACTTTGCAAAGTTTGTTGAGAAAGTTAAGGATGGGAGTACTGATGAGTTTGTGTTGGTATACGGATTTTTATTCAAGGGAAATCGATTATGCATACCAGATGGCAGTTTAAGAATGAAGATTATCAAAGAGTTACATGAAGAAGGCCATATGGGTAGAGATCGAACATTGCAGTTGGTTTCTCAGTCTTATTATTGGCCGTCAATGAGAAGGGAAGTTGAAAGGTTTGTGCGTAGATGTCATGTTTGTCAGGTTTCGAAAGGGACAGCTACCAATGCGGGATTATATACGTCGTTACCTGTACCGACTAAACCTTGGGTTGATGTGAGTATGGATTTTGTTTTAGGGTTGCCTAGAACTCAAAGGGTGAACGATTCCATTTATGTGGTGGTTGAACGATTTTCAAAAATGGCACATTTTATTGCTTGTAAGAAGACGGCAGATGCTGTTCGTGTTGCTCAGTTATATTTCAAAGAGATCTATCAACTTCATGGATTACCAGAGTCTATTGTTTCAGATAGAGATACTCGCTTTCTGAGTCATTTTTGGCTAAGCTTGTGGAAGATGGTGGGAACAAAGTTGAACTTTAGTAGCGCTTACCATCTGCAGACAGATGGACAGACTGAGGTTGTGAACAGATCGCTGGGAAATTCGTTGCGATGTCGTATGAAGGATAATTTGAAAAGTTGGGATATGAAGTTATGTCAAGCGGAGTTTGCTCATAATCATGCTATCAACTGTAGTACGGGTTTCAGTCCATTTCAGATTGTATATTCGAGCTTGCCAAAGGGGCCGTTGGATTTAGTGATAGTGCCACAACCGAAGGGGATAGTTAAGCAGGCTGTTGATTTTGTTGAAGGTTTGATGGAATGTCATAGAATCGATCAGGAACGATTGGAGAAGTCGAATGAGAAATATAAGCGATTGATAGATTTGAAGCGACGAAGTGTTGAATCTAACAAGGGTGATTTGGTCTACGTTGACAAAAGATCGTTTTCCGGTGGGAACGTACAATAAATTGAACGCGCGGAAAATTGGTCCAGTTGAAATTTTGAAGAAAATTAATGAGAATTCGTATCAATTGAAATTACCAGATGATGTTCATACTGCTGATGTTTTTAGTGTTAAATACTTAATTCCGTATCATGGAAGTGAACTTGTTGTGGAAGAAGAAGATGTAAATTCGAGGTCGAATTTCAATCAACCCGGGGAGGATGATGCAGCCCAGCCCACAAGTTCAACAATGGAGTTAAGTCGTTCCAGATCCTTAGGTCGTGAACGACCTAAGGAAGGCGAGTTACGACTTATCAAAGTCCTTAAGGCACCACAGCAATTTAATGAAGGTCATGAAAGTTGCGAACGACCTAACGAAATGGACGAGTTACGACCTAACAGCCTATCTCCTTATACCGCTATGAAGTTGCCCTTAAGTCGCTACAACGAGTTACGACCTAGATAGGTCACGTGAAGAGGTGCAGAAGCTTTTCTCTTGAGTCGCTGAGGGTTTAAGTCGTGTCATTTTCTTTTAAGTCGTTGACATTCTATCTGTTGTATCTGTTAAGTCATGGATATGTTAAGTCGCGTGTATTTGGGTCGTTGTTTGATAAATCGTCCGTGTTGAGTATGTGTGTTGTATTGAGTTGTAAACGGTGTTAAGTCGTATGTCGTGTATTCGTTAAGTCGTGTACTATTTTAAGTCGTTGTTGTTGTTGAGTCGTCATACTGTTATGTCGCTTGTGTTTGTAACCCGTAAGTCGGCAAGGAGTTAAGTCGGTCATGTGTGTGTGGTGATGTAATAAGTTGAGTCGCTGAAGGCTTAGGTCGTGAGCGACCTTGGCTAAGTTGTAAATCGTGGGGCGTTAGGTCGGAAATGACTTAAGGGTTTGGGTTGTAAAATGCTATAAATAGCGGTTGTGTTGGTATTTGTAACATGGTTATTGTTGAATAAAATTCTTGTTTGTTAGTTTTGTACTTTCATTAAATTGGTAGTTGAGTGTGATCTCCTATCTCCACTTTCGGTTATTCGTGTGCGCTCGAATCAACGATCGTTGAAGCCAATTCACGGTATCAAGTGCGCTTGATCAACGTTTGAAGAATTGTAGATCTTCTTTCACGGTATCGTGCGCGATCAACATGTCGAAGATAGCTAGAATTCGGTATCTTTGTGATCAACGAATTTGGGCATTTCAGTATCTTCAATCCACCGTTTGCTACTTTCATCGATCTATATTGTTTTGTTATTATCCACTGCATCGGTTTGGTATCAAATCTAGACTTAGCCAATCATAGCTAAGCCGAGTCTTGGAGCGAGTTTGAAGTTTGAAGTTGAAGTTCATCTTGTTGAAGCTTTGAGCCGTGCATCATCTTGCTTGTTCAAGCCGAGAGTTGAAGTTTGAATTGTTGAAGTATTTGTGTTTGATTCAATCATGCCACCAAGGAGAGCTAATCATCATCAGAATGTTGAAGCGTTGTATAGAAGAGAAGAAGCCGAGCAAATGGAACAACGTATCAATGAGAAGTTTGATGAATGTATTGGGAAGTTAGAGAAATTGATGAATGATTTGAATCAAAATCAAAGGAGGGGATCGCCAATCTCGAACCATGGAGGAAATAGAGTTTCGTCATTGGTTACGGAAGCGAGAAGGGTATCACCGTAATCTTTAAGAGAAAGATGAGAAACATCAATTTCATCAAGGAGAGATCACCATGACTATGGACATGAAGAGAGGAGAAGTCCACAAGAGGTTGAAAATGAGCCATATAGAGATGAAGAGAGACATAATAGAAGAGACATGCGTGATCAAAGGGATGTTGATGGTGGAGATCGATATAGACGTACATTTGATTTTGATGAAGAGGGTGATAGAGCTAGCATTCATTATCAAGATCGAGACCAAGTTCGAAATTCATATCGGGATGTAGATGATGATCGTCGATGGGAATCGGGTATGAAGATGGAGATTCCAGAATTCAAGGGTGGAATGGTAGCTGAAGAATTTCTTGATTGGTTGTCTAATGTTGAAGAGATCTTTGATTTCAAGGAGGTTCCTGAGCACGGAAGAGTGAAGTTGGTTGCTACTAGGTTGAGGGGTAGAGCTATGGCATGGTGGCAGCAAACTAAACTTACAAGGGAGAGAATGGGGAAGTCGAAGATTGAATCATGGGAGAAGATGAAGAAGTTAATGAAGGCTACATTCTTACCTTACAATTATCAATCAATCATTTATCAGAGGTTGCAGAATCTGAGGCAAGGGACGAAGACTGTTAATGATTATGCAGATTTATTTTATCAAATGATTGCTCGAAATGACATTATGGAGACAGAGGAACAATTGACTGCTAGGTTTGTTGGAGGGTTGAGGATGCATATTCAAGACATGGTGAATATGTTTGATCCAAGATCTATTGCAGAAGCACATCAGAAAGCGTTGGCTTGGGAGAAGCAGGGAAGACGAGGTGGTGGTGTGTTTACAAATTCCAACAATCAAGTGAAGGGTTCTAGTGCGAGTTCCAATGTTTCCAAAGCTGTTACAAAACCAATTGTACAGGAGGTTACGAAGGCAAGGATCAATAACAGTTTCAAGTGCTATAATTGCCAGGAAGTGGGTCACAAGAGTAATGAATGTCCGAAGCCGAAGAAGCGAACTATGATTGCTGAAGCGGAAGGTGAGGATGTTGGTGAAGGTTATTCTAGCATAGTTGAGGAGGATGAACAGGATATTGCGTCAGGAGATGAAGGATGTAATCTAATGATAAGGAGGTCTTGTTTAATACCGAAGCAGGAAGAAGAAGCTACCTGGTTGAGGAGTAACATCTTTCAGTCAACATGCACTATTCTGGGAAAGGTCTGTAAATTTGTGATTGACGCTGGAAGTTGTGACAATATTATTTCTACCGAAGCTGTGAGAAAGTTGAAGCTGAAGACGGAGAAGCATCCAAATCCTTACAAGTTAGCGTGGCTAAGAAAAGGAGGAGAGGTGAAGGTGGGCAGGCGAGTTCGAGTTCCATTTTCTATTAGGAAGAGATATAAAGACGAGATTTGGAGTGACGTTGTGGAGATGGATGTTTGTCACTTGCTTTTGGGAAGACCATGGCAGTATGATCGAGCAGTGCAGTATGACGGTCGAACCAATAGCTACAGCTTTATATTTGAAGGTGTTAAGATTATTTTGGTTCCGAAGAAGAGACAACAAGGAGAAAGCAAATCAGAAGAGATTGAGGAGCTGAAGACTTTGTTGACTTTGAAAGAATTTGTTGAAGAAGTAGAAGAGAGTCCAGAGGTATTTTTGTTGATTGGACGTGAAGCTACTGAATACGTTGAAGTCCCAGAGGAAGTGAAGCCGGTATTGGAAGAATTCAGAGATGTGTTTCCTGAAGAGTTGCCAACGGAGTTACCACCGTTGAGGGATATTCAACATCAGATTGATCTTGTGCCAGGGGCAGTATTACCACACAGGCCACATTACAGGATGATTCCTAAAGAGCATGAGGAACTGAGAAGGCAGGTGGAGGAGCTGTTAGAACAAGGGCGTGTTCAGGAGAGCCTGAGTCCTTGTGCAGTGCCATCCTTATTGGTACCAAAGAAGGATGGTTCGTGGAGAATGTGTACGGACAGTCGGGCTCTAAACAAGATCACTGTGAGATACAGATTTCCTATGCCGAGGTTTGATGATTTGATTGACCAGTTGAATGGAGCTGTTGTGTTTTCGAAGATTGACTTGAAGAGTGGATACCATCAGATTCGTATTAGACCGGGTGATGAGTGGAAGACTGCTTTTAAAACCAGGGAAGGTTTATACGAATGGCTGGTTATGCCGTTTGGCTTATCAAATGCTCCTAGTACTTTAATGAGAGCGATGAACCAGATTTTCAGACCATACATTGGGAAGTTTGTGGTAGTTTACTTTGATGATATTTTGATCTACAATGGGAGTATGGAAAAGCATGTCCAGAATTTGCTTGAAGTATTGTTGATACTATGACAGGAGAAATTTTATGCTGCAACAAAGAAGTGTGTGTTCATGACGCACAGTGTTTTGTTTCTAGGATACGTTCTATCGAAAGAAGGAATTCAAGTGGATGAAAGTAAAGTAGAAGCTGTCAGGAGTTGGCCACAGCCAAAGACAATTACTGAAGTGAGGAGTTTTCATGGATTGGTATCTTTCTATCGAAGATTCATTCCACATTTTAGTAGTGTGATGGCACCTATAACCGATTGCATGAAGGGAAAGAAGTTTGAGTGGTCAGAGGAAGTAGGGGATGCTTTTGAGAAGATTAAGACACTATTGACGACAGCACCAATTCTAGTTTTACCGGATTTTCAGTTGTTGTTTGAATTACATACTGATGCATCGAAGGTTGGGGTTGGTGGAGTTTTGAGTCAGAAAGGAAGACCAGTTGCCTATTTCAGTGAGAAGTTATCTGGAGCTAAGTTGAGATATAGCACTTATGTTGTGGAGTTTTACGCGATTGTCCAAGCCGTTAAACACTGGAGGCACTGTCTATTTCAGAAAGAGTTTGTTCTTTACACTGATCACGAGGCGTTGAAGCATTTACAAGGGCAAGACAAGATTTCAGCAAGGCATGCGTCGTGGATTGCCTATTTGCAGCAGTTTATTTTTGTTGTTAAACACAAATCAGGGGTGACGAATCGTGTAGCTGATGCATTGAGCAAGAGGAATCATTTGTTGACAACGATGAAGGTTGAAGTGATAGGATTTGAGCTATTGCCAGAATTGGTTGAAGAGGATCCTTACTTTGCAATGTTTGTTGAGAAAGTTAAGGATGGGAGTACTGATGAGTTTGTGTTGGTAGACGGATTTTTATTCAAGGGAAATCGATTATGCATACCAGATGGCAGTTTAAGAATGAAGATTATCAAAGAGTTACATGAAGATGGCCATATGGGTAGAGATCGAACATTGCAGTTGGTTTCTCAGTCTTATTATTGGCCGTCAGAAGGGAAGTTGAAAGGTTTGTGCGTAGATGTCATGTTTGTCAGGTTTCGAAAGGGACAGCTACCAATGCGGGATTATATATGCCGTTACCTGTACCGACTAAACCTTGGGTTGATGTGAGTATGGATTTTGTTTTGGGGTTGCCTAGAACTCAAAGGGGGAACGATTCCATTTATGTGGTGGTTGACCGATTTTCGAAAATGGCACATTTTATTGCTTGTAAGAAGACGGCAGATGCTGTTCGTTTTGCTCAGTTATATTTCAAAGAGATCTATCGACTTCATGGATTGCCAGAGTCTATTGTTTCAGATTGAGATACTCGCTTTCTGAGTCATTTTTGGCTAAGCTTGTGGAAGATGGCGGGAACAAAGTTGAACTTTAGTAGCGCTTACCATCCGCAGACAGATGGACAGACTGAGGTTGTGAACAGATCGCTGGGAAATTTGTTGTGATGTCTTGTGAAGGATAATTTGAAAAGTGGGGTTATGAAGTTATGTCAAGCAGAGTTTGCTCATAATCATGCTATCAACCGTAGTACGGGTTTCAGTCCATTTCAGATTGTATATTCGAGCTTGCCAAAGGGGCCGTTGGATTTAGTGATAGTGCCACAACCGAAGGGGACAGTTAAGCAGGCTGTTGATTTTTTTTAAGGTTTGACGGAATGTCGTAGAATCGTTCAGGAATGATTGGAGAAGTCGAATGAGAAATATAAGCGATTGATAGATTTGAAGCGACGAAGTGTTGAATTTAGCAAGGGTGATTTGGTCTATGCAGTGTTGACAAAAGATCGTTTTCCGGTGGGAACGTATAATAAATTAAAGGCCCGGAAAATTGGTCCAGTTGAAATTTTGAAGAAAATAAATGAGAATTCGTATCAATTGAAATTACCAAATGATGTTCATACTGCTGATGTTTTCAATGTTAAATACTTAATTCCGTATCATGGAAGTGAACTTGTTGTGGAAGAAGAAGATGTAAATTCGAGGTCGAATTTCAATCAACCCGAGGAGGATGATGCAGCCCAGCCCACAAGTTCAACAATGGAGTTAAGTCGTTCCAGATCCTTAGGTCGTGAATGACCTAAGGAAGGCGAGTTATGACTTATCAAAGTCCTTAAGGCACCACATCAATTTAATGACGGTCATGAAAGTTGCGAACGACCTAACGAAATGGACGAGTTACGACCTAACATCCTATCTCCTTATACCGCTATGAAGTTAGGTCGCCGCCCTTAAGTCGCTACAATGAGTTACGACCTAGATAGGTCGCGTGAAGAGGTGCAGAAGCTTTTCTCTTGAGTCGCTGAGGGTTTAAGTCGTGTCATTTTCTTTTAAGTCGTTGACATTCTGTCCGTTGTATCTGTTAAGTCGTGGATATGTTAAGTCGCGTGTATTTGGGTCGTTGTTTGATAAATCGTCCGTGTTGAGTATATGTGTTGTATTGAGTTGTAAACGATGTTAAGTTGTATGTCGTGTATTTGTTAAGTCGTGTACTATCTTAAGTCGTTGTTGTTGTTGAGTCGTCATACTGTTATGTCGCTTGTGTTTGTAACCCGTAAGTCGGCAAGGAGTTAAGTCGGTCATGTGTGTGTGGTGATGTAATAAGTTGAGTCGCTGAAGGCTTAGGTCGTGAGCGACCCTGGCTAAGTCGTAAGTCGTGGGGCGTTAGGTCAGAAACGACTTAAGGGTTTGGGTTGTAAAACGCTATAAATAGCGGTTGTGTTGGTCATTTGTAACATGGTTATTGTTGAATAAAATTCTTGTTTGTTAGCTTTGTGCTTTCATTAAATTGGTAGTTGAGTGTGATCTCCTATCTCCACTTTCGGTTATTCGAGTGCGCTCGAATCAACGATCGTTGAAGCCAATTCACGGTATCAAGTGCACTTGATCAACGTTTGAAGAATTGTAGATCTTCTTTCACGGTATTGTGCGCGATCAACATGTCGAAGATAGCTAGAATTCGGTATTTTTGTGATCAACGAATTTGGGCATTTCAGTATCTTCAATCCACCATTTGCTACTTTCATCGATCTATATTGTTTTGTTATTATCCGCTGCGTCAAAAAGCGAGTAGGCGATGCTAGGGCAAAGAAGAAAATCGAGACTGGATATGCAAATTTTTTGATTTCGATTTTTTTAGCAAATCCTAACCGAAACCGATTTTTTACTTCAGTTTCGGTTCGCCAACCACCGATACCGGTACAGTACCACCGAAATTTCGAGGTACCGTCCGATACCTCAAACCTTGATGTAGACATAAACGGGTATTTGAGAAGGCTTGTATTTTGTTCAGTTCAAACAAGTCAAACTAGTACTTTCTTAGAACAACAACAAATCCAAGAGAAAAAAATGCCTAGCCATTAAGAAATGAATTCAAAGGACCATTTAATAGACATTTGTACCAATGATATGCCATGGAAAAGCCTATGCATAGTGTCAAAATATTTGCTTCAAGATGAGGTAAGCCAAGCGTTGATAAACTCAAAAACAGATGCTTCGTTATCAACTATGTAGTTTGATAAGTGCTACCAACTCTAATGTTTATTTATGATAAACTTTTTCTTCATAGATGATTACCAGTTATCTAATTTATCATCAAATATTCATAATTTTTGTTGTCATGTTGACGTTAAATAAGGAAAACTAATTCAATCGTGAATCTTAGTTATTAAAACATAAAGGTACCGCACAACGTGACAACCAAAACAATAAATATTTCACGATATATTAAAGGAATATTTGATCAAATATTATATAATAAACATGAAGCAATATCCAAAACACAAAACAACAGCTTCTACAAAGTTCAATTCAGATGTGTAGTGCATGTAAAGTTTTTGAAATTAGGTAATCTATTTCATAAGATCATGTCAAATTCACAAGATATATTGAAGTTTTCAGCTAAAGTAAGAATGCACAAGGAGCCTTGTGGTCATGCCTCAAGTATTTCCTATTTATATTCCACATTTCAAATATTGTTGAATCACAAAGTAGAAAAGAAAAATCAGAACATGATTTGCACAAATAGAGATACAAAACACCATTCTACCGTCGCTTCGCCTTTTAAATTTATAAATAGCATAGGTCACTGTGATAAATCGCAAATTTGGCACATTTAATATTAGCTAATTAAAATGAATTTTGAACAACATAACGATTTAAATGTTGTACTTATAATCGTTACATATATCATTTTCGAATTGATCGATTTAGAGCATAAGTTCAATAAATTTGAAGTTATGTTTTGTATACTGATTTTACAATATTAAAATGAGGTATGTAACCATTTTCAGATCGAACAGTTGTAAATGACCAAACTCGACTGTCTATAGAAATAAACTTATCGAGCCTTAATAGACACCTTCACATCGAAAAAGTCTTCATAATTGTGAAATTAATCACCTAGCTCTAATGGTGATTATACGTTAAAACGTTAAACGAAGTTGAAATCAAGAAAATGCTATATCAAATCGAAGCACTCAACGAGACGAAGAGACAGATATAATTCGCTTTCCCAACAAGTGCTACAATTGATCATAAATTGGCAAAGCATCTCGGCCATCCTTGGTGAAACAACAGTGAAACAACAACATAGCTACGATCAAATGTATTATTTCTTATTGAACGCTAATTGGAGTTCATCTGTGGTGGTCGATTTCTCAAAAATGACCAGATTGACTGAAATAATTGCCTAAAGATCGACGGAGACAACTATTTGGCAACGATGGAAGGGTTCTGTTAAGGGCTGGGGGCGATGGTCGCGGCGACAAAGTCAGACTGGGGTATTATGGCTCGGCATGGCAACGATTGGCGAAGGAAGTCGTCTAAGATTTTGGTCGGGCATGATATCGAATTTGAGAGGAAGGTAATTTACATTTTTCCCTCCATATTTTTACAAATTACAATTTAAATCAATCATTATATCTTTCGCATACAACCTACGTACCATGCACAGTTTGTTGTGTTGGATTCACGGTGAGATTCCGATCGTTTTGACATGGTCCGTCGGTCTTTAGAACTACTTGCAAAAGTGGCTTGAAGGAATACAAATATCATAAATGCTTACATTTTAAAACAATAAATTATATGTTCAATCATATATATTCATCACTGATATGAGATCAAGTTCATTTGATGATTGTTTGCGTAGTGTGATGCTTTGTTTCTGAAATATGGTTGAATTAGATTATTTACTTATTTGATCAATGGAGTGGTTGGGCATCTATATAACAAAATGCATCGTGTTTAAAAAAAAGACAAAGAATGGTCCGGATTTATTACTGCCGAACATATCAGATGGCTGCAATTCATCATGTCAGCAAACAAATCACGTTTGCTTAACTCCATTAACCCACATAATGCTAACACCTTTAAGTAAAATTAATGGAGTTAAGATGACTATTAAAATCCAAATCCACGACTACTTACACTCCATTATGTTAGGGTTGTCTCGCATGTTTAATGGAGGAACGACGGTTTGGATTGGAGAAAAGTCCCACATCGCTAAATAATATGGAAAAGTGTTATATAAATATGGGTTGGTAGGCATGTAACAGAGGGGATTCCTTTTGTTACAACAAAGTGTGTGCCAACCCATATGCGTACGCCACATGGGGGAGATGGGGATCTTGGTCCGACCGCCGTTACACAACAGTGGTATCAAAGCCGAAGGTTACGGACTGGGTCATGCAGACACAACAGTACTCTCAAAGGTTACCGCAAAGGGATGCGAGTCAAAGGGGAGACTGTTAGGGTTGTCTCGTATGTTTAATGGAGGAACGACTGTTTGGATTGGAGAAAAGTCCCACATCGCTAAATAATATGGAAAAGTGGTATATAAATATGGGTTGGTAGGCATGTAACATAGGGGATTCCTTTTGTTACAACAAAGTGTGTGCCAACCCATATGCGTACGCCACATGCGGAAGATGGGGATCTTGGTCCGACCGCCGTTACACAACACATTATCGTTACAAACATCTACCCCACTATCCTCCCAACTGTCCTACCCACGTACTTCTTCGTTCTTTTTTGCGTTACCATTTCTTCCTTCCTAAAATTAAGCGGAAAACACCGTGTATGAAATCCAGGATCATCTATCAGTGAACGCCATTTTTTTGGTCACTATAGCCCTTCTACAAATTGTACTCCATCGATTCCATTTTTCTTCCTCTCAGCGACTTCTGCTTTGTTGGGTTTCAAATCTAATTTAATCGTTATAGTAAGCAGGTTAGATCTTCTACCTATTAATTATTATTGTTTCATACTACGCTTTCTTCAATTTGATTTTTCTGTACTTGACTTGCGATTTTGATATTGATATTGTTCTTCTCTGTAATTTGACGTGCGATTTTGATTTCGTCTTCTCTAGCAGTTTTATTTCAACAAATTAATATGATTTGCGGATTTTATTTTATCTTCTATTACAATGATGAAACGACCCTCATTTCATATCAGGTATATTAAATTCTCCCCGGTCTTTAAATTAATTTTTGATTTCGATAAAACTCATTTTTTGCATCTTACAAATTATTCGTTCTGTGCTTCCTGCGCCCACATTTTGGTGGCTTACAAATTCTATTAGAAATATAATTTATTAGGTATAATCTTGGTGTTTGTTATTTTTTAAGTGAATCCATTTGAATTTTTGGTGAATTTGTCGGTTTAAAGAGAAATCGACTTATTAAATTAAGCCTAGACCTTAATAGAAAGTTGTCCACTAAATATTTAGGAATAACCTTTTTTAATGATCAGATATTAGTTTTGAACTATGAGGTTTACGTACTTTTACTAAATGATTTATTTTTTTAAGGTGGTAAAGGAAATTCGATCTGAACTTCTTGATAGTTAAAAGCATATGTGATTGAGTAGCTAAATTAATTTTGGATTGCATTTAGTTGTAAAAGTAGGAAAACAGGCTAAATAAGTATTTGTTGCTCTTGAAAACAATATCATTTTCGAAGCTAAATATGTGAAGAATAAGTTTCCCTATTTTGATGTAGTTGATGGGAATGTGGTTACTAAATACGAGAATATGATTAAGGCTAGAGTTGATGGGTTGAAACTGGGATGGATTCTGGGTCAAATAAGTACCTAAAATAAGATTTGTTTTGTTCGGGGAGGTTAGGTATGCTTTGTTCAAATAGGAACCTGTTATCAGATTTTACCTTAATATTTAGTTTCTTTTTTGTTCTCTATGGATAACATCACATCTTCTATTTTTAGTATGCTAACGATTATATTCTAATTTTCACCTCAATCTTAACAGGTAGAAGCTTCAAGCATGGCTTAACAAGATTGACTTACTGACTACTCAAACATATATCCGGCTGAAATAATGCATGGTCGTTGTTATGGTTATACAGGAAACAGTCTTCCTTCTTCTTATTGCAATTTTCTTCCATTTTTCACTAGGGATTATGCTATGGTTATATTGTTGCAAATTGGAGATTAAATTTGTAAATGTCGCTTCATGTTATAATTTATATACATCTATAATTGATCGTGCTCATCATTTATTTTATTTTTATTTTTTGTGCAATATGCACATAACGTGTTTGGATATATTTCTATTTGAGTTTCAACTCTACTCTTCTTAATTTATACACGAAATTTGATTATTCCTAGAGTTATTATTGTGCGTACTTTATGATCATGGCATATCTATCTTTTATTTATGCTGCACTACTACTACTACTATGCATTAATGGCTAAAGAGCTTGGTTTAACTGTTAAAATAGCTTCACTTCAGCTTCGTTGATAAACATGTTCCTATTTCTTTAGGTTCATATTGTTGTTTATAAAAAAAATCTGCAGCCTCTATTTTCACGGTTCCTGTCTTATTCTTTACTTTTCTCAGCTTACCTTTTCCATGCGCATAATCCACTTTTCTAAATGATATTGTAAGTATTTACTCGCATTGATTTTTTAAATTGTGCCGCAGATTAATACAACTACATGGTTTCTTCTCTCTACAGACAGAATGCCAGATAAAAGAAAAAACCATTGAGGCATGAAAGAGGTTTTCTAATAAATGAAACTCTTTTTCCCTTATCAGTTTCATCATTCAATTTGACTGAACATATATTTTTGGCATTCTAAAATCATACCAACATAAAATTTGTACATTTGCATGTTTTAACCATGGTTGACCTTTGTTACTTAGGGATATGCGAGTTGCAAGTCTGTCTCAATATTGCTTAGATCCAGTAGCAGTTTGGGAAATAACACTATGCATCTTTATTTCTGTAGATTAATCCTTTTATGTTTTTTATTCTTTCTTCTGATATCAATTGCCTACCACAATGCTACTAGCTAACTGTAAATTTATCTGGCTACATATGAAATCGTACTTTTCAACTTATAATATAATGAAATAAACTGATGCAAATGAAATTAAATTATAAATTTTTTATACCATCATTTTCCTTTCCGTTGACATGAACCTTGATATCTAGGTTTGTATGGAACTTTCTGTATATGATCCAAACCTTTATTTTGAATAAATTAAATTCGTGACTAGCAGCTCTGTCCTGCTATACCTAATAAAGACTGACTTTTGTTATTATACTTATTGTCTCTACTATAATGCATCAATTTAACAATTTGAGTCTAAATTTATTTGACTATGAGCGAAATCTTTCAATTTTGAAACATACGGTTGAAAAGAATTGATGATTGAGATTAGTTGTAGATTTCAATCAAGTAATGTTAAATATACTTAGTAAAATTTAATCACAAAATAATGACTTATCTGATTAAAATTAACAGTAATTTGATCGTGATTTTAAAAAACTATGCTTAGCCATCCCCTATATGTACATTAATTAAAATTAGTGGTTATAGCTGATCTTTTCTTCATTCAATAATTAGATGTTATTGCTGCTAGAAGTATATTCAGCTAATTTGGTGCTAAATTTTGATGATTGGATTAGTGAAATTGGTTAGTAAATAGTGCAAATTATGTTTTAACTAATTTAATTAATATACATGGTTTATACTTGAATATGTGCTAATCTCACATTTTAACTAATAATTGCTTAGTTGCATGCGTTACTACATGCATATGTGTTATTCAAGGTATGTAAAACACACACACACATGTATATATATTCCCATATTAACACATACACAAGAAATAAAATAAAATAAAAATGAAAGTGTGTATATAAATATTACAACATAATGAAAATCTATAGTGTGAATTTTGTTAGCTTTCGCCTTCCTCCTTCGTTGTTGCAGACTTATGCATGCATATTATTATTTGCTTGCTTCACTAATTCAGCGCATGTTACAACTTCACAATAGGATACTGTAAAATCATGTTCTTCCATACATAAGAAAAATACATGGTTACTCATAGTCATCTAATTCTGTGTTACTATTAATATTGCATGCATGCCCGCCCTTACTAATTACCATATCAGCTCAAATACATTAACCCTTCATTCACTAATCACGTTTTAGTATATAATATTTAAATAATAGGATAATAACTGAAAGACTGTACATGCCATCTTTAATTTGGAGTAAAATCATACATAAACAATACAAAATACCAATTTTACTTCCATAACACGGAGATGCAAGTTTAAAACAAGGAAAACTAACAGATGGAAAATCTATATTTAGTTCCATAATTAAAAAAAAAAATAAGAAAACTTACTTCCATTATACAGCTATTATACTTCCATTTTTGAAATAAAATTATGCCACAAATAATACAAAAAATCTATATGTTAAATAAAACACTCTCTTGACAGATTTCCTTGCTTATAAGTCATTATTTTTTACGTTTTTATTGACAATTGTGGAGTAAAAAGAAATCGCAATAAACTTTCAAACTTCCACTAATCACAACACAGATGCACACATTCCCGATATATGTTTATATGTATTATATATTCATATAAGATATAATATTTTCAAATTTTGTACTTAGTAATGACAACTTCTAAACCAGATACTTCATTATGTTTTTACAAATAAGAAAATTTAATATGTGATGCTGCTTCTTAATCCACTTCCATTTAGGTTAGTCTCTATTCGTTTTCAATTTGAGTATATATACGTCTGCATGCATGTATGTTACTATTTGAAATGTGCTTATATTTGTCTACATAGCAAAAGTTGTTTGATCTCACTTATTACTCTTTGTTATATTTTCTATTTGGGATTTGAATTTTTTTATCACAATCATTAGTTCAAACCGAAAAGAAAGAAAATTAGTTAGATTCCTGCGGTGAATGGTAAAAGCTGAAAGAACTAAGAAGGAGAGATTAGTTGTTTCTGTGCAAAATGGTTTCGTTTCTTTTGATATTTCTTCATATGGTATAGTTTCGTTGAGAAAGGTTGTAATGATATCATTGTGGAAGTATTAAAAAATAATAAAACTACAATAACAATATTAGGTTTTTATTACTAATAAACTTTGCTTGGTTTCAGTGGCATGTATAATTTTTGCTTTACCGTGGACGCTACAATAATCTACATGATATTTCTGTACGTTATATTTTGTGGACTTTTGATTTTAAAGTCTCATATTTAAAGTCGGTTTCAAATTAAGTTTCTATAAGTTGTATTACCAATAACAATATTAGTAATTTCTTATAAGGAAAAACCTACTGTCAACTTAAGGTTCAATGCAATGGATGGAAGATAAATAACATACATTGTTATTTGTTGTGAAGCCGTTGTAGGAGCGTGGTAACAACAAACTATGCAAGTAAAATAAAATTTTGGTATGTCATGTCCCTACCGTCAAAAGGCGATCTTCTTTTAGATGCCTTTTGTTTTCTTTAATTTCCCTACCTGCTTCGTAACAAATATTAAGTTATGTACTGCTCATTGCCTCCTTAAACTGCTCATTGCCCACTTCCCCACCTACCCACTTTCTACCAATATTCACTCTCTTAGTTATATACAAGATAAGACTTTGCTCCTGTGCCATCGGCACGGGCTTCCTACTAGTATGCATACATAATACACATATTAAACAATTAAATTTAAAATTATAGAATAAAATGTGATAACTGCAATAGGACTATTGATCGACTAATTTAAAGGATAGCATATGCTTTGTGATGATTGTTTATAATGTCGAGACAACTAATTGTTAGTGGTAAATTTTTTGATTTACATATAAAACTATCACAGAAATAATTGCATATGATTATCTATAAATAACAGTTATGTAGACATATGGTACCTTTGATCGTTGCTTAGTCATTTCATTGTTGCATCACCAGCGACGACTGAGAATGTTTCACCAATTTCTAATCTATTTAGGCACCTGATTAGAATATGAACTACATCTGTCTATTCATCTGGCTGAGAGCATCGAATTGACATATCATTTGCTTGAATTTAACTATGTTTAATGTTTCAACATATTTTTGATTAAAGGGACTAAGCAATATTAGATTGATCTCATGATTAAGAAGACTTTTCTGAAGTGGAGGTTATCTTCTACGGTTTGAACAGTTTGTTTATACAGACACTGAAGCAGATTTAGGCATTTAAAACCGTTCGACATGAAAGCGATTACATAACTCATTTTAATATTGTAAAATTATAATTTCACTAACTGTAATTGAACTTATACTCTAAACCGATTAATTCAAAAAAAATGCAACGGTTATAAATACATCTAAATCATTATGTTGTTCAAAAATCTTAAATTAGTAAATATTGAATATGTCAAATTTGCAGGTTGTTGCAATCACAAACTTCAATGAATAACACAGTAATTAACCATCTTCTATGCTTTTTTATAATTCTATGAATCAGTACACATATACCAAAGTAGTCAATTATAAATAGCGCAAGGCTTGCATTATACGCTATTTTGCGCTATAGCGTGCGCTATTTTTTTCAAAATGTTGGATTTTATATTTTTAGGGCTATGCGCATAAGGGTCAACGTTAAATGCTCACCTAAAATCTTTTTAAACTGCTAAAATCATTATTAATGACGCACGACGTAAAAAAGCACAAAACCTCTCCGAAGCAATGGCCTTGCCTTTTTAATTCAATGCGCACGTTTCGAATTTTTTTGTGAATTTAATATATATAACAATAAATTTAAAAAGTTCAATATTTTTCTAAACATATGCAACAAAGATTTTATCAGGCATTTTAATAAAATCATCAAATATAATATTATAAACATAGAATTTCAAGCATAATGGTTTTCTAAAACCAAAATCCAATATAGTTATACATATTACCGATAAACTAGAAATATGAATATGATTCGACAAATATATTTTTCAAATCAATGTCTACATCATTAGATTGATAAGCTTCAGTTTCTTCCTCATCTATCTCATTTAGATTTGTTTCTTTTTCGTGAAGATGTAAAAAAGCTGAAGCGGATGCTGAAAAACCTCTCGATATAGATATTTTTCTATTCGAACATCTAGCTTCCTTCACACCTACAGCTCTAGCAGCAACACCTCAAGTCCAGTCATCATTATCATCATCAAATACAAGCTTATTTTCAGCATTAGATGCATCATCCATATTTTTCGTTAATCATTCATTACAATCATCAATATCTTTCAAGGATATTGGATTAATTGTGTCACGGATGTTGTACTATAACTTTTTTTAATACTTCATAATATGATGAATACTATGTTTTATATGATTTGGATCATAAAAGATAAAAAACAATAATAAAATGAAAAAGCGTCATTTTGCGCCGTGCATCATTTTTGCACCGTGTGCCATTTGCGTCATTTCGCCATGCCTTTTCACGTGTGTCGCACCACAAAAAAGAAAGGCGCAAACGCCACATTTCATGGCAAGCGCCTTTGCGCGCCTTTCATAATTATGACTGCTGGATAACTTCACAGGTAACTAAGTCGGAGTTTGATAAAATATTTTCACTATTTTGTAATAATTGTATTCTATGTTCACAGAGTTTGATATTATATATTTGCACAGAGTTTGATATTATATTTGCATAGGTTTGATATTACTTTCACATGTAACTATTAGACAACATCATAGGTAACTAAATCGAAATATATAAAAAAGAAGTGACTTCTGTAACTGTATTCTATTTTCACTATTTTGTATACTATACATGTTATTTTTTTATGTACTCACTGCTCGACAAAATCAAAATTAAGTTCAAATTTTTGTTGTCAACAACTAATTATGACCATAAAAAAAATTAATATTAAGAAATAAAAGACCACAGCTGCGTAGTGACTAGTTTTAAACAGCTAGACCTAACGAAGATTAGGAAATAAAAGAAAAAACCAAAATGGTTCAATTTGAAGAAAAAAAGGAAAAATATATTTTTATAATTGATAATTTGTTCGTATAAAAAACCGATTCAGAGTACGAGAAAAAACAACCTAAAAAATAAATTAGATTAAGCTTCAATTTAAGTTTTTAAAGGAAGTTGATTTCATATTAGAGAAGAAATTAAGCAGATTTTTGCCATAGATTGCAAAAAGAACGATAATCGAGGGAAAAAAAGAAAAAATATGTCAGACCAAAAAAATAGAACGTAATACATTCCAATTTTAGTCAGTTGGAGGTAACTGAATTGGACCTAGGTCTACAAAGGAAATAAATAAATACAATGCTACTTTGCATTATGAGAATTTATAAACTTTATGAAAATAGCACGCTTTTTTACTCTATTGTTGACAGGTGCGCTATTATATGTTAAAAGCGCATATCTTGTGCTATGGGCTATTTTGCGCTATAACGCACTATAGCACTAAACTTTTATGTAGCCATAAACAAGTATTTGGGAAGGCTTGTATTCTATTCACTTCATACAAATCAAACTAGCCTTTAAGTTTACTTTCTTGAAACTATAGCAAATCGAAGAGAAAAAATGCCCACCCATTAAGAAATGAACTAAAATCAGACCATTTAAAAGACACGTGTACCAATGTTAAGCCATGGAAAAGCCTCTACATATGTAGTTTGATGATATTTACTTCAAGATGAGGTAAGTCAAGCATTTATAAACTCAAAATCATTAGTATGGTAAGTATTTCCTTCAAGTTCATTGATAAAGTCAAAAACATCATCGACGTGTGTAGTTTGACAAGTGCTACCAACTCTAACATTTCCTAGCAGATCCAATTTCTTCTTCATTGTTGATTACCAATTAACGCATAGGTAAATGCTAACCCAATATACTCATTGAGAAATTTTCATTTCTCTGAAAAAAAGATAAAAATTCCAAAAATATAACATTTCGAAAGCCTAAAATTTCAAAAAATAAGTTACTTCTTATTTAAGCGACCTCCAAATCATCTCCTAAAACATATAGATATCGTCATATACACTGATGCCAATTTACATGAAATTATTGTTGGAATTCCTTAACAAATAAAATGAATTGAAATATACAAAGTCTCATATCGCCAAATTGTTGAGAGCTATATTGGTTTATATATGGCTTTCTCATGAGGAGATGGGGGGCCTGAGGCTCCCAAATCTATGCTTCGTTGTGAGGAGGGAGATCTTACATCACCACCACACAAGCGCACGCCGCCGCCGCCGTCCGTTCGACCGTTAGAAGCAAACAGTGGATCCGTTAGAAGCAAACAGGTACGGCCGAACACAGGCGGGTGTGACCCGACTGAAGCAAATGCAGGCGAATGGATGTTGCATGAGGGGGTGCGACCCGACTGAAGTGGCGCGGGCAAACAGAAGTGAAGAGAAGGCGGGTGAACAGATGTGACTGTACGAAGAGGTATACGAAGAGGTACAGACGCACTATTTGAGTGAACGGGTGTAGACATGACCGTTCGAAAGAGATTCGGACCAACTATAAATAAGAAGGAAAACTGATCACTTTCCTCACTTATTTTTTAGAATCCGAATCTTCTTCTTCTCTTCTGCTACTATACTCTAAATCACAGAGTGATATACTCATTACAATCTCGAGCAGAATACGTCTGTTGTATCTTGGGGGAATTTTGAAATAGAATTCTTAAGGAAATCGTTACGACGAGCCTCAGACATAATCCGATTAGAATTCCAGTCTGTTTGTGTATTTATATACATTATTCTATATTCTATCTGTTATTCTAGTTATACTATTTATTCAAAATAGTATAACGATGTTATTGTAACTTGTTTACAACATAACTTATAGTTACAATTATCTAATACACAATTCCAGCGTAGTGTAATTCTAATTGATAAACTTGTGCGACGAGTTTACAGTTACTTGCTATCTGTTTTAGTATACTAGACAAATAACATCTTAAGAATTTTATTGCTTTTGCTAAAACAGAGATGACAACAGTAGAGCTCTGAACAAAGGCTACTACACACAACAGGCCAGATCCTTTTAAAGGAGATGATGATGATTTTCTAACGTGGCACAACCAAATGTTATTTTATCTCACCACACTCGGCCTGCAAAGGTATCTCGAGGAGGAGGAACCGATTCCTGTACCCGGCAAGGAATCCGATGTCGATATGTGGAAGCATTCTGATTTTCTATGCAGAAACTATATTCTGAATTGTCTCGACAGGGTACAAAGTATATCAGCCTCTAAAGACAGCAAAAGCACTCTGGAATGCACTTGCCACGAAGTATAAGACGCAGAATATCAGTCTTAAGAAATTCATTGTAGACAAATCATGGACTACAAGATGGTTGACTCCAAATCGGTGACTGCTCAACTACATGAACTGCAAATCATCATTCATGAACTCGAGGCGGAAGGTCATAAGGTTGGAGAATCGTTTTTGGTTGAAGCCATCACGGGAAAACTACGGCCGTCGTGGAGAGATTACCGCAATTATCTGAAGCATAAAAAGAAGGAAATCTCTTTACAGCATCTCATAGTCCGATTGAAAATTGAGGCAGATAACCGTGAAATTACAAAACAAAGCGAGAAGGCATTTGTGGCTTAAGATTCAAAAACCAAAAACAAAAAGAAGAATTTCCAGAAGAAAAGGAAAACTCCAAACAACAAACCAAAAGACAACAAACGAACCAAAAAGTTTAATGGTGAATGTTGGGTTTGTGGAAAAATTGGACATGCCGCTAGAGATTGCAGACTCAAAAAGGACCGCAACAAAGAGGCAAATATAGTAGACAACATGGAAGTGGACGAGTCCAACTTCTCGGCAGTTGTATCTGAATGCAATCTGGTTCAGAATCCTAACCAATGGTGGGTAGATATAAGCGCTACTCGTCATGTTTGTTCTGACGAATCCATGTTTTCTACATATCAGATTTTCGATCACGAAGAAAAACTCTACATGGGTAATTCTGCAGTTTCCATGATAGAAGGCAGTGGCACAGTAATCCTCAAGTTTACTTCTGGAAAAACTGTTAAGTCGAATGACGTGCTCCACGTTCTAGACATACGCAAGAATCTCATCTCTGGTGCACTCCTATCAATGAAGGGATTCAAGATGGTGTTCGAATCAGACAAGATGGTTCTGTCCAAAGATGGAATGTATATAGGAAGGGGATATTTATGTGATGGCCTATTTAAGGCAAATGTAGCCATTGTCGGCAACAAAAATATGTATTCTGATTGTGCTATTAATAAAATTGAAGTTTCTTATTTGCTTGAGCACGAAATTTTACTATGGCATGATAGATTGGGGCACATAAATTTCCGCAAAATGAAAACATTATCAAACTTGGGATTAATTCCAAAATTCCAAGTAGATAAAAACTACAAATGTGAGACATGTGTAGAAGCAAAAATGGTCAAACAACCATTTAAATCAATTGATAGAAGCACTGAACCATTAGGTTTCGTACATACGGATTTATGTGATTTTAAATCACTACCTACAAGAGGTGGGAAAAAGTATTTCATTACTTTTATTAATGATTATACACGATATTGCTATGTATATCTTTTAAATAGTAAAGATGAAGCAATAACAGCGTTTATAAAATACAAGGCTGAGGTAGAAAATCAGTCAAATAAAAAGATCAAGATACTAAGATCTGATCGAGGTGGAGAATATGAATCACCATTTGAACAATTCTGTGAAGAAAATGGAATAATTCATCAAACAACAGCTCCATATTCACCACAACAAAATGGTGTAGCCGAGAGGAAGAATAGAACGTTAAAAGATATGATTAATGCAATGCTTTTAACTTCTGGTCTACCGACGAACTTATGGGGGGAAGCCCTAAATATGTCTAATCATATATTAAATAAGGTTCCTCACAACAAAACAGGAACAATTCCATATGAGATATGGAAAGGAGACAAACCAAGTTTTAAATACCTCAAAGTGTTGGGGTGCTTGGCAAAAGTCCAAGTTCCGCCTCCCAAGAGAGTCAAACTTAGACCAAAAACGGTAGATTGTTATTATCTTGGGCCAGTCCAAAATAGTAGTGCCTACAGATTTTTGGTATTCAAGTCTGATATACCTGATATTCATGTAAATACAATCATGGAATCAAGAGATGCCTCGTTCTTTGAAGATGTGTTCCCACATAAAAGAAACGATGGAAATCCTATCCCAAAAAGGACAAGAGATAACAGAGATGAGACATGTGAAGATGAAACTCATCAGGACAACGAGGAGGTTGAACCAAGAAGAAGCGTATGGGCAAGAACTTCCAAAACATTTGGTTCGTATTTTTTGACTTATATGTTAGAACACGAACCTCAAATGTACAAGGAAGCAATGTCATCTTTTGAATCTTCGTGTTGGAAAGAAGCAATCCAAAGTGAGATTGATTCAATTCTAAGTAATAAAACTTGGGAAATTGTTGATATTCCACCTGGAATTAAACCTATTGGCTATAAATGGATCTTCAAGAAGAAAATGAAAGCAGATGGCTCTATCGACATGTATAAAGCCAGATTAGTAGCCAAAGGATATCGTCAAAAAGAAGCAGACTTCTTTGACACATATTTGCCAGTAACAAGAATAACCTCTATAAGAATGCTAATAGCAATTGCATCGATTTATGGTCTAGAAATTCATCAAATGGATGTAAAGACAACATTCTTAAATGGAGATCTCGATGAGGAGATCTACATGGAGCAACCTGAAGGTTTTATTTCAAAAGGAAATGAAAACAAAGTCTGTAGATTAGTACACGGACTAAAACAAGCTCCAAAACAATGGCATGCAAAATTGGATAGTGTCATGATGAGAAATGGTTTTCGTATAAATGAATGCAATAAGTGTGTTTATTATAAACAAATTGGACAATCATATGTGATGATTTGTTTATATGTAGACGATATGTTAATATTTGGTCCAAATACTCAGGTAATAGAGACCATAAAGAAGATGTTAACTAGCAATTTCGATATAAAAGACTTAGGAGTTGCGGCCGTTATTTTGGGAATCAAAATAATAAGAACTCCTAATGGAATTGAACTATCTCAGTCACACTATTTAGACAAAGTGATTGAAAATTTTCAAGACTATGGAATTAAAGGAGTGAGAACACCTTTCAATCCATCAGAAGTACTGCATAAAAACACTAGTGAGAGTGCAATGCAACTGGAATACTCTCATGTAATAGGATGTCTCATGTATCTCATGAATTGCACAAGACCAGATATAGTTTATGCAATAAGTCGACTGAGCAGGTATACAAGAAATCCAGGAAAGGAACACTGGAAAACACTAATGAGAGTGTTGGGATATTTAAAGAATACCACTAATGTTTCTTACATTATGGAAAATATCCAGCCGTCTTAGAAGGATATAGTGATGCAAACTGGATTGCAGATTCAGAGGAATCAAAATCAATGAGTGGTTATGTCTTTACCTTAGTAGGGGCAGCAGTGTCATGGAAATCTACTAAACAAACATGCATAGCTCGATCCACTATGGAATCAGAGTTCATCGCATTAGATAAAGCAGGCGAAGAAGCAGAATGGCTTCGTCAATTTTTAGAAGATATTCCATTTTGGCCTAAACCTGCACCGGCCATATGCATACACTGTGATAACCAAGCTGCGCTAAGCAGAGAGCACAACTTTGTGTATAATGGAAAGTCACGACATATTCATCGACGCCATAACACAGTTAGGCAGTTACTCTCAAATGGAACTATTTCCATAGATTATGGGAGAACAAACGATAACCTAGCGGATCCTTTTACTAAAGGTTTATCAAGAGAGAAAATTGACTGTGCGTCGAGGGGAATGGGTTTAAAATCCTAAACCAACAAGAGTTACCTTATACGGAAACCTATCCTAGCGACTGGAGATCCCACGAACTAGGATCAATAGGCAAACCAGTTATGAGTAACTCAAGAAGTAATGCATTTGTCTGGACTTGATCCTACTACATTCCTATGGTGCAAAATATAATGCATGCCTATAGAAGTTTTAAAGGTTAAAACTATGTTTTTTTGATGATGACCATATCTTCGAAATAACAAGTGGCGTATATGTAGGATACTCTTAATGGTTGCGATCACCTATGTTAATGTGAGCTGGGTCGGCTCTATGAGAATATTAAAGGCTTAAATTCTCTATAACACTCGTAGAACCAAAATATGTTCAGGACCAAAATGAACAAAACCAAGAGATTGGATGAGAAGGGAATCAATGCTTCGTAAAGCTTATTTTCTAGATACAAAATAAAGGCCGACGGCTCAAGATGAAATAATTCACCGATTGGCCGAGTAGATCCGATAAGTTTTAACTAGGGAAAGTTCAAAAGTGAAATATCTACTTATCCACGATAAATCATTAATTCCATATATACTTTGTGATATTTCTCTTTGTGTGGGGGATATGTATATTATCATTCATGTGGGGGATTGTTGGAATTCTTTAACAAATAAAATGAATTAAAATATACAAAGTCCCACATCGCCAAATTGTTGAGAGCTATATTGGTTTATATACGGCTTTCTCATCAGGAGGTTGGGGGCCTGGGGCTCCTAAATCTATGCTTCGCTGTGAGGAGGGAGATCTTGCATCACCACCACACACGCGCGCGTCGCCACCGCCGTCGTCCGTCCGACCGACCGACCGAACCGAACCGGGCCGGGCTCGGGCTCGGGTTTGGGTCTAATATGGTACTCGCATTTTTACTACAAACTGGACCGGGATTTCTGAAAGTTGCAGGCCATACGAACAGATGCGGATCTGTTCGAAAGCAGACGCGGGTTCAATAGGCGCGAACAGTGGCGGGTGCGATCCGTTAGAAGCAAACAGGTACAGCCAAACACAAGCGGGTGCGACCCGACTGAAGCAGATGCGGGCGAATGGATGCTGCATGAGCGGGTACGACCCACTGAAGTGGCGTGGGCAAACAGAAGCGAAGAACTGGCGGGTGAACAGATGTGACTGTACGAAGAGGTACAGATGCGAATGTTTGCGCGAACGGGTGCAGACACGACCATTCAGAAGTGATACGGACCAACTATAAATAAGAAGGAAAAATGATCTCTTTCCTCACTTATTTTTTGAATCTGAATCTTCTTCTTCGCTTCTGCTACTATACTCTAAATCACAGAGTGATATACTCATTACAATCTCGAGCAGAATACGTATGTTGTATCTTGGGGGAATTTTGAAATAAAATTCTTAAGGAAATCGTTACGACGAGCCTCAGACATAATCCGATTATTCTAGTCTGTTTGTATATTTATATACATTATTCTATATTCTATCCATTATTCTGGTTATACTATTTATTCAAAATAGTATAACGCTGTTGTTGTAACTTATTTACAACGTAACTTATAGTTACAATTATCTAATACACAATTCCAACGTAGTGGGATTCTAATTGATAAACTTGTGCGACGAGTTTATAGTTACTTGCTATCTGTTCTAGTACACTAGACAAATAACAATTATATCGTAGATACGCAATGAACAGTATAAAATCGAAGAACAGCATATCCAGACATACCTTTTATTCGAGTTGTGATTCTTCCACGGTGAGCAGAAGCTCGTCATTGTGAGAGAAAGACCATAACAACAATAGAGTTAAGGATGGCGTCAGTGGCGATGTTGACTGCATCTGACTTGTATATGACGACGGAAATTGCAGCATTTTTCTTTCTAATTTACTTAATTTGGTACTAAAACCCTAAATTTATTTATATTAACCGGCAAGAAAGAGCGATAGACGTTAAATTTGAAGAAGAGACTAGAGTCTAACCATTTGTAAGCTCAGCCCTGTTACGTTTGATGCAGCCTTTTTGTAACAAGGTCTCGGACCCGGGCCCTAAGCCTTGTTGAATTTAATTTATCAGCCGTTGAGCATGTACAAACGGCACATGTATTTACATCTATAGATGCAACCACCTACATATATGTTTTATAAAATTACTAAATGTAGAATTTTTACGTGGATTTGGTAAAAAATAAACTGAAAAATCTAAAAAAAGTTTATAATTTTTTGTCGAAATAGAGTTCGAAATTGTAATTTTATTTACATTTATAAATTTCAATTTTGAAAATAGACGTTAATTTTTGTTTTTTGTAAAATTCAAATTTCTAATCTCCTTTTTATACGCAAGAGTATTTTGAAATTTCACAGTCAGGTCCAAAGATTACGCTTCTATTCCAACTATTAATAAAGATTAAGGGAATCAATAACCAAGGATGCTGCCTAACAGCCCAGATCCATTGGGTATTGGATAAGATTTCAACTTGATGCGCGATGGCAGAACAAAATTATACTATTTCTACAATTAATAATAAAAATTTAATCAACATTGTTCTCATTGTTATCCCATTTTTTGGTCAAAACTGGAATATCAACAAATTGGCAAGGAATTATGGATATCAGGACTGGAGATAAGGCTACAATGGATATCGTCAAAATTTTGTTGAACTCCGATCGGGACGAAATTGATTGGAAATGATGATAAGGACTATGAAAGGCTATGTTTCGAATTTCAGGTTAATCGGAGTTCGTATGAAGGAAATATGATGGATTCAAAGTAGGAATAGTACGTAGTTCGAACCCATCAGGTTCGAACCCATCAGGTTCGAACCCAGGAGGTTCGCATCGATGACGCTTCGAATCGATGGGAACATGATGGGTTCGAAAGGAGTAGCTTCAATGCAATGGAGATGGATTCGAAGTGGGCATGGATTCGAAGAAGGAGATGGAATCGAAGTAGACATGGATTCGAAGAAGGAGATGGAGTCGAAGTAGACATGTATTCGAAGAAGGAGATGGATTCGAAGTGGACATGGATTCGAAGAAGGGGATGGATTCGAAGAGGACATGGATTCGAAGATGATGGATACGAAGCAAGGGACATGGATTCGAAGGACGAGGATTCGAAAGGGATGGATTCGAAGAGGATGGACTCGTAGGATATGGACTCGAAGGAGGCGGCTTCAGAAAGCATGGATTCGAACAGCATGGGTTCGAAGGGTATGGATTCGAAGGAGTCGGCCCTATGGATTCGAAGAGGATGGTTTCGAAGTAGATGGTTTCGAAGCATGGGTTCGAACCATTCAGGACGCACGGATTCTTGAACTTGGATCGATCATATCTTCCAAACCGTTGATCCAAATGCAATGAAATTTTTACAGGAGCTTACATACATGTTGAAGAATGTTCACACCAAATTTCAGCTCAATTGATGGATTTTTGATCGATTCGAACGTCACTTCGAATCGATCCCAAACTGGGCACGGATTCCGAGAACACGGGCCTGTGGGCCCCCCTCACGTGCCAAGCAGTCTCCCCAGGTTTTAGGCGGGATTTCAGCCTTCCACGCCTATAAATAGAACCCCCGGTCATTCAGAAAAGGGGTCGGAAAATTTGGAGAGGAAAGGCAAGCCCAGACGCTGCTAAAATTATACCATAGCATCATTACTGCAATTTTTTTCAGATTTGATCACTACAACGGTGGTAATCACTTGTAATCTTCAAGGATAATCAATAAAAAGAAAAAAAAATTGGAGTGGACGTAGGCCGGAGATAGCCGAACCACTATAAAACTTGTGTCTCTGTTCTTTACTTTTGGATTGCTGTCTATTATTTCTTGAGATTTGTTGTTTGTGTTTGAATATCACTAATTTATATTCATACACTGGTGCTTTCATGGTATTGGGTGTTTGTGACCAATTTTGGCGCAAACATTTTGGTGCTTTCACTGAGAACAACTAGCACCCGCTGCATCGGATTTGAAGAGTTTGAGGAATTTGGATTTGGAAGACAATGACAAGGCAGAATAGCAGAAGGCTAAGGGCTGAGAGAAGCCAACAAGGAGGAAGTCAACAAGCATCCTCCGGAGGTGAGGAAGGACAGGCTTCGGTCTACATAACTCGGGATGAAATGGAAGCTATGGCCAATTCTTTGCAGGAGAGATTGTTGAAAAGTCAACAGGAAATGATGCAAACTTTCTTGGAACAAATGAGAGCTGCAGGGATGCAGAACTTAGGAACAGCTACAGCAGCTGCGGATGCAGGACAAGGAGCTAGGGTTGTGGAACCCAATGAAGGACAGGATACGGAGCCAGAAGGCAATCAACAAGGGCTTGGGGGCAGGCCCACAGGATTCAATGCAGGAGAACCTTTGGAAGGAATTCAACAAGCTAGAGCTAACGTTGCTGCTAGTGAGCCACACGAGGAATATGTACCAGAGTTCCCTCGGGGGCATGGGGGGCAACCCCTACCAGACAATATAGGATTAGTAGAAATGATCAGGAAGACTATGCGAGGTGGTTTGACAAACGGAGATTTGGAAGGGGTGAATAGAAGTCCATTCGCTCGGGAGATAAGGATGGCTCAGAATCCACCTAAGTTCAAGCTACCTAGCGTGGAGGTATATGATGGTAAGACGGATCCAACAGATCACTTAATGAGGTACACCAGACACATGGAAGTGCTGGGGGCATCGGAGGAAGTGATGGCCCGATGTTTCCCTTTGTATTTGAAGGACTTAGCTGCAATGTGGTTTAGGCAGCTGGAAGAAGGATCTATCAGGACTTGGAAGGAATTAGTGGAAAAGTTTCTGGGACAGTTCCGGGTTCACGTCAAGAGGCCGAAGAACGTAATGACTTTAACATCGGTGAAGCAAAGGATGGACGAATCGCTTAGGGCTTTTCTAACTCGATTCAGTGCGGCAGTCGCTTCGGTGGATCGGCCTGATCCATCAATGGTTTTAATGGCAGCAGTATCAGGAGTCAAGGAGAATTCGGATTTCAAGGTATCTCTGATACGAGATCCCCCGCAAAATCTCGACGAATTCTTTCATGAGGCAGAAAGGTTCCTTCGGCAAGAAGATGCAAGTACGGATTTAAAGGTGAAGAAGGCTAATGCAATCGAGGTTGGAGCGGTATCCAAAAATGGTTTGGATAAGGATAAAGGGAAAAGGAAGTTAGACGACGACTCTGGAAACGCTAGGAAGCGATGGAAGGATCCAAAGTTTTCCACATACACAGGATTGAACGAGACGCTGGAGCGGATATACCTGGAAACTCGGAATCGCCTTCCCTACCGAAGGCCGGCTAGGAGGGAACCAACAGAGCGGGAAAGGACATCAGGAAGGCACTGTCTCTTCCATGATCTGGATGGACACGATACCAACAGCTGCAGGCACCTAAAGGACATAATCGAGGAGCATGTAAGGAATGGACAGTTACAACAATACGTTGGAACTTGGGATGCAACGGTGGAGCAGGAGCAACCACCGACCACTTCACGCCGTGATGATGGGAGGCCCAGGGATGATCGTCGATTGATCATCCATTGACCAGGGTAATATGGAATAAGTAGCAAGCTACTAGCAAACGGTAAAGTCATTTACACATGTACGGGGACGAAGATAGCCCCTAGGCATGCTCTGAATGATGATAAACCGGGATGCTATGGTTTGTGAAATTTATTTCTTGCTTTTTAGATTGGACATTGCTTTTCTTTTTTGGATTTGGTTTTGGAGCTTGGATTGAGCTCCTGGTTTTTCTTGCTTTTTTATTTGGATTTTCCTTTGGATGATTGTTTTTGGTTTTGGATGCTGGTTTGGATTTCTGGTTTTCTGGTTTGGATTTGAATTTTGGATTTGGATTTGGATTTTGGATTTGGATTTCGAATTTGAATTTCGGATTTGGACTTTGGAATAAATTTTGGTTGGACTTTTATCTGGTTTTTGGTAAATGGTCGTCGGGTATGGATTATGCCTGGCAAGGGATGAGTCACTTTACCCAAACAAGGTAGATTGACTCATTCAGGTCGTCAAGTATGGACAATGTTTGGCAAGGGTCCGGAGTGGCCAGGATTCGGCCTAGGACTTAGGCCCTCTATTATCATTTATTATTTTCAGGTCGTCGAGTATGGACTATGCTCGACAAGGGTCCGGGGAGATCAGGATTCGGCTTAGGACTTAAGCCATGGCATTTTACAACGTCCAGGGACACTGAACCAAGGTCGTCAAGTATGGATTGCGCTTGGCAAGAACCCGGAGAGGTTGGCTCAACGTCCAGGGACACTGGACCAAGGTCGTCAAGTATGGATTGCGCTTGGCAAGAACCCGGAGAGGTTAACTCAACGTCCAGGGACACTGGACCACGGTCGTCGGATGTGGATCACGCTTGACAGGAACCCAGAGAGGTTATGGATTTGGATATCGACCCGGAGAGGTCCTGGCTCCGGTTATTGGCTATTGGATAAGGATGGATTGGAACTTGGTTGTCGAGTTCGAATGGATACGGAATTGGCTAAGGCTTTGGCTATTGGATATGGAATTGGACATCGACTCGAAGCAGTCAAGGACGATATATGCAATATGGCTGTGGACTTCGGATATTGGATTCGTAATTATTCAAAACATGCCTTGTTATCACAAGGCATGTTTTGGGGGGCAAAATGTTATCCCATTTTTTGGTCAAAACTGGAATATCAACAAATTGGCAAGGAATTATGGATATCAGGACTGGAGATAAGGCTACAATGGATATCGTCAAAATTTTGTTGAACTCCGATCGGGACGAAATTGATTGGAAATGATGATAAGGACTATGAAAGGCTATGTTTCGAATTTCAGGTTAATCGGAGTTCGTATGAAGGAAATATGATGGATTCAAAGTAGGAATAGTACGTAGTTCGAACCCATCAGGTTCGAACCCATCAGGTTCGAACCCATCAGGTTCGAACCCATCAGGTTCGAACCCAGGAGGTTCGCATCGATGACGCTTCGAATCGATGGGAACATGATGGGTTCGGAAGGAGTAGCTTCAATGCAATGGAGATGGATTCGAAGTGGGCATGGATTCGAAGAAGGAGATGGAATCGAAGTAGACATGGATTCGAAGAAGGAGATGGAGTCGAAGTAGACATGGATTCGAAGAAGGAGATGGATTCGAAGTGGACATGGATTCGAAGAAGGGGATGGATTTGAAGAGGACATGGATTCGAAGATGATGGATACGAAGCAAGGGACATGGATTCGAAGGACGAGGATTCGAAAGGGATGGATTCGAAGAGGATGGACTCGTAGGATATGGACTCGAAGGAGGCGGCTTCAGAAAGCATGGATTCGAACAGCATGGGTTCGAAGGGTATGGATTCGAAGGAGTCGGCCCTATGGATTCGAAGAGGATGGTTTCGAAGTAGATGGTTTCGAAGCATGGGTTCGAACCATTCAGGACGCACGGATTCTTGAACTTGGATCGATCATATCTTCCAAACCGTTGATCCAAATGCAATGAAATTTTTACAGGAGCTTACATACATGTTGAAGAATGTTCACACCAAATTTCAGCTCAATTGATGGATTCTTGATCGATTCGAACGTCACTTCGAATCGATCCCAAACTGGGCATGGATTCCGAGAACACGGGCCTGTGGGCCCCCCTCACGTGCCAAGCAGTCTCCCCAGGTTTTAGGCGGGATTTCAGTCTTCCACGCCTATAAATAGAACCCCCGGTCATTCAGAAAAGGGGTCGGAAAATTTGGAGAGGAAAGGCAAGCCCAGACGCTGCTAAAATTATACCATAGCATCATTACTGCAATTTTTTTCAGATTTGATCACTACAACGGTGGTAATCACTTGTAATCTTCAAGGATAATCAATAAAAAGAAAAAAAATTGGAGTGGACGTAGGCCGGAGATAGCTGAACCACTATAAAACTTGTGTCTCTGTTCTTTACTTTTGGATTGCTGTCTATTATTTGTTGAGATTTGTTGTTTGTGTTTGAATATCACTAATTTATATTCATACACTGGTGCTTTCATGGTATTGGGTGTTTGTGACCAATTTTGGCGCAAACACTCATTCGTCCTTTTAAAATTCTGAAAATGCTCTGCATAGTATCCTTTCATGACCATATCAACGGAATCTCATCATCATTGATCGGTTGTTAAATAAGCAATAGAGCATTAAGATGTGACTTCTTCGGTTCACTTTATAAATCATTCATCCAAATTGTGGTTGCTCAAATGATCAGTTGGACTGATTACTAAAATGGCACTGATTTTTTCGTTTTAAGTTAGAACAGATTGTGTGACGCTTTATTAAAAATGATAAAATGATAAAGTAATTTTGCTTTATGTAATAAAACTCTAAAACTGGTATCATTTTGTAACTATGCTTTGATGGATAATAACAACTAGTTTATGAGGGGTTTAGTCACTTCTCCATCTATAGATAAATCTACCATTCACCATTACACCACATCACACAACTTTTATGACTTCCACCACTCATTGCATTCTCTAAAAATAATCATGGAACAATGTAAAAAAGGTAGTAGCATGAAAGGAGAAATGAAAATAAATCCCTCCTCTACTCAATCAATAAGCCTAGCATATCCTTCTTTTGATACCAGCATATTCGTCCTTGTTATAAACCTCAAATCATGTAATAAGGCATTGTTCCTCATCAACTTATCTTAATGTTCATCCTGTTTTACATAATCAGACTACCACTTCGTGAAACCTAGTGTCGTAACATCGTTACAATAATAATGTTCAAATAGAATTCATTCATTTTAGTTATTATATTATTGATAAGAGAAGTCTAGAAGTGTTATTACAGACATATCGAATAGCCATTCAGGTTTCCCAAACATATCACAAAGCACGGTAAGAATTAAAAATGAAAGGATCCTAACAATTATATGCATAAACAATGGAACAAAGCCAGAAGGATGAACTTCTTTGAATCAAGTCCATGTAATAGTACTAGCTCGAAGGAATACTCACACTTATATTAGAGTGCCGATGTCTTGTAGGCGGACATAAGGCGATGCAAATGGAAGATGAACTCTAGCATTATCTAAGTGGAAATGGAGGTTCTAGTGGAGGATTTTTGGGAGTATATCAAATATATGTGAACAAAATAATGTATGTTTTGTTTCAATTGTATTTGTTTGAGTTTTGTATGATCATTGTTGATTAAGTAGTTATGTGATGTATTATATGGAGCAAGTTATAACTTTGGTTGTATTTGCGCGATAAATTATCGACTAAGTAATTATGTTTGGTTTAATTGATTTAGCTTCGTTCACTGAACAAACAAGCATTACAAACTGAATATACAACATACACTATTGCAATAAATAACACAAGACATTACAAACTTATTCTTGATAGGCATACAACTTAGCACACAACATACATCATTACAAACTAATGGACAATCAACAACTTAGCGTATAACAAGCATCATAACAAACATATATTGCAAACAACCAAACATACATAAGCATGCAACATTACAAATGAAAAAACATGCCAACACTCATTAATGATATAAGCTATTATCATATTGCTTCTCCAGTCATTCCTTTGTGGGACCATAAGTGGTCCACTGATTAGTCATGTAACGTATAAGGTTACACTTGATCTTCCACACACGCAATTGTTGTAGTGTACTTTATCCATGTAGTTATAGTCCATATGTGATCTTATTTATACACTTGAAACATTTTAGGATATTGGTTGCATTGGGTTTTTGTATCCACTTCCCTCATTCTTTATGTAGATAAAATACTCGGTGGTTCTATAAAGGTGGATATGCAAAAGGCTATAGAACGGATAAAGCAAGGATATATGGGAAAATAATGAAATTATAAAATAACCTATATTGGAGAAAAAAAATCCACTTTCCAAAATGTATTTATTATCAATCTCACAATATTGTTGTCGGAAATGAAAACATTATTTACTTTGATGTAACAAAATCCAAGCATGCATTGATGAAGGAATGAGGTAGTTCATATAGGGTGAATTAGGTGAATTTAAAAAAATCTTATTTAAACCATAGCAAGCTTATGAAGTCCATTTGGTTACATTAGATCCAATCTGGTCATTAAATAAATTTATATATTATTTAAACTTATGTTACATTTATCAGTTAATCATATTCATAATTCAATTAAATGTTTGTTTGGGTATAAATATACATTCAATGACAAAACAACATAATGGAATATAAATATGTATATAAGTATATATACATATATATATACACATACAGATATTATGATTTATATGTAACGACCTGCAAATTTATCACTTTGATAAATTATATTTATTTTTGAATAAAAAAGCTGATAATATAAATAATATTTTTTTGAGCGATAATAAGTATTAGTAATCTTATTTTGAATATATAATTATAAAATATTGTCCTCGAAATCTAAATCGATAAAATGGCTGAAAATTGTTTTATCAATAACCAGCTCTATATTTGTAAAATGTCGTGCATAGAGCTTGATACATACACTTATCTTTATAATTAAATAAGAATATGAAATAAAATCAATTGAATTTTTTTTGAAAATAAAATGTGTTTTTAACATTGTTAATAACGCCCTTAAATATAATAATTGATTTATTAAATTAAATTGAGATATAATGATTTATTAATTCATTTAATTATTCAAATAATTATTCTAAATGATTATAATTCATTTTGAATAGTTATAAAGTGATAATAAATTATTTATAATAATTTTATAAAGATATATATTTTATTTGAAAATATAAGAAAAAACGATATCGCTTTATCGGTATAATAGCGGTTTTTGTAAATAATTGATAAATTTATATGGTTTTATAAATGAAATGTGATCATTTCAATTCATATAAAATGATATGAAATTTTTTTTTCAAATTTTACTTACAAATATATGTACGTTAAAGTATAAGTGAAAAATGTGACTGGGAATCGGTTCTTTGATTGGCAACGGTTTACTGAACGAAAGTTGTTCGAAATCAATACAATGTTGTTTATATATCATGTACACATATATAACATACAAATGCATCCACTAACATGCACATGAAAATATGTATTCTACATATATACTAATACATTTGCAAATACATACATAGTACAAAAATATAAGATATTTTAAGCAAGGTTCCTCCTTAAGTTTTCATAAGTCAACCTATGCATACATTGTTGGAACTACACTAGCCCGCAGTGCAAGTTATGGGTGAATTCAAAATTTTACCCTATTGGATCTTTTATTGGGCCTATGAAGTCTAACTGAATTAGAACGTGTCTAAATTTAATTTAAATAAAATCATTTATTTTATTTAATTCAAATATATTAAGATATGAAATTAATTTTATTTGATTTAGTTTATACATAAATGTATCAGAAATATATATGAGTGAGTGCATGCGTAACATAATAATCCGTGAAAGATATAATATGCTCATATGTAGATGTTGGGATTTATATCGCAACATACATATTAGCTCATTTCATATGTCATGTATATTGTCCAAATATGTGCATGTATATGTGTTACAAAATATACACACACACACATGCATATGTATGTATAAATATATTATATATAATATATGAACATAAAACATTTATATATAGATATATATATATATATATATATATATATATATATACAGAAAGAGAGAGAACAATTATTAAAAATTATTATAATCCAAAATTAACTTATTTTTGCAAACATAATAATTTTAGTATTTTAATTTGTATATATTATGAATAAAATAACGTTTTCATCCTTAGATAATTAACATAAATAATAATTGATGAAAATTCAAAATTTACAATTTTATAAAATCTAGGATCATAGAATAGAGCTTAGAAAAAATTTGGATATTTTTCAAAGTTGAATTATTATTTTTAGAAACAAATCCATTGATTTCGACAATAATTATTTAATATAAATTAATATATTATTAAAAATCAAAATTATAAAATTTTAGAAATTCTAGGATCATGAATGAAAGGTTATGGAAAATTTTGAAATTTTTTCAATTATATTACTATTTTTAATAAATTGTAAACTTTTTTTCAAAATAATATTAATTATTAAAAATAATAAAATCAATTGAAAACTTCCTGAATTTTTTCTATATGTTTCTGAAATGATATAATACTTTGTGAAAATATAAATTTGAATTTGTAATGTAATAATTCTTTTATATATAATAAAAAATTTCAAAATTCGCTAAATGTTAATTTAAAAATATGAATATATGTATGATAATAAATTTTTGAATTTGTAAATTCATATTATATATAGAAAAGTGTACTAATTTTTATAAATCATATATATATATATATATATATATATATATATATCTTATATATGCATATATGCTATTATGAGAGAGAAATACACACACATATATGAATTTGTTAATAAATATATATATATATATAACAACTATTAATGACAAAAATTGATTTTGTACAGTAAACAACATTTGTCTATATATAAATCAAATAGTATAATTAAAAAATTATGCATATAACCAATCTGATTTGTGACAACCACATCTACTTACAAAATCTCACCTAACTAAACATATAGTAGCAATATATTTAAACAGATATGAAAGTGCTCATTATAGGATCATAGAATATAATTTAATTACTGTAATATGAATTAAAATTACCAATTTAATGATGCCTTTTGAATCCACTTTGAAGCAATGACTTCCCTTCCTTTTACTATTCTTGATTCGTCAAATTGCACGTCTGAAATCACCTACCTCTAACTATCGAATGGTATTATTTTCAAGATTTTAAATCTCGGATATCGGTCACGTTTCGTCTCGGCGATTTTAGTGATTCAGTATCATATCGGGGGAAATCTCGGACGAGACGAGTGCATCTCGGATGTCATATCGGATTTACATATTGGACCTTGAAGTTCATCTCGGGACCATATCGGCGTATATTTCAATGTTTCATGTTTTAAGTTAATTTGATTATGCAATAATATTTACATACACTGAAATAAATGAAAATTTAAGCTTACTTGATTTGTAAAATCACACCATATACCATTGTCATCGATTGCTCGAAAGAACATCTATGTCATTTCTATCTGGGACAGTTGGATATACACAATATAAAGAAAGTATGAGTCATGATCATAAGTTAACATATAATGTCACATATATATAACAAGACAAGAGAAAAACAAAAAATCGCATAGAATAGAAAACATGTATGTACATATGTAATACGTACATAAAAGAACATAGAACAAAAGACATGCAGAAGAACAGAACTTTAAATATAATTTCTTAATAAGTTATATATTCTTATACAAAACATGCAAAAAAGTGCATGATGGTCAAATCGAAATAAAATAAAGTTTTGACCATTTATATTTCTAAATCTAGACAAGTATACAGTAGAAAAAAGAGAGTCATTAATATATTTTATAAGTTATACTTCATCGAACTCCAAATCAGATTCCGAAGATGATGAAGTATCTTCATGTGACATCATATCTAATTCATCTTCTTCGTCAAAAAGTGATTTGCGCTTTCTTGATGAACTTTTCCCATGATATGTTTTAGCTTTCTTTTTAGCTCGTTTAGGTCTTTTATACCCCTCATTTCCCATGGCCTTAGAAACTTCTGCCCAAGTTAATCCTTCTCCGGGGAAAACTTCGTCATCTGTATCGTTGTCTGAAAGTGTACCATCAACATTAGATTTTGTAGAGCAACCACCCATTCATCCACCATCCCTTCATGACTACTAGGGGCTAAAAGAGAATCTATTATACTTGTACCAAATTTTGCTTTAAGTTGAGAATTAAATTTGACAAAAACCAAATCTCTAAGTTTATCAGCATGTAGTCTGTTTCGCTTTTTTGTATGCACCTGCAATCATTAGAAAATGATAGACGTTGAATATTTGTGATCTAAATTTCAAATGTTAAGGAGTCTACTCTATTTGATTTCTTGCATTTTTGATATTTATGATCTGACTTCTTTTATATAATTCCAGGTTAATGGTGATTACACAATTATGATATCAAGGTTCAAGAGTGAAAATGGACTAGTGGTAGAGGAAAAAAATTGATAACTCTTGTATATTTAAATGTTGTTCGTTATTTTTGAATGTTGTAATATAAATGTTTTGCAATTTATGTAAATAAAATAAAATAATGTTTACCATCTCAAATGCACTCCATGCTCTCTCACATCCTGATGATCTTGTAGTCAAACTTAAAACTCTTATTGCCATTTTTTCAGCTCCGATGCAGATCCACCATGCATTCTCCACCAAGTAACTAAAAAAGATGCATCATAATGATGGAATCACAATATGAGAAAATAATATTGAGTATCATTTTACAAAACTGGAAACCCAAGCAAGTTATAATTGACAATGGCATTGCATAAACATGCAGACACTATTAATTTGCAGACAAAGCTATATTGTATATCAGGCCATATTCATTAATACATGCAGAGACTATTAATTTGCAAACATAACATTTCTTCTCGACTAACATCTGCAAACTTTAAGGGTATGCCAACTTAATGATATAGAACAAACCAGCATATGCAAACTTTAAGTAGATAAGAAACAAATTAATTAAAGAAATGTACCTGAATTAAACGAAGAACTATTCCTTTGTCTTAAGGCATGCACAGTTCCAAACGTCCCTTCTAGATTGTGATAAATATCCAATTGTTTACTTATATTGTCTTGAGCAACATGATCATTTTTGTACATTTTAAAAAGACAAGAAGAAAACCCATCCATGAAATCTGGTTTGTTCTCTATTTCTTCTCTTTTATTATAATAGTAAACAGGGTTCATATAGTATCCACTCAGATGCAACTCATTTTTCAATTTGTGATTCCATCTTCTATCAATTATTGCGCAAACTGCTATGTATTTCTTTTCCCTATGGTTAAGCGCTTCAGCAATATCATTCTTTGCATTCTCTAAATCACCATAAAGCCACCACATTGAAGGTATATCACCGTCAGCTTTTCGAAGGACATTTACTAACGGTTCAAAAATTTTGAGTGCAAGCTCAACATGTTCCCAAAATGTGGGTGTTAGTCAATGGAAGTTCTATCGAGTTAGAAAACCGTCGAAATATTTCAAATTAAAAATAACCGCAAGCGCACGGTGTACGAATGTAGCACGTGACGAATACGGGTCGATCCGTAGGGAATTGATGATTTTAAAAATCTATTCAATCAAATTAAACCAAAGTCGAGAGTGAATAGTTAGAAATGTAAGAAACTAACAAAAACTAGCAAAAGAAAATGATAAAAATATGAGACTCAAAAGAACAATTTAGAGATAAATCCACTCTCTAGATCATATGAATCAACAAAATGAAGTTATGATCTCTCTTTTCTTTTCATTAGTGTAATTAGTTGATGTGTTTATCATAAGTATGATATATTTGTGCTATTAATTAGCCTAATATAAACCATCAAACTATAACACAACCACTAATATACATTTAACTCTCATGAAATATGACAACAAAGTTGAAATAAAAATCTATTTTAAGCATAGCCTATTAACTATTGTTTAGAAATATAGGCTATCAAATTTCAATTTCAACATTCACTTCTTTGCCATAATCATATTTAGATGAAGAGGCAATTTGTGTTATGTTTGTTTAAGCATAGCTTATTTGTTATGAACAACATAGACTATCAAATTCAAAGCTAAACAACATCATTAAACCACTTCAAGTGTTTCCATTAAAGCACAAAAAGAGAGTATAAACATCAAAATGTTGCATCTACATACTAGAGAGCTTATTACCCCTAAATTATAGGGATTAAACTCTCATATTTGTTATCAAATCAACAAATGTAGAAAGCAACATGAAAGCAAAAAGAAAGGAAAATGAAAGCTAATGGAAAAGACGACTAATCTAATTGCATAAAGGTAAATCTACACTATTACATAAGAAAAGAAGAAGCATGTAAATGAAAGAGAATTAACATTGCATAAAAGAAAAGAAAATTACATGAAATAAAATGGCTAAGTAGCCATAGAAAGAAAGAGAGCTTTGATTTATTTTCTAAACTAAAACTAACTAACTAAGAGGAAGATGGCTACATGAAACATGAGGGGTATTTATACAAGTTAGAAACCCTAATGCATATTTTTGGCGAGTACCCAAAATGCCCTAGGAGGAAGTGTGGTGGCCAAGTTATCATTAGCTTTAATAATCTCCCACATAAATGCACATGAAGCTTTAAATGTCTTTTAGCATGTGCATTAGCCTTTAATTTGTAAATTAGGTAGTGGGTAGGTGGGGTCCTCCATGTTCTTCACTTTGAATTATTTCCATCTTCATTCCTTTGTATTCATTTTGTGCATGCATATTCCTTCATGAACCCACTTGTAATTGAGTGTAATTTCCTACAAAATAATATAAAAATTTCCAATTAAATGTTCTCAAATTAATATATGCACAAAAACGATCATTTTGCCCCTGGATGAAGATGAATATGTGACAATTTCAAATAATATGAATTTTGGTCTAAACAAGTTAAAATACCCAATATGACCATTTATTTAATTTAAAAAGAATAAATATGGTGGTTAAAATATGCACATTTATATGCACATCAAATACCCCCACACTTATCTTTTTATTCGTCCTCGAATAAACTAAAACTAAGGTAAATCCGTTTTCATAGGGAGCACTATTGCATTGAGCGTATGCAACAAGCCGTTAAACCTCTGGGTGTCCCCAGTAGGACGAGTGTTGTCTTGTGAGGGTTTTCAGCGGATACTACCCACAAAATCCAAATGCATGATGAAAATATTTACAAAATGCAAGACTTATTTACAAAGAGATGAATGCAAATTTTTGAAAATATTTACAAATGAAGGATTTATTTTTAAATTGACACAAATAAGTTAAATATAGGTTTTTGTTATTATCTTGAAAATTTATGTCATTTCTCGTCAAAATTTTCAACAAAAATCAAGTTATCATAACAAATAGACAATAGTTTAATTTGTTGTTTCGGTTGATAACAAAGTGTAATTATAAAATGGATCCTTAGTTGATTATCAAAGTTTATCAAAGTGGTATTTTCATTTCTTTTCAATAACAAATCAAATCAAATAAGTAAAAATAGTGCTAGGATTCCAATTGCTTGCTCTCTCATTATTTGCAAGAAAAATTACACACCTAGCTCAGGTAAACTGAGGCCAGATATACCACCCATGCACCGCCTTTCGGGCTTATGTGAGGGGAGTACAGAGCATGGCGAGTGCACACACTTTCATGCATACACTATCGACCATAGCTGGTTTTTATTAAGTCTTTTTTTTTACATGTGTTCCGTACATCATAACCGTGAGGACTTTTAAATGAGTATGAAAGCACATAATCAAAAATTCCAAGTAATCACCCCTGCATAACCGTGAGGACTTTTAAATGAGAGTGAATACTTGGACGTTATTATTTTTTATTTTTATATTTTTTTGAGAGGGAGTTTTGCAAAATCATCTTAGCATCATTTAACTTAGAAGACAAAAAAATGCTATATCCTTTACTTTAAATCAACCACTTTTTAAAACAAAGATTTTCATTTAGGATGTACTTCATAATTAACACGTATGAATCTTCCTATATACTAGTTAAACCATTATTATTTGTAATCAAACTTCAATTTTAATTTTGTTAAGACCAATAAATTTTCAAAAATTTCAATTTAATAAACCAAATCCATATATTTATCTTATAGTGTTTCTTTTAAAAATAAATCGAAAGAAAATTTGTTTTTTGGATATTTTTTTGTGATTTTAAAGCAAAAATAAACCATGAAAAAAAATTTAAGATGAGTCTCCCCCCCACACTTGATTTTGACTATGTCCCCACAATCAACCCAAGTGAAAGGAGAAAAATAAAATAAAAGTCCAATATTTACATGAAAGATTATTATTTACAAGGGATGAGAAAGTATACGGTCAAAAAGTAAATGAAACGGTCTTCTAAAGACCGATCCATTTGTCTCGTCAAATGTGTGAGACACAGTTTAAGCACGAAAAACCAAATCGTAAAAGATTTCGAAGTTGAGTGTGGATTTCGAAAAACGAAAGTCGTTTTATTGAAAATCGTATGAGTTGTTTTATTTTCGATGATTTTTGGGGTTGATAAAACAATTGATTGAAATCGAGTTTATTTTCACCAAATTGAATTCAACAACTCATTTTCAAAAAGTCCAAAGAAATTGTGTTTATTAAATTCGTCTTCCTTTGTTGGATTATCAACAACTTCATTACATGTGTCAAGTTCAAAATCCAAAGTTGTTGTATTTAAATTTTTGAAATCGAGAAAAGGAAAGTCGAATTTTAAATGTGGTTCCACACCCTCAAAAGAATTGAAATCCAACTCAATTACCATGTTTTCAACAACTTCGTTAAGATTATCGTTTTCAGTTTCGAAAGTTGTTATTTGAAAATCATCGATTTGGGTAAAAGGTGGATTATCACTTGACTTGTCCCACGTTGGAATTTGAGTATGTTTATCACATTGATTCAAATATGTTTCGAACACCAAATCCATGTGATCATTGTACATTTCATTCATTTGCTCAACAAAGTCAAATTTGTAATTATTAACGTGAAAATTTTCGATTTGGACTTGTTGAGAACAAGAATTGTCAATTTCGATAAACGGTAGATTATTATTTGATTCTTCGCAAATTGAGATTTGATTATGATTTTCGTGAAATTTTTTGTATTTTTCAAGTAATAAATCCCCGTTAACTTTTTCCATTTGCTCAATAAAGTCAAATTCATGATTATTAGTTTGAAAATTTTCGCTTTGAATTTGTTGATAACAAAAGTTTTCAATTGTATCATGGTCGAGATTATTTCCATTGCCAAAATTATTTACAAATTGGTTCACATTTTCATTTTGATTTTGAAACTCATTTTGGAGTTCAAAATTGAATGGGCATGGGTCATACTCGAAATCGTTTGAATTTTGAAGTGAATCCAAATTTTGATTATTTTGAAAACTTTGATTCGAGTTATCGCACAAATATGAATTACACCACTTATTTATCATTTGATTTTGTTGTGTAGCGATTTCAAGTAAAGATGAAATGCTATTTTCGAGATTTGAGGGTTGCTCATTGTTTTGAAAATTTTGTTGTTCGAAATTTGAATTATTTACACAATAATTGTTGTTAAAATATCCATAAGAATTTGAAGTGAAATTATATGGATTATATTGATTTTCACAACTGTTGTAAAATTCATGTATGTGGGGAAACTTGGACATTTTCAAGAATGTTTTTGTGTTTTTTTTTGTAAAAGAAAAATATTTACAAATGGAATTTATTTTTCAAAGGGGAAATTGATTTTTGTTTTTGAAAAGTTTTTGAAAAGTTTTTTTTTTGGATTTTGGTTTTTCTATTTTTTTTGAAATTTCAAAAAAAGGGGATTTAAAAATTTCAAAGGAAAAGGAATATTTACAATTTTTTTAGTTTTGGATTTTGAATTTTTTTGTTTTTTTTTAAATATGCATGAATTAATGCAACTAAATGAATGCAATGGTTAATTACAAATGATTTATCCTAAGTTAACCCAAAATTGTATAATTACAAATTGTCTTAGATAAACAAGATAGTTCTCGGCCAGGTAACGGACAGGATTTATCGGTGCACCACGAATCACTGTAGCAATGCAGCCGAAGGTTTAGTACCTTCAGAGGAACAACCACTATAATATTTACGAATCACCGTAATATTTATAAATGGTTATTACTCTGCCGTAGCCGAGACACCAAGGAATTAAATTGTTTAAAGAAGACAAATTGCTGATATAAAATTAAGTGTTGTCGATGTCTAATAGTTATTATTAATCCAAATTCTAGGATGAAATGCAAAGCAAAAATTAAACATGTATTAACAATGCAACTACGAATGGATTTTTGTTTTTTGGTTTTTTTTATAAAATGCTAATGCAAGCAAACAACAATGCAATTCTAATAAAACTAGAGATTAAAAAAATTGTTTAATTGCAGGCTAGCAGTTATTTGGCAGCGGTTCCTTCCTCTATCTGCTTTGGCAACTTGAAATAAAAACAAGATATATACAAAAAAAAATTCAATGATAAGACAATCAAATTAACACAAAACAAAACAAGTTTTAAAATTGAAATTTTTTTTAAGACAAAACTAAAACAAAGTAACCAAGACAAATTGAGAAACTCCTTTTTTTTAATGCGAAAACACATCATACAAACTCGCAAACTCAAAGCAAAACACACAACTCAAAACTCAAAAAAAATGACCACCACAAACTCAAAAGGAAACAAAATAAAACCAAAACAAATTCATTATTTTTTTTTAAAAAAGGCCACTTCAGTCAACAACACAAACCCAGCCCAAATAGATAATAATCTCTAACTCAAAATGAACGCACTCATTCATGAAATCAAATTAAACAGCGAAGTCAATACACACAAAAAATAATTGAACGGCGAACGCACTCAATCAGGAAATCAAATTATCAATTCTCGATGCCCACCGTGAGGTAAATGGACTCGATTGCAGGTTCGAGTTGGTGAGGAGTTCGATTTTGGGGAAGATGTCAATTGGAGGACGTGATTTGATTGTAGGTTTCGAATTCCAGATTTCAATTGTGATGGCCGCAGAATTGGGGAGGGCGAATGGGATTGGTGGATCTAGGGACCGAGGAGAGATCTAGGTTCGTGGACGAGTTGCGATTGTTGGAATTTAGGAATTTTGTTCGATTGTGTCAATTGCGATGAGATTTGCTGAGGTGATTGATTTCGATGTTGGTTTGGTTGCTGTGGGGTGTGGTTGGTGGCGACTGCGATGTCAATTAATGCCTTCAAATATGCAGTGTCGTAGGAGAGATAGATGATGAGAATGGAGGGAAAGTGGCTTTATGGAATGTCTGCAGTTTTGGTATGGGAGGATAGGTGCGCAGTTGAAGTTCGATTGGGTGATTCGGTGACGAAGGCGATCTGTTGGAAGTCGCGAGTACACTGTTGAGGCACAGAAGTGGTTAGGGTTTGGATTGAAGTGTCTCTGTGTTGACAATGTTCTAGCAGTACTGATGTAAGTGAAGTGCTGCTAGTTGCGGCGGATTGCGTTGATTATGGAGAAGGCAATTGTGACAGTATTTGTTGAAGCAGTTGTGACAGTATTCTGGAAGATGGTTTTTGCAGAGGCGGGTGGTAGTTTGCAGGTAAGAGGAATGGATTTGCGGGTTGTTGATGATGACTGTGAAAGGAAGTGCGGTTAGGGGTGGTGGTTATGTTATTGAGGAAGTGAAGGTGAAGGCGGTTCTGTTGAATATGAAGGTGATTATTGCTTGGTGGTCAGGGCAGTGAGAGGTTGAACAGGGTTGGAGGAAGTGTGGTCGGGTTGTCGTTGTTCAAGCAGTAGTTTTTTTTTTGGATATGTATCGCACTATGGTTCCAGGCAGTAGGCAGGGGAGTTTCCAGGTAGTTGGAGTGTCGAGGAGGAGGAGGAGTGGAGGAGTTTTAGATTATGGTTGGTTGTTTCACTGATACTGCACAATTTTTTTTCGAAAACAGCAAGCAGGGTATGTTGATGGCTGTTGTATTGGTGAATGGAACAGTGAAGGTGAATATGAGTGAAGTTGAATGTGGAGTTGTAGAAGTGTGGAAGAAGGAGAAGTGGTGGTGAGAAGGCACTGTTTTGCAGTAGTATGAAAGTGGGAGTGGTATGTGCAGGATGTATTGATGATGTTGTTTGGGTTTCAGGAAAATGATTTGTGAAGGAGGTTGATGATGTAAGTTGCTGCAGAAGTGTTGAAGGCTGCAAGTTGAAATTGCAGAGAAATGCAAAGGCAGGGGAAGGAAGGATATGTGCAGGTAGATGAATGTGCACAAGCACAGTGTTGGCTGTGAACAGTAACAAAGAGGTAGCGAGTGATTATTTTTGAAAAACAGTGAATAAAAGCAATGTAAAACAGAAAATGTAAAATGAAAAGCAATAAACTATATAATTTTTTTTTTGAAATTGAGTATGTGTTTTTTTTTTAAATATGGAAATGCAAATGAAAATGCAAAACAACAAGAACACAAGCAAATGCACACAAACACTAAACAAACACAAAACAAAACACACTAAAATCAAACACAAATAATTCAAAGAGTAGAAAATCAAATCAAAGCAAATTCCCCGGCAACGGCGCCAAAATCTTGTTGGTCGACGGAAGTTCTATCGAGTTAGAAAACCGTCGAAATATTTCAAATTAAAAATAACCGCAAGCGTACGGTGTACGAATGTAGCACGTGACGAATACGGGTCGATCCACAGGGAATTGATGATTTTAAAAATCTATTCAATCAAATTAAACCAAAGTCGAGAGTGAATAGTTAGAAATGTAAGAAACTAACAAAAACTAGCAAAAGAAAATGATAAAAATATGAGAGTCAAAAGAACAATTTAGAGATAAATCCACTCTCTAGATCATATAAATCAACAAAATGAAGTTATGATCTCTTTTTTCTTTTCATTTAGTGTAATTAGTTGATGTGTTTATCATAAGTATGATATATTTGTGCTATTAATTAGCTCAATATAAACCATCAAACTATAACACAACCATTAATACACATTTAACTCTGATGAAATATGACAACAAAGTTGAAATAAAAATCTATTTTAAGCATAGCCTATTAACTATTGTTTAGAAATATAGGCTATCAAATTTCAATTTCAACATTCACTTCTTTGCCATAATCATATTTAGATGAAGAGGCAATTTGTGTTATGTTTGTTTAAGCATAGCTTATTTGTTATAAACAACATAGACTATCAAATTCAAAGCTAAACAACATCATTAAACCACTTCAAGTATTTCCATTAAAGCACAAAAAGAGAGTATAAACATCAAAATGTTGCATCTACATACTAGAGAGCTTCATTACCCCTAAATTGTAGGGATTAAGCTCTCATATTTGTTATCAAATCAACAAATGTAGAAAGCAACATGAAAATAAAAAGAAAGGAAAATGAAAGCTAATGGAAAAGACAACTAATCTAATTGCATAAAGGTAAATCTACACTATTACATAAGAAGAGAAGAAGCATGTAAATAAAAGAGAATCAACATTGCATAAAAGAAAAGAAAATTACATGAAATAAAATGGCTAAGTAGCCATGGAAAGAAAGAGAGCTTTGATTTATTTTCTAAACTAAAACTAACTAACTAAGAGGAAGATGGCTACATGAAACATAAGGGGTATTTATACAAGTTAGAAACCCTAATGCATATTTTTGGGGAGTACCCAAAATGCCCTTGGAGGAAGTGTGGTAGCCAAGTTATCATTAGCTTTAATAATCTCCCACTTAAATGTACATGAAGCTTTAAATGTCTTTTAGCATGTGCATTAGCCTTTAATTTGTAAATTAGGTAGTGGGTAGGTGGGGTCCTCCATGTTCTTCACTTTGAATTATTTCCATCTTCATTCCTTTGTATTCATTTTGTGCATGCATATTCCTTCATGAACCCACTTGTAATTGAGTGTAATTTCCTACAAAATAATATAAAAAATTCCAATTAAATGTTCTCAAATTAATATATGCACAAAAATGACAATTTTGCCCATGGATGAAGATGAATATGTGACAATTTCAAATAATATGAATTTTGGTTCAAACAAGTTAAAATACCCAATATGATCATTTATTTAATTTAAAAAGAATAAATATGGTGGTTAAAATATGCACATTTACATGCACATCAGTGGGACTACTTATTATTCGTGTTACCTAAAAGGCAATTAACAATGGGTAAATTACATAAGTACTGACATAAAAAAATAGAAGCAGCATGTCACTGCAATTGCAAACTTGGTCACATGGAAAATAAAAGAACAAATTGCACTGTCATTGTTAGGACGTGAGAACTCAACTACTATCAGTTTTTTTAGTGCAGCAGTTTTATTTAGTGCACAATCAAGTTTTATTTAGTGCACTTTCAATTTTATTTAGTGCAACAGTAAATTTAGTGCACTTTCAAGTTTTATTTAGTGCACTGTCAGTTTTATTTAGTGCAGCAAATGCTAGTAATGATCGGTGCCAGCCCGTACCTTTTTGTTGCCTCACCCAAGTAATATAAAAGTACGGTACATAAATATCAAACTATTTATTATACTATTATACTATGAGATGATCCACATGTATTGTGAAATGTTTCATGCTGCTACAATTTGATATTGATGATAGTATAGTCACACATTTAAAATGTATAAAAGTACTACTATGTTCATGTATAAGCAACTAAAACTTGAGAATTATATGACATGTTTGACATTCAAAATACCATGAGGCCAACAAACCTGCACCATTCTTAGCAATAAATGGCATCAATCGTATAAGGACGTAGATTTGGAAAATGACATGACATATAGTTATACATGGACATGTTTAACTTTATACCATGTTACTACATAGCATATTTTTAATGAAACTATAAACATATTAAACAAAACTTTAAAATTCCACTCTCTACAATTGAGTACAATGAGGTGCTTGCACTCTATTTCAGGTTGTCAATTCAAACTGGTCATGTCTTTTGGTAAAAAAAGAAGAAGATGATGACTAAATTTCTCGTTGTTTTCTCGCCATCTCTCATTGTTCTACTTGTTGGAAAATGACAGAGAGCGCTCATGTTCACTATACAACTAACGCATTTTACAATATAATTAAATTTAGTAACCATGTGCTGCAGCAATAAATTTAGTGCATTGTCAAAGTAATTAAGTAAATTTAGTGCACTTGCAACAATAAATTTAGTACAATGTGCTGCAGCAGTAAATTTAGTGCACTAACCAAAGTAGTTAAGTAAATTTTGTGCACTTGCAACAATAAATTTAGTGCAACAGTATTAATTAGTGCAGCAGTAGTGCAGCAGTAAAACGGGGCAAACGTATTGCAAAATTGCAAAATTACAAAACAAACTTACATACACATATAAAGTGATTACCTTCTTATGCTCCAGTGATTCGGATTGAGAAAACAAACCCCACTCCTCCGATGTGATCATAGTCCTTAACTCCTTTTTTTCGCAAAAAGACTTTCTAATGAAAGAAATGACATAGCGAATCTTGTAAGACCGTGTAGAATTAATTCCCTTTGGTTAGTGCATTTTCTCATAAAATCAAGAATCTTTGTATGTCCATAGATGTAAATGGTAATGCATCTACCATCTAATATTGCGCCTCGAATGTGTTTTATATTTCCAATATCTTTCAACATAAGATTTAAAGTATGAGCCGCACAACTTGTCCAAAATATGTTTGGATAATCTAAAGATAACAATCTAGCGGCCGCCATATTGTTTTATGCATTATCAGTGACAATTTGAACAATATTTTCTTCACCTAATTCTTTGATTCCTTCAATTACAAAATCACAAATGTACATAGCATTGTGTACTTCTCCGGAAGCATTCTTTGAATGCATAAAAATAGTCTTTGAGTTGCAATTCAATACAAAATTCATTATACTTCTACCTCTACGATCCATCCATGCATCAATCATGAGACTACAACCTTGAATTCTACATGCTTCTTTAAAAGGTTTCAAACTTCCATTCATTTTCTCTTTTTCAAGAGGAAGAAACTTTTCACTAACTTCATGCATCGACGGCGCTTTTAAATTAGGACCATATAAACCGATCGCTTGCACCATTTCTTTAAAAGAAGACAAGTTAACAGCATTAAATGATATCCCTGCTTCAAAAAGAAATCTAGCTATGCAACCACAAGTATTATCTCTTTCTTTCTTCTTGATTTCACTAAGAATTGATTGAGTCACACCCTTTGTAGCTTCAGAAGGAGTAGGATATACATATATATATCCATAGGTCCTCTAAAATTTGAGCTGCAAGAAATAGATATTCCAAACCCATGCATAGCATCACCCTAACCAATTGATACATTATTCAAGACCACTTGTCGTTCTAACTCCTTGGCTTCTTTTTTGGATTTGGACATGGTTAATAATTCTATTGCTTTTTGCCTAATTTCAACGGAGACTTTTGAACATGGTTCACAATTTCCTTGCTTACCGGCTACATGTTCTTTTAATCTTGTGATTCCTCCGCTCATCCCTTTATTGCAATATTTGCATTTAGAACTCTTTCCGCCTTTAATTTTGATGCCATGCTCCCAAAATTGATCGCCTTTGCTTTTGAAACTTGTTTCAATTATCAGTGGTGGATTATTTGAAGCATTAGATGATGTATCCATTCTAGAAATGATTCAAATGAGAAAATAACATATCAACATAATTTATAGAAAAAAAACATGATATCAATTTATTTAACATTTACTGAATTACTACAACTAATCTCCACTATTCTAACTGTTCAAATCAGTTCATACAATACTAAAATATGATAAATAATATAATAGAACCATATCCATAGAAGGAAACACTATCCATTTACTAATTGCTTATTGTTTTACAAAGGGGTAAAAAACAAAGTCAAATATATAATAAACTTACTGGTTCCAAAAGTAATAAAATCCGCACAATCAATTACTTCACCTTATTCTTTACAAGCTGGCAATTACAACCAAATTCTTTTCTTTTAAATGTTCCATAGTTTGACTTATCAATTAAATGAATAGGCAAGAACCAGAAGTGCTCATATTTTCAACAAGCAAAATTTAAAAACTAGACTCTATAAGCAAAATTTCCAGAATTTCCTAATATGCTAAGATGCAGGGAATACTTATACTCTAGTGCTGCTAAAGGACTGACTTATCATATGTAAAACATATGCAAGTTAAAGTCTAATATAAAAAGCAAAAAATCAGAATTTTATAACTATTCAATGGTTGCATTGCACAAATTATACTGCAAGATTATATGCTACATCCTTTATATTAGAAGTATCCCTTCATTTAAAAATGTCCCTCATTATAACCTGTCAAATAGAACAAACCCTCTGACAACCAATCAAGTTCACTGCATCAAATAAGAACAAAATCCAGAGTTTATGGAGGTCAAGGATCATGAAATATCCCTAGTAGCTGCATTATTCTTTTCTTTAACAAGAATAACAAGATGACGAGAACCATTGTTTGTACTCGGATCATGCTAATGACTTATGTATAAAACCCTAAAGCCCAAAATTTTCAGAATTGCTCAGTAAGCAAATCTACTGTAAATTATCATGTAAATTCATTTTTGAATTTCATTAAAATAGAAAAACCCTGATTTGCATACCTGTAAGAACTGAAGTAACCAGATTGAGAGAAGATGAAGCTGTAGTCTGTAGACTATCAAAAGTAATCGAGCCAACTGGAAACAATCATGATCGCGAGCGTTGGAATCGATCGAGCAGTCGGAAATTTCATTTTTTTAAGCAGCAGGTATTCGATTTTTTCCAGAAGGGGAGGTCGATTTTTTCCGTAGAGAGAAGGAGTTTAATGTTTTTGATGAGGAACGTGAAATCTGAGAAGTTTAATAAGGAAAAGGGTTGTCTTTTTTTTAAGTTGGGCTGAGATGAGATGGGCCTAGATTTTTATTTGAAAATAAATATCGGGGAAATATCGGGATATCGTTTCTCTACAAATATCGGCCGATATTTGCAAAATTCGACCTATATATTCGAAACGAGATACCAACCGATATCTTATGTTTCGTTTCGCCCATGCCTTCAACCGAGATCTCGGCCGAGATATCGGCTGAGATATCCGATATTTATAACAGTGATTATTTTAATTTGAAATATATTTGAAAATTTTGGAGTGGATTGAGAGCTATGTTTTAGCTAGCAATGTAGACGGTAATCACGACCAAAAAGGTTAGTAATTATTTTTAGATATATATGCACATATATATGTATGTATGATTGTATGTATGTATGTATGTATGTATGTATGTATATAGTTGTAATAGAGAGAAACGAGGAAAACCTTTTTACCCATTCTCACTTTATCTCAACCCATTATCTCCAAACCAATTCCATATGTTTTAGCCACCCCTAGAACTTTCCAAAACCGAAATTTTGCAGCCCTAATGATGGGCCTTAAACCCATTTAAGCCCAAGCCAAAATACTATGCAACTAAATCTAATTTAATCCCTTGTCGATATTATATATCGATCGATATATTTATAACTGTTATAAATATATATAACATTATTTATTTCTTAAATCATATTCAAATTTTATAATTTATATTTCATAAATATTATTTAGTTTAATTAATTTATAACAATTGTAAACTAATTAAATCGTTCGGTCTTAAGGAAATTCATCATTTCGGCCGTGTAACTCTTGGGTGTAAATTTGGTCAGCAATTAACATCGAAGTATTCTAATGTTAACGTTCACGCGTCACTTAGCATGTGGTGTGACATGATGGCCAAATTTATGGCTTACTCATTTTTCGTAAAATCCAATTTTAGTTTAATAAGGGTTACCCGGTTGTGACATTTGTTTACGTCAATTCTCTTCGTCAAAACTATATCATTTTGGACTTACGGAATTTGGTAAGGGTCAAAATTCCAACCTCATCCACATTCAACTTTATAGTCTAAATACAAAGTTCTTGATTCAATAATAACATATATTATTAACTGAAATGCTCCAGCCAGAGACTTTGACTTTGAATTGACTTGAGTTGACTGTGATACTAACCGCATATAATTAAGGAGACGAATCCTCTCTTGAATAGTGCTTCACTTCCAACACTTCCCTTCGACCCAACTATAATCACTCGATGGATGACATGCCATGATTTAGCTATAATCAAAGGAGGGCTTTCATATTGAAGATCTATAGTATTCTTAAGTCGAGAGAATTATGTAAATCAGCCATTTCGATATTTTCTGTTTGACCTTGGTTATATTAACCAACCGAAAACTATCAAGCGAGTCGTTCTATAGTTATCCAATAATTATTAGTATGTAACCCTAGGTGCTTCCAGCAGTCATGAGTAATACACTACCCAAGATTTGGAAAACGTTACGTACTCCAGTCTCAACGGACACATCGATATCCAGTCTTGATGTAGGAACATTTAAAATATTAGTATATTTGTTTCATTGTAATAAATTACTCACGGTTACAACACTTTTATAACTACATCATAAAGTGTATGGATTTTTCTATTAAATATACTTTTAATTAAGTTAATTAATGAATATAATCAGATTATATCAAGTATATAATAGGAAGAAAATACCTTTTATTTCGAACAAGATTGGTCAACGAGTTAGATATATGTAACAAATGATATAATTGCCCCTAGGGCATACCACTAACTCTATCAGAAAGGTTTTAAAGTAAGGTTTCGAAGGGATGGTTCTCCGATGGTTTCGAAGGAGTCGAAAGGTGTGTCCGATTGTTTTAAAAGGGTTGAAGGAAAAGGTTTTTCCAAGGATTTTGAAAGGCAATGTTTAAAGGTTTTAAAAGAAAAATGTCTAAGATTTTAAAGATTTCGGAAGGAAGGGTTTTTAGAAGTTTTGAAAGGGTTTTGAGAATGATTTCGAAAGGAAGGTTTTGGCCTTTTGTCCTACATAAAAGAAAGGGTTTCACTTGGTTTCGAAAGGGGTACTTTCAACGGTTTCAAAATGTGTACTTTTAATATATTCGAAGGGGGGACTTTCAAATGTTAAATGTTTTCATCAACTAAGATTTGACTAAAGTGTATATAACATGGCAATGTGATTTTGAGTAAAGCATAGAGATTATGTATTTTCTTTATTGATTTTGATTTAAAAGGTTTGCAATGAAAATTTTGGGAAGATATCCCTAAGTAAAATGACTCAAGTATTAGAACACCAGATGAGAATGATATAGGGTCACGCTCTACATATTAACTATTAGCCCCAGCTAATTTTATCCAAAATTCCAGTGTGTAGGGCTTTGTCACAAGTAAGACTAAAATTATAGACATACAGAAAGGAATATATGTTTGTATACAGATAGGTTATTGGTGATCCCGCAAAACCATTAGGATCGGGTGATCTTGGAAGAGGATAAGTTAAGGACAGACCGTCTAGAAGAGAAGTGTTTAACATATAGTTAAGGATAGAACGTCCAAACGAAGTGGAGTGTCTAACAGATATTAGATAAATTTTGATATATTGTATGGTGGCTCGAGTAAGCCAAAGGTTAATAGTTAGCCAAATAAAACTAAAGTGTTTGAACAGATGGTTCAATTATTACTTGATATGTATGTTTACATAATGATGATTTGTAGCACTTTGACCAGTTTTGGTTGCAGGAAAGATTTGCAAACGGTATGGTTTAAAGGAATGTTAGTGGGGGAAAACCTACCCTGCTTTTTGGCACGATCTCACTTAACATAAATAACAGAGATGAACAATATTATTCACACCAAGCTTTATGTCCGACTCAAAATTTTTGTTTCCCCTTAAACTTTCGAGTACTCAAAATTAATTTGAGTAGGCTGAGGGTTGAGGTTTTTAGATTTTCATAGTTTTAGCGAATAAAGCTTTCGGAGATGAGCAGGTGGCTGATGGATAGCTAAATTAGGAACTATGGATTATTTTGTTTTGATCCGCTATGTATTACGCCAAATATGACTATATTGCTTTGATCATCCAAGGGGCCATTGTCATATGTCTCTCTTGGCGTATTATAGTAAATTATATTTGATCATTGCCTTGGAAACATTTTGGGATTATGTAACTTGGATATGAATATTGCTTTGAAATGTAATCAGCAAGATGTATTTTTTGAAATTTGTGATTTCGTTCATATTCAAGTGCTTCTGATATTATGGATACCATTAGCATTAACGTATTTTGTCACCAGAAGTTAATGCTATAGATGACTGCAGCATGTAGCACTTAGTTTTGGTCTCTAGATACGTGATTTTTCAACTTGGTATCATAGCGTAGGTTAATGAAAAACTTTAACTAAAAATGATTTTGAAAACATAAACCTAAAGAATTAGAGTAAGATTTGGGGTATGTGACAATGCATAGAAATGTACTTGTTTTTGTTATATATAAGTGTACGCTTTATCTCTAGTCTTTGATCTTTGTTAGGTTATTCTTCGGTATCTCAAGAGATTTGAATACAGATATGGAAGGTATAAGAGGAAGAATCAACCCATAAGGGAAAGGCACAGATGGGAATGCCAGGCCTAATGCAAGGAGAGGTCAAGGTCAGGCACAAACATAGAATGTGGGTGTCGGAGTCCCGTAGCTTAGAAAGGAAGCTATGTATTAGTTCTTCATGAGCATGGTGTAGGCAGGTGTTGCAACTGGAGTAGTATGAGGAGTTCTTAAAAGTCCCAGTTGTTCACGACTATGCTAAATTGAGTAGAGACTACACTAAGCACGGTGGGAAGCCATTTATTGGAACCAAGGATACTATTGAGGTAAAGAACTGGTTGTTGCACCACGAAAGGATTTTTGCTGACCTGAGGCTCAATGATGAGCAGAAGAGGAGGTTGTTAGTCCGTGAGATGATGGTTTTGATGACAACAACCTAAGAATAGATTATAAAATATAAATACTAACATTATAAGTTTAGATATATATATATATATATATGTAGGATTTAACCATGCAGGTACTAAGAATGAGGACTGTACAGTATAGAGATTCAAGATATCAAGATAAAATATCAAGATAGAAGACACATGAGTATCGAGACTATCAAGAGTTCAAGATTTCAAGGATAAGTATTTTTTATTATTATTAGGAATTTTTGTTAAAACTCATAGAAAAAAACTGGCATCTTAAAATCCAATTTATTCGTGGAATGGAATCCACTTCGAACCTGTTAAAGGGATGGAACCCTAAGTAGGATGGAACCTACGAAAAATCTAGCGGAACATTGTTTTGTATCCGCTAACTTTTATTCAAAATGATTTTTTTCAAAGCTACATCCTGTTTTCAAAACTTTACTTTTAAAAGATTCAAAACCCTCGATCCTGATTTTAAATAATTTTAGCCTCAAAAACATCTTTATTTTCAAAGTCCAATTACTCCTGGTTTTAAACTATCTTTTTAAATAATATATTTAACTTTTAAATATTTATACTTAGATTTAAAAATAAAATTATAGTTAAATTCTATATATATATTTCTTTATATTTACTTATGAATTTCAACTATAGTCAAGTATATTTATAAAGTTCAAAATAGTTTTAATATAAGATAAATGTTATTTTCAAAGAAATTCAAAACATCATAAAATGCTTTGGGATGTCGACATGCCTATGGGTACCATGTCGACATGGTGACAGTTTGATTCAAAAATTCAAATTTCAAAAGAAGCGTCTATTCGCCATAACTCTTCATGAATGGTCATGGTTGTTGTTCTTCTATAAATAGGGGTCAGTTTCAACGAATTTTTAATCATTTTTTTCTGGTTTTCACTCCTCTTCTTCTGCCTCATTTCTTAATACATATTCTTATCATTACTCTGTCGAAATCAACATTGAATCATACTCGATTACTTCTAGTTTACTTCTCTATCACTATCTCTACAAGATTCTCAGTGCTATTTAGAGTTATTGTAACGACCCAGAATTTTTAGAAATTAAAATTTAAATATTTAATTAATTTTAAATATTTATAAGTGAATTTTTAAGTCAAATAAATTTTATTTTGAATTATTGGATTTAATTGGATTTTTAAATCGATAATTTAATATGTTAAATTATGAAAATAATTGAAAATTGAGTTAAATATGATTGAAAATAATTTGTAAAATTTTATTTTATCATATGGAAGTTAGAATGACATTTTAGAACTTTTAAAATCGAATTAAAAGTTAATTTGTGAAAATTGAATATTTTAATATTTAATAATCGACTGTAAAATAGCCAATTTTTGAACAGTCTCAGAATTGAACGAAACCAGTTTCATTGGATCCGTAATAGTTAGTTATTACCGGATTTCAAATTTCGTGTCAATCGGAGTTATCGTTTGAGCATGGCAGCTCGAAACGCATCGATTTATTTTTAATTTAAATTTGGCGAGCTAAAATAGCCATTTTTCAAAAAGTCTCGGATTTCGACGAAACCAGTTTCATCGGATCCGTAATGTGATATTATTGTAAGGTTTCAAATTTCAAGTCAATTGGATTTACGGTTTGTCCGTTACGAATTAAAACGCCTAGAAATCGACTTAAATCGGTTTAATTCAAATTGAGCGTTTATAGCCATAACTCGCACATACTTCCGAATTAGCTTCCGAAACCTATTCCATTGTGTCCGGAACGCGGGGTAAACCCTAGAAACGCTGGTTACGGCGCGTAAATCGGAGTTCGGAATTTACGGATGAATAGTGTCGAACGAAACTCTATAAATATACCCACAACCTTCATAATTTTATAAAAAAAAAAATAACAAAACCCTAATTTTTTAACCTAGCCGCCACTTATACAATGCACGGCCAGAAATCACTCTCACTTCTTCCTCAACCTCTCTCAATCCGTAAAGAATTACGCGAAGTGTTCAACACGGAAGTCGTAGAGCACGACGAGAGCTTCGATTCCATACGGTGATGATCAGAAATGGTGTAACGGAGAGGGAGCTATGGGGGGCCGTTCTCTACAGGTCACGCACGTGTTTCTAGGAGGTTGGGGGGGCCGAGTTCCAAGGTGTTGAGGCCGAGCATGGTGGTGGAGTAGGGCTATGCAATGGAGCTCCCTGATCGTGTTCTAGGTGAATGTGTTGGTAGCTAAAATTAACCCTAGTATTAAGGTGTTTGGGTTCATATGCGTGCTCGGCCTGGAGGATATACGTGAGGGAGATGAAGCTAATGCACGGCCTGATGAGGGGGGGAAGCAAATCTAACGGCCCATGTTAGTTTGGTTTAAAAATTATAAAATTTAAGTTGTAATTATTAAGTTTAAATACGTGTAAACTTCAATAATTCATAACTTTTTCATACGAGGTCGAAAAATTACGAAACCAGTTGCGTTGGAATCGTATGGACGAGCACTACGCAATGGAGTTGGTTTGGAGTCGTTTGGAGTTAGTGAGAATTTTGGGTAAAATTAAACGTCCGTTTAATTTTATTCGAAATAAAAGCTAAAATGGAAAATAAAATCAAGGTGAGAACTTCTCACTCAATCGAATCAGTTTCGATTTTATTTTAAATAGTTAGATTTAAAATATTTGAATGCATGTTTGAATGTCGATTGATATTTATTGATTGTTAAAATAGACATTATACGCCGTTAGTAAGCAGATGTTATTTATTAAAAACATATACCGCGAATATTTCATAAACAGTGAAATTGGTATTATATATATAATATCAATATATATATATATATATATTGGCATATGTATATATTGGAGTTGATTGATTTCCCGCATTTTTTGTTTAGCGGATGAGACCCTATTACGCCGTTATTAAGCGGATAATATTTAATAAGAACATATACCGCGATAATTTCGCACTGGAGCGAAATTGGTATTGTGCTAATGTTTGTGGATGCAGGAAAACAGGTTGGAGGGATCCAACTGGATTCCTCAACAGTTTTTATTTAATTTCAGATATTTTGATATTTGATGGATTATCATATTGATATATGATATCGTTGTTTGTCGTGATTGACTATTTGGTGTGTAGCATCATTGGACCCAGATTTTGGGATTTTAAAATGATTTTTAAAGTGATTTTTGAGAATATATAATATTTTGGAATTGATTCATTTTAAATAAATAAACGTTATAATTTTTAAGTTATAAAAATTATGATTTTTGAGAAATATAGTTAAAAACTGATTTTTGAGAATATGATGCTATTGAGTTTATAAAATAGTTAAATCGAGATATTTTAGAATTATTGTGAAAAGTTTAAATATAGAATTTATGAAATTTAATTATTTTATGAATCGAAATGATGAAATTATAAAGGAATTTAAAGATGTTTTAAAGAATAATATAAATTGATTTATATTAAGAGATTTATAAATGGATATTTATAAATTGAAATATTGACATTATAAAACGAGTTTTTATAAATGTTTGAATGAAGTGAAAATGAATTTCATAATTGAATGAAATTTATAGAATTATAAACGGTGAGATTATAAATGGAATTTTATAAACAGTAGGTTTATAAAATTTATAAAGTCATTAAAAGAATGGTTTTGGATAAATAATTGAATCTTATAAGTTATAAGATTTATAATTATGAAGTTCAAAGGAACGATTTTTGTAAAGTAATTGTTTTATAAGTATTTAACTTATAATATGAACTTTTAGTTTATAATTGAGTTATAAACTGGAATAGGTTAATAAAAGAATTTATAAAAAGGAAGTTTTTATAAATAAATAGAAATGGAATTTATAAACGTTGTTTATAAATTCGCAAACAACTTATTTCGATAAGTTAATTGTTGAAAACTATAAATGGAGTTATATTCACATTTTTGAATAGTGAATAATCCTTTGAATTAAAATGAATAAAAGGATGAAATTGTTAACGTAGTATATTCACGTTTTTGAATAGTGAATAAGATGTTAAAGAAATTGTTTTGAATGTGATATTGAAATAGAATTAAAACGATCGAACAATGTTTTAAAATGTGTTGAGATTCGAAACCATAGATTTCAACATGTATTGTTGAAATAAACGTTTTCGAGAAATAAAAGGAAATGATGGACTATAACATTGTTGTTATAGTAAATGATTTCCGAAAGGAAATGTTTCGTATAGTATTGGGGTTTATATATCTATTTTAAATTTCGAATCCCTATACTAGTGATTTTGGGTTGTCGTAACGATGTTTTACGCAACATTCGTTTTGGCCCAAATAAATATGTTGAAGAGAATGATTTCCTTAATAGAATGAAATATATACTTAATTTCGATTGAAGTATATTGAATATTTTCCAAGTGTTGAAAATAAATAAAAATTGTGAATTACTTATGAATAAATAAATATGGAAATGTTTTCCAATATAAAGTGAATATTTTGAGAATTTATCTTTTTGAAGATAAATTGAAAAGATAAATTGAAAATGGATAATTGAAAACGTATATCAATAGATATTGTGAAATGTAAATTCACTAAGGAATTTATAAAGGAAGTGGAATTTGTTTAAAAATAAATATTGATTTATTTTTGAAGTATGAAATAATATATCTTGTAAAGATATTTTTGGAAAATAAATAATTTGGAAAATTATTTGGAATCTGGTGATGTGTGCATATCCAGTGATAGTTCAATAACCGACTATCAATATTTCCCTTTGAATGGGTAATTGATGTGATTTGTTTGAATGTGAATGCTACACTTATTTTTGAATAAGCGCTCACTATTCGGGTTAACCGGGAAAGGACCATGGGGTCGTATAACCCATTCCGAATATGTGATACGTCGTTATGAATTGCATTGAAGATCGGTGTTGAAGACCCGGTATTTGCGAGAGCGATAGGATGACCTGTCGATTTACTCTGCACCGAGTAGCTACGGTATAGAGTTCTCCATATGTGATGGTGAATCCGATCAGGATTGTGAATATCCGGATTGCAAGGACTTCTTTGTAAGTGCCTTCGGTTTTGTTCGAGCCCGGAACAGACTTGTATGGATTGTGTGTCTGACATTACAAGTTGAGATATAAAGCCGATTTCATTCAAATATATTTCTGTTGGTGGCGGAGAATTTATTCTTTTAGCTTAACACCCTTCTCTGAGACGTACGAGCTCAGAGGTTATATAGTTGAAGTTATCAGCGATATATTCCCAATTTGGTAATGTGACATGCTGAGTGATGCTGTAAATGATCATCGTGTTGATTATTGTGATAGGATCATTTATTTGATCGTCTATCTTAGTGATCATTGTGTTGATCATTTGTTGACCCAAAGCATGGCTTTTGTATAAAGTATGTTTTTGTGGACGTGACTTCGTCGAACCTCACACCCCGGAAATGGTCAAAACAGGAAAGATGCGGCAAGGTTATGAGGGGTAGCACCCTTTAGGGTATGTACATTTCCTTCTGGATAGAGGTTGTATCATGGTATGGAGCCCAGATATTTAACCTATGTGGTTACTACGAATTTATTACTTTGTGGTTGTTGGCTTTCGGGATCCCGTGAGAAAGGTCGTTTACGATCGGGGAATGGCGTGCTCGTGTCAGTAGTTACCCAGTTAGGGGTAACCCGGCCTTGTGTTGGCAGAGTTCCGGTTTGGTTCTCGGGGATCTCTTTCCAGAGGCATTCTCATGTGGCAATGGGAAGTTCCTTGGCCTGACCATTTGTTGGAAATCCAAAGAAACAATACGTGACTTGTACGGTTTTAGTTGTATAACCTGCTATGGAATGTGGCGGTAACCTGCTATTGAACATAGTTAGCTATAGTAGGCATAGTTTGGAATGTCTATGCTGGCTAAGATTTATATTCTACTTTCGAAATAAATTTTTCCTACACTATGCACTAATAATAATATGAAATGTTCCTTTTAATGCGTATCAAGCATCTTTGGCTATCATAAGGAGAAATCTCCTCCGATTCTGCGTTTGCATGTGTGTGTGTGCGGGAGGCCTTATGGTAGTCTCATTTTTAAAAGCATTGCGAAGTGAAATAAAAATATTCTTCTATTTTGATTTTAAAGATAAATAAACTGTTTTGAGTTCTCACACCAGTCTTGTTAAGCTTTGGGCTATGTGATGGGGGGTTCTCGCTTCGCGGTTAGGTGGCGAACGGGAGACTCTTACTCCCACACATCCTCTTTTAGGGGGTTGGTTAGGTGTAACCTGAGACAGTCGAGAGGCTGGCCGTAAAAGCAAGTTTGGGATACCAGTGTAAGCCACGGTGGGGCTGGGATGGTTGAAAAGCCTACCGGTTGTGACCACTAGTCGTTACATTTGGTATCGGAGCTTATGGTTAAGCGACAACCATGGTTCTGTTGGGTATAATTCATTAGAGATAGAGTCAGTAGTACTCTAGAATGAATTTGAGTGTAATAATAGCTATGAGAGCGTATTTGATAGTGAATATATAAAATTGTTTTATATTGTGATGATTGGTTTGTTGAGTGGTATATGAACCTTCGTCGGCGCAGCTTCGAAACTGAATCGAAGGGGTTTCTAAACACTTGAATAGAACAATTCGGCACAATATTGATTTTAAATTGGGTAAATGAAATAATTTTACCTTGAGTATATTTTATATATAAAGAAATAATTTTTTAGAATTATTAAAGTGTATATAAGCAGATTGTTTAGTTGTTTGAATAATCTAAATAAAAGAATAATTGTATAAGCAAAAGAATTATAAGAATTGAATTATAATTAAAGTGATTTACAATTGTGAAATAAACTTATATATATATAAGAAGTGAAACTAATGAATATATTTATGAATATGAGTAGTAAATAAAAAAAAATGAATTAAATAAATTGGATTAAAGGATTGAATGTAAATCAATTGAATGTAAATTTAGTTGATATGAGATAATGAATGAAAGTGTTAATTCATTAAAATCTAATGTTATTTGGAAGTTGAATAGTTGAATAAAAATCAATTAAATTAAACCAATTGTAAGCAAAGGAATTTGATTGTGATAAATATACATTGATTGTTGTATGATTGTTAGTTGATTGTATATAATTCATTAAGTATTAATGAAATTTAAAGCTATGTAATTGAATTCAAATTAGAAGTAAATAAATTTGAATAGAATTGAATTTGAATTAGAAGTGAACCAACTTGAATATGAATTAGTGAATATAAACTAATTGAAAATGAATGTTAGTAAGAACATCCACTATTAATGAATCAAATATGATTTAAATTGAAAACCTATTTCATTGAATATTAATGAGAATATAAATGAATATATATTGATTATGAATTTGTTGAATGCTAGTTGGTTGATGTTTGAATATGTTGCTTTACTACATGTGCTATGTTGACATATAAGTGGTTATGTTGCTATATGTTATATATTGAGATTATTGTCATATATGCATGTTCTCATGTTGTTTGTTGAGTGATTAGTAGGTGCGGATCGCGTTTGCTTCGCATTTGGAGCTCGCTTTTGCGCTATATTAGCCGTATATGCTCGCTAATAAAAAAAATAAGGTACATATCTCGGATTAAATATCGTACTTTTACACTTTTTTCCCTTCGGGATGCCTCATTACTTGATGAGATGTATATTTGTGATATATATACTGTCATTTTTTTTTCGGATCGAGCCGCGCAAAGGAGACTATGACAAATTTTTCCGAAAATTTAAGGCGTTAGAAAAATTTTGAGAAAATTGGGAAAATTTTGAAAAACTTTAACTTTGATTTTGGAATTAAAAGTTAAACAATAGTAGTTGTTTTTGAAAGGATAACGAAGTATGATTTGAAAACTTAGTAAAGTTATTGTAAGAAGTTTAACTATGAATTTTGGGAAAATTAATAAATTATGTAACTTTTCTTACTTAATAATTTCGAGGACGAAATTCTTTTAAGTGGGGAAGATTGTAACGACCCAGAATTTTTAGAAATTAAAATTTGAATATTTAATTAATTTTAAATATTTATAAGTGAATTTTTAAGTCAAATAAATTTTATTTTGAATTATTGGATTTAATTGGATTTTTAAATCGATAATTTAATATGTTAAATTATGGAAATAATTGAAAATTGAGTTAAATATGATTGAAAATAATTTGTAAAATTTTATTTTATCATATGGAAGTTAGAATGACATTTTAGAACTTTTAAAATCGAATTAAAAGTTAATTTGTGAAAATTGAATATTTTAATATTTAATAATCGACTGTAAAATAGCCAATTTTTGAACAGTCTCAGAATTGAACGAAACCAGTTTCATTGGATCCATAATAGTTAGTTATTACCGGATTTCAAATTTCGTGTCAATCGGAGTTATCGTTTGAGCGTGGCAGCTCGAAACGCATCGATTTATTTTTAATTTTAATTTGGCGAGCTAAAATAGCCATTTTTCAAAAAGTCTCGGATTTCGACGAAACCAGTTTCATCGGATCCGTAATGTGATATTATTGTAAGGTTTCAAATTTCAAGTCAATTGGATTTACGGTTTGTCCGTTACGAATTAAAACGCCTAGAAATCGACTTAAATCGGTTTAATTCAAATTGAGCGTTTATAGCCATAACTCGCACATACTTCCGAATTAGCTTCCGAAACCTGTTCCATTGTGTCCGGAACGCGGGGTAAACCCTAGAAACGCTGGTTACGGCGCGTAAATCGGAGTTCGGAATTTCCGGATGAATAGTGTCGAACGAAACTCTATAAATATACCCACAACCTTCATAATTTTATAAAAAAAAATAACAAAACCCTAATTTTTTAACCTAGCCGCCACTTATACAATGCACGGCCAGAAATCACTCTCACTTCTTCCTCAACCTCTCTCAATCCGTAAAGAATTACGCGAAGTGTTCAACACGGAAGTCGTAGAGCACGACGAGAGCTTCGATTCCATACAGTGATGATCGGAAATGGTGTAACGGAGAGGGAGCTATGGGGGGCCGTTCTCTACAGGTCACGCACGTGTTTCTAGGAGGTTGGGGGGGCCGAGTTCCAAGGTGTTGAGGCCGAGCATGGTGGTGGAGTAGGGCTATGCAATGGAGCTCCCTGATCGTGTTCTAGGTGAATGTGTTGGTAGCTAAAATTAACCCTAGTATTAAGGTGTTTGGGTTCATATGCGTGCTCGGCCTGGAGGATATACGTGAGGGAGATGAAGCTAATGCACGGCCTGATGAGGGGGGGAAGCAAATCTAACGGCCCATGTTAGTTTGGTTTAAAAATTATAAAATTTAAGTTGTAATTATTAAGTTTAAATACGTGTAAACTTCAATAATTCATAACTTTTTCATACGAGGTCGAAAAATTACGAAACCAGTTGCGTTGGAATCGTATGGACGAGCACTACGCAATGGAGTTGGTTTGGAGTCGTTTGGAGTTAGTGAGAATTTTGGGTAAAATTAAACGTCCGTTTAATTTTATTCGAAATAAAAGCAAAAATGGAAAATAAAATCAAGGTGAGAACTTCTCACTCAATCGAATCAGTTTCGATTTTATTTTAAATAGTTAGATTTAAAATATTTGAATGCATGTTTGAATGTCGATTGATATTTGTTGATTGTTAAAATAGACATTATACGCCGTTAGTAAGCGGATGTTATTTATTAAAAACATATACCGCGAATATTTCATAAACAGTGAAATTGGTATTATATATATAATATCAATATATATATATATTGGCATATGTATATATTGGAGTTGATTGATTTCCCGCATTTTTTGTTTAGCGGATGAGACCCTATTACGCCGTTATTAAGCGGATAATATTTAATAAGAACATATACCGCGATAATTTCGTACTGGAGCGAAATTAGTATTGTGCTAATGTTTGTGGATGCAGGAAAACAGGTTGGAGGGATCCAACTGGATTCCTCAACAGTTTTTATTTAATTTCAGATATTTTGATATTTGATGGATTATCATATTGATATATGATATCGTTGTTTGTCGTGATTGACTATTTGGTGTGTAGCATCATTGGACCCAGATTTTGGGATTTTAAAATGATTTTTAAAGTGATTTTTGAGAATATATAATATTTTGGAATTGATTCATTTTAAATAAATAAACGTTATAATTTTTAAGTTATAAAAATTATGATTTTTGAGAAATATAGTTAAAAACTGATTTTTGAGAATATGATGCTATTGAGTTTATAAAATAGTTAAATCGAGATATTTTAGAATTATTGTGAAAAGTTTAAATATAGAATTTATGAAATTTAATTATTTTATGAATCGAAATGATGAAATTATAAAGGAATTTAAAGATGTTTTAAAGAATAATATAAATTGATTTATATTAAGAGATTTATAAATGGATATTTATAAATTGAAATATTGACATTATAAAACGAGTTTTTATAAATGTTTGAATGAAGTGAAAATGAATTTCATAATTGAATGAAATTTATAGAATTATAAACGGTGAGATTATAAATGGAATTTTATAAACAGTAGGTTTATAAAATTTATAAAGTCATTAAAAGAATGGTTTTGGATAAATAATTGAATCTTATAAGTTATAAGATTTATAATTATGAAGTTCAAAGGAACGATTTTTGTAAAGTAATTGTTTTATAAGTATTTAACTTATAATATGAACTTTTAGTTTATAATTGAGTTATAAACTGGAATAGGTTAATAAAAGAATTTATAAAAAGGAAGTTTTTATAAATAAATAGAAATGGAATTTATAAACGTTGTTTATAAATTCGCAAACAACTTATTTCGATAAGTTAATTGTTGAAAACTATGAATGGAGTTATATTCACATTTTTGAATAGTGAATAATCCTTTGAATTAAAATGAATAAAAGGATGAAATTGTTAACGTAGTATATTCACGTTTTTGAATAGTGAATAAGATGTTAAAGAAATTGTTTTGAATGTGATATTGAAATAGAATTAAAACGATCGAACAATGTTTTAAAATGTGTTGAGATTCGAAACCATAGATTTCAACATGTATTGTTGAAATAAACGTTTTCGAGAAATAAAAGGAAATGATGGACTATAACATTGTTGTTATAGTAAATGATTTCCGAAAGGAAATGTTTCGTATAGTATTGGGGTTTATATATCTATTTTAAATTTCGAATCCCTATACTAGTGATTTTGGGTTGTCGTAACGATGTTTTACGCAACATTCGTTTTGGCCCAAATAAATATGTTGAAGAGAATGATTTCCTTAATAGAATGAAATATATACTTAATTTCGATTGAAGTATATTGAATATTTTCCAAGTGTTGAAAATAAATAAAAATTGTGAATTACTTATGAATAAATAAATATGGAAATGTTTTCCAATATAAAGTGAATATTTTGAGAATTTATCTTTTTGAAGATAAATTGAAAAGATAAATTGAAAATGGATAATTGAAAACGTATATCAATAGATATTGTGAAATGTAAATTCACTAAGGAATTTATAAAGGAAGTGGAATTTGTTTAAAAATAAATATTGATTTATTTTTGAAGTATGAAATAATATATCTTGTAAAGATATTTTTGGAAAATAAATAATTTGGAAAATTATTTGGAATCTGGTGATGTGTGCATATCCAGTGATAGTTCAATAACCGACTATCAATATTTCCCTTTGAATGGGTAATTGATGTGATTTGTTTGAATGTGAATGCTACACTTATTTTTGAATAAGCGCTCACTATTCGGGTTAACCGGGAAAGGACCATGGGGTCGTATAACCCATTCCGAATATGTGATACGTCGTTATGAATTGCATTGAAGATCGGTGTTGAAGACCCGGTATTTGCGAGAGCGATAGGATGACCTGTCGATTTACTCTGCACCGAGTAGCTACGGTATAGAGTTCTCCATATGTGATGGTGAATCCGATCAGGATTGTGAATATCCGGATTGCAAGGACTTCTTTGTAAGTGCCTTCGGTTTTGTTCGAGCCCGGAACAGACTTGTATGGATTGTGTGTCTGACATTACAAGTTGAGATATAAAGCCGATTTCATTCAAATATATTTCTGTTGGTGGCGGAGAATTTATTCTTTTAGCTTAACACCCTTCTCTGAGACGTACGAGCTCAGAGGTTATATAGTTGAAGTTATCAGCGATATATTCCCAATTTGGTAATGTGACATGCTGAGTGATGCTGTAAATGATCATCGTGTTGATTATTGTGATAGGATCATTTATTTGATCGTCTATCTTAGTGATCATTGTGTTGATCATTTGTTGACCCAAAGCATGGCTTTTGTATAAAGTATGTTTTTGTGGACGTGACTTCGTCGAACCTCACACCCCGGAAATGGTCAAAACAGGAAAGATGCGGCAAGGTTATGAGGGGTAGCACCCTTTAGGGTATGTACATTTCCTTCTGGATAGAGGTTGTATCATGGTATGGAGCCTAGATATTTAACCTATGTGGTTACTACGAATTTATTACTTTGTGGTTGTTGGCTTTTGGGATCCCGTGAGAAAGGTCGTTTACGATCGGGGAATGGCGTGCTCGTGTCAGTAGTTACCCAGTTAGGGGTAACCCGGCCTTGTGTTGGCAGAGTTCCGGTTTGGTTCTCAGGGATGTCTTTCCAGAGGCATTCTCATGTGGCAATGGGAAGTTCCTTGGCCTGACCATTTGTTGGAAATCCAAAGAAACAATACGTGACTTGTACGGTTTTAGTTGTATAACCTGCTATGGAATGTGGCGGTAACCTGCTATTGAACATAGTTAGCTATAGTAGGCATAGTTCGGAATGTCTATGCTGGCTAAGATTTATATTCTACTTTCGAAATAAATTTTTCCTACACTATGCACTAATAATAATATGAAATGTTCCTTTTAATGCGTATCAAGCATCTTTGGCTATCATAAGGAGAAATCTCCTCCGATTCTGCGTTTGCATGTGTGTGTGTGCGGGAGGCCTTATGGTAGTCTCATTTTTAAAAGCATTGCGAAGTGAAATAAAAATATTCTTCTATTTTGATTTTAAAGATAAATAAACTGTTTTGAGTTCTCACACCAGTCTTGTTAAGCTTTGGGCTATGTGATGGGGGGTTCTCGCTTCGCGGTTAGGTGGCGAACGGGAGACTCTTACTCCCACACATCCTCTTTTAGGGGGTTGGTTAGGTGTAACCTGAGACAGTCGAGAGGCTGGCCGTAAAAGCAAGTTTGGGATACCAGTGTAAGCCACGGTGGGGCTGGGATGGTTGAAAAGCCTACCGGTTGTGACTGCTGTCGACGGTTGAAAAGCCTAGATCTTTACAGTTATAGACTTCTTTGTAATCTATTAAGTGAGAAAATGTGTGATTATAGCCTTGGAAATCAATCAAAAGGGAAAAGGTGTGATTATAGCCTTGGTAAATCAATTGGGTAAACTTGTGGCTTGGAAATCAAGTATGTCTACCCAGAGGATCGAAATTCTGGAGGATGCGCCTCGTAGCCTTGAAACCGAGGGTGTAATGGTACAATTGCTTTTGAAAGGAAATACGTACTTGTGTTGCGGGACTGGATGTAGGGTAACTCCGAACCAGTATAAAATCTAGTATGTTCTTTCCTTTACTGCTTTTATTTTATTTCTGCATCTGTGATTGTTTCTGTGATCATATCTGTGTCTGTATATTGCATACTTTTGTGTTAAATTAACACAAATTGAAAAAGATTTAGTAATTCTTTATTAACACTATTCACCCCTCCCCTCAAGTGTTAATCTTAGCTTTAAGATCCGTAATCCGCATTTCTCACAATTGGTATTAGAGCAAGGTTTTCAAAGTTCCATAATCTGATTTTTGAAAAGTTTTCAAAATGGCTACCAACACTGGTACTGTTATTAACACTAGTATCCCCGTCACTAGTTCATTTATAGAGGGCCAGTCTACTGTCAGACCACCACTTTTTAATGGCAGTAACTATGCATATTAGGCATGTAGGATGAAAATATATTTACAATCTATAGGATTAGACACTTGGAATATCACACAAACTGAATATTCTGAACCCATAATTGATTTTGCACAGCGGACTGCTGAGCAAAAGACTGTTGCACAAAATAATTCTAAGGCAAGGAATATTCTGTTTTTTTCACTAGATAAAAATGAATTCAATAGAGTATCAGTTTGTAAGTCTGCATATGAAATCTTGAAAACTTTGCAAGTTACTCACGAAGGAACAAGCAAAGTTAAACAGACCAAAATTTCCATGCTCACAAATCAGTTTCAATTATTTAAAATGAATGCTAATGAGTCTATTTCAGATATGTATAGTAGATTTAGGATATTGTGCATTCTCTAATATCTTTGGGGAAGGAATTTTATGAAGAAGATCAAGTCATAAAAAATTTAAATTCTCTAACTCCAGAATGGGATCAAAAGACACTTGCGATCGAAGAGGCAAATGACATCAGTATTTTGAAGATACAAGAATTAATCGAAAATCTAATGTCGTATGAAGTTCAAATGATCAGGAGAAGAGAAAGTAAAGAATCTGAAAAGAAATCAATATCATTCAATGCATTGACCGATGGATCAGACTCAAACAGCGATAATGATGAAGAGACAGCCTTTATGACCAGAAATTTTTGGAGATTCCTGAAATACAGAAAGATGAATAATCTCAAGAGAAACAACTATAATAATTCTGAAAAACGAAATATAGTTCCAAGTAATGAAAAGTGTTACAACTGTGATAAACCAGGCCACTTCAAAAGAGACTGTTCGTATCCAGAAAGGCATAATCCTTCTATGAACAATGAACCAGCAAAGAAACGGAAGCGTGCATTTATTGCTACTCTAGATGACTCAGACTCGTCCTCAAGTGATGATGATCAGAAGATGGGTAATTCGAATTTGTGTTACACAGCTGTTCACGACTCCGACGAATTCAGAGAAACGGACTCAGAAAAAGGTACACGTTTACAATGCAATTGGTTGAAATTGCTTGCTTAAGATTAGTTGCTTGATTGTTTGATTGATTGATTTTGAATTGGTGTATTGTTTGAATTTTAAAATTTATTTTCTATTTTTTATTATTTTTATTATTATTTTTAATACTTTCCGAAATATATTATAAGTATAATAATATTTCAGAAATATATAATAGACATTAATATATATATATATATATATATTAGAGATCTTAGGAAAAATCAATTCATGAAAATTCAAAAGCACATGTCGACATGGTCCCTACCATGATGTCGACATGGCTACCTGAATTTGAATTTCAAAATTTGAATTCAAATGTTTGAATTTCCCTCCACCTTTTGACTTCGTTCAATTCTCTAAAAAGATGCCTTTTGACCAGAGAATATGTCCTTTAAGAATCTATTTATTCACTATCTTTTATCATATCTTTTCACTTTCATTTTCAAATTCAAACTCTCTCTTCATAACTTCAAGCTCTCTACTCTCTACTCTAATGGCTTCTTCAAGCAACCCCTCAACCATGAGAATTTTCAGAAAAATCAAAGAGCGATTATTCAATGATCCGGAGGCAATTAAATCATACATCAATTATGCTAACTATGCCAAAGTCCATCCCGCAAAATTTGCTATTTTTCAAGATTTTTATTCTTATAAAATTGATTCTCTTTTTGCAAACAATGGTGTCCTTAGTCTTATTGATGCTTCTCAAAATGATTTTGTTTGCTATCCTAATCTTGTCAAAAAAATTCTATGCGAATTTAAATCGCGGATTTTATGTTGGAAATGAAGATGAAATTTGGAGTAGTGTCAAAGACACTCAAATTGTTTTGAATTGTGATCTTTTGGGTACCATTCTCAATTGCAAGAGTTCGGGAATGGATCTTTCTAACTTTAAAATCGATGAACATGATCGTGAGACATTTCATCACATTTTAGAAAGAGATGATGATTTTGATTTTAAAAATAGAAATTTTCGACCAAAAGCAAGAATTGTTAATCTTCTTTTGCAACATACTTTGACCCTAAGATCGGGAAATTTTAACAATCCTACTTCAAAAGTTTGCAAAGCTCTTTTTTCTATTTTCGGAAACTATGACGTAAATTGGGCGCAAGTTATTTTGGATGAACTTCGTCCTAAAAATCTTAAAATGGGTGAGAATACTTTGTACCATGAAATTTATCTCACTCGGATTTTTAACTATTTTGGAGTGGATTTCAAAGGCGAAGACTTTGTTTCTAGAAAAGTTTTCAATCATTCCAACATTTCGTTTATGAAATTCCATTTGTTTTTCAACCTTATGAGACATTTACCGAAAAGGAAGAGCGTTTGGCTCATGAGGAAATGGAAGAAGAGGAAGTTGAAGAAGAAGAAGGGGATAAAATGGAAATTGAAGAAGAAGGTGAAATGTCTTTGAAAAGCATTGAATATCCTTCCAATCCATCCAACAAAATCCTTCTCAAAACCAAAAGATAATTGTGGAGAATCAACGGATTCTAAAACGATCCATTAGTAAAAAGTTGGATAACATTTCTTCGAAGATGAACAAGTTCTTTTCAAAAGTCAGCAATAAACTTGGACTATCTTCATCATCTTCGTCCTCTAGCTAGTATTATCTTTTCGTATCTTATTGTATTTGTTTTAGTTTGCTTTATTTCGAATGTTCATGTAGTTTGTTGTGTGCTGAATCATTGTATTATCGTAGTATGCAATGAAATGAAATTTCCTTTCTGTCTACCTTATCTTATCTCTAGAATAAATGTTAGTATATTATATATATATATATATATATATATATGTATATATAGACACACACACACAATTATTCACAAAATCAAATTAGTCATAACATTTCACTAACCCATGTCGACATCCCCTATGTGACCATGTCAACATGTACTGGTTAGAAATAGCAATTGATTTTGAATTTGAAATTTGAATAACTACCACATGCCTATTCAATTCAAACGAATTTCTTCACCTATATATACCTGTTTCTTCCAGAATTATTCACTGAAATTTATTTCTTATCATCTATATCCTCCATTTCTTTCACAAATTCAACTATGGCTAATCCTATTCACAATTTATTCGACAATCTTGAAGAAACTCTTAACTCGTTCAAGAATATTCTCTCATTTATTCTACAAAACCAGCGTCATTTAGAATTAAGTCAAATGCAGATGATAAAGGAACAAGAAAGGCACTTCGATGCGATGCGATGGATGATCTCCTCTCTGCACAAGGATGATAACAAAGCACATCCTCATGTCTCTCTCACTAATGACAATGATAATTGGGATGCTATTAAGGAAGATCCAATCTTTGGAGAAGAAGGATGTGTGGAAGTTCCACGTAACGTTTGATTTTTACTTACTTTGTTTGATTTGTTTGAATCGATTTGGTTTGAATTGATACTTTGTGTGGATTGATTTCTTATTGATTTGAAGATTGGTGTGTAAAACATATATATATATATACACATTGAAATGTATATAATTTCTAAATTATTTATCATGCTTAGAAGTATAATTATTTCCTACTCTATATATTCCGTTGTATAGTTTATCAATGTAGGTACTGAAGGCCAATAATGAGGGGGAGTAAGTTTTTGTTGATGTCAAAGGGGGAGAAATATAAAATAGGGTAGTTAGGTATAGATTAAGGGGGAGTTGTTAGTTTTAGGGGGAGTTATTAGAATAGAAATAATATTTTATAAACAAAGGTTGTCATCATCAAAAAGGGGGAGATTGTTAGTCCATGAGATGATGGTTTTGATGACAACAACCTTAGAATAGATTATAAAATATAAATACTAACTTTATAAGTTTAGATATATATGTATATGCAGGATTTAACCATGCATGTACTAAGAATAAAGATTGTATAGTATAGAGATTCAAGATATTAAGATAAAATATCAAGATAGAAGACTAATGAGTATCGAGACTATCAAGAGTTCAAGATTTCAAGGATAAGTATTTTCTATTATTATTAGGAATTTTTGTTAAAACTCGTAGAAAAGCACTGGCATCTTAAAATCCAGTTTATTCGTGGAATGGAATCCACTTCGAGCCTGTTAAAGGGATGGAACCCTAAGTAGGATGGAACCTACGAAAAATCTAGTGGAACATTGTTTTGTATCCGCTAACTTTTATTCAAATGATTTTTTTCAAAACTATATCCCGTTTTCAAAATGTTTTCGAAACTTTCCTTTTAAAAGATTCAAAACCCTCGATTTTGATTTTGAATAATTTTAGCCTCAAAAACATCTTTATTTTCAAAGTCAAATTACTCCTGATTTTAAACTATCTTTTTAAATAATATATGTAACTTTTAAATATTTATACTTAGATTTAAATATAAAATTATAGTTAAATTATATATATATATATATATATATATATATATATATATTTCTTTATATTTACTTATGAATTTCAACTATAGTCAAGTATATTTATAAAGTTTAAAATAGTTTGAATATAAGATAAAGTTTATTTTCAAAGAAATTCAAAACATCATAAAATGCTTTGGGATGTCGACATGCCTATGGGTACCATGTCGACATGGTGACAGTTTGATTCAAAAATTCAAATTTCAAAAGAAGCGTCTATTCGCCATAACTCTTCATGAATGATCATGGCTGTTGTTCTTCTATAAATAAGGGTCAGTTTCAACGAATTTTTAATCACTTTTTTCTGGTTTTCACTCCTCTTCTTCTTCCTCATTTCTTAATACATATTCTTATCGTTACTCTGCTGAAATCATACTCGATTACTTCTAGTTTGATTCTCTATCACTATCTCTACAAGATTCTCAGTGCTATTCAAAGTTATAGATTTCTTTGTAATCCATTAAGCGAGAAAAGATGTGATTGTAGCCTTAGAAATCAATCAAAAGGGAAAAGGTGTGATTGTAGCCTTGGTAAATCAATTGGGTAAACTTGTGGCCCGGAAATCAAGTATCTCTACCCAGAGGATCGAAATTCTGGAGGGTGTACCTCGTAGCCTTGAAACCAAGGGTGTAATTGTACAATTGCTTTTGAAAGGAAATTCGTACTTGTTTTGCGGGACTGGATGTAGGGTAACTCTGAACCTATATAAAATCCGGTGTGTTCTTTCCTTTACTGCTTTTATTTTATTTCTGCATCTGTGATTGTTTCTGTGATCATATCTGTGTCTTTATATTGCATACGTTTGTGTCTAAATTAACACAAATAGAAAAAGATTTAGTAATTCTTTATTAACACTATTCACCCCCCCCCTCTAGTGTTAATCTTAGCCTTAAGATCCGTAATCCGCATTTTCACAGAGGTTGGCATCTAAACAGCTTCAGGAAGCTGCTTTAGTGTGACTGTGGTAGTGGATGAGGAGACCATGACATGGGAAGAATTCAAGAGGAGGTTTCAGGAGAGGTTCATGTCGGTAATGGCTCAGTCTGTCTTCATAGGAAGTTTGCTGAGCTAGAATAGGGAGAGATGAATGTTGGAAATTTTCTAGTAGGTTTGAAGAGCTAGCCAGATATGGTTATGCTGCTGTCAAAACGGTGATGAAGAGGAGTGAGAAGTTCATCATGGATTGAAGCCTAAGTTGGCCAGGGCTACTTTGCCGCAGATTAGAGATCCATGTGATGTGGTTATGGAGATGACTTTGAGGCACAAGATGTTTGCTTGTCAGGAGAAGAATAAGGTGAAAGAAGTCCAAGTTATGCAACGTCAGAAAAGGAAGTTCTCACGACGTGCAAGTAAATGTGCATATATTTACATCCATGGTTTATCTAATTTTATTTAAATAAAAGTCATATTTGAGCATTTTAACATGTTTAAAACCATAGTTCAATTATTTTCAAATCATCATATATTCATCTTCATTCGGGGACAAAATGGTCATTTTTGTGCATGTGAAAATTAGAAAATTTTTACTTGGACATTTTTTTGATTTTTTTATATAGGAATTTGGATGCATATGGACGAGGCTTATATGAAGATACGTGCATGCACAAATGAATACAAAGGAAAGAAGATGGAAATAATTCAAGACCATGAACGTAGAGGATCCCATCCACTTGTCTAAATCTACAATTAGAAGCTAATGAACAACTAAGTGGAGGTTAAAATTTCATGCACTTTTAATGAAGGATTAATTAGTGGCTAATGGTTACTTGGTGGTCACACTTCCTAAATGGCATTTTGGAAAGCACCCTAAAAATATAATTAGGGTTTTATACATGTATAAATTACCCTCTTATGTACATGAACATATCTCTTACTCTCTTTCATATTTGTTAGGAAATTAAGAAAGTAAGTTGTAAGCTCCATATTGAATGGAATAAAAATGGCTTTCTAGCCACTTTCTCTTCTCTTTTCTACTTGTTGTTGTTTACCTTTATGCTCATTTTTCTTCTTATGCTCTCTTTCGTTTTATATTTATAGTTTAGATTTATATTTATGCACTAGTTTAATTCATTTTTTTTAGTAGTTAATCTTCTTTTTTTGTTTACTCTCTACTTTATTTCATTTTCAATGTTGAAATATCTATGTGTTGAAATAACAAATGAGAAGCTAAACGCCTACAATTTAGGGGTAATGAAGCTTTCTTCTATCATGTAGATTCAACATGAAATTTTATATGCATGATCTCTTTTATGTTTTATGAGTAAATGGATGTTTATACTTGTTTGTGTTTTATGTTGAATTTGATAGCCTACTTTATTCATAACAAATAGACTATGCGTATCTCATTATTCACAAGTTGACTCTTCATCTAATATGATCATGACAATGAAGTGAAGTTTGAATCAAAACTTGATGATCTATGTTACTAATTAATAGTAGAGAGCTTATGTTTAAACTAGATTTTGGTTTCATTTTCTATGCTATGTTTCATGAGATATGAAAAGTGGACTAGAGATGTTTTATAGTTTGATGGTTTGGTCTGTGTTAATTAATAACTCAAATAAGCCATGCTTATGATAAATACATCACTAATCATGCTTTGATTAAAAAAAGATCATCATTTGATTTTATGCTGATTTATGTCAAAAATATAAGAAAGTGGATTTGCCTCTAATTGAATTTTAATCACATAGTTTTTAATCTCAACATTTGCTTAGCTTTATAGTTTTCAAAACAATCTCCACTTTTGGTTTAATTTGATTGATTAGAAATTTTTAAAACCTCACAATTCCCTGCGGATCGATCCGTACTCGCCACGTACTAACTATTGTACACCGTGCGCTTGCGGTTATTTTTATTTTGAAATTTTTTGGCATTTTTCTAAACCGATAGAAAATTTACCGTTAAACAAGTTTTTGACGCCGTTGCCAGGGACGTTGTTTTGATTTTGATTTTCTATTCTTCGAATTATTTGTGTTTGATTTTTGTGTGTTTTTATTTTATGCGCGTTTGCATTTTAAAGAAAAAAAATTATGTGTTTGTTTGATTTTTGCGTGCATTTTGTCGTGTGCTTGTTTTTCTTGTTTTTTTTCACTTGCATATTTTTATTATAAAAAAAACCATTCACACAATCTCAATTGATTTTTTTTCCATTTACAGTTTTAGTTTGTGCAACTTTCTGCTTTTATAATTTTACAATTTCATTTACAATTTTTCATTTCAACATACATTCTGTTTTTCTACATCTTTCCACTCCCTGTTGCATTACACATCTTCACTGAACAGCAGCCATCATCTTTCCTGCCACCAAGTCAAAGTTCAAACTTCACAAGTCACACCAGAAACCACTCATTACACAGCAACCTCCTTTAACTACTTATCACCTAACCATCAAACTACAGTGCCGACAGTCTCAATTATCAGCCTCTCCACTGCCCTCAACCAAGCCTGCATCACTTCACACATTCATCTCCAGAACCAACTGCATACACTTCACATAATACACTACTGTGCCTCAACATTGCAAAATTTTCTACAACAGCTCCAACTGTCATATTCCCCCTCCTACTTCATCATCATACTTGCCAACCTTCTCTTCACATTGCATCTACATTTTTACAACTGCAATTTTCTTTTTCATTCTTTCTTTATTTACATTTTAGAAAGAAAAAAAATTCCATTGTCATTCCCTGTGCATATCAGCACACGACCCTGTGCATATCAGCACACCCCTGTCACATTCTCTGATGCACATACAAACCATCCTACCCCTACTCCATCAAACATTCTGTGAACACTTCCTCTACTTGCCTTACATCATCTCACCAAACTGATCAAACTCCCTACAACCATTTCTGCCATCCCTCTTCCTTACATTGTTGTGTTGAACTGCCTTCTACACATCAAAACAGCTCCTCACAATACTGCATATCTCTCCACTTCTGTCCTCCTTTACCACATCACAAGCCATCAAACTGCCCTGTTCCAGATGCAACTTGTATTACCACTATCTTATATTCCACCTACATTCAACCAACCTACCACACCCCTTCTGCTTTACTGCATATAACCCTGCCACTGTGTCTAACCATCACAACTATTCCAAAAACTGCCAACTTCTTCCAAGCAACTTACAGACTTCACTCAGATACACTTCTCATTCACCTTCTACTACACTCCTCCACCTCTTTCACATTCACACGCATACATTGATCTACAGCTTCCTGTTTCAAAACCATCCCTGTAAGCTTGCTTCAACCACCAAACATCATATCAGCCCCTTCTTACATCTCAACTGCTTCACCCAATCGCTGAAACACATCCAACCAGTCACATCTCCTCTGCCTTAAACACTTCTGCCCACAGCCAACAACACTTCCTCAACCACAAGCCTGCAATCGCGAATAAACTACCAATCTCGACTAAACCCTACTACCACCGAAAAATAGATCATCGCATCCACACCCTGCTTCACCAAATCACCATCACCTGAATCATCAAACTCCATTGATTTTGAACAACAACCACCATCTGCTGTCAGCTCACCACAGACTTCCCCCTGAACTACCACCATTCAAACTTCATCTCCCTAACATAGCCACTGAACCACACTCTGCTCCTCCAACATACTGCACTGCTACCCTTCAGTCAACACAACATCATACACATAATTCATACATACTGCCTGCTGCCATCAACTTGCACGAAATTAAACTTCACCTGAAAACATAAGTACCTGCCTTACCACTTCTGCACAAATCACACAGCCACCTCCACTACGCCAAACACAGTCGCGCCACTTCATTACCACTTCAACAGTTCGCCTCATCCAAACGTGACAACTCCCTTCATCGCTTCAAACCCAGAGCCAACTTCAACAAACCGAGCAACCTGCGACCATCCATTAAGCTCTGACATCGACCAATCGAACCTCGTCTCCATCGCAAGCCCAAATCGAATTACAAAATCATCGACCGCTTCACCAACTTCCTCAGCAAAACCGCAATCAGACCTGAAGCCATCATCGAATCACCCGCAACCCAATCCCCAAGTCGCGACTCAATCCAGACTTCCACCGCAATCGTCACGAACAGTCACGACCATTCCTCCACTACTACGAACCCGAAACCCAACTGCGACCCCGCACTGAACCAAGGCCATCACAAGACGTTCGAATTGATTTTGAAACTGTGGGATTTGGGAATTGAATTTGATTTAGTGAATTTAAGTGACAGAATTTTTGTAAAAGAAACCGACTGGAATTGTTGTTGGTCGCTATTTCCTGTTAAGTTTCTCTGATAGTTGTTTGGTACGTTTATAATTAGGCCGGGCTTGTTAATTAAATGTGGCAAGTGTGAATTTTTGTTGTGGGTTGGTTGTGTGTTAAAATTTGTATTTATTTATTTTTGTATTAAGTTCTTAACTTCATTAATAAAAAAAGAACCCGTTTTCTTCCCACTTAATTTTTTTTTCTTTTGTTTCTTAGAGTAGTAAAAAAAAAAAAAAATTCTTTAGTTTTATTTTTCCTTCTTATTAAAAAAAAAAACCAAAAAATGCATTCAACAAGTGTAATTTGTTTTTAATTGTTTTGGTATAATTTGTTTTTGTTTTCCATTTGTTTTAGTTAAAAAAAAAAACAAGTTTCACTTTATTTAAATTTTCATTTTACATTTGTTTTCACTTGTTTTAGTTTTCATTTATTTTATTTTCATTTGATTAGTTTTTCACTTGTTTTATTTCTTCTTTGATAAATATAGAAAAAACAAACAAAAAGTTTTATATAAATATTGATTATGTGAAGATCCGAAATTTTTGTATATTTGAAATTGGAATATTTAATTGATTTTAAATATTTGAAAGTTAGTTTAACTTGGATTTCAAATATCAATATTTATTTGGCAATTAAATTATTGAATTTAATAATTGGAAATTGGTAAATTGCTGAATCGGGAATTCGGGGCTTGTTAAAAATATTTCAAAAGCTTATAAAATTCATATTAATAGTACTGAAGATAATGAAAGCTTTAAAATTGAAATTTGAAGTGTATTGTTCAGTTTCAAAAATATATCGTTTAGATTGAATTTAAAAATAGCCTTCTGAGGCAGAGTCTCGGAATTCGACGAAAACCAGTTCCATTTGATCCGTAATAGTGTTTTATTATCGCATTTCAAATTTCGTAGCGTTTTAAGTTGTCGTGTGATCTACGGTAGGTAAACGCGCTGAATTTTTATATCGAAAATTCAATATAATAACTGAGTCCAAAAAGCTATCTTCTTCATACGATAGAATTAGGACTCGAAACCTTCTCCAGTGCGTTCGGAATAGGGTATAACCTTATGAACGCCTAGCGGCATATCTCGATAGGAATTCAAAATTTTAAATTGCATTTTCAAGACGATATAAATTTGAATTTAAAATTCAAATATAAATAACATAATTGCATTAAAAACACTATAGCAAATTGGGTGGGCACGTAAGGCAGTTTACTACACGTGTCTCCCGCCCTCTTCAAAATCGCATACAGATGTCCTTTGTTTCTTTATAAAAAATAAAATAAAACTCAAGCCGATTCAATAAGAAAAGAAGAAGAAGAAATCGCATCACCCCTAGCTCTATCTCTTCCCCTTCAAAATTAATTGCACTCATTCGAAATCAATGCTCAAACTAAATAATGGCCGAAACTTCGGCTATATAAAAAAAAGAGGCCATGCGCGAGCGCACACGATAGGATCGACGACGGCTTCGAGGGCGAGCTGGGCACGAGTTCGAACTCGACTAGGGTTGCGCGAGTTAGAGCGATGGCCGCGACCTGAGGGAAGCAACATCAAGGAGATCGAGGTCGCGACTTTGATTTGTAGTCACGTGGTGGCAAAGGGGGTTTCATGGCAACGCTTTAGGATGTTGTCGCTCGCGAAGTCAAGGTGATGACAGGAGGGTCGCATGCATCTCGATTTGCGGTAGAGATGGAGAGTGACTCGATCTCGACAGAAAGGTATTATCGTTTTTCTGATGTTGTGTTAGAGGTCGATAGAAAATTTGAATTTACAGTAGGATTTTTTATTTTAAAATAATAATAAAAAATAAGGTTTGTATTTTTAAAGATATATATATATATATATATATATATATATTAGATGGAAAAAATTGTTAGATAAACAGCAGTAAGGTAATTCTGTTTAATGTATAGGTTAGAAGGAAAATTTTATTTTTCAATTTAGTAAATATATATATATAGGGTTTAAATAGAAAATATACGTATATGTATGATTCTGAAAAGAGAAATTTTAAATGTTGAAGAATTTATACAAAATTTGATTTTTGATCTATATAGATATTTTTATAAATATATATGTAGTTTTAAGAGGAAGTAAATATACATATATGCATTTTTAACTTACTAGTTTATTTTAAAAATATGTATTTGGGTTGATTAATTTATTTAATAAATCTAATTTATTTTAGTTACTAAGAAATTATTAGAAGAAAATTAGTTTAAATTAAATCATTAATCAATTGAATTATTAAATGGTACTTAATGGTTCGATTTAGAATAATAATGAATCATACAATGTTTATACAAGGTCAAAAGCCATGAAATCAAGACGAGATTGAAGTTGATTGCAAAACAAAAATCAAAGGTGAGTTAATCTCACTCATTTGGATTACCATTAAATTTAAATAGTTAAATTTAAATTATTGGTTGAATGATTGAATTGGCTGGATGTGATATTCTATAAGTGTGTGTATATATATATATTGAAACGATTGATTTCCCGCATTATATAGCGGATGAGACCCTATGCGCCCCGCACAATAGCGGATGACCCTTTATACGTCGATATCCCGCCTTGAAGCGGGATTGGTATTTAAATTGTTGTGCTAACGTCTGTGGATGCAGAGAAACAAGTTGGAGGGATCCAAGTGGATTCCTCAAATTTTGAATTTATTATATTCAGTAATGTGATGTATGTGATAATCTGGGATGGATTTTATTGATTATATTTGGAATTAAAATTATTAAATGCTATGGCTTGGTTGAATATATGTTGGTATTTGAGAAAAAAGAAATATATATAAAGTTGGGATTTTTAAAGGAATAAAAAAGGGAAATTTTTAAGTAAAATAATTATAGTGAATTCAAATAAATTAAAAGAAACTAGTAAAAAAGGGAAGTGTATTGTTCAGTTTTAAAAATATATCGTTTAAATTGAATTTAAAAATAGCCTTCCGAGGCACAGTCTCGGAATTTGATGAAACAAGTTCCATTTGATCCGTAATAGTGTTTTATTATCGGATTTCAAATTTCGTAGTGTTTTAAGCCGTCGAGTGATCATACGGTAGGTAAACGCACTGAATTTTTATATCGAAATTCAATATAATAACTGAGTCCAAAAGCTATCTTCTCCATACGATGGAATTAGGACTCGAAATCTTTTCTAGTGCATTCGAAATAAGGGTATAATCTTATGAACGCCTAGTGGCATGTCTCGATAGGAATTCAAAATTTTAAGTTGCATTTTCAAGATGATTTAAATTTGAATTTGAATTTAAATATATATAACATAATTGCATTAAAAACACTATAGCAAATTGGGTGGGCACATAAGGCAGTTTACTACACGTGTCTCCTGCCCTCTTCAAAATCGCGTATAGATGTCCTTTGTTTTTTTATAAAAAATAAAATAAAACTCAAGCCGATTCAATAAAAAAAAGAAATTACATCGCCCCAGCTCTATCTCTTCCCCTCAAAATTAATTGCACTCATTTGAAATCAATGCTCAAACTAAATAATGGCCGAAACTTCGGCTATATATAAAAAAAAGAGGCCACACGCGAGCGCATGAAACAGGATCGTTGACGGCTTCGAGGGCGAGCTAGGCACGAGTTCAAACTCGACTATGGTTTCGCAAGTTAGAGCGATGGCCGCGACTTAAGGGAAGCAACAACAAGGAGATCGAGGTCATGACTTTGATTCGTGATCGCGTGGTGGCAAAGGGGGTTTCATGGTAGCTCTTTGGGATGTTGTCGTTCGCAAAGTCAAGGCGATGATAGGAAGGTCGCATGCATCTCGATTTGCGGCAGAGATGGAGATCGACTCGATCTCGAGATGGAGCTCGAGAGAGAGGTATTATCGTTTTTCTGATGTTGTGTTAAAGGTTGATAGAAAATTTGAATTTACAGTAGGGTTTTTTGTTTAAAAAATAATAAAAAATAAGGTTTGTATTTTTACACACACACACACACACACACATATATATATATATTTAGAAGGAAAAGATTGTTAGATAAACAACAGTAAGGTATATAATAATTCTGTTAAATGCATAGGTTATAAGGAAAAATTATTTTACAATTTAATATATATATATATATAGGGTTTAAACAGAAAATATATGTATATGTATGATTCTGGAAAGAGAAATTTTAAATGTTGAAGAATTTATATAAAATTTGATTTTTATCTATATAGATATTTTTATAAATATATATGTAGTTTTAAGAGGAAGTAAATATATGTATATACATTTTTAACTTTTTAGTTTATTTTAAAAATATGTACTTGGTTTGATTAATTTATTTAATAAATTTATTTAATTTATTTTAGTTACTAAGAAATTATTAAAAGAAAATTAGTTTAAATTAAATCATTCGTCAATTGAATTATTAATTGGTACTCAATGGTTCGATTTATTTCAAATATTAATAAATCATATAATGCTTATACAAGGTCAAAAGCCGTGAAATCAAGGCGAGATTGAAGTGGATTGCAAAACAAAAATCAGAGGTGAGTTAATCTCATTCATTTGGGTTACCATTAAATTTAAATAGTTAAATTTAAATTATTGGTTGAATGATTGAATTGGTTAGATGTGATATTCTATATATATATATATATGTATGTATGTATGTATGTATGTATATAATATATTGGAGTGATTGATTTCCTGCATTATACAGCGGATGAGACCCTATACGCGCCGCATAATAGCGTAGGACCCTCTATACCTCGATATCCCGCCTTGAAGCGGGATTGGTATTTAAATTGTTCTGCTAACATCTGTGGATGCAGGGGAACAGGTTGGAGGGATCCAACTGGATTCCTCAAATATTGGATTTATTTTATTCAGTAATGTGATGTATGTGATAATCTGCGATGGATTTTATTGATTATATTTGAAATTAAAATTATTAAATGCTATGGCTTGGTTGAATATATATTGGTATTTGAGAAAAATGAAATATATATAAAGTTGGGATTGTTAAAGGAATAAAAAAGGGAAATCTTTAAGTAAAATAATTATAGTGAATTCAAATAAATTAAAAGAATGAATTTGGCAAAAATAGGGAATTTAAATAAATGGGAAAAAGGAATTTTTTTTTAATTTAAAATAAGGACTTAAGCAAAATTGATTTGTAAGTACTAAGAATTATATTTTTAAAATTCAAGATTTTAACATGTTTGGAAAATAAAAGAAGAATTTTGAAAAAGGGTATGAAATTGGTATTTCCGATTTAAATAAGAATTTAAATCATAAATAAAGATGTGAATACGGATAAATGGGTTTTGTAATAAATTTGGTCAAGTAAAGGAATTTATTTAAAAATAGAGTTGGTTTTGGAAATCGATTGAAAACCAACTAAGTGTTGAAACTGTGAATAAAGGAGAATGAGAATTTGAAATTATAAACACGGTTTACAAATAAAGTGAAATATTTATCAGAGGATAATTTGGAAGTATAAATTCAGGATGGGAATTTGTAAGGAAAGGATGATTTTTATTAAAAAAAATAGTGTTTTATTTTTTAAATGTGTGGAAAGGAAAGTGTATTTTCCTAAAAAGCCAAGTATATTTTCAAAGTAAGCTTTTCAAGTATAAGTTAGAGGTTTAAAGCTGTTTTTAAAAAGAATGTTTTTTTAAGAAATTATCATTTAGTTGTTTGAATTTTTTTTAAAAGTAAATATTTATTAAGTTAATTATATAAGTAAAGTATTTTAATTTTTTTAACCAGTATTAAAGATAATTATTTAATATTTATACCTGATAGAATAACTTTTATTTTTAAAATGGGTTTTGGCTTAAATTTTACATAAGAATTTATCGTAAAGTTTCATAACTAGTATTTAAGTAAAGTGTTTTAAGTAGTTTTTATATTAAATATTTTAAAGTATATATTTTGGGTAAAGTGATACAAATTATTTTAAAATCTAGGTATTAAGACTTGGTGAATTTCAATGGAAGTAAACAATATTTTGAAATTTATTTCACAAGAGAAAAGTGATTTGAAAACTAATTTCAAAGAGTTGAAGTGTAGAAAAATAACCTGCGAAGATATTTTCAATAAATAATTTGAAAAATTATTTAATCTGATGGTTGTTGGTGAATGTTATTTCATAGTTAAATAACCTACTATCAATATTGGCCAATGCGCTGATCGTTGCGAAGAGACTGAGATCGGGATTAATTCCCGAAAACCACTTCGATCCGTTTTGAACATTTTGTGAGGAAGACAAGAACTTGAAGTCGAAGATGGAGCAGTGAAGCGCAAGGGCTAATCGCTACTAATTCTGAGGGTGATTCCAAAATGGATGTAGTAGGAGTAGTGCCTTCGGTTCCGTTCGAACCCGGAACGGACATGTATGGACGAATGCTTTCAGAACATCGTAATAGGAGGATGGTGAGCATTCAAAGTGTATGTGTGCTAAAAAGATAACGCATATCCTCGTGCCTCATCAACTGGGAGTGGCTAAAATAGGGGAGGTGCACACAAGGCTAAGTGGCTAGCAAACAATTAGGGTAAGGTCACCCCTGTCTAGATGTCCCTTTATTTCGGCTGTGTGGACGGTTGCTGATCCCAACCATGGGGTGAACTTATTCGGACTATCCTGTAAGGGGTAGCTCCGGTCTTGTTATGTAGGGGATCATGGTGGATCCTCAGTACGGTGCTCTAGACCACGTACCATGACGGACGGTACCAGAGTAACCCTGCCATTGTATGGAATCCGATCTCCAATAAGCGCCTGTATGGTTTTGATTGTGCCCAACTACGCTGGACGTGAGATGTAAGCATTTCAACTAGATTCAATTTTACTTTATGTAGACACTATTATAATATCATACGAATTTGATAAAAATGATTTGGTTATCGTAAGGCAAAAACCCGGCATGTTTATGTGTGGCGCGGTCTTACGAGATACCTTTGATTTCAAAGTATTTTGCAAACTTTAATAATCCAATTGAGTGTGTTTTCTCACTTTGGTTTTCCAGACTAACTCAGACGTTATTTCGCTATAATGCTCGGGTCAGACCGAGTATTATAGATATAGGAAAATATGTTGTGGAGCTCCGGAGGCGAGTTGGATAGTGAGACGTATCACACGTATTTGATGTATTATCCGCTGTGTATGTCGCTGCAAATTCAGTTTCTATGTGGACAAGTTATCATAATTGTCTAGTGTTGTGTTTTTGTTTGTGTTGTACTCTGATGATGTAATGTATAAAACAGATATAGTTCTCTTTGTATATAGATCAGTCATTTATCTATTATATATTATTCCGCTGCAATTGTGAGATTCTGATATTGTTTTCTATTTCTTCTTCTACCTCCTTCTTTAACCCTAATGGTTCGTATTTCCATTCACTTTGAGTTGATATGATGGAGAATAGTGTCGACTCAAGGGGAACGGGTTTGCGGGCTGTTACAGATTCATTCCTTTTCAGGTTGCCAGAGTAGATTAAAAGGAAGAAGTGCTTGCTAAAAATAAACGCCTTGCTTTGCTAATAAAAAAATCGCTGCTAAATAATTTGCATGCTCTAGTATCATGCTTTCATCCTTTGTTTTTATTTGCATTGTATTATTGGTTGTTTGCATTTGCATTTATATATAGAAAAAAAACCTCAAAATCCAAAAACAAAAACAAACTTCATTTTAGTTGCATTATAATTTCACATTCGATTTTTGTTTTGCATTCATCTCATCTTATTTTCTTTTTTTAAGGGCAATACCCCAATTCACATAAGGTGAGGGATTTCATCACCCTTTCCTTACCCCACAAACACATTTCATTGTAGAATTTGACTAATAATAAAGGTTAGACATTGGACTTAAGGGTGTCACGAGCTCACTTAGGGTTTAATTGTATCTTCACAATTGTTTTCTTTGAACAATTTTATTTCTTGGTGTCTAGGCTACATCAGAGTAATAACCATTTACAGATATTACGATGATTCGTAAATATTATAGTGGTAGTTCCTCTGAAGGTATTTAAAACTTCGGCTGCATTGCTACGGTGATTCATGGTGCACCGATAACCCCTGCCCGTTACCTGACTGAGATATATTTTTGCTGATTTAAGACAAAGTGTGGTTATACAATTTTGGGTTAGAAGCTACTAAGGACAGAAAACTGTAACTAAATCCTTTGCATTCATTTAGTTGCACAATTTCTTGCATATTTAAAAAAAACCAAAAATCCAAAATAAAAAAAAAATTGTAAATTTTACCTTACTTGGTTTTTAACCAAAAAAAATACTATTCTCCTTTCCTTTGTAAATTTTCAATCAAAAACAAAAAATCAAAAAAAAAGTGAAATCTTTTTTTAAAAAAATTTAAAAATTAAAAAAAAAAATTGAAAATTCAAAAACAAAAACAAAAACCATATTTCCATTTTCTAAAAAAAATTGAAAAAAAACTTTGGTAAATATTTGAAAATTAAAAAAATACAAAAAAAACATGCGGAAAAAAAAAATTGAAAATTTAAAAGCAAAAACAAAAATCAAACTTCTCTTTTGAAAATAAATTTCACTTGGTAAATCGTTTTCTTTCTTATAAAAAAAAAAACTATTCTTCACTTCGTTTCTCAAACCCTCTTTTATTCTCTATACTCGATTCTAACTTCTTTCTCTTCTCAACTTTCACTTTGCATGAGTACCGGACTCGTGACACAACAACAAATCGTTGGACTCATGACTCAACAACTAATCGTTTAACTCGAACAGACGATCCTCCCGAAATGGCGACCAAAAACGCCCCTCTAACTCTTATGGATAGAATCTTCCCCGATAGAGTTTCTATTCCATTTGCATCACGTTACCCGCCCCTACGGGTAACCATTTTGAAATTCACTTGAACCATATTGCCACACTTTCGAAATTTGGCAAATTCAAGCACGATGACCCTTACATCTTTTTAACTAAATTCGAACAAGTTTGTGCAACCACTAAACTCCAACAACTTTTCGATGATGGAATCAAACTTCGATTAATCTCATTTGCTCTTACAGATTATGCTGAAAAATGGTTGTACGACTTACCATCAAATTCGATTAATACTTGGGAAGAATTCGTAAAAGTTTTCTTGAAAAAGTTCCACTCCTTGGAAAAATTGAGTAGAATCCGAAACGAAATTGTAAATTTTCATCAATTCAAGGGAGAACCATTTGGAAAATATTTAAAAGATTCAAAGAGCTTTTGATAAAATATCCACATCATAACTTCGAAAAATGGACGATTCGCCAAATCTTATACGATGGACTCGAAAATAGCTCACGAACCATGCTCGAATCAATGTTTTAAGGCAACTTTCTTGCCCAACATCATGACGATGCTTGGCAATTTCTTGAAAACCTCGTTGAAAAGTCGTCCCAATGGGAACGTTCGAACGAAAAATCTGTTTACTCTCAATCAAGTGCACACTCGATAGGATCTTCTTTTGCTTTGGAAGCTAAGATTGACACAATGATTAAAAAATTCGATAACGTTTTCTCTTTGAATCAAATGAAGCAAGCTTCCCAGCCGATGTGTTATAAATGCAACGATCCTAATCATATAGTCGATCAGTATCCTAATTCTGTCGAACAAATCAATGCCTTCAATAAAGCCAAAACGACCCGTTTTCTCCAACGTACAACCATGGTTAGAGAAATCATATGAATTTTGCATGGAACCAAAACAATCCCAACACGAATACGATTCGTCCCAATTTTCAAGCATTCTCGAATAATGCTTCGAATCCTCTCTTTCTGCCCAACAATTTTCAACCAAACTTTGCGGTTCCAACCCATAATCAACTGCAACAATCAAATTTTCAACCAAATTCTGCTCATCCTCTCCAAGACGATAAACGTTTAACTTCGCTTGAGAAAACGCTTGAAACGTTGGCTAAGGCATCTACTCAAAGCCTTCAATCAAATAGCAATTTGCAAAATTTATTGACCTCATATATGCAAAACACAAAACAATCAATTGCAAAAGTCGAAATGCAGATGAGTCAATTAGCCACATCTGTAAGTGAACGAGAACGTGGAAAATTCTCAAGCCAACCCCTTCCAAATCCCAGAAATCCAAATGCAAATTCAAATCAATCCCATGTTGTTCAAGATAGCAATGTCACCCAATTGAACGCTATCACAACTCTCCGTTCCGGTAAAAAAATCGATAATCAAGTTGTTAATCCAAACAATTTACCAGAAACTTTTCTCGACACTTCTGAAACAATGAACGAATCTAAACAGAACGTGGAGCCAAAAGTTGAATCGAATGCCAATCAAAATTCTTTTTCTTCTATTAGAGTAGACCCGCCTACCGGGTATCGTGTTCCATTTCCACATCGTATTCGACCAAAGAAACACTCGGACCAAATGGAAAAGATGTTGGAAATTTTTAAACAAATGAAAGTGAACATCCTACTTCTTGACATCGTTCAACAAGTCCCCACTTATGCAAAATTTCTTAAGAACTTGTGTACCCAAAAGCGACACAATCAAGTGCCCAAAAAAGTCTTCTTAGCCGTCAGTTTGAGTGAAGTCTTGTCCCAATCCATGCTCGTTAAATACAAAGATCCTGGCTGCCCTACGATTTCGTGTACAATTGGAGATAAGACGATTAACAAATGCTTGATAGACTTAGGTGCGAATGTCAACTTGATTCCAAACTCTGTGTATGAACAATTAAGCTTAAGTGAGCTCAAACCCATGAAAATTACGCTTCAATTTGTCGATCGTTCCATTAAGAAGCCCGTGGGAGAAAATGAAAGCGTGCTAATTCTTGTAGGGCAATTCATATTCCCCGTTGAGTTTATCGTTATTGAAACACAACTCGTAACGAATCTCTCAAGTCAAAATCCATTGATTTTAGGCCGATCATTCTTAGCCACCTCAAATGCCTTGATCAATTTTCGTAACGAATCGATAAAAATCTCTTTTGGAAACATGACTTTGAATCTTAACATTTTCTATCTTGAAAGCCAATCGAATGAACCTCATGACCAAACATTGGAAGTTAGTGCCATTCACGAAAACTTTGAAAATGAGACACTTGACCTTAACGACGAATGCGAAGCCGAGTACAAAAAATTGTTTCCCGAAATTCCCAATGAGATTGAATAGACTCTTCCCTTTGAATCACTTCTAGTTGAGTACAAATCTCAACCCAACTCTTTGATCGAAAAACTCCCGAAGTTGGACCTCAAACCACTTCCCAATCACCTTAAGTACACATACTTAGGTGAAGACGGAACGGTGCCCATCATAATTTCTGCAACTCTCTCTCTCTCTTGATCAAGAAACCTCGTTACTCTCTATTCTTTCGAAAAAAAGAGAAGCAATTGGATGGTCGATCCCCGATATAAAGGGAATTAGTCTCATTCTTGTTCAACATCGCATCCATTTAATCAACGATGTCAAGCCTATTCACAACGCGCAGCGAGGGCTTAATCCAAAAATGAAAGATGCGGTGCATGATGAAATTCTTAAACTTCTCGATAACGGGATCATTTACCCAATCTCTGATAGTTCATAGGTTAGCTCAATTCACGTTATACCGACAAAGTCTAGGCTTACCGTTGTCAAGAACGATTCAAACGAACTTATTCCAACTTATACTCAAACAGGTTGGCATGTTTGCATTGACTATCGAAAACTAAATGCCGCAACACGAAAAGTTCACTTCCTTCTTCCTTTCATCGACCAAATGCTCGAACGTTTAGCCCTCCATGAATTTTACTGCTTCCTTGATGGTTATTCCGGCTGTAATCAAATTCCAATCACTCCCGACGATCAAGAAAAAACGACTTTCACATGTCCATTCGGTACCTTTGCCTATCGATATATGTCATTCGGACTTTGTAATGCTCCTGCGACTTTCCAACGATGCATGGTTGGCATATTTTCTGACATGATTGAGCGCTTTCTAGAAGTTTTTATGGACGATTTCTCTATATTTGGCAATTATTTTTCCCAATATTTACATCATATCGAGTTGGTTCTAAATCAATGTAAGGAAAAACATTTGACTTTGAATTGGGAAAATTGCCATTTTATGGTCAAACAAGGCATTGTCCTTGGACTCATCTCAAATAAAGCATTGAGGTAGACAAAGCGAAAATCAATGTCATTGCAAACCTACCCATTCCCAAATCTATTAAGGACATTCGATCATTTCTAGGACACACTGGCTTTTACCGACGCTTCGTGAAAGACTTTAGAAAAATTGCTCATCCTTCGACAACTCTTCCTGGAAAAGACGTCCCTTTCGAATTTAATGCTGATTGTACGAACATCTAAAAAACAAACTCATTTCTGCTCCAATCATTTGTACGCCCAAATGGGATCTTCCGTTTGAAATAATGTGTGACGCTTCTAACTTTGTGGTTGGTGCTGTCTTAGGATAACGCGTCAACAAAATCCTTCATGTCATTTTCTATACGCTCAACTCAACTACACAACAATCAAAAAGAAGCTTCTAGCCGTCGTTTTTGCTCTCAAAAAATTCCAACAATACTTGATAGGTTCAAACATTACACGGACCACTCTGCGCTTCGATATCTCTTTGCTAAAAAGGATGCTAAATCCCGTTTGATTCGTTGGATCCTTTTACTTCAAGAATTTGACCTTACAATCAAAGACAAAATATGATCCGATAATGCATAGCCGATCACTTCTCTCGTCTTCCGAACGCACCATCTTCTTTGCCAATTAATGAAAACTTCCCTGATGAACAACTTCTTTTAATTTCTATCGATCCATGGTGTAATATCCCAGAATTTCCAGGAATTTAAAATATTGATAATCTCTTATTTAAATTATTTGAAATTGATAAAATTATTATTTTCAAAGATAATTAACCAAGTAATAATAATATAATGTTTTAATTTTGGTTATAAATTAGTTTTATAATAAGATTAATTATTTTATTTGTGTAAATAAATTCTAAATAGATTTATTGTGTTTAAATATATTTATATCTGTGTGTTTTAAATTTATTTTAAAATAGGATAAATTATTTGTAAATAATAATGTGCTTATTTAAAAATTGATATTTATTTATTTGAATTGATTTTTTAGATTTGGATTTTTAAATTTGACTTTTATTTGAATATAAATTAGAATTCAAAGGAAATACATGCATCTTAAATTAAAATAATAATATAGTTTGATTTTAAAATATATAGATAATATTTTAATTAAAAATAGGATTTGTTTTATTTCTTTTTATAGAAATTTATCTATAGAAATTTGATTTGTGTTTATTTAATAAAATAAATACAAGGCTTTTGAAATAACATTTCTTTCAAATGAGTTTGCAATGTTTTATAATTTTATTTAAATTATATTGTGTTCATTCTTTTCAAAGATTGTACTTAAATAAATTTAGCATACATTTATAAATGTAAAAATATATTTTTTTATTAGAATTTTAATTAGAAAAGTATTTTTAAAATATAGAAAGCATATTAGTAATTAGGATTTTTTTTTAAAAAAGGGTTTTAAATTTCTTTAGAATTAGAATAAACTCAATTTTGACAAATGTTTAATTCTAAAACACTTTGATAACACGTGTTATAACATTAATGTAATTAGGGACAAGTGTCCATGTTCTTTTTAATTTTCTTTTTAAGTTAATAAAATCTGAAAATTCTATTTAAAACACCATCTCTTCATCTTTCTTTTTCTTTAAAACTTTTGTGCGTTTCTGAAAAGAGAAACTTGAATATGCATGAAAATCTGAAGCTCCTCGAACAAAATCCTGAGATCTTCAAAATAATTCCTAAAAATGAATATCTGAAATCTTCCTCAACAAAAATCTGGAAATTCATGCTCAAATTAAACACCCCCAAAACCTAAAACATTTCTGTGATTCAAAAATATGCAAATTTTGTTTTCTTGTAAAAATTTTCCCAAGCCTGCATCTACTCCTCGATTCAAACAAATACTCAAAATCAAAAACCTGAAACATTGATCTCTGTTTACCCAAAATCTGAAAGTATCTGTGATATCCCGGAAATTTGGGACAATATCAATTTAATAATCTACATTAAAAATTAAATTGATTTGATAATATTTGTAATAATATATGAATTGATTTAATAATTTTCTTTTAAATAAATATTTAACTGATAATTTATCTTTTAAAAAGTTAATCAAATTGCCTTCTATTTATAATGTATATATATCTGTATATATTGTAAATGGATAATCTTTGTTTTAAATTTAATAAATAGACATGTTTTCTAATTCTAATATTTTTGATAATTTAGAAATTTGATATTAAGCTATTTAATAAATGATCATATGATTTTAAATTACTCAAGATTTAAGTTTAGTTTGTTTAAAATAATTTTAGCTTACATTTAAATTTAGCAAAAGGGTTGTTTAATTTGTTTTAAATTTAGCTTGATAAAAATAAGTAGTTTATTAATAAAGAGATAAATTCTTTTATAAATCATTTTCACTTAATAATGAGCTCTATTAATAATGTAAATCTTTACAAATGGATTTTAAATAAAATTGTTATTACAACTTTAATTATATATATGTGTGTTTGAATGAAATTTATGAATTGGAAATTAAAAATAAAGGTTTCAAAATGTTTAAATTAAAATAAACATTATTAATATTAATATAAGTATAAAGTAAAATAATAATAAGTAATCAAATATTTGTTAGTCTATGTTTAAAAATAAAAGAAAAATAAAAGTAAACACACATGTTAGAAATAGAATTAAATACTTAGACTAAATTCGTAGTAAAGACTAAAACAACTATATATATATTTGGGCATAAGTAAAAACATTACCCAGGCAAGTAAAGAAATAAATAAATGCAAAGTTAAGAACAAAGTAAAATAAATAACTTTGTATCTAAAGAATGAAAGCAAATCAGGTGTATATGTGTAGCCTGTAAGAAGTTGGAAAGCAAGAAAGAATAGAAAAAAAATATGCAGGTAGCTTACAAAATTAAGATTCAGGCAGAAAAAAAAAGAAAAAAACAAATATCTATAAACAAATAGCTTCATATACAAGCTAAACTCTAACCTACAGATTGTACACTTACACACATATTTTTTAGCAGTCAAACATAAATATGTAGGTAGCCTGTAAAAAATTAAGATGCAGGCAAGAATAGAAAAAAAGAGACAAGTATGCAAAACATAATAAAATATCTAAGCATAAAATTTGGTAAATTGAGACACAAAGTACATTAGCATTAATGACACCAATTCTTAGCTGCTAACAACAGTCATTTCGAGTGTAATTCAGCCTCCTAATACAAATATCTTGCATGATAAAACAAATTCTTGTACCTGCAAAGAAATTGTTGTCTCAGATGCCACCTTCCCTTATAAGCTTCTTTTTATACATGCTTTCTTATTCAGTTCGTTCAATTCAACATAGCAAGTTTTTTTTATATATAACTGAAGCTTTGTATAACAACAATACATCAATGCAAACAAGATGAATTTAATAGAAAGATCAAAGCAAAAGTATTTTACAACAGTTTCCAGTTTTAAAGTATAAGCTATTTCTATACCCAAGGGGCTCTATTCATTCTTTCAAAAGCAAGGTGAGTAACATTATTTTCTTTAAATCTAAGAATGAATATGGTTATATGCTTTCTATGATAAAATGTTGTGGTATGTATATATGTAAATTAATCTGCCTGTGCATGTTTATGTCCATTTAAACATCCTCTGTTAGTTTCCAGTTTTCTTGTTTAGATTTAAATTAATAATTCTCTTCAGTAAATTGTTATTAGGACCTGGTTACAAACAAAGGCTGTTTGTTTCATTATGCATTTATGTTTAGAAGCTTGATTTAGTTAAATTTCAAGTCTGAGTGTCTCAGGGAGCTAAAAACAACAGTTTTTGATAAACAATGTAAAATCTCAAACTTGTAATTTAGAGATCTAGTATTAAAAATTTGGAAACAACAACTATAATATGATTTTTGAACTAAACATCATAAATTTTAGTTTGGGTTTTAGGGAGTGTTTCTGGTTTAAACGAAATAGGAGAATATGGGCTTTTCTGGTGATCTAGGCGGCTGGAGGGGTCAGGGTTTTTCTGGTCGATGGAGGAGCGATCGTTGATGCTAGGAAAAATGGGTGGCGGTGATGAAGTCCACCAAGGAAGTTGCGGTAGTGGGTTTTCTTCTAGAACCCTAAATTTTTGCGGTGTATAAGAAACAATCGCCACGGCCGAAGTAGGTGATCGAGTTCAGGGTCTTTTGGGGTGGTGATAGTTGGGTTGTAGTCGAAGAAGAGGCTAAAGTTTTAGACTCTCATATGGTCGGAGGGTGGAGAACTCGATGATGACAGGTTTTGAGGTAGGAAGGTGTTGGTGTTTCCAGGTTTTAGAGGGAAGGCTTGATTTTTGTTTCAAGCAAATGGGGTAGCTTTTGGTGATGGTGGTCGTATCTGGGGATGACCGGCGTCGTATGGGAGTGCCAGTGGATGGCCGGAGTTGGCTGGGGCCACGGTGCACGTGCACCGTGCCATTTGAGTGCTGGGTTGTTTTTTTTCGGTGTGTAGCGTTTTTCTTCAGGGAATACTCGAGTCACTCGAGTATATGACTCGAAGCAAGGTGATGGAGAACTCGAAGTAGTGAAGTGGGTTGGAAATTTAGATGGTTCCAGGTTTTGAACTGTCACAGTTTTTTTAGTGTGCAGGGTTTTTAGGCTCGGGGAAGTCTCGGGTTATTTGCACTGTTTACTCGAAGCAGGGAGGTAGTTGACCCGAAGCAACTTTGCTTTGGTCTCAGGTGTGTGTTGGATTGCTACAGGTTATATAAACTACCTGTACTTTTAAATTTAAACCAAATTTAAAGAAAAATTAATTGTAAGTTAGTTGTAATCATGGTGTATTTGAATTTAAGTTGTCAACTAAGATTTAACAAAGTGTAAATCAAAATTGAAGTATGAATTCAAATTTATATTTTGAATCTAAAATGAAGTTTTAAACATTTAAACGAGTTTCAGGTTTAAAACTTGATAATTTCCAGAAATTAAAATTTGACCTGAAACAAAAGTGTTGCCGCAGTTAAATTCGATTTTGTTAATGGTTTTGATTCAAATGGATATTTGAATTTTAAAGTTTAAAACGGATTTGGATTTAAAGATCGAGTTTCTAATTCTAGTTGTTAAAAGAAAGTTAAATCGAAGTTTTAAATCAAGATAAATTGATGGAATTCAAGTTTACTTGGAATTCAAATCTGAAACTTAAATCAGTTTTAAATATGAATGTTTTAAAAATAAGTTCAAATAAAATAGTTTTGAAAAGTAAATTTGTTTCAATAAAAATTAACTTGATTTTGAGAATTCTTTGATTAAAGGTTCTTAATTGAATGAAAAGTAAATAATTGTTTAACTTGAGATTTTCAAGATAAAATATTAATGTATTTTGGAAATTTAAATTCGAATTAAGATTCAAGTAGTTTAATTTAAAGATTTTCTTATATAAGTTCATATGTAAATAATAAATGTTATTTACATTTATTAAAAAGATTTTAAATTGAATTTAAATTATAATCATTTTGACTCTTCAATTCAAATGACATTTAAATTTAAATTTAAAATGTAATGTTAATGAAGTCATTAATAAAGAAATAAATTATCTTAAGAATAATAGGGTAATTAAGGGATGACTTATGTATTTAAGTTAATAATTTAAATTGATTTATAGCTAAAGATCAATTAAGAAGTAAATTAAGAAATGTTATTAGTTAATGTAGAAAATTAACTAAGGATTATTAATTAATTAATATATATGATTAATTTTGGATAATTAATTAAATTAATTGGATAATCTATTGTATATTTTTAAATGTAATTACTCGATAAAAGTAATTAAGAGATTAATTACTTGTTGTGATTAATCTTGATAAGATGATTAATTAATTTAAGAAAATCATTTGATAAATTGATGAGTGTAATTACCTAGTGTACTTAATGGAGCATAATTACTTAATGAAGTAATTACTGAATGTAATTAGTAAAATGATGTGTTAATGAAGTAATTTGGATAATTACTTTTGAAATTAATCAAAGGATTAATTAAAGTAGATAATTAATTATGGGATAATTAATTTATTACTGGTTGATATTAATCAAGGGTGATTAATAATTGAGTTAAATTAAAGATGAATCATTTAATGTGGTTATTTTAATCAAAGTAATTTAATTTATATCTAAATTAAAGGTCATTAATTAATAATTAATGATGCAATTAAGAATTGGTTAATTAAGGAATAATCAATAATGTGGTGATTAATAAATGTAATTAATTAACAACAAATATGATTATTTATATTTAAATCAATTAAAAGGGTAATTAAATATTAATTACTATAAATGATTTAGGATAATTAATTTGTGCAATTAATTAAAGACTAATTACCTATTGTAATTAGAGATTAATTAATCAAGGGTGTCTAACCAAGATGATATCTAGAGGATGATTAATTAATCTAATGGATGACTGTATAAGCAGGATTTATAGATGAAGTAATTAATTTAATTTACTTTAAATTAATTAGAGATAGAAGCAGTTAATTTAATTCATTTTAAATTAATTACAAATGGTATGATTATGAATCATTGCTTATGGATGAATGATATTGATATTTCATTTGATGATTGTGAACTCAGATATGAGATGAATAATATCTATGTGACTTGGATGTTTGTTTAAGTATGATAGTATATTATTATCTGATTGGGTGATAATTTTGATTGTCTGTTTATGATGATGATATGATTATCTACTGTGATATTATGAATTATCTATTGATGATTTTGAATTTAACTGTTAAGACTAAATAGACAACTTGGCCTTAAAAGACACGTTTTGGATTTCGATGAGACCGGGATCGGTTTTCCTTATTTGGAACATCCGAAAACCACATCGATTCCAAATTAATGATAGGTCGTGAACTTGAAGTGAAGATGAAGATTCAGAGTGCAAGGGTTATCGTCGTTAACTCTGAGGGTGATTCCAAAATGAGTGTAACGAGATAATGCCTTCGGTGTCGTTCGAACCCGGAATGAACTTGTATAGATTGAATGCTTTCAACACATCGTCAGGTGGCGATGAGCATTCTAAGAAAAGTTTTCTATAAAGGTAATCGCAGCCTCAAGCCTCATCAACCGGGAATGGCTAAAACAGCGGAGGTGCAGCAAGGTTAGGTGGGTCATGCCCAAGCAGGACAAGATTTTCCCTTGTCTAGATGTCCCTTTTTATTCAGCTGTGTGGGCGGTTGGATGTACACCAACTGCGGGGTTATCTTGTTCGGGACTGTTCAGTAAGGAATGGTTCCGGCCTTGTGTTGCAGGGGGTCGGGAGTGATCCTCAGTACGTTGATCTAGGCCACGTACTGTGACGGGCGGTACCCCAGTAGCCCTGCCATTGTATGGAATCCACAATCCAATAAGTGCCAACGGTTTTGATTGTATTACCTACTTTTTTGGCTAGTAGCTGGAATTTAATGAATGTAACAATTTCGGCTATTTTCTATTAACTTGAAAACCCTAGACCTATTATAATATCACAGAATTTCCTATCAAATGTTTTGGTTAGCGTAAGGTAAAAACTTACCCATGTTTATTTGTGGGGAGTCTTACGTGATACCTTTTATTTTCAAAAAGATTTTCAAAGTTAAGCAACTTTAACCTGTTACTCATACCAGACCCATGTCTGACCCGGAGTTTATTTTTTTGTTTATCATAAACTCTCGGGTACCCAAATTCATACGGGTAGCCAAGGGATTCAGGTTAGCTTTAACGAATTCTGGAGGAGCAATGGAGCAGGTGGCTTCAGCGTTGTAGATATATATATATAGTTCCGCTGTGTTGGTATCTCTGAGTCGTTTTGTTTGAATTGTTTTGTGTATTGAGTTGTATAACTAGACAGGTGTTTATAACTGTCTAGTATGTGATGTATTATCTGTATAACTCTGATTGGTGTTTTATTTTATGTAAATACTTATGTGTTTATTCGTTTCGCTGTGAGATTCTGATGTTGTTATTCTTTCTTTTCTATCTTTTCTATTTTCTCATCCCTTTCTTTCTTTAAGAACGATACGTCTTCCTGGGCGTAGGAAGTCGGGTCGTTACAGTATCCCAATTTAAAACCAAATCTGCAAAATGTTTTTAAGAACTTGATGTAAGTTATCAACCCAGTTCTGCATATCCTTGTATGCCTCAATTTTTTTTCAAGTGCATGCAAGTTTCAAAGCTCCAGTTTTAAAAAGCTTCAAGCTCAAGTGTTTCCAAGTTTTTCAAAATGCAATCTGAAAAACAATTTTAAAGGGGCTGTGGGCATTTCTATTTTAAGGCTCTGCATTCCTTAATGACGGTGAGTAAACATTCTAATTAAAGCTTAAGTAGTTTTAGATTTTTTTTCTTCCATATGATTTCTATGACAAACTATCTTTACATGTGAATATATGTGTATGAACACTTTAGTGATGTTAGTTTTAGATTGTGCATGATGATATGACTCTGTTCTAGGTTGCAGTATTAACAAATAAAGTTAAATTCATATCTTTTATTTATTCACTGATGATACTTGGATCCAGAAAACATAATAGAGTAGATTGGCATAAAATAGAAACTAAAAATATTAATAAGAATGTAAGTGATAAAATATGCCTGTATTTGAAATTAACAGCAAAGAACAGTGGAAATTTTCAAAATAAAATAAAATCAAATGTTAATTTTTATTAATTCAAGCTTGTATCTTAGATCAGTTAGGAAAATTAGGATTTTTGAAGCAAGTATCTCAATTTTTAAAATTGTAGTGAGGGAGGAATTGGGGGTTTCCTGCAAATTGGGTTTTTGCAAATTTTGTTGATTCTGTGCATTCGGGTGACTCGAGATTGTAGATGGAGCTAGGTGAAGCATCAGTGAGTGTAGCAAAAATAGTTGAAGAATTTATAAATCACCGAATAGTTTGATTTTGCCAAAGATTCATTTTTAACCTAGTTTTGGGTTCTTGCTGGAAATTGATCTACTGCACTTTCTTCTCTGCATCGAGTTGGGTGAAATCTTGGATAAAGGAAGCATGGTGGGTCAGTGATCTTTGGCCGGAGTTGTGGTGCTTAACGTTGATCGGAGGCGTGGAAATTTGGGGTTTGTTGATGACGGTTTTTGCGTTCAGATCAACCTGGGTACTCGATTTCGAATCGAGGTAGGAGATGATGATCTGTTGGTCGTGGACGCTGGTAGGATGAAGGAGTGAAGTGTCGGAGGTGTTGACGTTGGTGGGAAAGGATCCGGCACCGGTGCAGGTTGCACGGAGGAGGGTTGATGTCAGTGGATGTGTTTGGTTTGGGGTTGTTTGTTTCCTCGAAGGGGAACTCGGGTAGTAGGGGCGATAGCTCGGAAAGGAACTCAAGGGGTTCTAGGTTGGTGCAGGGGTTTAAAACTGTTATGTTAACAGTTTTTAGTTTTAAATTTAAACAGTTTTTAAATTTTAAAATCAAATTTGTTTTTTTTTAAAAAATTAAATAAAAAAGAAAAGGAAGATGTACCTTGTTATCTTGGATTCATGTATATGGGTTGAATCCAAATAAAAATTACTTAATACTTATCAATTAAGTAATTAAGGGTTAATTAAAATAGTAATTAATTAATACTTAATAAAGGTTTTATTGAGTAATTAAGTTTTTAATTTGGTTTTCTAAATTTATAATTTAAAGGGTTATTAATCTAAAATGCAAATTAATTAGAAATTAATTAAATATTATTAAATATTAATTAATTGTAATTAAGAATTAATTAATTTTAATTATGGATTAATTAATTTGTAATTAAGATTGTTAATTAATAATTAAGTTTATTAATTAATGATTAAGAGATAATTAAATTGTTAATTAAGTTTAATGAATTAATTATAAAGGTAATTAATGATTAATTACATTGTATTAAAGGATTGATTAATAGTTAAGGTTTATTAATTAAAAGTTGATGATAGTTAATCTGTTATTTGAAGATTAATTTGGTTAATGAGTAATTAAGGGATGAATTACTCGATTATGTTTTATGAGATGAGTGAAATCAAGTAAGTTAATTAATTTGTTGATTAATTAAATATAGTCACTTGATAAAAGATTAAGTATGATTACTTAATAAATTTGATAAGGTAATTACTTAATATAAGTAATTGATAAATTGTAGAGGTAATTGAGATAAGTAAAATTACTGATTTGGAAGTAATTTTTAATGAATAATTACTTGTTAAAGTAATTAAGAGTTTATTACTTGGTGTAATAAATCAATGAATTTATAAAGTAATTAAGAAGTAAATAAAAATAATTAATTAATGTTTATATTTGATTAATTGAAATTAATTAATTTAAGCATGGTTAATTAATGTAATTAATTAAGAAAAATGTAATCAATTAAAGTTAATTAATAAATAAAAGTAATTAATTAAGGTTCATTAATTGATATGATTAATGAGAATAATTAAGGATTAATTACTTGATTTAGAATTAATTAATCATGGTTGAATTATTTAGGATGGCGATTTAGTAATTGGTTTAACTAATGGTTATTTAAGCAAGATTTATTGCGATGAAGGTAATTAATTTAATTAATTTTAAATTAATTAAGAGATGAAGTAATTAATTTAATTCACTTTAAATTAATTCGAGATAGAGATAGTTAATTTAATTCAATTTAAATTAATTATATTGTGGTATGAGTAAATCGTTGCTTATGTATGAATGGATGACATTGATTGTCTTGAATGTATGTAATCTCAGAAATGAGATAAGATATTTTGTGTGATATGAATGCTTGGTGGCATTGTGATGGTAATATAGATTATCTATTGTGATAATGATGTGGATTACCTATTTTTATTATGGATCATCTGTTTATTTGATAATGTGATTATCAATTGTGAACTTGTGAATTATCTATTCTGTGTATATACAGATAGTTGAATTGAATTGTTTTAAACCTTTAAAACAACTTGGACCTAAAAGACACGCTTTGGATTTGGATGAGACCGGGATCGGGTTTCCATATTTGGATATCCGAAAGCCACATCGATTACAATTAAATGTTAGGTCGTGAATCAAAGTGGAGCTTTGTGAAGACTCGAGGTGTAAGGACTATACGTCAGTATAACTCTGTGGGTGATTTCGTAATGAGTTTGACGGAACTAGTTCTTATAGGTTCAAGATGGTGATTCAGAGCGCAAGGGTTATTGTCGTTAACTCTGAGGGTGATTCCAAAATGAGTGTAACGAGATAATGCCTTCGATTTCGTTCGAACCCGGAACGAACTGGTATGGATTGAATGCTTTTAGAACATTGTCAGGTGGATGATGAGCATTCTAAGTGATGTGTCCAATAAAGGTAAATCGTAGCCTCAAGCCTCATCAACCGGGAATGGCTAAAACAGGGGAGGTGCAGCAAGTCTTCGTGGGTAGCCCCCACTTGAGAGTAAGATTTACCACTCTCTAGAGGTCCCTTTTATTTCGGCTCTTCTTGTAAATTGACCGATGCACTTTGGACTTACCGTACTGCTTTTAAAACTAACCTTGGGATGTTCCCATTTCGTTTAGTTTACAGTAAAGCTTGCCATTTACCTGTTGAAATCAAATACAAAGCGTTGTGGGCAATAAAGAACTTAAACTTTGAACTTGAGAAAGTTGGCGAAAATCGAAAACTACAACTCAACGAACTAGAAGAACTTAGGAACGACGTGTATGAAAATGAGGAAATTTAAAAATAAAGAACCAAAGTTTTTCATGACAAGTCAATCCCAAGGAAAACATTTTCGCCTAACCAGAAAGTTCATTTATATGACTCAAGAATCAAAGTGGTGCGAACTGTTTTTCTACATGGTGCCGCAGAAATAGAAACCCCCAGAGATGGATCGATTTTCCAAGTCGACGGTCATCGTTTGAACCCTTTCTTGGAATTTCCAAATAACCAAGAGGAGGAGCTCATGATTCTTCATGAGCCAAGCCACGTGTAGCAAGAATGTTAATCCTCTTTTGTAAATATGTACATTTTTTCCCCGTTACAATCATTATATCATGCATTGACTGTGGGGACACGGTTAAAATTAGGTGTGAGGGGAGTCTCATTTTCATTTTTTTAGTTTCATTGCATTTTTTGAATTTCCATTTTCTTACATAGAAAGAAAATCTCAAAATTCCTAAATCTCAAGAACATTTTCTTTTTAGTATTTTTATTTATTTTTGAAGAAAAGCTATGGGATAAGTATAAGTTTTGGTGAATAAATTTAAATTTTTGAAAATTTATTTGTCTTAACAAAAATAAAAATGAAGTTTGATTACAAATAAAAATGGATTAACTAGTATATAGGAAGGTTCATATGTGTTAATTATGACGTATATTCTAATTGAAAATCTTTGTTTAAAAAAGTGGTAAATTTAAAGTAAAGGATATAACATTTTTATCTTCTAAGTTAAATGGTGCTAAAATGATTTTGCAAAACCCTCTCTTTTTGAAAAAAATTGAAAAAAAAAACAAAACATTTGTATATATGTAAATATTTTCTATTAACACCTACGATCGACAGGTGTACACACTTTTGTGTACACTCGCCATGCTCTATACCTTTCTCATGTAAGCCCGAAAGGCAGTGCATGATCGGTATATCTGGCCTCAGTTTATATGAGCTAGGTGCATGTATATATAAATTCTTTTATTAATAATGCCTATAGTCGATAGGTGTTCACATTCCTGTGTTCACTCGCCACACTCTGTAATCCCCTCACATAAGCCCGAAAGGTAGTGCATGGGTAATATATCTAGCCTTAGTTTACCTGAGTTAGGCATATGTAAATATTGTTAATATCAATATAATTTTCAAATAAGAGAGAGTAAGCAATTGAAATCCAAGCAACATTTTAACTTGTTTTATTTAACTTGTTATTGAAAAGAAATGAAAATACCACTTTAATAATCTTCGATAATCAACTAAGGATCCATTTCATAATTACATTGTGTTATCAACCGAAACAACTAGCTAAACTATCGTCTATCTGTTATGACAACTTGACTTTTATTGGAAATTTTGACGAGTAAATGACTTAAATTTTCAAGACAATGACCAAAACCTGTATTTAACTTATTTGTGTCTATTTAAAATTAAACCTTTCATTTGTAAATATTTCCAAAAGCTCGCATTCATCTCTCTGTAAATAAATCTTGCATTTTGTAAATATTTTCACTTTGCATTAGGATTTTTTGGGTACTATCCGCTGGAAACCCTCACGAGACAACACTAGTTCTATTGGGGACACCTAGAGGTTTAATGGTTTGTTGCATATGCTTAATGTAATCGTGCACCCTACGAAAACGGATTTATCATAGTTTTCCTTTATTCGAGGATGAATAAAAAGATAAGTGTAGGGGTATTTGATGTGCATGTAAATGTGCATCTATTTACATCCATAGTTTATCTATTTTTATTTAAATAAAAGTCATATTTTGGCATTTTAACATGTTTAAAACCATAGTTCAATTATTTTCAAATCATCATATATCCATCTTCAATCAGGGGCAAAACGGTCATTTTTTTGCATGTGTAAATTTGAGAATTTTTACTTGGACATTTTTTTTGATTTTTTTATATAGGAATTTGGGTGCATATGGAAGAGGCTTATATGAAGATACATGCATGTACAAATGAATACAAAGGAAAGAAAGGGAAATAATTCAAGACCATGAACATGGAGGACCCCACCCACTTGCCTAAATCTACAGTTAGAAGCTAATAGACAACTAAGTGGAGGTTAAAGCTTCATGCACTTTTAATGAAAGATTAATTAGCGGCTAATGGTTACTTGGTGTCCACACTTCCTAAAGAGCATTTTGGGAAGCACCCTAAAATAGAATTAGGGTTTTATGCATGTATAAATAGCCCTCTTATGTACATGAACATATCTTCTACTCTCTTTCATATTTGTTAGAAAATTAAGAAAGTAAGTTGTAAGCTCTATGTTGAATGAAATAAAAATGGCTTTCTAGCCTCTTTCTCTTCTCTTTTCTACTTGTTGTTGTTTACTTTTATGCTTATTTTTCTTCTTATGCTCTCTTTCATTTTATATTCATAGTTTAGATTTACATTTATGCACTAGTTTAATTCATTTCCTTTTAGTAGTTAATCTTCTTTTTCTTGTTTACTCTATACTTTATTTCATTTTCAATGTTGAAATCTCTGTGTGTGGAAATGATAACACAAATGAGAAGCTAAACCTCTACAATTTATGGATAATGAAGTTTTCTTCTATCATGTAGATTCAACATGAATTTTTTATGTATGATCTCTTTTATGCTTTATGAGAAAATGGATGTTTATGCTTGTTTGTGTTTTATGTTGAATTTGATAGCTTACTTTGTTCATAAAAAATAGGCTATGCTTATCTCATTAATCCTGTTGTCTCTTCATCTAAATATGATCATGGCAATGAAGTGAAGTTTGAATCAAAATTTGATGATCTATATTACTAATTTATAGTAAATAGTTCATGCTTAAACTAGATTTTAATTTCATTTTCTATGTTATGTTTCATGAGATATGAAAAGTAGGACTAGAGTTGTATTATAGTTTGATGGTTTGATTTGTGTTCATTAATAACTCAAATAAGCCATGCTTATGATAAATACATCACTAATCCTACTTCGATTAAAAAGAGACCATCATTTGATTTAATGTTGATTTATGTGAAAAATATAAGAAAGTGGATTTTCCTCTAAATTGAATTTTAATCAAATAGTTTTTAGTCTCAACATTTGCTTAGCTTTCTAATTTTCAAAACAATCTCCACTTTTGGTTTAATTTGATTGACTAGAAAATTTTAAAATCTCACAATTCCCTACCGATTGACCCGTACTCACCTTAACTATTGCATGTCGTGCGCTTGCGGTTATTTTTATTTCGAATTTTTTGGGATTTTTCTAAACCGGTAGAAAATTTGTCGTTAAACGTTTCACAAAAAGGGTGCTCAAAAGGGTGGAGCAGCTAAGACAGGAAAGTCTGTGGTGGTTTGCTTTAAGTGCGACAAGAAGGGGCATTTTGCCAACGAGTTTCGTTCTGGGAAGGCTAAGGAAGTGATCGGGAAGAGGAATGTCAAGTGCTTGAACTACGATTAGATACGCCATTATAAGAACCAGTGCAAGGACCGCTAAGGATGGAAAGGGCAAGGTGTGTGCATTGGAGCCTACTGCTTCTAAGCCAACAACTCAGGAGAAAGGAAAGATAGTTTTGGGAGAATGCTTCAGATCCATCGTATGTCTATTAGGTTTCTATTTGACACTGGTGCACCGTATTATTTTATACCTAGATGTTGATAGATAAGCTTAACCTAGAACCCATATATTTAGTTAATTCCTTACAGGTTGGGAATCTAATAGGAGGTTATGTAACTCTAGGGTTGAGATGTGATCAGTTAGAGTTTGACCTGGTAGTTCCCACTTTTGTTTGCAGTTTTCATGTGTTTGATTTTGTGGGATTCATGATTATTCTTGTGATGGATTGTTTAAGTGAGTACAAAGCTAGGATATTTTGCCAGGATGGGAAAATATCTCTTAGATAACCTGGTTGTAGCGACGGGATTGTTTAAACCATAAAAAGTTTTGGCGGCGATATGTATGCTTTGCTGGGTGTTATGGAATCAGATGATGAGTTGAGTTTTCATGGTTAGAGAATTCGCAGATGTTTTTAAGCCTGTAGTTGGATTGTCACCAAACCGAGCCATAAAATTTCGAATAGATTTGGTTCCAAGAGCAGAATCAGTGAGTAGGCTGCCGAGTAGGATAACCCTTCAGAGATGAGAGAGTTGAAGTTGCAGTTGGTAGATTTGGAAGGCAAGTGTTTTATTAGGCCGAGTAGTTTTTCTTGGGGTGCAGCAGCAATGTTTGTTAATAAGATGAATAGATTATTGAGGCTATGTATCGATTATCGTAAGTTGAATGAGAAGACGATAAAGAATCGATATCCATTGCCTAGAATTGATGATTTGTTCGACCGATTAAGTGGAGCTAAGGTGTTTTCTCGGTTATATATGGTAACAAGTTTTCATCAGCTTAGAGTAGTGGAGGATATTATACCTATGACAGTGCTTAGGACCAGGTATGGGTCCTATGAATGGTTAGTTATGTTGTTCGGACTGATTAATGTGCCAGCTTTCTTTATGGTTTCGATGAACTAGGTTTTCTGGGAGCATTTGGATAGCTTTGTATTGGTTTTCATAAACGATATATTCTAAGGATGAGAAAGAGCATGAAGTTCATCTTAGAGTGATGCTTGAGGTGCTGAGGTAGCATCAGCTAAAGGCGAAGTTCTTCAAATGTCATTTCTGAAAGAAGGAAGTGAAGTTTCTTGGTCATGTAGTCTTAGAGACAGGGTTGTCAGTGGATCCGACTAAGATTGAGGTAGTGATTGGTTGGAAGAGACCCAAGATAGTGACTGAGATAAAGAGTTTCCTTGGGTTTTCTAGTTATTATCGGAGATTCATTAAGGATTTTTCGTAGATTGTAGCACTGATGACTAAGCTAACAACGAAGGATGTGAAGTTTGTGTGGGCCGATAAGTGTGAGGAAGCGTTCCAAATTTTGAGACACTAATTGACCCATGCATCTTTATTGGTTGTTCCAGAAGGGAATCAGGATTAAGTGGTTTATATCGATGCGTGTGGAACAGGATTAGGAGCTGTGCTGATGCAGAGAGGTAAAGTGATTGTCTATCCTTCTAGACAGCTTATATTGCATGAGGTCAGATATCCAACGCATGACTTGGAGTTGGCTGTAGTGATTTTTTGCTTTGAAGATGTGGAGACATTATCTTTTGGGAGAAAGGTGAGCTGTATATAAATCATAAGTCGTTGAAGTATTTGTTCTCTCAAAAGGAGCTGAAATGAGACAACAGAAGTGGTTAGAGTTTATTACTGCTTATAATTTTGGGATTGAGTGCACACCAGGGAAAGAAAACAAGATTGTAAATGCACTTAGCAGGAGACATCATAATGCAATGTTGGCGATGATAGCTGAGTGGAAGGATTTGGAAGCGTTAGCAGATTGCAGAGTGGAGTGGAGATTTGAGGCATGGTCTAGCGCAGATACCGTATCATTGTCTTGTTTGGAATTTCGACCAGTGATGATCAAAAGGATTGCTTCTAAGCAGGAGGAGGATCCAGTGTTAGCTGAACGGATCAGGAAGTTAAGAGAAGGAATTGAGAGCGCTAACTTGAAAGATTTCAGTTTTGACCAAAATGGACGATTGAGAAAGAAAGGAAGATTATGTGTTCTGAGTGTAGGAAACACAAGAAAGGAAGTTTTAGAGGAATGCCATCGTTTGATGTTCTCTATTCATCCGAGAGGAACTAAGATATATCAGAATATGAAGATGAGTTTCTTCTGGGAAAGTATGAAGCAAGATATTGGCTTATTTGTAAAGTAGTTGTAACGTCCCGCCTTTTCGCACGCTTTAAATTGACACACGTGCCAATTCAAACCATACGGAAGGACGGATTGTCATGGGGTAAATAAGAAAATAGAGAAGAGAAAAAAACTAAACAGAATCTCACAGCGGAAGGATAAAATATAATAATAAATATACAGTTCATAAAACTGTTTACAAAGCATTTGATTCTTCTTTATACAATAAATATCAGAGTTCACATACCAATAAATACCAATACAGCGGAATACAGTGTGTAATGGAACCATATAATATAATATAATAATAATAATAATAATGAAATCTTCGTCTTCGTCCTCCAGAATTAAAGTCTTCAAATCCTGAAACGCTCAGACTGACCCGAGCGAATTTGAAAAATAAAAACACTCGAGTCAGAACTAAAAGATCTTATGTGAGTTAAATTAACAGAAATAAATATGAGTGCGGTAACTCAAGAGATGCTCGGGATTTACATCTCCTAAGGGTCCGTTAAACTATTTACTATGTAGTATATTGCGCTATTATAATAGTGTCTAATTGTAAAATAAACTTACTTTTTTCTTAGCATTAAGGGGTTACCCATATAGCCCTTAACACGTAATAGTCCCAACAGTCCATCCAATATCATAGTCCCTCCTGATCGGGAAGCCACCAGAGGATACCACACGGGCTACGGGAGAAATCCAAACTCGTACAAGGCGCGATATGGTAGGTGACACGACACAACAAGGCGCGATAGGGTAGGTGACACGGCAGAGAGTATGACAACTTCCGATCCGGTCTCTTCAACAACCAAACGTTATTATAACACCGCAGTCCTTTAAAATAGTTTATCCTTTTAAAACCAGAATATAATATCCATTTCCAAACCATATAAATATGATATCATTTCCTTTTAAAACCCAAAACAATATGATATCATCTTTATTTTCCAATATATTCTTTCCAAAAATCATAGTGGTTTCAAAGTAAAATATTTAGAAATCAAACTCTTGAATATAATACTTCCAAATTATACTACCTTGAAAACCATAACTTTGAAACAAATTCCCATCTCTCAAATGGTTAAATATTAAATTTCTTTTATAAAACAAAAAAGCTTCTTTACATTTCACAAATCAATTCCAAATATCGATTTAAACTTCTAAATATCATTTTAAATTTTTACGTTTCAAAGCATTAAATATTACACCATTTCAAAAACAAACTCATTTGACCATCCCATATATATCAAATTCAATTACTTATCATTTAGACTTGAAATGTTTACTTAATGAATTCAATATGCTTTAAGTAAAAGTTATAACTTCACATAATTGGATAATCTTTCAATTTATTAAACTTGATATACTCATTTAAATCAACCTGATATTCATTCAAATCATTTTACACAAAAATCAAGTTACAAAAATCATATCCTTTAAAAATTCTAACTTTTCATTTAGTTTCAATTTTACTTAATATTCATCTTCCAACCTTACTCTTTTTTTTAAGTCATTAAAACTCCAGAAATTTAATTTTAAATAAATTCTTAATCGTATTTGATCTTGAAAATCAAACTTTATTTTATACTTCAAATCAAATTTATACAAAGCTTAAAAACCGAAAATTTACTATATATATATATATATAAATAACCAAATCAACATCCCATAAACCATATATATATATATATATATATATATATATATATATATAGCTTTACAAAACCATAGTAAAACATTTCCAAAAATAATTTTATATATTTACCGCGGTGCCTGTATAAAATTTTCTACCCTATGGTCAAGTGATACAGATGTTTATCATTTCAATCCGCAATTTAAAATAAAAATACGGTTGTATATCATTTCAAACCGCAATCCCGAATGAAATGAAAATGCATGATGACTTGCAGTTTATACAACATAAATATAGCATCCATTCATCCAAATATCAATCATCAACCATTATTTGCAATCATCATCCAATTTAAACAATCATCGATATAGAGCATATAAATTATACATGTAATAAATAACATGTATTAACTAACAGTTTATATTCAATAATAAATTTAACAACTGTTAAACTAGCAGTTTATATGCAAAAATAAATGTAAATTTAACTGGCAGTTAATATGAAATAAAAAATTAACATAACTATGACTGGCAGTTAATATGCAAATAAATAAATTCTAACTGTCAAATTATATGCAATAAATAAAATTAATTAACAGTTAAATTAAATAAATGCGATTTAACAGAGATGACGAATAAAACATGCCAAACAGTCATAAACAAATTTCTACTCAAATCTTAAATCAATTTAACAAACATAAGAAATTTTAGAAGTTGTGAGTGGGTTAAAACACTCACCTTTTGAATTTAAATCGAATTTAAATCCGGTTTAAATCCAAAAATTCTACGGTCTCCAAATCTGTCCAAACCAGCGTCAACAGATCCGAAATTTTATTACGATCCTAATAGAAGAAATTCCGCGTAAATCGGAGTTCGTATGTGAAAGTTATCACAATTAAACGATTTGCAATTTGAAACTAAAATAAACAAACAAAAAATAAACTCACCCCTAGCCCCCACATCCACGTCATCATCCTTCCTTCATTATTCGGCTACAGGAAAAACGGGACTCCTCCTTCCTCACGCACAAAAATGCGACCAAACCGAAACCCTAGCAACACGATACCACACCGCCGTCACCTTCTGCATGCCGCCGATCAACCCCTACGGCCACCCTCTCGACCCCCTCGTCGTTCGTGCCTCCCCTGTGACAGCCGCCGCCAAATTTGCCTAACCCTAATTGAATTGTTTAGGCCGATCCAACCGTTGATTTGCCTAGCTAAACCCCCCCCGATGAACTCCCCATTCGACTCTCCACACGACAGTACCAACGATTTGTCGATCCGTCACTATCCATCGACGATCAACGAACGGTCGAAATTAAACGCCCAAATTCTGGTCAAACCATCACCCGGATCGAAAAACGAACAGTATCAGCAGATTCGTGACGATGAAATCTACAACATATATTTTTTTGGAATTTTTCTTAGAATTTTAATTTTTGACTTTGGATTTGATTTTTGAAATTGAACATGGATCTAGGGTTTCTAGCCATTGGAAGAAGAGAAGGAACTGATGAAATGAATGCATAAACAAATGAGAATAGATGGGCTATGGTTTACAACTGAGTTTATATAGATAGATTAGAGACTCGAATAGATGGATCCGATAAACAAACGTGCTAACGCTAACGTGACCCAAAAAGCCCGTTCTGACCCCGGAACGAAATTGGGTAAACCCATATATCAAAATAGGTATTTTAAAATATTCTGAACGCGATGGAAAAAGTTTCACATCCAAATTCGATCGTATGAAGAAGTTATGCTCAATTCAATATTTCCAAATTGATTTCAAATTGATTTCAATTAAATCGATTTCAAGGCGTTTCGCGTTCGTACGATCAAACGACAAGTCCGATCGCTACGAAACTTGAAATCCTACAATAATTCACTGTTACGGATCCGATGAAACTGGTTTCGTCGACATCCGAGTCCGTGACCAAAATGGCTATTTTTATATTAATTAAATAAATTCAAAATAAATAAATAAAATCCAATTTTATATTTAGATTCTAAAGTTGACCCATTTTATCACTTTTAAAAATTCTTAATCATTTACAAAGTTTCAACAAGTTTAGATATCAAATTACAGAAGGTAAATTTATAAATTTCAATATAAATCCTTAATCTCATTAAATTCACAAATTAAAATTTAACTTCCTAAAAATTTATATTAAATCAAAGAAATCAATGGTTATTCCATTTACATATTTCAAATCGATGGATTTAATATTCGATTCAAAATTTATTATCATACTATTCTTCGATTACACCTAAATCCCTATTAAAGAAATATTTAGAGGTTAAACTTTCATTTATTTCGATTAAACCTATTATCATATATTACTTTAATATACTGACAGGCTTACTTTTGCACCCTTTCATTTACCCAACTGCCATTTTATAAATAAACTTAACAATAGATTCATACTCTATTACATAAATGCATACCCTTTTATCTAAATTAAAATTTTCGTAACCTCAAACATTTAATCCATTTAATTCCAATTACTCCTTCCAGTAAATTTTTGATTCAAATCAATTTATGAAGCTTTACCTCGATTCTTTATATACACCAACCATCATTTAATGAAGAATTTATTTACGTTTTCCCCCATTATTACCTAAATTTATTTAAACGTACCATTTTTTCAATGATTTACAAATTAAATTGAATGACTGAATATACATATAACTCATAATAATTGTTGTAAAACTCTCAATCCCACATTTATAAGTTTATCCTTATCCGTTATATCTATTAGTTAAATAAATTCCATTTTTAAGTCCGTTTAAATTTATTACTAAGTACCCATTTACTCTTCCCATCAAATTTGAATTCCATTCAATTTATATAACTATCACTTTCCCATTCACACCTTATTATCAACCCACAATTATTGCAATTCATTATCATATTTTGATTTTATACAATTACCATTAACTTTACATTTAATTACTATTCAATGCATATTTATTCATCAATCAAATTCGATATTTACTTTTCTTTCCTTTTATTTGATAAATAACCTAGTATACATTTACATACATTCATTTCATCCATTCATTTATGGGTATTGCATTGAAATTAAATTTATTAGCTAATACCAACATTATTACCATTAATTACAATTGGATTCCCAATTTTATTCAATATCCTGAATAAATAACATATATATTAATCAAATCCTTACATTTTTTTCTCATATTCCATTAAATATATGCACACATACAAATTAAGATTCTAAATCCAATTAGTTATTCCTTTTACATCAACCATCACTTATGAATAATTATCGTTTCCTATTTATTTTGTTACATTCACTTATATTCACTTTATGAGTAAATTGGTATTCCCTTTAACCCATTAATTACTAACTTTAGTTATTGCAATTTATTATCCAACATACAAATTGAATCTATTGTCAAATTTTCCATTTCAATAAATTAACACCTTACAATAGTTAATAAAAAGGGATTGTACTAAATAAAAATTTATTTTCATTGATGAATTCAGTACTTGCCTTTATTTACTTATTTCTAACCTTATAGCCAATTGCAAAAATTTCCACTATTACAATTAATTGCAATATATATATTTCAATTTGCAAGTTTTAATTACCCTTGATACATCTAATTTCAACATTCTCTTTCCTATAAATAAATAAGATTTTTGTTTCTTCCTAAATTTAAATTTGAAATCCTATTAAATACACGAATTAAATTATCGAAATTTACGGGTCGTTACAGTAGTGCTTGAATTGCGTACATGCAAAGGCCGAACACCAAAAGCCAAGTGGGTTGCTTCAGCAATTAGATATTCCATTATGGAAATGAGATTCTATTTCTTTGTACTTTATTGATAGGTTGCCAAGGTCGAATAGAGGAAATGAAAGTATATGGCCATAGTGGATAGGTTAACCAAGAGTGCCTATTTCATTCTAGTTAAGTCAACTAGGACGACACCTGTTTTAGAAAAGTTATTCATGAGGAATATGGATAGATTGCCTATAATTCCTAGTAGCATTGTTAGTAATATAGATTACTTATTCACTAATGAGTTCTGGCAGATTCTGCAGGAAGTTTTAGGAACCAAGCTCAAGATGAGTACAGCTTACCATCCGTAGGCAGATGGGCAAACGAAAAGAGTTAACAGGATCTTGGAGGATTTGTTAAGAGCTTGTGTTCTAGATTTCTAGGGATCATCGGAAAACCATCTGCTTCAAATCAAGTTTTCGTATAACAACTGTTATCAGACTAGTATTTGGATGACACCATTTAAAGCTTTATATAGAAGGCCATGCAAACCTCCCGTTTGTTGGTCGGAGACCCGAGATAGGTTGGTTCTTGGTCTAGATTTGGTGAGAGAAGCTTCATAAAAGATTGAGGTCATTCAGGCTAGAATGAAGGAGGCTTAGTCTAGGCAGAAGAGTTATGTAGGTAAGAGATGGAAAGACTTTGAGTTCTCAAATGGAAATCAAGTTTTTATTAAGGCATCATGGATGAAAGGTGTGATCAGATTTGGGAGATCAAGAAAGCTGGCACCGAGATTCATCGGACCTTTTCCTATTGTTAAGAGGATCACTAAACTCGCATATAGAGTTGAGTTACCGAGTTGTTTGATAGGAGTCCACGATGTTTTTCATGTTTCTTATCTCAGAAAATGTGTTAGAGTCTCGGTGACTACTATTGCACCGACTGTGCTAGATGATTTAGTGGTAGAAACGGATTTGACTATAGTGAGAAAGCGTTTTTGCATTGTTGCAAGAGATGGGCGGAAGCATAGAACCAAGATGATCAGATTAGTCAAGGCCCAATAGAGTAACGATGACAGAGACTGTACGTGGGAGGTTGAGAGCAGGATTAGAGATGCTTACCCTGAATTGTTTGTTGGTAGATTTTACCTTTTTGTTTGAATGTTGTGTATCTTACTGTAATTTCGAGGACGAAATTCTTTAAGGAGGGAGTCTGTAACACCCCATATTTTCGATAACATTATTTAGGATATATAATTTGATAAATTAAATAAAATAATGCCCTGATTAAGAGATTGAAATATGATTTAATTAAGGGGTAGCCGTGCCATTTAACTAATGAATTGAAGAAGAGTTAAAATGAAATAGGAGGGGGGGTAAAATGGAAAAGAGGCCATTCCTTTATCTATATCCCTTAGCCGCATAAATTATACACGTTCATTTCATTCTCAATATTTTAAAACACAAGGCCGACAACCATTAAAAAGAGAAGGAGAAAGAAAGATAAAGGGGAAGCTTAATCAACACCAAATTTGTTCAAATCTCATATCTTTAGTCTCTAAAGCTAAGGTGAATAATGTTTACATCTCTAACTTGTTTTATTTTCGGTTTTAAGGAGAAATCAAAATATTTTGCAATGTTTTGCCCTGTTTTTGAAAGAAGGAATGATTGTATATACTGATTGATGGTTTATACACGTTCACATTGATTTTACGATATGTTTTAAGGTAAAAACCCTATTAAATGACATCTAAATGCCTTATGAATTTTTTTGTAAATCATAAATAATATTTTGGAGATAGGTTTCATTTTTCTAAATTTTTGGAATTTATGTGGATTTAATATGAATTTTCTAGTGAAGAAAATGTTATTTTGGGTTATTGATTATTAAGGGTAAATAATAAAAGGTTTAGGTCTGAAATTTTGTAGAACTTTTCTAGATTTTTCCTAAGTGTTTTGATGGATATATAAAATTATTTAAGGTATGGGGTTTAAATGTTTTATATGTTTTAAAAGGAGAAAGGGCTCTTTGCAAATAATTCAAAATTGTTATTTCCGGAAATTGGCAGCACTTCTGTGACACCCCACCTCTATACTCACGCTAGCCAAGGACACTACGGAGTAATGTCATCAACTAGCACGAAGAATAAGGCTGTTGAGGAGCGACCATCCATGTAATTGCTTTGTGCGAGCACCGATATGTCAGATTGTATAACATGCATTTCATTTTAAGAGGAAATCCGACATGTTGATACAAGCTCAAAGCTACTACACAGTGGCTATGTGGTCTTTGGAAACAAATATAGAAATAAACATAACATAAATCAGTCACATATATCCATATCACAAAGGCAGAAATAGATATGAATATAACACATAAAAGTGTACATCAGAGTAGTGGTCAAACAAGATCCACAATATCACAAAAGAATAGATATAAGTGCTAGACAAAAGAATATGTATACATCAAGGAGTCTCTATCTCAAATGTATAACAAAAAAAACTACCAATCTAATGTAGTTAGACAAAAGTCAGATGATGATCCCTGATAAGGAGTCAAGCAGAAGCACCTGAAACATCTTGGTCTGACCCGAGTATTATTTAACAAGAAAATAATAAACAGATCAGTCTAGCTATAAATATCAGATAAAATGAGATAGAATAAGAGATATGACGAAAATGTATGATAAAAATAATGCCATACTATGAAAAATATACATTTAACAATAACAAAAATCATAAATATCTCAAAAATCTCATAACATAAAAAAGAATGTCATATTCTTTACCATATTCACCAAACCACAAATATTGGCTAACATATCCATGCCAATCATAAAAATTGGTGAAATATATTCTAGAAATTATCAATTAGAAATCCAGAAATCGCAAAAAGGGGGAGGCCTACCATAAAAGGGAGCATGAAAACTCTCCCACACGTGTATCACAAATGGGACGCTATCCCATGGTCGCAAACCATAGAGCCGGTGCAACGAGATAGTACAATTGCGGTACATCCGAGGAACCTGAAACTCGAATAGTTCGGAACAACGACGTAGTACAACGGTACGCTCGATGAACCTGATAAGCCGGTACACCGACATAGTACAATGGTACATCCGATGAATCGAACTCCATAAAGAACATGGGTTGCTAGCCCATAAAAATTGAGTCGAAACTCCAAAGAATCAATAGGTTGTTAACCTATAAAAGAAATGAGACGAAACTCAATGAAACGAGGTATAGTCCCCTACGTGGACGAAAAGACATCGCATATCACAAGTCTAAATCACAAAATGATCATCATTGATCAATAAAAAGTGTGAATTACAGTAAGCTAGTAAATAAATGAGTTTAGCTTCATGTCCCATAACCACTGGCTTAACTTAAGTATTCACGAACAAATTGTAGATCTCCACTGATAAATTGTCACAAGAGTTTCGATCGAACAAGTCCAAAAATTAACCGATGAAGTAAACGCAAGCGTTTCATACCACTAGTTTTACTAAGCCGTTTAATTAGATTTCTCAAACGAATGAGGTAAAGGTTTGTGTATACTAATATATTGGAAAACGGTTTTATAAACGAGCTTTGTATTAAAAATAGAATTGAAATCGTTTTAATGAAAGAGTTTGAATATTTACTACTAGTATAGAAACCTTCGCATTTAAAAGCGACAAACCATAGAAATGATTGTAAACACAATCAATCAAAAAAATTCACATTCAATGACGTGAATTAAATCCAAAGAAATCGATACCAAATCCGTTAAAATGGATATTCTCCAAAAATCACGAAATAGGAGTCATCAAAGTCGTATAAATGATAACAACAACTCGGATAATCACGAATCGATAAGAAAATTAGAATTTTAATCAAAATAGGCAAATTGGGATGAAGCAGCAGGTCAGTCGACTAGACACTGAGTTCAGTCGACTGGCCCAATGCCTGGAAAACTCTCGGGTTCTAGGTCAGTCGACTAGACTCAGAGCGCCAGTCGACTGGAACCTGTTTTCCAGTATTTCTAGCCTAGTCCCCAAAGGGGCAAGAATCCAAACGGAGCCGATCAGTCAAGCAATTGCAACTAGGGATTTATGTCACGTGACAACCCAATCCTATAGGCTCTTCGACTCACTCCAAAGACATGTTCAAGCATCCAAGCTAGGATTTTTAAAGATTTATCTTCAAAACACCAAAAAATGGAACATTCATAAAACCAATTCAAACCAAAAGAAATGAACATCAATAAGTGTTAGGAATCATACCTAACAACAAAGATAGATATAGACATAGATGTGAGATAAAAACCTCACCTTATACACAAAAACAAGGAAGGAGAAGCTTGAAAACAAAGGAAGATCAACCACTCTTCAATCTCAAGTCTAAAAGCTCCAATCTAAGATCATAAACAATAATTTCCCAAATTAGGTTTTAGGGAATCTCTGAAATTGGAGAGAGATTGAGATGGAGAATGAGTTGCTTACCTAAGCTTCTCTTTTGAGTTTGGAGCTAGAACTTGAATTTGCAAAGGAGCTAGGGCTTAGGAATTCTAGTTTCCAATCACTTTCCCCATTTTTCTAAAGCTTGAAGTGTTAGGAATTAGAAATGAAATGGATGAAGAGGAGTAGGGTGGAGCTTGGGTCTTAATTTGGGGTTGATGGGCTGAAACCCAAACCCAAAGCCCTAAGTGAAAATGTCAAAATTCAAGCTAACTCCAAACATATCGATGTTTATACTCAAAAAGGTCGCAAATGATATTTTGGATTCAATGGAAGTGGTCTCGAGTCCTAGTTCGACTGTTTGCACAAAGTAACTTTTCAGACTTAAATCCGACTAACGATGCTATATTTAAATAAAATATTTATATATACAATCATAAAATATGCGAGTTGTTAAAGACTCCCCTCCTTAAAGAAATTGTGTCCTTGTAATATTTTAAGAAGAAAATAAAAGGTAACAACCATAAAAGCATATCAACACAAAAGAAATTTGAAATAAGAAGTTCACCTCAAAGAGCACGAGAGAGTGCGTCCGGATGTGTTCGCTCGATGAGTTCTCTAGATCCCCAAGAACATTCTTTAGGATTTGAGGACCATTGAACTTTCACAAGAAGGACATCTTTATTTCAAAGGCGTTTAACCTCCGAAGCAATAATACGAATAGATGTTGCTCATAAGTCAAATTAAGCGAAACTTCAATTTCTTCCACAACACCGGGCTCAAGAGTAGAATCGGAATCTCGAAGGCATTTTCGTAATTGAGAAACGTGGAATACGTCATGAATAGAAGAAAACTGAGCCGGTAACAAAAGGCGATAAGCCACGGTACCAATACGTTCGGTGATGGAAAGTGGGCCAATATATCGAGGTGCTAACTTTCCCGATCGACTGAAACGCACAACACCCTTCGTAAGTGAAACATGAATAAACATTGTTAACGTAAAAACCAGACGCTAACACCCCAGTGTAGATTGAAGTTGAGTGAAAGCACCACCCGTGTACACGGGAACTACAAAAAAGTAGAGAAATCACAGAAAAAAGGAGAAAAAACAACGGTTTTTATAGTGGTTCGGCTTAGGGTAAGCCTACGTCCACTTTAACTCTCTTTATTACTGAATTGATTACAACTTTTACAACAATCTTCAATTACAATTCCGATGAGACAGAGAACTAGAACTTTGATGTAGAAGAATTCTTTAAATCCATGTAGATTGTGTTAGATTTCCTCTCGAAGTTAGTTGAGATGTCTTTCGTACTTTGAAGTGTTGAGCGAGTCGAGAATTCAGCAGAGTATCGACGCTTCAAGAGATCGGCCAAAAGTCCATTTCATGCTTGAGGTAGGTTGGTATTTATAGGGAAAATCCCACCCCTTAGGTCGTAAGCCGTGACCAGTCTAAGGTAAGTTGTGGCCGGTCTAAGGCAAGTCGCGGCCGACTCATCTGGCCCCTCCATGGTTTCACCTAGGCTCATTTGTACAAGTCCTAGGTCGCTCCCAAGTCAACACAGCCTTATCTCAGTAACACGGCATCGGGCTTGCATTTAGTAGCTTTAGGTCGTCGACGACTCAAATTAGGTCGTGAGTCGTGAACGAGTTAACTGGCAATTGGATCGTGTACGAGTTAAGAGGCTGCTGTGCCGAGTAGCTGCATTGAACTTGTCTCCCTTTACTTGAGTCGTGAACGAGTTAACATTGGTCCTAGGTCGGCTGTGACTTAGGTCGGCAACTATTTTAGGTCGGCAGCTTGGTAAAGCATTAGATCGGTAACTTGGTCAAGTCATTGAGTCGGCATCTCTTTTAGACCTTAGGTCGGCCTTCCTATTAAGTCGGCATCCTCTGAGTCTTAGGCCAGTACCCACGTTAGGTCGGTAGCTACCTTATTTTAGACAGTTGGGTCGGCAACCTTGCTAAAGCGTTAGGTCGGCAGCTGTTTAGCCTTAAGTCAGTATCCCTCTTAGGCCTTAGGTCGGCTTTCATATTAGATCGGTAACCCACCTTAGCCTTAAGTCGGTACCCCCTCAAATCTTAGGTCGGCATTCCTCTTAAACCTGTTAGGTCGGTAACCCTTTTAAGCCTTAGGTCGGCATCCGTTTAAAGCATTAGGTCGGCAACTGGGTCAAATCATTGAGTCGGCATCTCTCTTAAGTCTTAAGTCGGTAACTTTTTAGGTCGCTGGGTCATGGCCGAGGCGGAGTTAACATTTGCCCCTCGATGTACATGCCTAACGGTTAGGTCGTGTGCTTCGATGTCCTTTAACCCGTCCACTCTCTAAGTCGGTAGGTCGTACGCGACCTAACAGTTAGGTCGTACGTGACGCTCCAGATCCCTCCACTGCAAGGTATAAATCACATCCCCTTCTTCCTTCTCATTACCTACTCCTTTGATTCTGCCATTAAAAAAATTCCCGAGCTCCAAAAGGCGATTTAACTCCAATCAACTACTGACAACCTCTTCTATTCATTGCGTAAGTAAACCCCCTTCTTCGATCACTGTTGGCTCATGAATTCCGTCACTTAAACCGCTTACTTGCACGATGCTCCATTGCGAATCCTTTTACACCCATGGCTGATGGAGTTTAGGTTGCTCGGTTTGACTTTAACTGACCGATGAGACGATGAAGATGGTTTACTGATTCAGGCTAGTTGATTTTGATTCGCGCTAGGATTGCAAGGTGTTGAATTTGCAGTGGTTTCGAATTGGTGTATTGGATGATCCGATAGCATGAAGTAGCATAAATGAAATGAGGGTTTTTTGGTTGAGGGAATGGCTAACGGGTTAACAGGTTAAGTGGGGCGAGGTATTGATTTAGATGCGACCCGGTGATTTTAGGTGACTTAGCTTTTGGCCGACCCAATCCTTAAATCGCGGCCGTGTTAGCACTTGAGGGAAATCTGCCGACCTATTGCTCTGCCGATCTAAGCCTTAAACCGTGGCCGAGTTAATCCCTAAGCCGTGGTCGAGTTAGCCCTTCAACCATGGCCGAGTTAACCCTTCAATCGTAGCCGAGTTAAATTTTAAACAGTGGCCGAGTAAACCTTCAAACCGTGGCCGAGTAAACTCTTAGGGAATTTCACACCACTTTTTGAACTAGAGCTTTCCTTCTTACTACTCTTCATGACCTAAAGAACTGCCGATTTAAGGAACTAGGAACATAATCTTAACTCGCGAGAGATTTCTTGGGCCACAACCGAGTTAACACTTGGATGCCCAACTCGAATCCTCACTTAAAAGCATAACTTCAATTTGAACTCTTAACTCGATTTACTGGACTGAACTGCTTAAATCCTGGATTGTTTCAACTTTGTTGTCTTATTTTGCAAACCATATTAATTCATAGGCTAACAACCTACTGAAAACAACATTCACAAAAAACCAAGGCGAATATACTGCCATTGACTACCCACATCAAATGACAGATTAGTCGACATAAAGTAATCAACTTAAACACATTGTATGAAATGCTGTAAACCAATCAACTAAAGTGAAGCATTAATGCAAAGCATCGTTAACTTGAACTGATTTATTTGCATTAACATTACACTTGCATATTAAAACAACGTACCTTGGACTTTACAACTGATAAATATTTGCTATTTATTATTTTTTATTCCAGTTACATTTGCTTGTTGCTTGATTGATTTTACACAACTTCACACACTTTAGGAAACGTGCACCTTCATGTTTGAATATCCAGTTGTTTGTGTAGAATGACTTCCCATCAAGAAGAAGAAGGGGTAGCTCAAGCTGAAGAGACTTATCCGATAGCTATTCCCACAGAGAATCCTTCAGAAAGAACTTTGACTATCCTAACTCCGAGAGCATTTATTCAGCTACGTACTCAATTTGGTTTTGCTGAAAATGATGCCATACTTCCCGGGCCAAATGATACTGCCGACGGTCCTCCTTATGGTTTTGTTGCAGTCAATCGTCAAATGTGCTTAAGCGGGGTGATTCCTCCTTTCAACGACTTCCTCCGAACCCTTCTCCTTCGGTTGACAATCTCTCCATTCCAACTTCATCCTAATGGCTCCGCCATTTTGATGGGGTTGTGTGTTTTGTTTAGGAGAACTCTTGATCTCTTGCCGAGTTTTGAAGAAATTCGCTACTTATGCTCGTTTGCAAAGAGTAAAGACCATCCTTCCCTTATTATCGTGAGAAGTGCTAGAAACCGCAAGCTTATTTCTGATCTTACTGAAAGTGTTAATGGATTTTTGAACCAGTTTTTCTTCGCTCGCTGTCCCCCAGGGTTTTATGCCATCTGGAGAGTAGGAAGTAAGATTACCTGCTTCTATTTTCTCCATTTCCAAACTTTTTCGAGATCCGAATGATCAACTGCTAATCTCATTCTTTGCTCTTTTCAGCACTTCCTCTCCCTTCTAGAGATCCAATCCATAAGCAAGTTTTTGAAAGACTGAGTGTCGTTGCCGCAGAAGAAAGAAGTGCAAAGTTTTTGTTGAGGGATGAATTTTTACATCAGTATGGGCTTTTACACATCTCTTGCTCTACACATCCACATGAGATCCCAGACTCCCCGGCTAGAGCATCAGATGCCTCGGTCTCTTCCGACACACCCGTACCACAAGATCCCGCTTACGAAGCTTCTCTAGTGAAATGCTCTACTATTGTCGATGTTGCGGGGTCCTCTGGAAAACTCACACTTGCCCCAGTTATTGAGGAAGAAGAGCCTCAGGGATCTCCCCAACATTCACAGAAGTCTGACGAAGAAGCCAGGAAAACAAGCCCTGTTAGGCAGAGCGGGGACGACACTTTCGAAGGGTTGAGCGACCTCTTCGCCACCTCACAGGAGATTTTTAAAGACGACCCTGTCACTACTAGGGTTTCTTCTTCAGTAGTAGAAGCGACTTCTTCTTTGCAACAAGCTCCGTTGACCCAAGAGCTGACGTTAACTACTACCCCCACAATTACTTCGCAATCAAAGAGTGGTTTGTAGTTTGATGCGCGTAGCTTGCACATCACACACACTTAGAATCTTTCCACACTTTTATACTCCTAACTCTTTGTACTTTGAAGATTCTAAAGTTACACTTCTTTTCTCTGAAAACTTTTAAGACTTGTCTCTTCTTTTTTATTTCAGATTCTCTGATAGGACGCAGCAGCTCCTACTATGACGACTTTCAACGCTACGGGAGGCGTAGTCAATATGATTATAGGCGCTACCTTCCCGCTCACAGAGAACCGATGAAGAGAGAGCCGCTCGAAAGGCTCAGGAGAGAAAGGCTCAAGGAGAGCGTTATGAGAGAAAAGAAAGGGAGGAGCACCATGATTCTTCCCATAAAGGTGACGATTCCCACAAGAGAAAATCCCATGATGACCGGGGAAAAAGCCATATGGTTGAGGACCCAAGCAAGCGTGCTCGACACGGTGAGAAGCATACTTCTACAACTCCTGAAAAGGTCACTGCCCCCTTCCCACTTGACATTCCTTCTGGCTCTCCCGCTCTCGGGAAGGCAGACATTCAAACAATAATCAGCAGGCCTAAATTCCAAGTTGGATCAGGCCCGACTACTCTGCAAAGTCGGTTCCCGCACTGGTGCCTGAAGGGAGTGCGGTTCGATCTTGACTTGGTCCCTATCGACAAGCCTGCCATGCTGCGAAATCTCGATGCCGTCAGGCTTGATATTGAAAGGATGTCGAACTGGCAAAAGCTTGTTGACGAGCTTCAAAGGGTCAGCCGTGCGAATATAGAGGCCATGCTTACTATGGAGAATGATAAGGCCGAATGCCAGAAGGTTCTTGAGCAGCATGATACCGAAATAAGGAGCATCGCTACTTACAATGAAGAGCTTGAAGCGAAAGTTGAGGAACTTAAACAAGAGCTTGCTACTTCTTCTACCACATATACTCAAAAAGAAGAAGTATTTCAGAAGCAAGTTCGCGATGCTCATGCAGCTCAGCGACATGCCGAGGCACAACTTGAAGCTGAGCAGAAAATAGCAGGAAGGTATCGTGCTGAGGTTACAGAGTTACGGGAGAAAGTCAACTCTCAGGAGGCAGAAATTCAAATGCTAAAGCTTCAACTTTCCAAGACTGAAAGAGAGCGTGATGAGGCCATTGCCGGTAAAATTGCAGCTGAAGAATCTCATGAGGCAACGAAGACCAACATCAGCTCGACGCTATTTGACTTCTACCTGCATAGCGTCTTGGGGCGCGGTAGTCTCGCCTTTCTAGGTCCCAAGTATGAAATTACTTTAGCTGAAGTGTAGGAGGCCGCACTTGATATGCTTTGTGCTACAGGTGCTGGCTATGTCGAGTCAGCTCTTGAGGAGCATTACTTGGATGATGATGCTCGCGCTGCTCTCGCCAAGGGGAAAGAGCGACTTGCAAAATTAAGAGCTGAAATGGCAGAAGGGGAACGGTTAGGAAAAACTACTTCAACTATTCCAGTCCATCCTCCTCCTTCGGCCGAAATCGACATCATCGGCTCCAGTTCTCATTCTCCACCCCCTACTAAAGTTACCACTGAGATCACAAGCATACAGGGTGGAGATGAAGGCGACGAGAGTGCTAAAGCACAGGCTTACATGGTTGATATCAGGAAGCCGACTTCTCCAGGTAACTCTACTGTCAATCTTGCTCAAGTAGACTGCTCATTTGCTTCTTATGGGTTCGATGAGCTTCTTGATTATTTCCTGAATCTCAACGAGCCGTTATCTCCTCTTTTTACTGACTTTAACCTCTTTTCTTCTGTAGAGAAAGTGTCGAGCATTGTCCAGACTTCCCCTCCTCCAATTATTCCTCCTTCGATTCTTCAGGTCACTCCTCCGTTCGCCTCTCAACCCGGGTCGCAAGAGGAGAAAATAGAAGCTCTTCATGGCTTAGATGATCCTATTGCTTCTCAAGAACATGGGGGAGAAGGGCTTGGAGAAGGCGATGAGTCTCCAGAGCGAACCACTTCTGATAACATAAAATTATCTGCTCTTGTTACCCCGGGAAGCGAGTCTTCTTCAAGGAGGAGGAGGAAGCGTGTCACTTCCAGGCGGAGAAGGAAAGACATTTTTGTTTCTGAGGAGGAAGCGAAAGTTGATCCGACAGTAACCCTTTCTCCTTCATCCCCGACTCTCTCAAGCCGTCCTGAAAAGCTGCCTATTAGGTTAGGTGAAGGCTCTAAGGGTGGTGGCAAGAAGAAGTGAGGGGTCATGCTTCGATTTATTTTTAGCTTTTACTTTTTGCATGTACTGGCCGGAGATTGTGTGGATACCGGCCTCCGCTTTTCTTTTTCTTTTCATACCTGTACCTGTACAGAATTTTGATAGTGTTAAATAAAATGATTCTTTTTGTTTGTACAAACTTCTGTCTGTATTTGAGAATGCATTTACTATCCTTTTTTGTACAAGTTTCTTTATATGATATTGCAGTGAGCTTGTGGTATGTTGTTCGAGCGTAATTTTACCAATGTAGTTATACCATGTTGTATGTGGCTATACCATGTTGCCCCTATACCATAAGCTCGTTGCAATATTTTATACTTTGAGGGGACTTGTACTCTTATTTTCTGGAGAATAATTATTCCATACTTGGAGGAATATTATCTTGTTAAAAATAGAGTACAGCTCCTTCCATATGAATTTTTTACGCTTTATCTTTCGAAGATATCACTTTTCCTTTTGTACATACACACATTTTACCAAGTGAATTCTTCTATGTAGTAAAGCGGGCCTCTGAAGGGCACTTTAACTTGTTTTTGAGGAAGAGTATTTTCCAGAATGGGTGAATCATTTTTCCTTTGAAAGTTAAAGTGTGCCTTCAAAGAGGGCTTCTCTTTTTTTTTTTTTTTACGCCTCAGTAAAGGGCTTTCTGATCTTTGCTTTGCGTTTCTGACGAAATGCTTCTTTGAAAAGTTGTACCTCTGAGGAGGGCTTTTTCATGTTTCAACACATGGAAGTTTTATTTCAATCTCGGTGAAACGTGTGCCTCCGAAGAGTTGTGCCTCCGAGGAGGGCTTTCCACGTTTCAACACCTGGAAGTTTTATTTCAATCTCGGTGAAACGTGTGCCTCCGAAGAGGTCTTTCTGTTCGATTGTGCCTCTGGGAGGAGGTCTTTTTATTTTTGCCTCTGGAAAGAGGTCTTTTTTGTTTCTGCCTCTGGGAAGAGGTCTTTTTTTCCCTGTTCGATGGGAAGCGGGCCTCCAAAGAGGGCTTTTCACATTTCATTTCACGGGAGTGTATCGACCGATCACGATGAAATGTGTGCCTCTGAGTAGGGTTACTGCCTGGAAGTTTGGAGTTTCTTTTTCTCGGTTGGACGGATTCACGGGAGTGTATCGACCAATCATTCTGCAACTTTGTATCGAGAGAGATCTCTCTTTTTCTGGTTTGGCCCGCTCGAGGTCTTTTAGCATTTCAACTGTGGTGAAATGGGCCTCCGAAAAGGGCTTTTCACGTTTCAACACCTGGAAGTTTTATTTCAATCTCGGTGAAACGTGTGCCTCTGAGTAGGGATTTTGCCTGGAAGTCGAACTGGCAAAAGCTTGTTGACGAGCTTCAAAGGGTCAACCGTGCGAATATAGAGGCCATGCTTACTATGGAGAATGATAAGGCCGAATGGCAGAAGGTTCTTGAGCAGCATGATACCAAAATGAGGAGCATCACTACTTACAATGAAGAGCTTGAAGCAAAAGTTGAGGAACTTAAACAAGAGCTTGCTACTTCTTCTACCTCATATACTCAAAAAGAAGAAGTACTTCAAAAGCAAGTTCGCGATGCTCACGCCGCTCAGCGACATGCCGAGGCACAACTTGAAGCTGAGCAGAAAACAGTGGGAAGGTATCGTGCTGAGGTTACAGAGTTACGGGAGAAAGTCAACTCTCAGGTGGCGGAAATTCAAATGCTAAAGCTTCAACTTTCCAAGACTGAAAAAGAGCGTGATGAGGCCGTTGCCGGTAAAATTACAGCTGAAGAATCTCATGAGGCAACGAAGACCAACATCAACTCGACACTGTTTGACTTTTACCTGCACAGCATCTTGGGGCATGGTAGTCTCGCCTTTCTAGGCCCCAAATATGAAGTTACACTGGCTGAAGTGTGGGAGGCTGCACTTGACATGCTTGGCGGTAAAGGCGCTGGCTATGCGGAATCAGCTCTTGAGGAGCATTACTTGGATGAAGATGCTCGCGCTGCTCTCGCCAAAGGAAAAGAACAACTTGCAAAATTAAGAGCTGAAATGGCAGAAGGGGAACGGTAAGGAAAAACTACTTCAACTATTCCAGTCCAGCCTTCTCCTTCGGCCGAAATCGACATTATTGGCTCCAGCTCTCATTCTCCATCCTTGGCTAAAGTTACAACTGAGATCACAAGTATACAGGGTGGAGATGAAGGCGAAGAGAGCGTCGAAGCACAGGCTTATGAGGTTGATATCAGGAAGCCGACTTCTCCAGGTAACTCTACTGTTAATCTTGCCCAAGTAGACTACTTATTTGCTTCTTATGAGTTCGATGAGCTTCTCGACTATTTCCTGAACCTCAATGAGCCTTTATCTCCTCTATTTACCGACTTTAACTTCTTTTCTTCTGTAGAGAAAGCATCGAGCATTGTTCAAACTTCCCCTCCTCCAATTATTCCTCCTTCGGTTCTCCGGTCACTCCTCTGTCTGCCTCTCAACCCGGGTCACAAGAGGAGCAAATAGAAGCTCTTCATGGCTTAGATGATCCTATTGCTTCTCAAGAACATGGGGGAGAAGGGCTTGGAGAAGGCAATGAGTCTCCGGAGCGAACCACTTCTGATAACATAAAATTATCTGCTCTCGTTACTCCGGGAAGTGAGTCTTCTTCAAGGAGAAGGAGGAAGCGTGCCACTTCCAAGAAGAGAAGGAAAGGCATTCTTGTTTCTGAAGAGGAAACGAAAGTTGATCCGGCAGTAACCCTTTCTCCTTCATCCCCGACTCTCCCAAGCCGTCCTGAAAAGCTGCCTATTAGGTCAGGCGAAGGCTCTAAGTGTGGTGGCAAGAAGAAGTAAGGGGTCCTGCTTCGATTTATCTTTACTTTTTGCTTTTTGCATGTACTGGCCGGAGATTGTGCGGGTACCGGCCTCCGCTTTTCTTTTTATTTTTATTTTGAAACCTGTACCTGTACAAAATTTTGACAGTGTTGAATAAAATGATTCTTTTTGTTTGTACAAACTTCTGTCTGTATCTGAGAATACATTTACTACTCATTTTCGTATAAGTTTCTTTATATGATATTGCAGTGAGCTTGTGGTATGTCGTTCGAGCGTAATTCTTACCAATGTGCTATACCTTGTTGCCCTTATACCATAAGCTCGTTGCAATACTTTATACTTTGAGGGGACTTGTACTCTTATTTTCTGGAGAATAACTATTCCATACTTGAAGGGATACTATTCTGCTCAAAATAGAGTACAGCTCACTCCATATGAGTTCCTACGCTTCATCCTTTGAAGATATCACTTTTTCTTTTGTGCCTTCACACATTTTTACCAAGTGAATTCTTCTATGTGGTAAAGCGGGCCTCTGAAGGGCACTTTAACTTCTTTTTGAGGAAGAGTATTTTCAAGAATAGAAGAAACAATCTTCCTTTGAAAGCTAAAGTGTGCCTTTGAAGAGGGCTTCCTTTTTTTTATATTGCACCTCGGTGGAGGGCTTTTGATCTTTGCTTTGCATTTCTGATGAAATGCTTCTTTGGAAAGTTGTACCTCTGAGGAGGGCTGTTTCACGTTTCAACACTTGGAAGTTTTATTTCAATCTTGGTGAAACATGTGCCTCCGAAGAGGTCTTTTTGCTTGATTGCACCACTGGGAAGAGGTTTTTTGTTTGATTGTGCCCCTGGGAAGGGGTCTTTTGGTTTGATTGCGCCTCTGGGAAGAGGTCTTTTGTTTCTACCCCTTGGGAGAGGCTTTTATTTTTCCCTATTCGCTGTGAAGCGGGCCTCCGAAGAGGGCTTTTCACATTTCGTCTCACGGGAGTGTATCACCGATCATGGTGAAATGTGTGCCTCTGAGTAGGGTTACTGCCTGGAAGTTTGGAGTTTCTTTCTCTCGGTTGGACGGATTCACGGGAGTGTATCGACCGATCAGTCCGCAACTTTGTATCGAGAAAGATCTCTCTTTTTCTGGTTTAGCCCGCTCGAAGTCTTTTAGCATTTCAACTGTGGTGAAATGGGCCTCCGAAGAGGGCTTTTCACATTTCAACACCTGGAAGTTTTATTTCAATCTCGGTGAAACGTGTGCCTCTGAGTAGGGCTTTTGCCTGAAAGTTTGGAGTTTCTTTCTCTCGGTTGGACGGATTCACGGGAGTGTATCGACCGATCATTCCGCAACTTTGTATCGAGAAAGATCTCTCTTTTTCTGGCTAGGCCCGCTCGAGGTCTTTATCCTCCGAAGAGTTGTGCCTCCGAAGAGGGCTTGTGCCTCCGAAGAGGTCTTTTGCTGATTGATGCTTGCTCGCCCATGTCTCTTTGCCATTTACTCATGTTGGCGATCCCCGTTGTCTTTTGCAAGTGTCATCACTTTTTAGTTGCCAATAATTTCCCTTATCCAAAGAAATATACTTCATAGTTACGCGAGTTGGAGGTGGTAGACACAGGCTATTTAACTGGTTGTTTGTTTGTTCAAACATTTGCCGTTAGTTAGAAATGGTCCACTTCCATCCACATTGCTAACTTTTGTTCGAAGCACTTCTTTTGTAGGATTTGAGTATGGAAATTTTGAATGGTTTGATGTTTTGCTTGCTGAGGGATGTCGGAGACCGCTTGGTCTTGCGATGGGTAAGCTTTGTCTTTGTGGCCTGCATTATTAAATCGACATTTTAGTAACACAGTTAACGTATTTTATATGTCGAAATAAAACAAAGCAGTTTATAACAGTAGAGAACACAAGATTTATAGTGGTTTGGCCAAAAGCTGGGCCTACATCCACTTTATAGCTTTTCATTATTCACTTGCTTTACAATTGCTTTCAATACAAGAATCATATATTCGAAATTCTTTTTACAACATTTCAGCAATGCTTTCAAGTAAAATAGGGACGCAAATGATTGCTGTTCCAAGCTCTTGGGATTGGTTCTCCTTCGACAGTTGTGAGTTTGAATGTGCCATCAAGAAGTTTTGCGCCAATAACATATGGCCCTTCCCAGTTTGGCCCAAACACACCTACGGCTGTCATAATTCTCTTCAGGACTAAGTCCCCAACTTCAAAGCTGCGCTGACGAACTTTGGAATTGAAGTGCCTGGCTATTTTTTGCTGGTGAGCTGCAATTCTAAGTCTAGCCTCTTCTCTTCTTTCATCGAGGAGGTCAAGTGCTTCCAATTGCAATTTCTCATTCTCATCTTGATCAAAATGGATCCTTCTGTGTGAGGGGACATCAATTTCCACTGGAATCATCGCTTCTGATCCGTATGCCAATGAAAATGGAGTATGCCCAGTCGCAGTTTTGTGAGTGGTCCTGTATGCCCATAGTGCAAGCGGTAACTTGTCGACCCAACCACCTTTTGCTTTTTCCAGCTGCTTTTTGATGGTTGATTTGATGATTTTGTTTACTGCTTCCACTTGCCCGTTTGCCTACGGATGAGCCACTGTTGAGAAGCTTTTTCGGATCTTGAATCGTTTGCAAAAATCTTGGAACTCCTCACTTTCAAACTGAGTACCATTGTCTGTGATTATCTTCTGAGGCACACCATACCTGCAAATGATATTTTTAGTCACAAACTTATCATTTTCTTAGAGGTAATAGTGGCCAATGGTTCGGCCTCAGCCCATTTAGTAAAATAATCAACAGCAACGATAGCATATTTAATCCCTGATTTGGCAGTTGGCAAAGCCCTAATGAGATCTATTCCCAGATGGCAAACGGCCATGGACTGACCATTTGTGTTAGCCCAGTGGAAGGTGCTCTAGGAATTTTAGCGAATCTCTGGCATTTATCACACTTTCGGGAATAGTCAGCAGCATCCTGATTAATTTCTGGCCAAAAGTATCCATAACGGAGGATTTTCTTTGCTGAAGTTTGACCACCTGAATGATCCCCACATTCCCCTCCGTGTATTTCAGTTAGAATTGTCTTAGCTTCTTCCTTTGTCACACATCGGAGTAATGGCATTGAAAATCCTTGTCTGTACAAACGACCATCTTAAACTATATATCTGGAGGCTTTCCTCATCAGCTTTTGTCGTTCTTTTGAATTTTCTGGCAGAGAACCATTGAGTAGATATTCAAGTATCGGAGTCATCCATGATTCTTGCTTTTGGGATACATTCATAATCCAATCAACATCCATTTCATCTGTGCTTGGAGCTGACAAGACTTCGACGGGAACTAACCCCAATAGTTGAGCTTCACCAGTACTTGAATACTTCGCGAGAGAATCCGCCTTCATATTTTCTTCTCGGGGGATATGGTTTATTGAATAACGGTCAAAATCTTGAAGGAGCTCCCAGGCTTTTGATAAATAGGCTGGTAAATTCCCTCCTTTAGCTTGAAATTCCTTCTTGACTTGACAAACAATAAGTTGAGAATCACTGAAGATATGCAATGCCTTGATGTTTAGTTCTTTAGCGATCTTTAAACTAGCGATGAGAGCTTCGTATTCAGCTTCATTATTTTTCGAAGGGAATTCTAGTCTCAGTGCATAACATAGCGATCGCCCTTCTGGGGTTTCAAGGACAACCCCTGCTCCAGAACAGTAATCATTCCTTGCGCCATCGACATACAATTTCCATTGGATTGGGATGCTATCAATGACTTCTTCCTCACTATCACCCTTATCCGTGCATTCTGCGATGAAATCTGCCAAAGCTTGTCCATTGATTGCTTTTCGTGGATGGTAAGTGATGTCATATTGGCTGAGTTCAATATTCCATTTCAAAAGACGACCCGAAGTCTCAGGACGGAATAGGACTTGCTTTAGAGGTTGGTCAGTGAGGACTTTGATGGGATGAGCTAGGAAATACAGCCTTAATTTTCTTGATGCGATCAACAAACAATAGGAGAGCTTTTCTAATCTTGAATAGTTCATCTCTGCCCCAGTGAATCTTTTGCTGATATAATAGACTGGGCGTTGGATCCTTGTGTCTTCCCGTACCAACACTGCACTGAGAGCATGAGACGAAATTGCTAAATATACGAAGAGATCTTCACCACTGTCAGGCTTTGAAAGTATCGGAGGCACTTCCATATGACGAACCAACTTATCAAATGCTTCCTGACATTCAGGGGTCCACCCAAAGTTTTTCCTTCCTTTCTTCAGAGCATCAAAGAATGGAATGCATTTGTCAGTAGCTTTGGAAATGAACCGACTCAAGGCAGCAACCTTTCCATTGATACTTTGCAATTCCTTTTTCGTTCTAGGAGCCTTGACCTCTCTCAGGGCAGTGATCTGAGTTGGATTGGCTTCAATGCCCCTAGCGCTCACAATGAAACCCAAAAACTTTCCGGACTCCACTCCAAATGAACATTTCAGGGGATTAAGCTTCATTCTGTACTTGCGGAGTACTACAAACATCTCTGCCAAGTGATCCATATGGTCCACCGCTTTCTTAGACTTTACTAGCATGTCATCAACATAAACTTCCATTGTCTTACCAATCTGTGGTTTAAACATGGCATTAACAAGCCTTTGGTAAGTTGCCCCTGCATTCTTGAGTCCAAAAGGCATGACCTTGTAGCAGTAGAGTCCAACATCTGTGATGAAGCTCGTATCCTCTTGATCTGGCTCATGCATCATAATCTGGTTATATCCATAGTATGCATCCATAAAAGATAACAATTCATGTCCTGCCGTGCCATCCACCAACTGATCGATCCTGGGCAGCGGGAAACAGTCTTTGGGGCAGGCTTTGTTCAGATCTGAAAAATCAATGCACACTCTCCACTTTCCGTTAGCTTTCTTAACCAGCACTGGATTTGAGACCCAATTTGGAGAAGTAGATTCTCTAATGAACCCATTCTCCATGAGCCGATCCACTTCTTCTTTTAACGCTGCCGTTCTTTCAGGACCCTGAGTCCTTCTCTTCTGTTTCACAGGTGTAAACTTTGGATCAATGTTCAGAGTATATACTGCAATCTCTGCGGATATTCCACACATGTCAGCATGAGTCCAAGCGAATACATCCAAATTAGCCTTCAAAAATGAAATCAGAACATTCTGAACTGTTGTGCCGAGTTGTGAACCCACATTAAGCACTTTGTTTGGGTCCTTTGGATCAACGGGCACCGGCACTATTACCTCTACCGGTACTACCCTATTCTCCCCTGCACTGGCTTTCCTTGGATCCATCTCCCTTCGTGCGCCACTACATTCGCCAGTGCAGGGTCCACCCTGTAATTGCTACAAGGTCGGTTCCTTGGTGCGGACTGGAGCCGCCGTACCTTTTCCCATTTCTCTTTTCCTTGATTCTCGCAACTCTGCAAAGTAACATTCTCGCCCCGCATCTTGGTCTCCCTTAATCACACCAACTCCATTATCTGTGGGGAATTTTAGAGTCAGACACCATGGGGCAAGAACAGCTTTGAATGCAGCAAGAGTTGGTCGGCCTAAAAAGGCATTGTAGGCAGAGAATTCTTCAACAATTATAAAGGTTTGCTTTCGAGCTACCTTCCTTAGCCCCTTTCCGAGTTCTACAAACAAATCAATGGTCCCAATCGGCTGTTTGGGTTCTCCAGCAAACCCAGCAATCTTAAGTGACGAAGCTTGAATGTCAGCCATTGGAAATTTCATTTGATTGAAGGTCCTCTTGAAGAGGATGTTGCATGAAGCTCTACAATCAACTAGAACTCTTCTCACAGTTGCCGGCCCAATACCAGCGGATATGACCAAAGGATCTATGGTCGGAGCCTCAATACCCAAAGAATCCCTGGCACTGAACACGATATCATCTGTGGAAGTCTTCTGTTGCTTAAAAGGCGCATCATTCTCTAAGACAAAAACATTCTCTTCAGCTGGTACATGCCTCAAAGCCCGGGCATACCTTTCCATTTCGCCCCAGCTTTTGCCTGCTGGGTGAGGTCCTCTAGTTATTATGTTGATAACAGGTCTTTCCAATTCATGTTCCACGGCTTTCTCACTTGAGGCAGGAAGGTGAGCGGGAACTTGTTGTCCTTGAGTTGACGAAGCTGGGGCATTTCTGTTCCTTTTCACATACTGCTGGAGTTTGTTTTCCTTCAAGAGTTGTTCAATTACCTCTTTCAATTGGCGGCATTCGTTGGTGTCATGGCCGGGCTGGTTGTGGAACCGGCAGAACCTTCCACTTTTTTCCATCTTAATTGCAACTCTCATTTTAGGTGGTGCTGGATAATTGACATCATCTTTGGTTGCAAAGAAGATGTTTTCAGGGGTATCGATCAAGGGTGTGAAATTGAAAGAACGGCCTTTCTTAGCGTCTCCCTGTTTCTTTCCACCATCGTTTCCCCTTTTCTGAGTGTTTGGTTCTTTCTTGTTCGAAGCAGCATCATTGTTCCCGGCTTGCGCTGATACCACCTTAGCCGGTGTCTGGAGGCTCTCCAAGCGCATGAATTCATCCGCTTTCTTGTAGAATTTGTCAAGTGAGTTTGGTTCTTTCATTTTCAACCATTTTCCAAATTCACTCGATTTGTCAATCGCCCTCATCAAGTATGTCAGGACCATGCGCGGCTCAGCATTATCTACCTCAGCCAATGTTATGTTAAAGCGATTCAAAAATGATCTGATAGATTCTCTCGGATTTTGCTCTAGACTTGATAGCGACATTATATCCTTTGCTTTAGAAGCATACAATCGAAATTGCTCCTTGAATTTCCTGGTCAAATCGGAGAATTGATCGATGGACCTGACCGGCAGCTTTGTAAACCACAATAGAGCTACACCTTCTAGATAAACCGGGAAGTATCGGCATTTAATTTCATCAGACGTCCTGGCACCTGTCATATGCCAGTCGTATTTATACAGAAACTCGTTTGGATCACTCGTCCCCTTGTAAGCCGGGATAGTAGGGGGAACGAATTTCCTTGGGAACTCTGCCTTCAAGATCTTTTCAGTAAATGGAGTTTTGCTTGGAGCAAATCCCCACTCTTTCTCATCTTCATCTCTTCGCATACTTTCTTTCATGATTTGACGAACCATACCCGAAAAATACTCTTCGTCATTTAGAGGCTCTGGAGGGCACACATCAGCCACTCTCTTTGAATTCTGCCTTGACAATCGTTCACGGAGGGTCGGCTGCGGCCCTGATCCTCCAGCTTGAAGAGGAGTTCTTTCTACAGGGTCTGCGGCTCTTTGAGAAATGTTCCCTTCAACATCCCGAAAACCCATAGTAGGGTTCCCATCATTATTACTCGGTTGACGGTTTGCCCCAAGCAGATCATTCAATTTACTCAAGATCAGGGCATTCTGGGCATTCTGGGCTTCCAACTGCGCATTCTGAGCATTCAATTGTTGATTCAGCCCCAAAACTACGGCGTCCAACTCTGCTCGAGTAACTCCAACAGTTGGAGCTGCTTGACTTGAAGGAGGAGAGGTAGCAGTATTCTCTTGAACATTGTCGGACCTTACAGAACTTCGTTTTCTCCCAGGAGCCATTATTTCCAATAAACTTCTGGTTTTAAAAGAAATCCTTTCAAAAATCCTTTGCAGAGCAATAGTGGAAGTTTCCTGAGTTGGGCTCTCAATGAAAGCACCAAAAACGTTAATGTAAAAACCAGATGCTAACACCCCGGTGTAGATTGAAGTTGAGTGAAAGCACCACCCGTGTACACGGGAACTACAAACAAGTAGAGAAATCACAGAAAAAAGGAGAAAAAACAACAGTTTTTATAGTGGTTCGGCTTAGGGTAAGCCTACGTCCACTTTAACTCTCTTTATTACTGAATTGATTACAACTTTTACAACAATCTTCAATTACAATTCCGATGAGACAGACAACTAGAACTTTGATGCAGAAGAATTCTTTAAATCCATGTAGATTGTGTTAGATTTCCTCTCGAAGTTAGTTGAGATGTCTTTCGTACTTTGAAGTGTTGAGTGAGTCGAGAATTCAGTAGAGTATCGGCGCTTTAAGAGATCGGCCAAAAGTCCATTTCATGCTTGAGGTAGGTTGGTATTTATAGGGAAAATCCACCCCTTAGTTCGTAAGCCGTGACTGGTCTAAGGTAAGTTGTGGCCGGTCTAAGGCAAGTCGCGGCCGACTCATCTGGCCCCTCCATGGTTTCACCTAGGCTCATTTGTACAAGTCCTAGGTCGCCCCCAAGTCAACACAGCCTTATCTCAGTAACACGGCATCGGGCTTGCATTTAGTAGCTTTAGGTCGTCGACGACTCAAATTAGGTCATGAGTCATGAACGAGTTAACTGGCAATTGGATCGTGTACGAGTTAAGAGGCTGCTGTGCCGAGTAGCTGCATTGAACTTGTCTCCCTTTACTTGAGTCGTGAACGAGTTAACATTGGTCCTAGGTCGGCAGTGACTTAGGTCGACAACTATTTTAGGTCGGCAGCTTGGTAAAGCATTAGATCGGTAACTTGGTCAAGTCATTGAGTCGGCATCTCTTTTAGACCTTAGGTCGGCCTTCCTATTAAGTCGGCATCCTCTGAGTCTTAGGCCAGTACCCACGTTAGGTCGGTAGCTACCTTATTTTAGACAGTTGGGTCGGCAACCTTGCTAAAGCGTTAGGTCGGCAGCTGTTTAGCCTTAAGTCAGTATCCCTCTTAGGCCTTAGGTCGGCTTTCATATCAGATCGGTAACCCACCTTAGCCTTAAGTCGGTACCCCCTCAAATCTTAGGTCGGCATTCCTCTTAAACCTGTTAGGTCGGTAACCCTTTTAAGCCTTAGGTCGGCATCCGTTTAAAGCATTAGGTCGGCAACTGGGTCAAGTCATTGAGTCGGCATCTCTCTTAAGTCTTAAGTCGGTAACTTTTTAGGTCGCTGGGTCATGGCCGAGGCGGAGTTAACAAACATCAAATCTGCCACAGAAAATTCTAATTTCCTTCTTCGATTATCGGCATAGGATTTTTGTCTACTTTGAGCTTCTTTCATCCTATGACGAATAAGGTCAATCTTTTCTGTGGAATCACGAATAAAGTCTGGACCTAAAACCATCTTTTCACTGGCCTCAAGCCAACAAGAAGAAGATCAGCATGGCCTTCCATAGAGTGCCTCAAAAGGTACCATACCAATACTAGATTGGAAGCTATTATTATAGGAAAACTCAACAAGAGAAATGTGATCTTTCCAACTTCCACCAGATTCAAGAACACATGCATGAAGAAGATCTTCAAGAGTTTGATTCACCCGCTTAGTTTGTCCATCGGACTGAGGATGATAAGCTGTGCTAAAATTAAGCTTCATTCCCAAAGCTTTTTGGAGACTCTTCCAAAATCCACTAGTAAATGATGGATCACGATCACCAACAATAGAAGTAGGAGCTCCATGCAATTTAACAATTTCCTTAATAAAGAGATTTGCCAAAAGAGGTACGGTCCGATTAGACCGAACAGGTATAAAATGGGTGTATTTTGTAAGTCTATCAACTATCACCCACAGACTATCATGATCCGAACGAGAACGGTGGAGACCGTCAATGAAATCCATGGAAATCTGGTCCCACTTCCAAATTGGAATGTCCAAAGGTTGCAATAACCCATCGAGCCTTTGATGCTCGGCCTTAACAAGTTGGTAAGTCATGCAATGCTTAATGAAGTTAGCAAGGTCAGATTTCATTCCATCCCATTACGCTTCATATCCGTGTATATTTTACTACTACCGGGATGAATGGGGAATTTTGAACGATGTGAATCTTCTAAAATGTCTTTACGAAGATCACTAATATTTGGCACGATAAGTCTATCAAATTTTTGAACACCGCCATGAGCATCAATACCAAAGTCTTTCAAACCTTCAATACTAATTTTATCCTTACAACTTTGGCTAAAAAGAGCCAATTCGGGATCTAGCTTTTGAGCATCAAGAATGTGGTCTAAAAGTGAAGGATGAGCCTTAAGGCTACATAAAACGAGAGATGCACATAAATTGGATTCACGATCTCGAATCTCACAAGTGGATAAAGTCTCGAGATCATTCCATTCGGATATCATCATGGAAACAACCGCTTGTTGCTTACGACTAAGGGCATCAACAACACGATTTCCCTTTCCGGGAGTACAAAGAATATCAACATCATAAGATGCAAGGAACTCGAGCCAACGCTGATTATGCAAATTAAGTTCCTCTTGAGAAAATAAATACTTCAAAGATTTATGATCGGTGTAAAGAACAAATTTCTCTCGCAAAAGATATTGACGCCAAATTCGAAGAGCGAAAACAATAACCGCGAGCTCTAAATCATGAGTGGCATATCTAGTCTCGTCCGGCTTTAATTGCTTAGAAGCATAAGCAATAACACGATCCTTTTACATAAGAACTGCTCCCAAACCAACACGACTATCATCGGTATAAATAATAAAATCTTAGTTCCCTTTGGGAATCACAAGAATAGGAGCAGGGGAAAGGAGTTCCTTTAATTTCTGAAAAGAAGCTTCACATTTGTCCGACCAAATGTATTTAACTCCCTTCTTTGTCAAACCAGTAAGGGGCATGGAAATTTTTGAAAAGTCTTTTATGAAACGACGATAATAACCCGTCAATCTGAGAAAACTACGTATTTCCGTCACACTCTACCATCTCTTCCAATCTTTGAAGGATCCACGGAAACTCTGGATTCAGAAATGATATGACCAAGAAATTTCACATGAGATTTCCAAAAGTGGCACTTAGGAAATTTTGCTTTCAATTGATTGCTCCTAAGAGTTTCCAACACAATCCGAAGATGTTTTTCATGCTCTTCCTCAGTTTTAGAATAAACAAGAATATCATCTATAAAGATGAGAACAAATCGATCGAGGAAGTCTTTGAAAACTCGATTCATAAGGTCAACGAGATAAGCTGGAGCATTCATTAAACCAAATGGCATAACAAGCCATTCCTAAGATCCAGAACGAGTACAGAACGATGTCAAAGGAATGCTATACTCTGCAATACGAAGCTGATGAAAACCGGTTGCTAAGTCTAACTGTGAAAAGAATCTAGCACCTCTAAGTTGATCGAATAGATCATCAATCCGAGGTAAAGGATATTTATTCTTGATTGCAGATCATTAAGCTTGCGGTAGTCAATGCAAAGTCTAAATGTATCATCGGATTTCTTCACAAAAAAGCAGGAGCTCCCCAAGGAGAGGAACTATAACGAATAAATTGCTTCTCTTCCAATTCAGATAATTGTTTGCGCATCTCCTCATTTTTTTTATTGGATATACGATAAGGAGGATGAGTAATAGGTAAAGCTCCAGGAATTAGATTAATTCTGAACTAAATGGCTCTCTTAGGGGGTAATCCTAAAACGGGCTCAAATATTTCGAGAAATTCTCGAACAACGTGAATGAGAGAAATGACATCTTCCTCATCATCATTATCGTCGTTAGAGGATTTAAAGATTATAAAGATGTTACCAAGTTGGAATCCAAATCTTTAAGAACAATAGAAATCTGCTTAATAGATTGAGGATGTCGAAGATGAATAGTCCGCTCAGGACATAGGATATGAGCTTCATAACAGTTAAGCCAATCCATTCCCAAAATCATTCTGAAGCCCATGTAACGCATGACATGCAATTCGGCTCGGAAAGAAAAATCACATAAAATAATCTCGACATCTTTACAAAGCAAACTAAGTGTTGCGGATCCACCAACCAGATTCGCAATTCTCAAAGAAGTCATTAAGCCATAACACTTAAAGAAAAATTATCAACAAGTTCTTTTCATATAAAATAATGGGATGCACCCGTATCAAAAAGAACTCAAATAGGTTGATCACGAAACATAATAATGCCATCAAGTATAGGATGAGAAATACCTTGACCGCGAGAAGTGTTACTAGGGGCTTGAACAACATTTAGCTTTCCCTCCTTCTTGCTTTGAAGTTTGGGACATGAAGTTATAAGATGACCTGAATTTTTGCAATAGCGACAAAAGAGAGGTTTTGGACATCTATTAGCATAATGGTCCTTAGAACCACAATTGTAGCATTGCCCACTACTAGGAGCAGGAGTCTTTGCTACCGAAGCTGATTGCTTCCCTTTCTTATTGGGATTTGGGCCTTTGAATTTAATAGGCCTTTTCTTGTTGTTGTTGAAGCTCGGTTTGGTACCCACAACTTCAACATCACTCTCCTTATATGCCTCTTCAAGTCGAAGAGCGATATCAATAAGCTGATCAAAAGCAATTTCTAATTTCAAAAGTAATGGCTTTTTGAGATTCTTATTCAAGCCATAGACGAACCTCTGATTTTTTTCAATGGGGTATTTATATGTTTAACCCCGTATTTAGAAAGAGCTCAAAAGATGCAACGTAGTCCATCATAGAAGATTCACCTTGAACAAGGTCTATGAAATGCCGGGCCAAAGTTACTTTTTGAGCTTCCGGCACAAATTTTAATTCAAATCGTTCCCGGAATTGCTCCCAAGTAAGATTTGCTTCAATAATTTCAAAAGTCAGGAGCTCATACCAATCTAATGCTCTTTCTTGGAGCATACTAGAAGCAACTTGGACTCGATGAAGATCAATAAGATTCATGCGAATAAAGATGCGATTGCATGTTCTAAGCCAAGCTTGGACTTCAATAACGCTTTCGGAACCCTTGAATGTCTTTCCACCCAAGTTGGTATAATCACTGCACAAGCGTGCAAATCCAAATTTTGGGTGACTAGGCTCTGGAATGGGTCCGACAACTTGAGCATTCTTTACAAGATCAAGAAGCTATTGAGCTGACATAAATACTCCATCTTGAGGAGTAGCACTTGATTGACCGGCACTGGGACGGCCTGGTCTAACCATTTCTCTTCTTTAAGAAAGAAAGAAAGAAGAAGAAAAACGTTATTTTCAGAATGAATATCAAACAATCATGTTTGATAAAACAAGGCATCACAAGGAAAATAGGATAGAATGGGTCCAACGACTCGAATAAAAAATCCTAAGGCACAACTCCTAAGAAAGACTTAGGACAATGATCCGTGCTAGATTATTCTACTTTGTTCCGAGTTTTGGCTCTGATACCAAGTTGTGACACCCCACCTCTATACTCACGCTAGCCAAGGACACTATGAAGTAATTCCGTCAACTAGCACGAAGAATAAGGCTGTTGAGGAGCGACCATCCGTGTAATTGCTTTATGCGAGCACCGATTTTTCAGATAGTATAACATGCATTTCATTTCAAGAGGAAATCCGACATGTTGATACAAGCTCAAAGCTACTACACAGTGTCTATGTGGTCTTTGGAAACAAATATAGAAATAAACATAACATAAATCAGTCACATATATCTATATCACAAAGGCAGAAATAGATATAAATATAACACATAAAAGTGTACATCGAGTAGTGGTCAAACAAGATCCAGAATATCACAAAAGAATAGATATAAGTGCTAGACAAAAGAATATGCATACAACAAGGAGTCTCTATCTCAAATGTATAACAACAAAAACTACAAATCTAATGTAGTTAGACAAAAGTCAGATGATGATCCCTGATAAGGAGTCAAGTAGAAGCACCTGAAACATCTCCGTCTGACACGAGTTTATTTAATAAGAAAATAATAAACGGATCAGTCTAGCTATAAATATCAGATAAAATGAGATAGAATAAGAGATGTGACGAATATGTATGATAACAATAATGCCATACTATGAAAAGTATACATTTAACAACAACAAAAATCATACAATATCTCAAAAATCTCATAACATCAAAAAGAATGTCATATTCTTTACCATATTCACTAAACCGCAAATATTGGCTAACATATCCATGCCAACCATAAAAATTGGTGAAACACAAATTCTAGAAATTATCAATTAGAAATCCAGAAATCGCAAAAACGGGGAGGCCTATCATAAAGGGAGCATGAAAACTCTCCAACATGTGTATCACAAACGGGTCGCTATCCCATGGTCACTAACCATATAGCCGGTGCAACGACATAGTACAATATCGGTACGCCCGAGGAACCTGAAACTCGAATAGTTCAAAACAACAACGCAGTACAACGGTATGCCCGATGAACCTGATAAGCCGGTACACCGACGTAGTATAACGGTACGTCCGATGAATTGAACTCCATAAAAGAACATGGGTCGCTAGCCTATAAAAATTGTGTCGGAACTCAAAAGAATCAATAGGTCGTTAGCCTATAAAAGAAATGAGACGAAACTCAATGAAACGAGGTATAGTCCCCTACGTGGACAAAGAGACATCGCATGTCGCAAATCTAAATTACAAAATGGTCATCATCGATCAATAAAAAGTGTGAATTACAGTAAGCTAGTAAATAAATGAGTTTAGCTTCATATCCCATAACCACTGGCTTAACTTAAATATTCACAAACAAATTGTAGATCTCCACTGATAAATTGTCACAAGAGTTTCAATCGAACAAGTCGAAAAATTAACCGAAGAAGTAAACGCAAGCGTTTTATACCACTAGTTTTACTAAGCCGTTTAATTAGATTTCTCAAACGAATGAGGTAAAGGTTTGTGTATACTAATAGATTGGAAAACGGTTTTATAAAAAATAGATTTGAAATCATTTTAATGAAAGAGTTTGAATATTTACTACTAGTATAGAAACCTTTGCATTTAAAAGCGACAAACCATAAAAATGATTGTAAACACAATCAATCACAAAAATTCACATTCGAAGACATGAATTAAATCCAAAGAAATCGATACCAAATCCATTAAAATGGATATTCTCCAAAAATCCTGAAATAGGGGTCATCAAAGTCGTATAAATGATAACAACAACTCAGATAATCACTAATCGATAAGAAAATTGGAATTTTAATCAAAATAGGCAAATTGGGATGAAGCAGCAGGTCATTCGATTGGACACTGAGTTCAGTCGACTGGCCCAATGCCTGGAAAACTATCGGGTTCTAGGTCAGTCGACTGGACTCAGAGCGCCAGTCGACTGGAACCTGTTTTCCAGTATTTCCAGCCTAGTCCCCAAAGGGGAAGAATCCAAACGTAGCCGATCGGTCGAGCAATTGCAACAAGGGATTTATGCCACGTGACAACCCTGTCCTATAGGCTCTTCGACTCACTCCAAAGACATGTTCAAGCATCCAATCTAGGATTTTTAAAGATTTATCTTGAAAACACCAAAAATTTGAACATTCATAAAACCAATTCAAACCAAAAGCAAATGAACATCAATAAGTGTTAGGAATTCATACCTAACAACAAAGATAGATATAGACATAGATGTGAGATAAAAACCTCACCTTATACACAAAAACAAGGAAGGAGAAGCTTGAAAACAAAGGAAGATCAACCACTCTTCAATCTCAACTCTAAAAGCTTCAATCTAAGATCGTAAACAATAATTTCCTAAATTAGGTTATAGGGAATCTCTGAAATTGGAGAGAGATTGAGATGGAGAAGGAGAAGGAGTTGCTTACCTAAGCTTCTCTTTTGAGTTTGGAGTTAGAACTTGAATTTGCAAAGGAGCAAGGGCATAGGAATTCGAATTTCCAATCTCTTTCCCCATTTTTCTAAAGCTTGAAGTGTTAGGAATTAGAAATGAAATAGATGAAAAGAAGTGGGGTGGAGCTTGGGTCTTAAGTTGGGGTTAATGGGCTGAAATCCAAACCCAAAGCCCCAAGTGAAAATGTCAAAATTCAAGCTAACTCCAAACATAATGATGTTTATACTCAAAAGGGCCGCAAACAGCATTTTGGAATCAATGGAAGCAATCTCGAGTCCTAATTCGACTGTTTGCAAAAAGTAACTTTTTGGACTTAAATCCGACTAACGATGCTATATTTAAATAAAATATTTAAATATACAATCGTAAAATATGCGGGTTGTTACAACTTCTAAAAAAGTAAATTGGAAACCAATCAAATTTAGACAAACAAGGCAGGTTAGGTACAAAAAAAATAGTTTAAAAGGACAAATAAATAGGGTTTTTTTTTACTATTTCGATGCTTTTGGCATCATGATTCGCCTCTTTACCTTCCTCTCCGGCATAGTCGAAACCAATGCGCATGGTATCAAGGAACAGGTGCGTAGTGAATTGGATGTAGGCGAAAGATAGTGGGTCAAAACTAAGGGTTCCGAAGGGGTTGACGCTTACTTTGTTTTCAAATGTAAACGCGCCTGCTTGCTTTCAACTAAGATGCTTTCGACTTGGTTAGCTTTTGATTAGGTTAAATGGTTTAAAAGGTAATGGTTTCGATTAGGTGGCTTTTTTTTGTAAATGATTACTTCCGACTAAATCGAAGCCTTTAGCTGTCGCCTTTTTACCTTTCAACCCAGAGGGTTTCGAAGGGGTTACTTGTTTTCTAAAATTTGCCCATATCTCCAATGCTTTCGAAGGGATGGTTTCGACACCATCTCTTCTTTACTTAGAAATGTTTTTGAAAGGTAGACTTTGGACTTAAATGGTTTTAATGACCCTTTTACTCAATTTGAAGTATAACCTAAATGGTTTCGAAAGAGATGATTTAAATGATTTGCAAAAGAAATGCTTTCGACTTTAATGGGTTTATGATCCTTTTGCTCTACTTGAAGGCATAATTCAAACGTTTTCGACCGAAACGTTTTTCAAAGGGTTTCGAAGGAGTAAACTTTGAATGATTTTGAAAGGTTTCCACATGTGTTAAATTGAACCCAAATGCTTTTGAAAGGTTTAAAATTGATGTTTTTGAAAGGTTTTAAAGTAAGGTTTCAAAGGGGTGGTTCCCTAATGGTTTCGAAGGAGTCGAAAGGTGTTGTTTTTCCAATTGTTTTGAAAGGGTTAAAGGAAAAGGTTTTCCCAAGGATTTTGAAAGGCATTGCTTAAAGGTTTTAAAAAATAAAGATGTCTAAGGTTTGAAAGATTTCGATAGGAAGGATTTTTAGAAGTTTCGAAAAGGTTTTTAGAATGGTTTCAAAAGAAATATTTTGGCCTTTCGGCCTAGATAAAAGAAAGGGTTTCACTTAGTTTTGAAAGGGGTCATTTCAATAGTTTCGAAAGGGGTACTTTCAATATATTCGAAAGGGGGACTTTCAAAGGTTAAATGTTTTTATCAACTAAGATTTGAGTAAAGTATATATAACGCGGCAAGGTGATTTTGAGTAAAGCATAAAGATTATATATTTTCCTTGTTAAGTTTGATTTAAAAGGTTTTAAATCATTTTGAAAAGGTTTTCAAGGAAAATGTTAGGAAGATATCCCTAAGTAAAATGACCTAAATATTAAAATACCAGATGGGACTAGTATAGGGTCATGCCCTACATATTAGCTAGTAGTCCCAACTAATTTTGTCTAAAATTCTAGTGTGTAGGGCTTTGTCATAGGCAGGACTAAAATTATGGATACACACAAAAAGGAATATATGTTTGTATACAGATAAGTATTAGTGAGCCCGTAAAACCATTAGGACCAAGTGACCTTGGAAGATGATAAGTTAAGGACAGACCATCCAGAAGAGAAGTATTTAACAAATAGTTAAGGATAGAACGTCCAGAAGAAGTGGAGTGTCTAATGGATGGTAGATAAATTTTGATATGTTGTTTGGTAGGCCCGAATTAGCCAAAGGTTAAACTAAAGTGTTTGAACAGATAATTCATATATTACCTAATATTTATGTTTATATAATGATGATTTACGGTATTTTAACTAGTTTTGGTTGTAGGAAAAGATTTGCAAAAGATATATTTTAAAGCAATGTTAGTGAGGGGGAACCCATTCCACTAAGCGGCATGGTCTCACTTAATATAAATAATAGAGATGAACAGTATTATTCACACCAAGCTTTATGTTTGACTCGAAGTTTTGTTTCCCCTTAAACTCTACCTCAAAATTGATTTGAGTAGGTTGAGGGTTGAGGTTTTCAGGTTTTCTTAGTTTTGGCAAATAAAGCTTCCGGAGACGAACAGGTGGCTGACGGATAGCTAAATTAGGAACTACAGATTATTTTGTTTTTATTCCGCTGTGTATTAAGTTAGATATGGCTATGTTGATTTGATCATCCAAAGAGGCATTCTTATATGTCGCTCTTGGCGTATAATTGTAAATTATATTTGATCATTGCCTAGGATATGTTTTGGGATTTTTTAACTTGGGTATGAATATTGTTTTGAAATGTATTCAGCAAAATGTTGTTTTTTGAAATTTGTGATTTTGTTCATATTCAAGTGCTTCTGATATTATAGGTACCATTGGCATTGCCCTTTTTTGTCACCAGAAGTTAATACTATAGATGACTGCAACATCTGTAGCGCTTAGCTTTTGGTTTCTAGATATGGGATGTTACACATGCATTTATGTGCATGTGTACCATTTTTAGACATGTTTAAACATGTCCCCGTATGATGCGACATTTACTTTTTACTTTGTTTTATTTTTAAACATTATACACATAAGTGTAAATACATATATACATACATTATACAAGCTTAGCTTATTTAAAAATGTATATGTTTGATTAATAGAAAAGTTCAGAACATTTCTGATAACTTTCATTCGACGAAAAGTTGAAAATTCAAAAAATGATTTCTGGTCACATTTCCCGTTTTTCATCTAACGATATATTTTTGTAAACAAATTTTGAAAACTATTTCACCATCATTATTTATTATTTAACAAAGTTTTATTTTCAGTATGAAACCCATATATTGAATATTTAAATAATTTTAAATATTAGCAAATCAAAGGAGTGAAATTTCGTGTCGTTACACTCACCTATTCGATCAAATTGTATTGTTTTATTTCCATTACACATTATAATTTCTACATCCATTTTATATTTTATGAACTTACCATGGACATTCCACTTGCATATCAAATACATATGTTCATGTTTGAGATAATTCATCGGTAAATTAAATGAAGTAAATGGATCTGCTTTGGTATTATTGACCTTGGATTTTATGTACCTATATATACATCAATTCGAAGAATTCAGCTCTTTTGCTACTCCCATTAATAGGCGTTTGCCTTAATCTTTTGGAATACAATACCAATACCATGTAATTAATAATCATATTAGTAAAGAAATATTTCTAAAAGATTTGGCTTAGTTTATAGTTCCATAATAATTGTAAAATATTAGATACTTTTATATTTTCTATAGCTAATGCATCACTTCTGTTGTGATAACAAAATACCATATTATAGTTTTATCTTATAAAAAATATTCATATGAAAAAAACTATATAATATTCATATAAAACAAAGCTATGTCTATTTTCTTTCTATATAGAAAAAAGTTATTAATCATAAATAATATTTGATATATTTATCAAAACTATTTTTCATATCTTAATGCATCTATTAATAAATTCTATATGACATACTCTGACTGTTTCCACCATTAGCATAACAACATAATAAATTTGGAGCTTTATTTAACCACTTACTATGGAAAAATTATTTCATCCAAAATTGTAACTAGTTTACAAATGAGAGTTTCAGATCAAATATCTTGAACTTGAAGAAATAACTTTTACAGAAAATAATTTTCTATAATATAATACATTTGAAATACAAATCTAATTTCTCATTCCATATAAAGTATCTTACCAAATTTTATACAATTCTCATTTTCGATGTCCTTTATGAAGGAGAAGCGACCATTCAACCATTTCATCCCAAATGTATTGGACATTCATTTTTCTTTCAAAATAGTCAAACCATTCAGAAAAAACTCCTACTATAGGACCACACCAAATTCTTTGCAAAAGTGCATTCAAATATCCATAACATTTAAGCATGTTGATTATGCCGCACTTAAGTAAACCGGTTAAAATGTCATTTCTATGATCGAATTCCTAGGTCTGTCAAGATATCCTTAGTCTGTGTTACTATTACACTACAAGTTATTGTATTCAATCGTATTGGACACATGATCTTGAATTTTAGTTTACTTGCTCATTTTGATTGAACCAATGTCATTGAGATTTAGTATATCATAAATATGATTATTCATAATACAACTTTTATATATGATATAATACAAATCAAATTTCAATGTTCTTATATTGCTTTGGAGTTCAAAAGTCATAGAAGACAATACACAGTCTTGGGCAAATAAATACTGAAATGATTGAGTTACAAATGTATTCAGTAGTTATATAATTTGGCTTTTGCATGGTTCTTGAAGCGACAACATGTAAACGATTCATTTATAAGTATATTTTGTACCTCTTTGTTAATCCTACTTCGGTTCATCTTCGTGTGTGTATGTATGCGTGCGTATGTGTGTGCATATATAAATCCTTTGTTAATCCTAATTCGGCTCAACAAATCATAGGCCTGCAAATGATAGATAACTCCTTATATGTTGTATCCTACACATCTCCTAACCTTGTTACTTGCCCTAATCTCAATCTCATCCTTGATTTTTCTCAACAAATTAAGAGGGATTATTCATTATTAATTATCATTTCCCGATGGTATAAGTATAATGCACTTACCTTGAGTTTTCTTAGTAAATACACACATGTATCTTATCTCCTCAAATATAATAATAGCACTACACATAACATCCTTTGTTTTAGTTTGCTCAACAAATAGCGAGTATGCCAATAATCTACCAATAAATGAACAATAAAGGAAAAATTCATATATTAAAGATGTTTGAGTTTGCAACTAGTTTGAGTTTACTCAAACAATTAGTTTGAGTTTGCTCAACAACTTCATATACCAAGTGTGCAAGTATGAGACACGTTTGAAATTACAGTATTCATACTTTACATATGTACTTATTCCAAAAATCTACTTTGGGTTTGTTCCAATTCTACTTTCATTATATTTATAAATATACAGTTATGTATGTTTAATTTATTTATAGCCATTTAAAATTTAATTAACTTATATAAAATTCATACGTATATTATTAATTAAATCATATTTAATTAACTTTAACCTTATTAATTAAAACATATTAAATTAATTTTAGCCCTTTAATTTAACTAACTAATTTAGTTAAAATTGTATTTAAATTTTAGAAATTATATTTTATTCATCTTGAACCATTTATTAAGAGTATTCAGTTATAACCATTATAGTTTCATACACACACATATGTATATATGTATGTATCAAATATATATTTATATATCCATAAGTTAACCATTTAATTAATTAATTAAACGTTTTAATTAAATATTTCAAAAATTTATCTAGTTTGTTTCCTAAAACTATTTTGGAAAAATCAAAAAACCTTAAGTTATAAGCTAACCTTTATAGTTTTATCTACATATATATCATTATATATAATTTAAATTAATTAATATTTAATTAATTATTAATCAAATAAATTATTTATTTAATTAAACATTTTAATTAAATAATTTAATAAATTTCAAAAACATTATTTAAGCTACCTTAAATGATTTAAGATAAATTTTCAACTATAACCTTTAAAGTTTCGTATGCATATGTCTTCGCATATATGTGTATTTTAGTTAATTACTTATTTAATTAGTCAAATTAATTAAACGTATGTAAAATTTTAAAAATATTAAATTAATTTCTCAAAACAACTTTGAAAATTTTCAGATTTATTTTATAACATTTGTAAAATATCCTTTTCATATTCTAAACTTAAAATAAAAAACTAAAATATCCTTTTGATTTTAAAACCTTAATTTGAAAATTAGCACAAGGGCCCAAATTAATTTAGCCCTTTCCAATTAGGCCATCCTTTTGACTTACTCCATCCACAGGGTATATTGATGGAAGGTGAGAATAGTTGATTATTCAACTCTAATTTTTTTTAAACACATATTGAATATGTATGTTGGGCACTAAAGTTGCTAATTAGACTCCATAGACCATTTAGAGCCTAATACCATTAAAGGAACTGGGTTAGTTTACAACGAGTTTGGGTGAATTAAAAAAAATCCTATTTGAATTTTTAGTGGGCCAATGAAGTATAATGGTTTACACCAGATCTAATCTAGTCACTAAATAAAATAATATCTATTAAATTTATATTACATTTATCAATTAGTCATACTAACTAATTAAATTAAATTTTTGTTTAGATGTATCATATATACATCCAATGATATAACAACATTAAGAAATATAAAAATGTTCAAAACTAGATATATGTACATGTAGATATTGAGATTTATATCTACTGTACATACATATACATTATACATATGCATATGAAACTTTCATATAAATATCATAAATATAAATGCGTAAGTATATAAATATGTTTGAATATACTATAATATGTGTATGGTTTATATACAGATCTTTATAGTATTATATATACAGTTCAAACATATATGTTGTGACGATTTACCTTTCTTACACCCAAAGATATACTTAATATATCCTCGTTGTTCATGTGCCAATCATCTAAGGGTTTAAAAGATAGGTCGTAGGTTAAATAAAAATAAAAGACAAGGAAACCAAACATCGATTTTTTTTCTCACAATGGCAGGTTACATATACATTATCAAATAGTAAATATGGTTACTCCAAAATGTTATGTCAAAGTTACAACATGCACTATTCCCAACACCGTCAGCTATATCAGTTTGTCCAAACTATTAATACGTAATATATAGTTGCATCAGAAATATAGAAAACTACAAGATGACGACGAAAGTTCCTACCCCATACTGCTTCCCAAAACACTCCAAAGAAACCTGATTGCTTGGCATCTCATAAAAATTTGAGTAACCAAGAGTTTAAGGGAAAGAAATAAAAATTCGAGTCAGACATGTGTCTAGTGTGAGTAAAGCATAAGTTTAACTTTATAAAAACCTTCAAATTAAAGATATCTCGTAAGACCACGCCGCACATAAACACGGATGAGTTTTTACCTTACAATAACCTAAACATTTCTATATAAAATCCTCTGATATTATCATACTGTCTACCCACCGAATTAGTACCTACAGATAAAATAACAGGAGGCTACAACACATTGCCCCTCTCCTATACAGGACCGGCCCTACTCCTTACTAGATAGTGCCAAATACGATCATTCCTTGGTTGAGTTCAACAACCATAAAAGGGATTCTGAAGTATACATAAACCGTAGATATCGTTCTAGATTGGGCGATGATTATACCCTAATGGAAGCGATCCTCATAGCCCTGTTGCACGTCCCTACTTTAGTCATTTACATGTTATGAGGCTTGAGGTTACGTTTACCTTTCCTTCTATCAGATCATCTTGGAATGCTAACACTGCCCTCGAGACATCCAATTTAATGAAGCATTTATCCATACAAATTATTCCAGGTTCAAACAAACCTTCAACATTTACTACCTCTCATTTTGGAACCACCCTCAGGAAGAATAGTAGAACTCCGTAACATACTTTATAACTATCCATCACAAGCGCTATTAGTTTGGAGTGGTTTGGATAGATTATACTTATCTGAAACCGGTGTCTCCAAACTAAGCGATAATTCCCAGCTAACTCAATTCCGGTTCTTTTGGAAGTATATAACCAGTATTCGAGTCCTTATCGGGGAACTCTAATATACATGCCATACTTCCTATGTTAAAACAGGTCTAGTTTTAAATAGCAGACAATCTGCTACTTAGGGTAATTATGCAGAGTTCACATATGAATAACCATACACTTAATTTAAACTTCACCCATTGATTGGAATTAGCCCTCCTATATGTATCACGTTTCCGATATTTCAGCCTTAATCTATCCCTCGCCAAAAAGTAAATTCTAGATTACATAGATAGAGGATCAACATACTAATTGGCTTTTGGTGCTAACTATAGAATGACTTACTTCCGATAAATGTGCCACGCATTCTTTGGTTACATATTTGTTTGAGCTTACTTAAGGGTAATCGACAAAGAAATCCCTTGATTTTTTTTTGAAAAAGAAATACAGTTTAAACAAAACCGATATTTTAGAAACAAAGCGATTTTAAACCCTTATTAAATAATAATTGATTCTTAGTTAAGTCCTAACTAAAATCTTAATTAAATTTAATCAATTCGTAATTAATTAATTGTAACAGAAGCGATTTTGTCAGGATCCGAAGGTCGACATTCTTACGTCTAGTGTATCAAATGTCGCATAATCGAACGCCGGAAAACCGAATTGTTAGGGTTAAAAAGAAGAGGTAGAAGAAAAGATAGAAGAAATAAGGAAACAGAAAGAAACAATATCAGAATCTCACATATCGCAGTGGAACAACATATAATAGATAAATGAATAATCTTTAAAACAAAGAACTGTCTCAGTTATTACATTACATCATCAGAGTGTACAACAACAATATACAACACAACAAAACAATGGACAACCATACAAACATGTCCCTATAAGTGAATTTACAGCGGAAAGATAATATCATATACAAGTGGTACATCTCGCCATCCAGCTTGCCACTTGAGCTCCATAGCACTCCTGAATCCAGAATGACCTGATAACCTAACTCTAGACTGCCCATGTGGAAAATTTTGGACACCCAGAGTTTAGGAAGAGAACAATAAACTCCAGGTCAGTCATGGAACTGGTATGAGAACTCAAAACAGTTATTTAACTTTAAAACAACAACAATAAGGGAAGTGGTAAAATATCCGCAATGCTTTTGGAAAATGAAACTACCATAAGGCCTCCCGGCACACACACAATGCAAACACAGAATTGAAGGAGGTTTCTCCTTATGATAGTCAAAGATGCTTACTACGCAAAACAAATCATTTTTGATATTATTATTAGTGCATAGTGATGAAAGCATTTCGAAAATAGAATATAAATCTTAGCCAGCATAGACATTCCGAACTATGCCTACTACAGCTACCATCCAAATAGTGGGGCGCCACCATAAGTGAATGGTAGGTTCTACAACTAAAACCGTACAAGGTGCGTATTGTTTTATTTGGATTTCCAACAAATGGTCAGGCTAAGGAAATTCCTACTGTCAATGGGATCGCCTCTGGCGGGACGTCCAGAGAACTTAACCAGCTCTCTGCCAACACAAGGCCGAATTACCTCTGTAACTAGGTAACTACTACACGAATATGCCACCCCTCGGTCCTTTGGGACCTTTATCCGAGGGCCCTCGATCACAAAGCAACAACCACATAGAAAAATGAGATTGGAGCAACCACATAGGTTAAGCATCAGGGCTCCATACCTGACACCACCCTTTCCTAAAAGGGAATGACATACCCTAAAGGGAGCGACCCTCATAACCTTGCCGCATATTCCTGTTTTGACCATTTCCGAGGTGTGAGGTCTGACGAAGTCTCGTCCACAAAGCTACGCTTTTTCACAAAGCCACGCTTTGATCAACAAATGATCAATAAATAATCATCACACAGCAACACTCAGCATGCCACATTGCCAAATTAGGAATATATCGCTGATAACCTTCAACTACAAAACCTCTGAGCTCGTACGTCTCAGAGAAGGGTGTTAAGCTAAGAGAATAAATTCTCCGCCACCAGTAGAATTGTATTTGAAAGAAATCTGCTTTATATCTCAAAATGTAATGTCAGACATGTAACCACACAAGTCTGTTTCGGGCTCGAACAGAACTGAAGGCACTTCAAAAGAAGCCCTTGCAATCCGGGTATTCACAATCCCGATCTAATTTCCCATCACAAAGGAAATCTCTATACCGTAGCTAACGGTGCAGAGACAATCGATAGGTCATCCTATTGTTTTCACAAATACCTGGTCTTCACCACCGGTCTTTAATGCTATCCATTACGTCGTATCACTATTCGGAATGGGTAATCTGAATAACGAGCGCAATAATTTCAAAATAAGTGTAGCATTCAATTTCAAACAATTCACAACAAATAACCACTCAAGGGTCAATATTGATAGTCGGTTATTAACTATCAATCCATATTCACAACATCACCCGATTTCAAACAATTTCCCAAATTATTTATTTTCAAAAATATCTTTACAAGATATAATTTCTACACTTCAACCATTTGAAAACAAATTTCAAATCATTTTTCACCTTTCAATCTTTGAATATAAATTTCAAATCAATTTCCTTAAACGGAAACACTTCCAAATATTTATCCATTTTAAATTTAAAATGGTTCATTTAAATCAATCAAATAAATCCTTACCGATTTATTTTAAACTTACATTCCAAATCCGTAAATTTATTCCCGCACTTCAAAAATAAATCAATGTTTATTTTTAAAAAAATTTCCCTTTCTTTTATAAATTCCATGGTGAATTTACCTTTCCAAAATATCTATGAATATACGATTTCCAAATCGATTTCCAATATTCATTTTCAATTTATCTTCAAAAGATAAAATCTCAAAACATTCACTTCATATTGGAAAAACATTTCCATACTTATTTAATAATAAGTAATTCACAAATCTGTTTATTTCCAACATTTGAAAAAATTTCAATATATTTAAATCCAAATTAAGTATATATTTTATTCTTTAAGGAAAACATCCTCTTAAACACCTTTATTTGAGTCAAAATGAATGTTGCGTAAAACATCGTTACGACGACTCAAAATTACTAATATAGGGGTTCTAAATTAAGATAGATATATAAACCCCAATACTACACAAAACTTTTCCTTTCAGAAATTATTTACTATAACAACAGTGTTATAGTTCACCATTTCTTTCTATTTCTCGAAAACGTCTATTTCAACACTGAATGTTGAAATTTATGGTTTCGATACTTAATACGTTTTAAAACGTTTTTGAATCGTTTTAATTCTATTTAAAATATCACTTTCCCAAAATATTTCTTAACTATATTGTTTACCGTCCAAAATCGTGAATATACTTCGTTAACCAAATTCAATTTCTACATACTTTATTTAAAGGATTATCCACTGTCCCAAAATTGTGGATATATCTCCTTTAATAAGCTATAATAATTAAACTTATTAAAATAAGTCGATTTCGGATTTATAAAACCACGTTTATAATTTCCATTTATATTTTATAACAACCTCAACTTATAAAATCACTTTATTAACAAATTCTATCCATATCCCATTTACACGCCAAAATCCAATTTATAAGTTAATTACTTATAAATCTTTTATTTACAAAAATTTATTCATTTTATAACTTCACAATTTATAAATCTATAGATTTCATCCACTTATGAAATCCATTTATATTTCATTTTAACACTTATAAAAGCTCATTTTATAATCCCAACATTTTAATTTATAAATATCAATTTGATAAATCTTTTATATAAATCATTCAAAATGATTCAAAAATCCCAATTTAAACCATTTTATAAATTAATCAGCTACTTATTTCAAAAAATCATAATTTTATAACATAAACATTTCAACGTTTATTTATTTAAAATGAATCAATTCCAAAATTAAATTTTATTATGAATTCTCAACTTAAATTTTCAAAAATCCAATTTTATTTATTTTCGGCATCTAACGATACCAAAAATATATTTGGCTAAAATTTAGCCTCTAACGATTTCAATCAGAAAGATAATCACTCATATTATAAATAGATCAATAAATAGATCATCACACAACAATGAAACAAATTCAAATGTTTAAGGAATCCAATTGGATCCCTCCAACCTGTTTCCCTGCATCCAAAGATGTTAGCACGATACCAATTCCGCTTTGAGATGGAATATCACAGTATATGGGATTTATAAAATACTATCCGCTATTATGCGGCGCAATAGGGTCTCATCCACTATATAATGCAGGAAATCAACTCCAAGTACATATATAATACCAATTCCATACAATTTGGAATTATCGCGGTGTATGTTTTTAATAAATAACATCCACTTAATATACGGCGTATAGGGTCTATTACAATACAATAGATAATAATTATCATCCAATCACACAATCAAGAAATTTTAAATCTAACTATTTAAAATTTAAATCGAAACTAATTCGATTGAGTGAGAAGTACTCACCTTGAGTTTCCGATAACAATTGTAGCGTTTTATTTCGAATAAAATTAAACGTAATTTTACCCAAAATTTTCACTAACTCCAAATGACTCCAAACCAGCTCTATTGCGTAGTGCTCGACAAAACGAATCCGACGCAAGTCTTTTCGTAATTTTCCGACCTCGTATCAAAAAGTTATCGCATTTTAAAGATCGCACGATTTATAATATAATCAAATTACAAATTTTTTTTATTTAACCTAACTTGATCTAGGCCGTTAGATTTTTGATATCCAGATCTTGGCCATTCCCATTGTCTTCCTACTTCTCCTTCCCAGTAAAAGAAACGCGCGTTCGAAACCCACTAGCCGTTCCCAAATCTCGATGGCCACGACCACCACGCCCACTTCTGCTTCGATCAGGGACCACCATTCCCTTCGCCTACGCGAGACTCACCCATGGCCAAGGCAGCATCGAGCTCGGTCCCCACTTCCCTTCGAAAAACGTGACCAAACACATAGAGAACGCGGCCCCCTAACTCTCTCCACGTCGCTCCATTCTTGATCACAGCCGTTTGATTCGTAAATCTCACGTAGCTCTACGATTTACTAGTTGGATGTTTGTTGAATCGTTGTGTAGATTTGAAGAAATTAGGGGAAGAAGGAGAATAATTTTCGGCCGTTCGAAATTATCAGTGGTAGCCTGAAGCTTGAGCTAGGCTTTAGTGTAAAAGTGAAGGTGTGAGGTCCTTTTATAGAAAATTCTCAAATAACTATTCATCCGAAATTTTCCGAACTCCAAATGAAGCATACCGACTGGCGTTTCTAAGGTTTACCCCACGTTCCGGACATAAAGGAATATTTTTCAGAAGCTAATTCGATCATCTGTGCGAGTTACGGCAATAAACGATCAAATTTAAATTAAATCGATTTAAACTAATTTCTACGCGTTTGGGCTTGCCCTGGACAAACGGTAAATCCGATTGACACAAAATTTAAAACCATATAATAATATAACATTACGGATCCGATGAAACTGTTGTTCCGTCAAAATCCGAGACTGTTTGAAAAATGACTATTTTCAATAGTCGATTAAATATTAAAATATTCAATTTTCACAAATTAACTTTTAATTCAATTTTAAAAGTTCTATAACATCATTCTAACTTCAATATGATTAAATAAATTTTTACAAATCATTTTCAATCATATTTAACCCAATTTCCAATTTTTCACATAATTTCAAATATTAAATTACCTATTTAATTATCCAATTAAATCCAAATATTCGAAAAATAAATTATTCGACCTACAAATCTTACTTGTTGGTATTTAAAATTAATTAAATATCCGAATTTCAAATGATAGAAATTCTGGGTCGTTACAAACTTCCCCCTTAAAAGAATTTCGTCCTCGAAATTGCCAAGTAAGAAAAAGTTTTGAAATCCCTTACTTTTCAAATCAAACCGTTCAAATTTGATTTACAAATCTCTTAAGTGTTTAACTTTTCCAAATCCATAGCTAAACTTCTTACAAAACTTCGCTAATATTTTCAAATCCAAATATAGTTATCTTTTCAAAATCAACTATATCGTTTAACCTTTAACTTCAAATCAAAACTTAGTTTTCACAAATTTTTCCAAAATTACGCGAAAATTTTCTAACGCCTTAAATTTTCAAAAAATTTCGCCATAATCTCCTTTGTACGGAGGAGCTTTTACAATATCACAATAGAGGTAAATATATATACATCTAACCACCCGGTCGGAAAAACAGAAAAACAGTTCATATTTCCTATTTTTATTGCGTAGGCGTACCTTTTTAGCATTTTTAAGCAAAACAGTTATTTATTTAGCATTTCACGCAACCAAATCCCGCTAACGGCAGCCCTGGTACCTGTACTTACTCAATATAAACACGTAGGTGACGTATATAAGAAATTATTAGCATTTTACTCTTTTAAGTAACTACAACACATGCATATCGAAAGAAATGCATACTAAACAAAGTTTATAAGCAACTTATATGATTTCAACATTACTTGTAAATGTTTACAACCAATTCATATACAATGACATTCAATTATTCATTCTCAATTAGTTTACATTCACTAATTTACATTCAAGTTGGTTCACTTTCAATTCAAATCAATTTCTATTCAATTAAAATTTACTTAACTTCAAATTGAATTCAATTGCTTTAGCTTTCAATTTTATTCATTCAATTGCATATGAATTTCTATTCAATCAATTAACAATAATCTAACAACCAATGTATATCCAATACAACCAAATTTATTCTCTTTACATTCAACATTCATATTCATTTTGTTTACCTTCAATTTGGTTTAACATTCAATTAGCCTTAATGAATATACACTTATATCCATTATTCCATATCAATTCACTACATTCGATTGATTTATATTCAATTCATTAGCTCAATTACCAATTTATTTTACACATAAGTTGAATCTCTTTTATATAACTCAAGTTCATATTCATTTAATTCACTTTATTAATTTACTTAGATACCAAAATCAACTTTATTTAACATCACTTAAGTAATATTCCATTTAAACATCATTTTTTTGACTTAACTTAAAATTTCCATTTCAACAACATATCTAATCTAATTAAAATCTAATTCAAATTCCAAGTCCAAAATAAATTCCATTTAACTTTTACCAAAGTCAATTTTCATCACTTATTCAGATTCATACCTCGTTTTGCTTAACAAAGTTGTTTAACCATTTATCATTTGGTTTCACTTACATCTTCTCACTTTATAAGGTATACAACTTACTTATTTAAACTTCCAAATTTGATTTAATTAATTAACTTCCTTTAATTAAATTTTACATCATATATTTGATCATGCTAATTCAAATTTATTTCAACTTTACCAAAGTTAACTCTTTATTATCTCATATTATAAGTTCAAAACTTGATAACTTATATCCAACAATGACAACTTGGATTTTAATTTCAAATCTGTTTATCACAACAAAATTCAATTAATTTACTATGGTAGAAAATCCGTCACACGGAAACTCGAAAATGATACTGATGATGCTGCAGTCATCACCCTTATTATTCCCCAGCAACAGTAGTGAATCCAATGCTTTAAATTCTTTCAAAATTTTCTTTTATTTATAAATCACATTTATAAATCTTGCTTATATAATTTCACTATTTCCCTTTACTTACACCAGATTATTCCACAATTGTAAATCATTTCAATTATAATTCTATACTTATACAATTGTTACTTTTATATAATTTATTCTTTCACAATTGTTGTTTATATTCAGATTATTCGGACAACTTTGATTCACTTATATATTCTCTTACATTTTCAACAATTAAACAATTCAATTTCACATACACTTTGATAATTCTGAAAAACTATTCCTTTATATATAAAATATAATTGAGGTAAAATTATTTCATTTACCCAATTTAAAACAATACTATGTCGGTTTATCTCATTTAAGAGTTTAGAAACCACTATCGATGACAGTTAGCTTGACTGCACCGACCAGAATCTATAAACAATTAACTGATAAGTCAACACAATACAAAACAATTTCATATTCACTAACAAATACGCTCTCATATCTATTATTACACTCAACTCATTCTAGAGTACTACTGACTCTATCTCTAATGAGTAATCCCCAACAGAGCTAAGGTTGTCACTTAACCATATGCTCTGATACCAAATGCTTTTGATAAATAACATCCACTTAATAAATAATCACGGTATATGTTTTTAATAAATAACATCCACTTAATATACGGCGTATAGGGTCTATTACAATACAACAGATAATAATTATCATCCAATCACTCAATCAAGAAATTTTAAATCTAACTATTTAAAATTTAAATCGGAACTAATTCGATTGAGTGAGAAGTTCTCACCTTGAGTTTCCGATAACAGTTGTAGCGTTTTATTTCGAATAAAATTAAACGTACGTTTAATTTTACCTGAAATTTTCACTAGCTCCAAACAACTCCAAACCAGCTCCATTGCATAGTGCTCGACAAAACGAACCCGACGCAAGTTGTTTGGTAATTTTCCGACCTCGTATCAAAAAGTTATCGCATTTTAATGATCGCACGATTTATAATATAATCAAATTACAATTTTTTTTTATTTAACCTAACTTGATCTAGGCCGTTAGATTTTTGATATCCAGATCCTGGCGGTTCCCATTGTCTTCCTACTTCTTCCCAGAAAAAGAAACGCACGTTCGAAACCCACTAGTCGTTCCCAAATCTCGATGGCCATGACCACCACGCCCACTTCTGCTTCGATCAGGGACCACCATTCCCTTCGCCTACGCGAGACTAACCCACGGCCAAGGCAGCATCGAGCTCGGTCCCCTCTTCCCTTCATAAAACGTGACCAAACAGGTAGAGAACGCGGCCCCCTAACTCTCTCCAGGTCGCTCCATTCTTGATCACAGCCGTTTGATTCGTAGATCTCACGTAGCTCTACGATTTACTAGTTGGAAGTTTGTTGAATCGTTGTGTAGATTTGAAGAAATTAGGGGAAGAAGGAGAATGATTTTCGGCCGTTCGAAATTATCAATGGCGGCCTGAAGCTTGAGCTAGGGTTTAGTGTAAAAGTGAAGATGTGAGGTCCTTTTATAGAAAATTCTCAAATTACTATTCATCCGAAATTTTCCAAACTCCAAACGAAGCTTGCCGGTTGGGGTTTCTAGGGTTTATCCCGCATTACGGACACAATGGAATAAGTTTCGGAAGCTAATTCGATCATCTGTGTGAGTTACGGCAATAAGCGATCAAATTTAAATTAAATTGATTTAAACTAATTTCTACGCGTTTGGTCTTACCCCGGACAAACGGTAAATCCAATTGACACGAAATTTGAAACCATACAATAATATAACATTACGGATCCGATGAAACTGGTTTCGTTGAAATCCAAGAATGTTTGAAAAATGACTATTTTCACTAGTCGATTAAATATGAAAATATTCAATTTTAACAAATTAACTTTTAATTCAATTTTAAAAGTTCTATAACATCATTCTAACTTTAATATGATTAAATAAAATTTTACAAATCATTTTCAATCATATTTAACCCAATTTCCAATTTTTCACACAATTTCAAATATTAAATTACCGATTTAATTATCCAATTAAATCCAAATATTCGAAAAATAAATTATTCGACCTACAAATCTTACTTGTTGATATTTAAAATCAATTAAATATCCGAATTTCAAATGACAGAAATTCTGGGTCCTTACATTAATAGTTGATTAAACCCTTTTTTATAAATAATTAATTAATAATTAATATTTAATAAATAATTAAAAATAATTAACCCTTAATTATTAAATAAATAATAATTAATTTAATTAACTAATTAAAACTAACTTAATTGATTAACACTTAAATATTAATTTCCTTTATTAACCAATGATTAAGTACTAATTACTTAATTAAATAATAATTACCTTTTAATTACTTAATATAAGTTTTAAAACATTTTTCAAAAATATTTCTAAGTGAAAACATTTTTAGATTTCGAAAAGTGTTCGTTTGCATGGACTGCACTTATAGCGACTGTCGCTATACAACCCCAAATTTCTAAGCTTGAAATTTGTTCTCTAAGGCTTTTTAAAACTTTAACTCTTGGAAAACTTTTACTAAAACATAAAAGTATATTCTTGAAAACTAAAGCAAGTTTTGATTTGGAACTATCCCGAAGATTTAAAACCAAATATAATAGTTTTTATACAGAGGTTCCATGTCGCTTAAGTTTGCAATGGTGTTTATTTCCATAGCATAAAATCATTTATTCAACATCATAATGTACATAATTACATCACAACTATATCTCAACATAAAATCTTGCCATATCTTAACATAAAATCTTGCCATAACCAACATATACAAGCAAGATTATAACTTTCAACTAACTTTACATTTCAATTCTCAAATTCCAAACTATTTGTCAACTCATCCAAACATATAATATTTGTCCAAGCCAACACAATTCATATCCAAAAAACATCATATTTTTCAACAAATCAAGCATATATTTAAGTTTATAAAACTTAGTTAAGGGTTAGATCTTTACTCACCAAAAGTCGTCAAAACTTAGCTAACTTTCAGTTCAACTTGAATACAACATGGAACTTTGCCTTGCCTTTCTAAAAATGATAACTTTATGGGCTTATGGGTGTAAAAGTGGTTTGGCTAGGGCTTATGGTATACGGCCAAGGTGGTTTGGGGGGGTGGACTTGCTTTATGGAGGAGTGGTACTGAAATGAGGAAATAAAGCTTTAAACAAGGGTATAGAAGTTTGAAAAGCAATATAAACTTGGTTTTTAAACTTGGGAATTTCTTTCGGATGCCACTAAATATTCATTAAAACTTGAAGAGGTTTTTATGAAATGGAAATGCAATGATAAATTGAGAGGCAATTATGAAAATGTGTATATATATACAAAGTAAAAGAATTAAATTACCATTGTGCCCCAAAGCACATAACTTCCACAGATTTTTTCCATATCACTAAGTTTGTCTTCCCCTCCCCCCAGCTCACGTTTTCCCCTTGTCCCCCCTCTCATTTGTTTGAGCCAACATGATCTAACACCATAGTACTAAGTTATTGAGAGAAATGACCTTTTATGCCTTCTTTTCCACTTTATTTCTTTAATTTTACTTAATATGTCACATCATATTTTATTATATTTCTTAAATAATTATGTGTGTGTATGTGTTTATAATTTAAAATTTATTCTAACTTATTTTTAAATGTGTGAATATGATAAATTCAAATATGCACAACATTTTTCGATAACTTTCAGACATCAAAAAATGGAAAACTCGAAAAGCGATTTTTGGTCATATTTTCTATTTTTCTCTGAATTAATTAATTTTGTAAACAAATTTTGAAAACTATTTCCCCATCATTAGGTATTATTTAAAAGGAGGTGACTTAATTTATAAAATCCATTGATTAATTATTAAATATATATTTAAACATCCAAATTTAAAGTGATTAAATCCTCGATCATTACACTCACCCTTAAAATAATTTCGTCCCGAAATTTGCAAACAAAGAGATAACTCATAGCAATTCGAAAGGTCATATATTTTATATGTAATGAAATTTATATAAAGGACGTGCACTAAGCATCCATAACACAATAATGCATATAATATACATACTTCCCTCGTGTGATCCACCGTCTCCTATATACAATCTCAAGGATCCCCACTCCCTTGAATCTTTACTAACTTCACTACTATATTGTGCAATCTCTTCTCATCCTGATCTGCAATATGAACTGGACGTCTATCACCCTTAGGTTTGGTTATGTCTTCTTATCATCTTAAACCGACGATTCTACAATCAACAAAGGGTAATAAATAAATTTTCTTAAATAGGACACGTGAAAAACATTATGGATCCCCAATAACCTTTTTGGTAATTCAACCCTATAGGAGAGCCATCCTATCCTCTCAATAACTTTAAAAGGTCCAATATACCTGGGTGTCAACTTCCCTGCCCTTTCGAATCTAACAACTCCTCTGATTAGTGCGATCTTCACAATAAGGAGTCTCCGACATCAAATTCCAAACCTCTTCTTCTTTTATCGACATAACTCTTTTGTCGATCCTAGGCTTCCTTCATTCTTTTATTTATCACCGCAACCTTTTTAGTAGCTTTCTGGATCATATTTGGCCCAAGTACTAACCTATCTCCAGTCTTAATCCAACATGTCGAGGACTTGCATGGACATCCGTAGAGAGCTTCGTAGGGTGCCATGCTTATGCTTCCTTGATAACTATTATTGTAGGAGAATTCCACTAAATGAAGATGATCTTCCTATAATCCTCCAAAATCAAGAATATATGCCCTCAAAAGATCTCCTAAAATCCGGTTCACCCTTTCCGTTTATCCATCCATTTGAGGGTGGTATGTTTTATCCGTTAATCTTCCTAAAGATAAAAGTATCACAGAAGGTGCTTTGGCATCGATGAGGTATCGAAGGCATCAGAATGGCTTACGCATTGCCATCAAAAAGTACTCCAACTTGGTCGAGGCCTTGAAGAATACAAAAGGAAGATCATGAAGAATGATAGTTGTTATCATCATAAATCATATTAACTTTGTGAAAACCATGAAGAATATAAATGAACGAGTTACATAGAGAAACAACAATAACATAGCCTTTTAAAAAAGGCGAAGGATGCTTCAGCAAAATGTTGGATAAGCAATGAACTTTCGAAGAAATCGAAAGGTGAAAAGAACACCCTTCCAATATAGTTAATTCCTTTTTGAAACAGATGGTTTTACACGCTAAAAGAGGGTTTCGAATGAGTTGAGGAACATCTTTCGAAGGCAACAGCTTGCAAGTTTTCACGTGCGCCAACCTTTCAAAATAATGGGTTTTGCCATCATTTACATTCCATAGAAGAACATTGGGCCACAGTTGCCCTTTGAGAGCATAAATTAGCCTTTCGAATCGTTGAAACCATCCACAATTATAAAAAGCTTGCTTAAGTTCAATGTAGCATTCTCATACATCAGAGGGTTCCACGTCAGCCAATAAATACGTCTTTGAAAGTTACCTTTTCCATTTAAGCCTTCAACTACCTACCAACTCCTTCGAAGCCCTAAAGGTTAACCTATCGACATAATCCAAAGCCCATGTCCTTCCCTACTAGCTACAACATATCAACAACAAAGTGGAGAGCACATCTACTGTGACGCCCCATCTCTATACCTACGCTAGCTAAGAACATTACGGTGAATGCTGTCAACTAGCATGGAGAATAAGGCTGTTGAGGAGCGACCATCCGTGTAATTGCTTTGTGCGAGCATCAATATGTCAGATAGTATAACATGCAATACTTTATCAAGAGGAAATCTGACATACCGACACAAACTCAAAGCTACTACACAGTGGCTATAATATCTTCGGAAACAAATACAGAAATAAACATAACATAAATCAGTCACAGATAATTCATATCACAAAGGCGTAAGAAGATATGAATATATAATTAACACATGGAAGTGTATATCAGAGTAGTGGTCAAAAAGATCCACAATAATACAAAAGAATAGCAACACGTGCTATACAAAAGAATACAACTATGAGTCTATATCTCAAGTGTATACAACAAAATAAACTACTAATCTAAGTAGTTTGCCAAAAGTCAGAGTAATGAATCCCTAGGGAGAAGTCAAGCAGAAGCACCTGTAACATCTCGGTCTGACCCGAGTATTATTTAATAAGAAAATAATAAATGGATCAGTCTAACTATAAATATCAGATGAAACAATATAGAGTAAGAGATATGACTAAACACATAATAATCACAATGCCAAGCCGTGATATATATAAGTAGCTGAAAATCATCAAGGGATTAATCAATGTCACAAAATCTACACAAGAATCAAAGAAATGTCATACTCCTTATTTCGTTCATCAAACCACAATTATTGACGATTATATCAATGTCAATCACAAAAGTCAATGACACACAAATTCACCAATGCACAAATATTGATAAAACGTATCAATGGAAATCACGAAAATTGGTGAAGCATAAATTCTAGAAATCATCACAAGAAATCCAGCCAATGACACACGAATTCACCTATGCACAAAAATTGATAAATCATATCAATAGAAATCACAAAAGTAGGTGAGGCATAAATTCCAGAATTCAACACACGAAATCCAGAAGTCACAAGAAAAGGGGGGAGGCCTATCACACGAACGAGAAGCTATCTCATGGTAGCTAGCCATTAATTTTTGACACACGAACGAGAAGCTATCTCATGGTAGCTAGCCATTAATTTTTGACACACGAACGAGAAGCTATCCCATGGTAGCTAGCCATTAATTTTTGACACACGAACGAGAAGCTATCTCATGGTAACTAGCCATTAATTTTTGACACACGAACGAGAAGCTATCTCATGGTAGCTAGCCATTAATTTTTGACACACGAACGGCCCGAAGGCCATGGGGAGCTACCCCAAAAAGAAATGAGACGAAGCTCAATAAAATGAGTTACTGTCCTCCACGTGGACAAAGAGACATCGCACAATTGCTAGTCTAAATCACAAAAATGATCGTCATGATCATCAAGAAGTGTCAATTACAGTAAGCTAGTAAATATATGAGCTTAGCTTCATGTCCCATAACCACTAGCTTAACTTAAATATTTACGAACAAATTGTAGATTTCCACTAGAAAATTGTCACAAGAGATTCAATCGAACAAGTCCAAGAATTAACAGACGAAGTAAACGCAAGTGTATCATACCACTTGTTTTACTAAGCCGTTTAATTAGATTTCTCATACGAGTGAGGTAAAGGTTTGTATATACTAATAGATTGGAAAACGGTTTTATAAACGAATTTGGTATTAAAATAGAATTGAAATCGTTTGAGGAAAGAGTTTTGATATTTACTACTAGTATTGAAACCTTTATATTTTTAAAGTGACAAAGCACGAAAATGATGGTAGAACAATCGACCACCAAAATTCATATTCGAAGACGTGAATAAAAATCCAAAGAAATCGATCTGAATCCATCAAAATGGGTATTCCCAAAAATTCCAAGAATAGAAGTCATTAAAGTCGTAGCAACAACAAGTGGGAAATAACACGAATCGATGGAATTTGGAAACCAAGCAAAAATATGCACAAATATGCATAATTAGGCATATAGGTGCAGGTCAGTCGACTGACTAAAAGGTCCAGTCGACTGGACCAGAGGCATGAAAAATAATTTCCTGCAGTCAGTCGACTGACCTAAAAATTTAGTCGACTGAATGCAGGGAAAACAGAGGACCCGAGCCTCTGTTAGTTGCCTTCGGAATGCCTATGTGCTACAGCCAGTCGACTGACTCAAAGGTCCAGTCGACTGACTAGCATCAAGGCTGCTTTCCAGCCAATAAAATGAAGATGCAATCTTCTTCAAAATGCAATCGAGCGAGCACGGTCACTAGGGGTTTATGCAAATCGACTACCCATCCCTATAAGCTCTTCGATGCATCAACAAAACAAGTTCAAACAACAAAGCTATGATTTTTGAAGATTTGGACTCAAAACACTAAAATTTGGAATGTTCACAAAACCTATCCAAATCATAATCAAATACACATGAATAAGTATTAGGAATTCACACCTAACAATCAAAGATAATCATAGACCTAGATGTGAGATTAAAAATCTCACCTTTGAACCCAAACGATTGAAGAAGATGTTTGAAAGCAAAGGAGAATCAACCACTCTTCAAATGCAACTAAAGAAGCTTGATTTAAGCTTTAAAAGAAGAACATTCCCAAAGTTAGGTTTAGGAATTTCTGAAATTGATAAGAGATTGAGTTGGAGAGAAAGAAGAGAAGCTTACCAATGAGTTCTTCTATTAGTTTGGAGCTAGAAATTGATTTGCAAAAGAAAACTAGGGTTTTGGAGTTTTAATTTCCCATCTCTCCCACCATTGATGCTTTAAAACTGAAAAGAGGAGAAAGTGAGGGTGATTGGGAAGGAGTGGCTCAGATTTGAGTATAAGTTAAACATAGGGCTGAGCCCAAACCCAAACCCAAAGGGAAAAAGTAGCAAAAATCAACTTTCTCCAAACATATCGAAGCTTATACTCAAAAAGGTCGCAAACGGCATTTTAAACTCAATGGGAGTGGTCTCGAGTCCTAATTCGACCGTATGCAAAAAGTAGCTTTTCGGACTAAATTCCGAGTATCGATAAAATATTTAAATAAAAATATTAAATATAAAATCGACAAATATGCGGGTTGTTACAGACTCCCCTCCTTAAAGAAATTGCGTCCTCGCAATATGTAAGAAGAAAATATAAAGTAACAACCATAAAAGCATATTCAACACAAAAGAAGTTTGAAATAAGAAGTCCACCTCAAAGAGCACGAGAAAGTAAGTTCGGATGTGTTCGCTCGATGAACTCTCTAGATTCCTAAGAACAATCCTTAGGATTTAAAGACCATTGAACTTTAACAAGCGGAACATCTTTATTTCGAAGTCGTTTGACTTCCGAAGCAATGATACGAATAGGATGTTGCTCATAAGTTAAATTAGGCAAAACTTCAACCTCTTCCACAACATCGGGCTCAAGAATAGAATCGGAATCTCGAAGGAATTTCCGTAATTGAGAAACGTGAAACACGTCATGAATAGCAGAAAATTGAGCCGGTAATAAAAGGCGATATGCCACGGAACCAATACGTTCAGCGATAGGAAATGGCCTAATATATCGAGGCGCTAACTTTCCCGATCGACTGAAACGTACAACACCTTTCATAGGTGAAACACGAACAAACACAAAATCTCCCACAGAAAATTCTAACTTCCTTCTCCGGTTATCGGCATAGGATCTTTCTCTACTTTGGGCTTCTTTCATCCTATGACGAATAAGGTCAATCTTTTTTGTGGAATCACGAATAAAATCTGGACCTAAAACCAGCTTCTCACCGGCCTCAAGCCAACAAGAAGGAGATCGGCATGGCCTTCCATAGAGTGCCTCGAAAGGTGCCATACCGATACTAGATTGGAAGCTATTATTATAGGAAAATTCAACAAGTGAAATATGATCTTCCCAACTTCCACCAAAATCAAGAACACATGCACGAAGAAGATCTTCAAGAGTTTGATTCACACGCTCGGTTTGTCCATCGGACTGAGGATAATAAGCGGTGCTAAAATTAAGCTTCGTTCCCAAAGCTTTTTGAAGACTCTTCCAAAATCCACTAGTAAACAATGGATCACGATCACTAACTATAGAAGTAGGAACTCCATGTAATTTAAAAATCTCTTTGATAAAGAGTTTGGCCAAAAGAGGAACGGTTCGGTTAGACCGAACGGGAATAAAATGGGCAGATTTAGTAAGCCTATCAACAATCACCCATAAGCTATCATGACCCGAACGAGAACGGGGAAGGACATCTATAAAATCCATGGAAATTTGATCCCACTTCCAAATTGGAATTTCTAAAGGTTGCAATAACCCACCGGGCCTTTGATGTTCGGCCTTAACAAGTTGGCAAGTCATGCAACGCTTAACGAAGTTAGCGATGTCAAGTTTCATTCCCTCCCAATAATAAAGTCGCTTCATATCCGCGTCCATTTTACTACTACCGGGATGAATGGTAAATTTAGAGCGATGGGAACCTTCTAAAATATATTTTCGAAGATCACTAATATTTGGTACGATAAGTCTACCAAATTTTCGAATGCCGCCACGAGAATCAATATCAAAGTCTTTCAAACCTTCAATACCAATTTTATCCTTAACATTTTGGCGAAGAAGAGCCAATTCAGGATCTAGCCCTTGAGCTTCAAGAATGCGGTCTAAAAGAGAAGGATGAGCCTCAAGGCTACATAAAACAAGTGATGAGCACAAATCAGATACGCGCTCTCGAATCTCACAAGTGGATAAAATCTCGAGATTGTTCCATTCGGTTATCATCATAGAAACAACCGCTTGTTGCTTTCGACTAAGTGCATCCGCAACGCGATTTCCCTTTCCGGGAGTATAAAGGATATCAAGATCATATGGTGCAAGAAATTCGAGCCAACGCTGTTGACGCAAATAAAGTTCCTTTTGAGAGAATAAATACTTCAAGGACTTATGATCGGTGTAAAGAACAAATTTCTCTCCTAAAAGATAATGACGCCAAATACGAAGGGCGAAAACAATAGCCGCGAGCTCTAAATCATGAGTGGCATATCTAGTCTCAGCAGGCTTCAATTGCCTAGAAGCATAAGCAATAACACGTTCTCTTTGCATAAGAACGGCACCCAAACCAACGCGACTAGCATCGGTATAAACAACGAAATCTTGATTCCCCTCGGGAATAACGAGAATAGGAGCATCAGAAAGAAGTTCTTTTAATTTCTGAAAAGAAGCTTCACATTTGTCCGACCAAATGTATTTAACACCTTTCTTCGTCAAGCTAGTGAGAGGCACGGCAATCTTAGAAAAGTCTTTGATAAAACGACGGTAATAGCCCGCCAATCCAAGAAAACTACGAATCTCTGTCACACTCTCCGGTCTCTTCCAATCTTGAATCGCTTCAATCTTTGAAGGATCCATGGAAATTCCGAATTCGGAAATAATATGACCGAGAAACTTCACACGAGATTGCCAAAAGTGGCATTTAGAAAATTTTGCCGTTAATTGATTACTCCTAAGAGTTTCCAACACAATCCGAAGATGTTTTTCATGCTCCTCCTCGGTTTTAGAATACACAAGAATATGATCGATAAAGATGAGAATAAACCGGTCGAGGAAGTCTTTGAAAACTCTATTCATAAGGTCAACGAAATAAGCCGGAGCATTCGTTAGACCAAATGGCATAACAAGCCATTCATAAGATCCATAACGAGTACGGAACGATGTCAAAGGAATACTATCCTCTGCAATACGAAGCTGATGAAATCCAGTAGCTAAGTCTAATTGTGAAAAGACTCTAGCACCACTAAGTTGATCGAATAGATCATCAATCCGAGGTAAAGGATATTTATTTTTGATAGTAAGATCATTAAGCTTGCGGTAGTCAACGCAAAGCCTAAGTGTTCCATCGGATTTCTTCACAAAAATAGCTGAAGCTCCCCAAGGCGAGGAACTAGAGCGAATAAATTGCTTCGTCTCCAATTCGGATAATTGTTTACGCATCTCCTCGTTTTCTTTATTGGACATACGATACGGAGGACGAGTGATAGGTTGAGCTCCAGGAATAAGATTAATTCTGAACTCAATTGCTCGCTTAGGTGGTAATCCTAAAGCGGGCTCGAATATGTCGAAAAATTCACGAACGACGTGAATAAGAGAAATAATATCACCCTCGTCATCATCATCGTCATCACGAGGATTTAAAGAATATAAAGATGCAACCAAGCTGGAATCTGAATCTTTAAGATTAATAGAAATCTGCTTAACAGATTGAGGATGTCGAAGATGAATAGTCCGCTCAGGATATAGGATATGAGCTTCATAACGGTTAAGCCAATCCATTCCCAAAATCATTCCAAAGCCTAAATAACGCATGACATGCAAATCGGCTCGGAAAGAAAAATCACACAAAATAATCTCGACATCTTTACACAATAAACTGATTGTCGCGGATCCACCAACCGGATTCGCAATTCTCAAAAAAGTCATTAAACACAAAACATCCAAAGAAAAAGTATCAACAAGTTCTTTTGATATAAAAGAATGGGACGCACCCGTATCAAAAAGAACTCAAATAGGATGATCACGAAATAAAATAATTCCATCCAGAATAGAATGAGAAATACCTTGGCCACGAGATGTGTTGCCAGGGGCTTGAGCAACATTAAGCTTTCCCTCCTTCCTATTTTGAAGTTTGGGACATACATGCATAAAATGGTCCGGGCTTTTGCAGTAGCGACAAGTACGAGGCTTTGAACACTTGTTCGCAAAATGATCTTTCGAACCACAATTATAGCATTTCCCTTGAGTAGAGGAAAAGGTCTTTTCAACAGGAGTTGCTTGCCTCCCTTTCTTATTGGAATAAGGGCCTTTGAATTTGTTTGGCCTCTTCTTGTTGTTGAAGTTTGGTTTGGAACCCACCACTTCAACATCATTCTCCCTATCCGCCTCTTCAAGACGAAGAGCGATATCAACGAGTTGGTCGAAAGAAACTTCTAACTTTAGAAGTAATGGCTTCTTGAGATTTTTGTTTAAGCCATAGACGAACCTCTGGTTCTTCTTTAAAGGGGTGTTGATGTACTCAACCCCATATTTGGAAAGCGACTCGAAGGAGGCGACGTAATCAGTCACAGAGGACTCACCTTGAACAAGGTCTATAAATCATCGAGCCAAGGTCACTTTCTCTGCTTCTGGTACAAATTTCAACTCGAAGCGTTCCCGGAATTGCTCCCAGGTGAGATCCGCTTCATTAGTCTCAGAAATAAGAAGCTCGTACCAATCCAATGCTCTTTCTCGGAGCATACTAGAGGCCACCTGAACTCGGTGAAGGTCAATAAGATTCATGCGAGAAAAGATTCGATAGCATGACCTTAGCCAAGCCTGTACTTCAATAATAGTTTCGGAACCTTTGAATGGCTCCCCACCCAAATTAGTGTAATCGCTGCACAAGCGTGCAAATCTGGCGCAGCGGATTAATTCGAAACAAACTTCAATCGATGGAATGTAGCAATCGATGAGTTGAGAATACTGCAAGGCCCAAATCCGTTGATCCAAAGATACCGGATTCTAGCTATCTTCGTCTCGTTGATCGCGCACGATACCGAGAAAGAAGATCTACGATTCTTTGTACGTTGATCTAGCGCACTAGATACCGTGAATCGCCTTCTACGATCGTTGAATCGAGCGCACTCGATTAACCGAAAGAGGAGATAGGAGATCACACTCAACTACCAATTTGTATGAAAGCACAAAGCTAACAACAGAGAATTTTATTCAAGAATCAACCACCTTCAAAATTTACAACACACACGTATTTATAGGAGTTACAATCCAATTCCTAAGTCGTTGCCGACCTACGACTCATCCTAGGTCGTTGCCGACTTATTACAGTGGCGACCTAAACCCATTACAACATAGCACAAAGTGACCGACTCAAACATGGCCGACTTAACCAAGTACGACCTAACATACAACATACGACTCAACGTGACCGACTCATATATATATGACCATAATACGACTCATCATAGGTCGTACGCGACCTAACACATTACATACATACACGTTTACAACAGTTAGATCGTATACGACCTAAGACCCAATATGACAAACGACTTAACAAACCCAGCATTGGTGCCTTATCTTCCTGGCGACCTACGACCTAAGTTAGGTCGTTAGCGACTCAAATTCCAAGCGACTCATCTCCAGTAGCGGTATCTCATTGGGTCGGTCTATATCTTCCTCCTTAGGTCGTTGCCGACCTAGACCTCCTTCGCTGAGTCGGAGACAACCTAAAGCTGCTTCATTAACTCGTAGCTCTTTCTCCTTAGGTCGGGTCCGACCTAAAATGTGCTTTGGTTTCTGTAAATCGTTGCCATTTGTCTTGTTAAGTCGCGAACGACTTAGAGTGTTTTCGTTAGATCGGTATCGACTTAAAACTTTCCAACGATCTAACTCCGAAGCCTTTTCCATACGACCTAGAGTTATGTTAACTCGTGACCGACTTTCAATAGGTCGCTGCTCCTTCTCACATGGCCAGTTAGGTCGGTGGCGATACAAATCTACCCTCCTAAGTCGTGAACGACTCATGCTGCCTTCACCTTCCTTAAGTCGGAGCTCGTTAGGTCGGAATTCTTCATCCTGTGATTTCTTAGGTCGTACTCGACTTAAAAACAAGTTAGGTCGGAGCCGACCTATGACTTCGTCTCTCTGGTCTGCATCATCCTCTCCGGGTTGACAGAAATTCGACCTCGAATTTTCACCATCTCCTTTCACAACAATTTCTCCTCCATGATATGGAATTAGATGTTTGACGTTAAAAACATCAGAAGTATAAACATCATCTGGTAACTTTAATCGATAAGCATTCTCGTTGATTTTCTTCAAAACTTCAACTGGACCAATTTTCCGTGCTTTCAATTTATTGTATGTTCCTACCGGAAAACGGTCTTTTGTCAACACTGCATAAACCAAATCGCCTTTGTTAAATTCAACATTTCGTCGCTTCAAATCTGCAGACTTCTTATACTTCTCATTCGATTTCTTCAATCGTTCCTGAACGATTTTATGACATTCAGTCAACTCATCAACAAAATCAGCAGCTCGTTTAACCGTCCCCTTCGATTGTGGTACTACTGCCAAATCCAACGGTCCCCTGGGTAAATTAGAATATACAATCTGAAATGGACTGTAACCCGTACTACGATTCATGGAATGATTATGAGCAAACTCTGCTTGGCATAACTTCATATCCCAACTTCTCAAATTATCCTGTACAAGACATCGCAACAAATTCCCCAATGACCTGTTAACAACTTCTGTCTGTCCATCAGTTTGCGGATGATAAGCGCTACTAAACTTCAGCTTTGTTCCCACCATCTTCCACAAACTTAACCAAAAGTGACTCAGAAAACGAGTATTCCGATCAGAAAGAATAGATTTTGGTAAACCATGCAATCGATACACCTCCTTAAAGAATAATTGTGCCACTCGAACTGCATCCACTGTCTTCTTGCAGGCAATAAAATGTGCCATCTTCGAAAATCTGTCCACTACAACAAATATCGAATCATTTCCCCTTTGAGTTCTAGGCAAACCCAAAACGAAATCCATGCTGATATCAACCCATGGCTTAGATGGTACAGGTAATGGCATATACAACCCTGCATTCGTCGCTGTTCCCTTTGAAACCTGGCAAATATGGCATCTCTCCACAAATCTTTCAACTTCTTTTCTCATCGACGGCCAAAAATAAGATTGAGAAACCAATTGCAATGTACGATCTCTACCCACATGGCCTTCTTCATGCAACTCCTTGATAATTTTCATTCTCAAACTGCTCTCAGGAATACATAACCGATTTCCTTTAAACAAAAATCCATCAATCATCATAAATTCATCAGTACTCCCTTCCTTCGCTTTCTCAACATATTTCACAAAGTAAGGATCTTCTTCAATCATCTCTGGCAACATTTCAAACCCTGTCACTTCAACCTTCATTGTTGTTAATAAATGACTCCTCCTACTCAAAGCATCAGCTACCCGATTCGTCACCCCTGATTTGTGCTTAACGACAAAAGTAAACTGCTGTAAATAAGCAATCCATGATGCATGTCTCGCTGAAATCTTGTCCTGTCCCTGCAAATGCTTCAACGCCTCATGATCAGTGTACAGAACAAACTCCTTCTGAAATAGATAATGTCTCCAATGTTTAATCGTTTGCACAACAGCATAGAATTCAACGTCATATGTACTGTATCTCATCTTTGCCCCTGACAACTTCTCACTGAAATAAGCAACGGGTTTCCCATTCTGACTCAAGACTCCTCCAATTCCCACCTTCGACGCATCAGTGTGCAATTCAAACAACAACTGAAAATTCGGTAAAACAAGAATTGGTGCTGTCGTCAATAGTTCTTTGATTCGTTCAAAAGCAACTCCCGCTTCCTCTGACCATACAAACTGCTTCCCTTTCATGCAATCGGTAACTGGTGCCATCACGCTACTGAAGTGTGGAATGAACCTTCGGTAGAATGATGCCAATCCATGAAAACTTCTAACTTCGGTGATAGTTCTCGGCTGTGGCCAATTTCTGACTGCTTCAACTTTACTCTGATCAACTTGAATACCTTCTCCTGAAACAACATAACCCAAAAATAAAACACTATGTGTCATAAACACGCACTTCTTTGCAGCAGCATAAAATTGTTCCTTACGAAGAATAATCAATACTTTCCTCAAATGTTGAACATGCTCTTCCGTACTCCTGCTGTATATCAGAATATCATCGAAATAAACCACCACGAACTTCCCAATGAATGGTCTAAAGATTTGATTCATCACTCGCATGAATGTACTAGGTGCATTTGACAAACCAAATGGCATAACCAACCATTCGTATAACCCCTCTCTTGTCTTGAAAGCTGTCTTCCATTCATCTCCAGGTCTAATCCGAATTTGGTGATAACCACTCTTCAAATCAATCTTCGAAAATATAGTTGCCCCACTCAACTGGTCTAACAAATCATCCAACCTCGGCATAGGAAATCTGTAACGAACAGTAATCTTGTTCAAAGCTCGACTATCTGTACACATTCTCCATGTTCCATCCTTCTTCGGTACTAACAAAGCTGGCACAGCACAAGGACTTAAGCTTTCCTGAACACGTCCCTGCTCAAGTAATTCTTCCACCTGCTTTTGTAACTCTTCATGTTCCTTCGGACTCATTCGGTAATGTGGTCTATGTGGCAACACTGCTCCTGGAACAAGATCAATTTGATGTTGAATGTCTCTCAATGGTGGTAACTCCTTAGGCAACTCCTCTGGAAATACATCTTCAAACTCTTGCAAAACTGGCTTTGCTTCTTCAGGAATTTCAACCTCTTCACTGCTCTCACGCCCAATCAACAAAAAGACTTCAGGTTCCTCTTCAACCTCCTTAACAAACTCCTTTAAAGTCAACAGAGTTTTCAATTCCTCAATCTCCTCCAGCTTGCTTTCCTTTTGTTGTTGCTTCTTGGGAACCAAAGTGATTTTGTACCCTCGAACATGAAACTGTAGCTATTGGCACGACCATCATGTTGAACTGATCTATCAAACTGCCACGGTCTGCCCAACAACAGATGACATACGTCCATGTCTACAACGTCACACCAAATTTCATCTTTGTACTTCTTTCCAATAGAAAAATTAACACAAGCCCTTCGACACACCTTCACTTCACCTCCCTTCCTTAACCATGCTAACTTGTACGGTTTAGGATGTTTCTCAGTTTTCAAGTTCAACTTCTTCACAGCCTCGGTAGAAATAATATTATCGCAACTTCCAGCATCAATAACGAACTTGCAAACTTTTCCCAGAATAGTGCATGTCGACTGAAATATGTTACTCCTCAACCAACTACAATCCTCCTCTTGCTTTGGTGTAAGACATGACCTCCTCATCATAAGATTACAACCTTCATCTCTAGATAATTCTTCTTCCTCCTCAACATAAGGTGCATTTGAACATTCTACCTCCTCATTATCATCCTCCTTAACTTCTGCAACCATTGCTCTCTTCTTTGGCTTCGGACATTCATTGCTTTTGTGACCCAACTCCTGACAATTATAACATTTGAAAACACTGTTAACCTTCGCCTTTTCAGCCTCCTTCACCACTGGCTTATTGACAGGTTTAGGAACATTAGAACTTCCACTAACACCCCTCGCTTGATTATTGGAATTAGTAAACACACCACCTCCACGCCTTCCTTGCTTCTCCCAAGCCAACGCTTTCTGATGTGCCTCTGCCATTGATCTAGGATCAAACATATTAACCATATCCTGGATCTGCATTCTCAATCCCCCAATGAATCTAGCAGTTAGCTGTTCTTCCGTTTCCATAATATCATTTCTGGCAATGAGTTGGTAAAATTCATCAGCATAATCACTAACAGATTTCGTCCCTTGCCTCAGATTCTGCAATCTCTGGTACATAAGTGATTGATAGTTGTATGGTAAGAATGTAGCCCTCATCAATTTCTTCATCTTCTCCCAAGATTCTATCTTTGACTTCCCCATTCTCTCCCTGGTAAGTTTAGTTTGCTGCCACCAAGCCAAAGCTCTCCCCCTCAACCTAGTAGCAACCAACTTTACTCTCCTATGCTCAGGAACCTCCTTGAAATCAAAGATCTCTTCAACATTTGACACCCAATCAAGAAATTCTTCAGCTACCATCCCTCCTTTAAACTCCGGAATCTCCATCTTTATACCCGATTCCCAACGTCGATCATCATCAATAACCCGATACTGACGTTGTCCCTGATCTCGGTCTCTGAAATGAATACTTCCCCTATCACCGTCAAACTCCTCATCAAAGTCTGATGCATATTGTTGTCTTTCACGCCCTCCAGCATCTCTACCACCACTCCTACTACCAACATCCCGTCTTTCATGATCATCATCTTTCCTCCTACTTCGATTATCAACACTCCGTTGATCCTGACTCTCTCTTCTCTCCCGAGCTGAATGATGTGAAACTCTACTTCCTCCACGAATGGACTCAGGTGAATTCCTTCTTCTGCTTTGATTCATATCAATCATAAGCTTCTCCAACCTACCAATGCCTTCATCAATCTTCTCGTGCATACGTTGTTCCATTTGATCGGCCTCTTCTCTTCGATATAGTGCTTCAATATTTTGATGGCGGTTAGCTCTCCTTGGTGGCATGATTGGAAAACTTCACAAACACTTCAACAAACAACAATAAGTCACGGCTTCAACTTCAAAACCCTTCATAAGGCTCGGCTACTTCCCACAAGTATACACGGCCTTCAACCTCAAATTCAAACACTTTCAACACTTTGATCCAAAATGGAATGGATCGAAAGTTCTCCCTCTTGTTGCAACTTCAATATGAACACGATGAACAACTTCAAACTTCAACTTCAAATATTTGGCTCCAAGAATCAACTTAGCTATGATTGGCTAAGTATGGCTCTGATACCAATAATGACGTAGCGGATTAATTCGAAACAAACTTCAATCGATGGAATGTAGCAATCGGTGAGTTGAGAATACTGCAAGGCCCAAATCCGTTGATCCAAAGATACCGGATTCTAGCTATCTTCGTCTCGTTGATCGCGCACGATACCGAGAAAGAAGATCTACGATTCTTCGTACGTTGATCTAGCGCACTAGATACCATGAATCGGCTTCTACGATCGTTGAATCGAGCGCACTCGATTAACCGAAAGAGGAGATAGGAGATCACACTCAACTACCAATTTGTATGAAAGCACAAAGCTAACAACAGAGAATTTTATTCAAGAATCAACCACCTTCAAAATTTACAACACACGCGTATTTATAGGAGTTACAATCCAATTCCTAAGTCGTTGCCGACCTACGACTCATCCTAGGTCGTTGCCGACTTATTACAGTGGCGACCTAAACCCATTACAACATAGCACAAAGTGACCGACTCAAACATGGCCGACTTAACCAAGTACGACCTAACATACAACATACGACTCAACGTGACCGACTCATATATATATATGACCATAATACGACTCATCATAGGTCGTACGCGACCTAACACATTACATACATACACGTTTACAACAGTTAGATCGTATACGACCTAAGACCCAATATTACAAACGACTTAACAAACCCAGCATTGGTGCCTTATCTTCCTGGCGACCTACGACCTAAGTTAGGTCGTTAGCGACTCAAATTCCAAGCGACTCATCTCCAGTAGCGGTATCTCATTGGGTCGGTCTATATCTTCCTCCTTAGGTCGTTGCCGACCTAGACCTCCTTCGCTGAGTCGGAGACAACCTAAAGCTGCTTCATTAACTCGTAGCTCTTTCTCCTTAGGTCGGGTCCGACCTAAAATGTGCTTTGGTTTCTGTAAATCGTTGCCATTTGTCTTGTTAAGTCGCGAACGACTTAGAGTGTTTTCGTTAGATCGGTATCGACTTAAAACTTTCCAACGATCTAACTCCGAAGCCTTTTCCATACGACCTATAGTTATGTTAACTCGTGACCGACTTTCAGTAGGTCGCTGCTCCTTCTCACATGGCCAGTTAGGTCGGTGGCGATACAAATCTACCCTCCTAAGTCGTGAACGACTCATGCTGCCTTCACCTTCCTTAAGTCGGAGCTCGTTAGGTCGGAATTCTTCATCCTGTGATTTCTTAGGTCGTACTCGACTTAAAAACAAGTTAGGTCGGAGCCGACCTATGACTTCGTCTCTCTGGTCTGCATCAAAATCCCGACTTTGGGTGAGTAGGTTCCGGGTTAGCTCCAGCTGCTTAAGCATTCGCCACTAAATCAAGAAGCTGTTGAGTAGTCATAAAAACTCCATCCTGGGGCGGAGTGCTAGATGGTACGGCTCTGGGGAGGCCTGGTCTAGACATTTCTCTTTCTTTGGAAAGAAAGAAGAAGAAGAAAAAGGTTATTCACCAAATTCAATATCAACCAATTCTTGATAGATAAAACAAGGAATCATAAAAGAAAATAGGATGAATCGGTACGAAGACTCGAATAAAATCCTAAAGCATGACTCCTAAGAAAGACTTAGGACGATGATCCTTGTTATAACATTCCATATTGTTTCGAAGTTTGGCTCTGATACCAAGCTGTGACGCCCCACCTCTATACCTACGCTAGCCAAGAACATTACGGTGAATGTTGTCAACTAGCACGGAGAATAAAGCTGTTGAGGAGCGACCATCCGTGTAATTGCTTTGTGCGAGCATCAATATGTCAGATAGTATAACATGCAATACTTTATCAAGAGGAAATCCAACATACCGACACAAATTCAAAGCTACTACACAGTGGCTATAATATCTTCGGAAACAAATACAGAAATAAACATAACATAAATCAGTCACAGATAATTCATATCACAAAGGCGGAAGAAGATATGAATATATAATTAACACATGGAAGTGTATATCAGAGTAGTGGTCAAAAAGATCCACAATAATACAAAAGAATAGCAACACGCACTACACCAAAACAGGCAAATTTTAACATTTATAAGTGTTACAAATAATTTCAGTAACACTTTTTAAGTGTTACTAATGGACTGTGAGGAATGGAGCGGCCAAATTTGTAACACTTATAAGTGTTACAAAAATACGTATTACTAACACTTATAAGTGTTGGTACCTAAATATACGGTAACGCTTATAAGTGTTGGTAACGAAATATACGGCAACACTTATAAGTGTTGGTACAGAAATATACGGTAGCACTTATAAGTGTTGGTAATGAAATATACGGTAACACTTATAAGTGTTGGTACAGAAATATACGGTAACGCTTATAAGTGTTGGAAAATGATTATTTAATAACACTCGTATATATATACCAAAACTTAAACGCAAAGTTTAAATATAAACACTCTGCAATTAATGGTTTCCATATCACAAATAATTCATCATACAAATTCAATCAAAGTTTAAATGCTCTGCAAATGTAGTATAATATATCATAAACGATTATTTACATATTTCAAATACCACAATGTCATATATTCATATATTATTACAACATAAGCTTCAATTATTTTTTTCAAAATACACTTAAAGTTTAACTTACGGTTAACCTAACCAATCCTGATCATCCACTCCAAACTCTAATGGTTTTGAATATTCTTCAACGTCCAATACAACAATCCAAAGCGTACTTCTTCAAGTTCCTGCATTTAATATAAACACTCGATAAAAACTTATACCTTCAAAATCAAAAGGTTAAAGACCGAGTTACAACTCAGGTTCTAAATTTTTTTGTATTTATGAATTCGCAAACTTAGTATGCAAAATACATGTTAATCAAACTCAATTAGCATTTGCGAATTGAGTTTGCAAACCCAAGTTGCATCGATTTTGCTACATGCTCAGTTTGTGTGTTCAGTTTGCAAGCTCGGTTTGTGTGCTCATTTTTGCAAACTAAGTTTGCATGCTTAGATTTGCAAATTGGTTGCATGCTTGGTTTTAAGTCTGTGTACAGAAAAGTGTAGAGGTATTATATTTAAGAACTCAGCCATTCCGTTCATTCTTAATTACTTATTTCAGTGGGATATAGATGAAAGCAACCAAATATCTTAATGCTCCAAAACCAGTGCCATAATAATCTTGTGTCATACTAACTAGTTAATCAAACTTAGTACAAACTATCATCTAATAATATATATTTATATAGAGATACATAACCTCAAGAAAGCAAGACCCACTTTAACATGAATTTCCAGTACTATTGTATAATGAAATAACTAAGTAAAACATATTTTCAGTAAAGTGGGGTGAAGTTCTAGGGAACAACGAATTACAGTTGTTAGCACCAGCGCAAGGTTGTAATTGTAAGTTATTTACTTTGCACTATATCATCTGCATATATGACATATCCAGCACATATAATGCTAACTTAGCATAAAAAATAACATTTCTAATGTAAAGGTAACCACAAAATCACTAAGCACGATGTCTAATACCCAAGTTAAAACTGCAGAAGCAAAAACAAACTGAATCCAAATTCAACAAGTTAGTGAGAGATATGCTAGCCTCAAATCACCATATGCATCCACAAACAACATAGATATTGGCAGTTCAGGCCCTATGGGATTTAGTGCAAATTCAACAATCAGTGTTTCATGGTGATGATAATGGCAGTTCAGGCCCTACGGGATTTAGTGCAAATTCAACATCAGTGTTTCATGGTGATGATAATGGCAGTTCAGGCCCTACAGGATTTAGTGCAATTTTTTTTAAAATCCATTGTGATTTGATAAACAAGAGCCGCCTGAAACCATGAATGGGATCTTAAGCTTATGGAAAATAATCAGGAAACAAATCACGCATTTATTTGCTTATTACCAAAAAAAACAACAAGCCATAAAAGATTATGGGCCAATATGCTTATGTAATGTTCTTTATAAAATATTGGTTAATTTACTATATGGTAGAATAAAAGACTTGGTGAATGAACTCATTTCACCAAACCAAAATGCTTTCAGGTCAAGAAGAAGTGTAACGACCCAGAATTTTTATTAATTAAAATTTGAATATTTAATTAATTTTAAATATTAAAAAAAGTGAATTTATAAGTCAAATAAATTTTTATTTGATTTATTGGATTTAATTGAATAATTAAATCGATAATTTAATACGTTAAATTATGGAAATAATTAAAAATTGAGTTAAAAATGATTGAAAATAATTTGGGAAATTTTATTTTATCATGTTAGAGTTAGAATGATATTTTAGGACTTTTAAAATCGAATTAAAAATTAATTTGTGAAAATTGAATATTTTAATATTTAATAATCGACTGTAAAATAGCCAATTTTTGAACAGTCTCAGAATTGAACGAAACCAGTTCCATTGGATCCGTAATAGTTAGTTATTACTGGATTTCAATTTTCGTGTCAATCGGAGTTATCGTTTGATCGTGGCAGCTCGAAACGCATCGAATTATTTTTAATTTAAATTTGACGAGTCAAAATAGCCATTTTTCAAAAAGTCTCGGATTTCGACGAAACCAGTTTCATCGGATCCGTAATGTGATATTATTGTAAGGTTTCAAATTTCAAGTCAATTGGATTTACGGTTTGTCCTGTACAAATTAAAACGCCTAGAAATCGATTTAAATCGGTTTAATTTAAATTGAACGTTTTCAGCCATAACTCGCACATACTTCGGAATTAGCTTCCGAAACCTGTTCCATTGTGTCCGGAACGCGGGATAAACCCTAGGTACGCTGGTTACGGCGTCTAAATCGGAGTTCGGAATTCCTGGGATGAATAGTGTTTACGCTAGCTTTTTCTATAAATAGGAGTTAAAATCTAAAATAAAAAGAAAATGCAAAACCCTAATTCATATTTGCCTAGCCGCCAGTAACATTATGGATGGCCAGAAATCATCCTCTTTCAACCCTCAATCTCTCTCAATCTACAATGAATTAGCTAAAGCGTTCAACACGAAAAAGGTAGAGCATGAAGAGAGCTTGAAATCCATACGGATATGATCATGTTTGGAGCGACGTGGAGTGAGAAATTTGGGCCGACATTTGCAGTTTTCGCACGCAATTTGAGGCGCCTATGGGGGGCCGAGCTTGCTGGGGATGGGGCCAGAGGTAGAGGTGGTCGTGCTCTTCGTCGTGGCGTTGGTATGATGAAGTATTGTCGTGTGAATGGAGTGTAATTTGAAACCCTAGGAATCATGATGGGTTCGGCCTCTATCCTGTAGATGATACTGAAGAAGATGAAAGGGGGAACGGCTATGATGAGCTGTTGCAAGATCTTGTGGTCCAGATGAGCTGTAGGTTTAAATATAAAAAGATTATGTTGAAATTAGTTATTAAAATCGTGTGCAAACTTGTAAAATTCATAACATTTTCATACGAGGTCGAAAAAATGCAAACTCAGTTGCGTTGGAATCGTATGGACGAGCACTACGCGATGGAGTTGGTTTGGAGTCGTTTGGAGTTAGTGAGAATTTCGGGTAAAATTAAACGCGCGTTTAATTTTATTCGAAATAAAAGCTAAAACGGAATTTAAAACCAAGGTGAGAACTTCTCACTCAATCGAATAGATTTCGATTTTATTTTAAATAGTTAGATTTAAAATATTTGAATGCATGTGTGAATGATGACTGTTATTTATTGTTTGTTAAAATAGACATTATACGCCGTTAGTAAGCGGATGTTATTTAATAAAAACATATACCGCGAATATTTCATAAACAGTGAAATTGGTATTATATATAATATCAATATATATATATTGGCATATGTATATATTGCAGTTGATTGATTTCCCGTATTTTTTGCGGATGAGACCCTATTACGCCGTTATTAAGCGGATAATATTTAATAAGAACATGTACCGCGATAATTTCGTACTGGAGCGAAATTGGTATTGTGCTAATGTTTTTGGATGCAGGAAACAGGTTGGAGGGATCCAACTGGATTCCTCAACAGTTTTTATTTTTTTTCAGATATTTTGATATTTGATGAATTGTCATATCGATATATGATATCGTTGTTAGTCGTGATTGACTATTTGGTGTGTAGCATCATTGGACCCAGATTTTGGGATTTTAAAATGGTTTTAAAGTGATTTTTGAAAATATACTATATTTTTGGAATTGATCCATTATAAATAAATAAAAGTTATAATTTTTAAAGTTATAAAAATTATAATTTTTGTGAAATATAGTTAAAAGCTGATTTTTGAAAATAAGGAATTAATGACTTTATAAAAGAGTTTAAATGGAATTCTGAACTTGTTATAAAAAGTTTAAAAATTGGATTTATAAAATTTGATTATTTTATAAATCGAAATGATGAAATTATAAAAGAATTTAAAGATGTTTTTAAAGAATAATATAAATTGATTTATATTAAGAGATTTATAAATGAATATTTATAAATTGAAATATAGACATTATAAAACGAGTTTTTATAAGTGTTTGAATGATTTGTAAATGAATTTCATTAATGAATGAAATTTATAGAATTATATAACGGTGAAGTTATAAATGGAATTTTATAAACAATAGGTTTATAAAGTTTGTAAAGTTCAAAGGAACGATTTTTTTCCAGATAAATAAATTATAAGTGTTTGACTTATAATTTGGACTTTTGGTCTATAATTAAGATTATAAATCGAATAGGTAAATAAAGAAGATTTATAAAGGAAGTTGTTATGAAATAAATGGAAATGGAATTTTTAAACGTTGTTTTATAAATTCACAAATGATTTATTTTGATAAGTTAATTGTTATAACTTATAAATTGAGTTATATTCACGTTTTTGAATAGTGAATAATACGTTAAAGAAAATGTTTTAGAATGTGATATTTTAAACAGAATTAAAACGATCTAACGATGTTTTAAAATGTGTTGAGATTCGAAACCATAGATTTCAACATTGATTGTTGAAATAGACGATGTTTTACGCAACATTCGTTTTGGCCCAAGTAAATATGTTTAAGTGAATGATTTCCTTAAATAATGAAATATATACTTAATTCGATTTAAGTATATTGAATATTTTCCAAGGTTGAAAATAAAAAGAAATTTGTGAATTACTTATAAATAAATAAGTATGGAATTGTTTTCCGACATAAAGTGAATATTTTGAGAATTTATCTTTTTGAAGATAAATTGAAATGGATTATTGAAATCGTATATGCACGAATATTTTGAAATATAAATTCATTATGGAAATTATATGTGAGAAGTGAAATTGGTTAAAAATAAATATTAATTTATTTTTGAAGTGTTGAAATTATATATCTTGTAAAGATATTTTGGAAAATAAATAATTTGGAAAATTATTTGGAATCTGGTGATGTATGCATATCCATTGATAGTTCAATAATCGACTATCAATATTTCCCTTTGAATGGGTATTTGATGTGAATTGATTGAATTTGAATGCACACTTATTTTTGAATAAGCGCTCACTATTCGGGTTAACCGGGAAAGGACCATGGGGTCGTATAACCCATTCCGAATATGTGATACGTCGTTGTGAATTGCATTGAAGATCGGTGTTGAAGACCCGGTATTTGCGAAAGCGATAGGATGACCTATCGATTGTCTCTGCACTGAGTTGCAACGGTATAGAGACTCCCTAAGTGATGGGAAATCCGATCAGGATTGTGAATATCCGGATTGCAAGGACTTCTTTGTAAGTGCCTTCGGTTCTGTTCGAGCCCGGAACAGACTTGTATGGATTGTATGTCTGACATTACAATTTGAGATATAAAGCCGATTTCTTTCAAATATATTTCTGTTGGTGGCGGAGAATTTATTCTTTGCTTAACACCCTTCTTTGAGACGTACGAGCTCAAAGGTTATATAGTTGAAGTTATCAGCGATATATTCCCAATTTGGTAATGTGACATGCTGAGTGATGCTGAAATGATCATTGTGTTGATTATTGTGATAGGATCATTTATTTGATCGTCTATCTTAGTGATCATTGTGTTGATCATTTGTTGACCCAAAGCATGGCTTTTGTATAAAGTATGTTTTTGTGGACGTGAATTCGTCGAGCCTCACATCCCGGAAATGGTCAAAACAGGAAAGAAGCAGCAAGGTTATGAGGGGTAGCACCCTTTAGGATGTGTCCATTTCCTTCTGGAAAAGGGTGGTATCATGGTATGGAGCCCAGATACTTACTCATGTTGAAAACACTTTGTTATGATTGTGTGAATTGATTAGAGAGCGCTCTCGGAAAAAGGTCCCAAAGGACCGGGGGATGGCATATTCGGTCAGTTGTTACTCAGTTAGGAGTAACCCGGCCTTGTGTTGGTTGAGATCCGGTTTGGTTCTCGGGGATGTCCATCCAGAGGCATTCTCAGTGGCAATGGGAAGTTCCTTGGCCTGACCATTTGTTGGAAATCCAATTCCCAATACGAAACTTGTACGGTATTAGTTGTAGAACCTGCTATTCACTTATGGTGGTCACCACTGTTTGGATAGTAGCTATAGTAGGCATAGTTCGAAATGTCTATGTCGGCTAAGATTTATATCTTTATTTTCGAAATGATTTGTTATACATTATGCACTAATAATAATATCAAATGTTATTTTAAATGCGTATCAAGCATCTTTGGCTATCATAAGGAGAAATCTCCTCCGATTCTGCGTTTGCATGTGTGTGTGTGCGGGAGGCCTTATGGTAGTCTCATTTTTAAAAGCATTGCGAATTGATTAAAAATATTCCTCTATTTTGATTTTAAAGATAAATAAACTGTTTTGAGTTCTCACACCAGTCTTGTTAAGCTATTGGGCTGTGTGATGGGGGATTCTCGCTTCGCGGTTTGGTGGCGAACGGGAGACTCTTACTCCCACACATCCTCTTTTAGGGGGTTGGTTAGGCGTAAGCTGTGACAGTCGAAAGGCTGGCCGTAAAAGCAAGTTTGGGATATCAGTGTAAGCCACGGTGGGGCTGGGATGGTTGAAAAGCCTACCGGTTGTGACCGCTCCCTCTCGAAAATTTTCGGGGCGTTACATTTGGTATCAGAGCTCTGATGGTTAAGCGAGAACCATGGTTCTGTAGGGTATTACTCATTAGAGATAGAGTCAGTAGTACTCTAGATTGAGTTTGAGTGTAATAATAGCTATGAGAGCGTATTTGTTAGTGAATATAAAATTGTTTTATATTGTGATGATTGGTTTATTGAGTGGCATATGAACTTTCGTCAGCACAGCCTCGAAACTGAGCCGAAGGGGTTTCTAAACACTTGAATAGAACAATTCGACACGATATTGTTTTTAAATTGGGTAAATGGAATGATTTTGCCTTGATTATATTTTTATATGTAAAGGAATAATTTTTCAGAATTATTAAATGTATATAAATTGATTGTTAGATTGTTTGAATAATCTAAATAAAAGAATAATTGTATAAGCAAAAGAATTATAAGAATTGAAATTATAATTAAAGTGATTTACAATTGTGAAATAAACATATATATACAAGAAGTGAAACTATATAAAATATGAGTTGTAAATAAAGGATGTATAAATGGAATATAACTTAAGTTATGTAAATGAAATTCAACTTTGTAATTGAATTGAATAAATGAATTGAATGTTAATCGATTGAATGAAAATAATAGATTAAATAAAATAATGAATATAAGTGTGGATTCATTAAAATCTAATGTTATTGGAAGTTGAATAAATTGAATGAGAATAAATATAAGCAAAGGAATTTGGTTATAATTAATATACTTTGGTTGCTATATGGATGTTGATTGATTGTATAAAGTTCATTAAGTGTTAATGAAATTGAAAGCTAATGTAATTGAATTCAAATTAGAAGTAAATAAATTTGAATAGAATCGAAAGTGAATTGGATTTAATTAGTAATGTAAACTAATTGAATTGAGAATGAATGTTGATAAAATCCAATGTTGATAAATCAAATATGATTTAGAGTGAAAACAAATTCATTAAGTATTAATGAGAATATGAATGAATATTATTGATTATGATGTAGTTGGTTGATGGTTGAATATATATTGCTATTGTTGCATTTGCTATGTGACATATATAGTTATCATGTTGCTATATGTTGTATATTGAGATTATTTGCATATGTGCATGTTCTCATGTTGTTTGTTGAGTTTAGTAGGTGCGGATCGCGTTTGCTTCGCATTTGGAGTTCTCTTTAGCGCTATATTAGCCGTATATGCTCGCTAATAAAATATAAGGTACATATCTCGGATTAAATATCGTACTTTTACACTTTTTTCCCTTCGGGATGCCTCATTACTTGATGAGATGTATATTTGTGATATATATACTGTCATTTTTTTTTTCGGATCGAGCCGCGCAAAGGAGACTATGGCGAATTTTTCCGAAAATTTAAGGCGTTAGAAAAAATTTGAGAAAATTGGAAAATTTTGAAAATTTTAACTTTGATTTTGGAATTGAAAGTTAAATGATATAGTTTGTTTTGAAAAGATAACTAAGTATGATTTGAAAACTTAGTAAAGATTTGTAAGAAGTTTAATTATGAATTTTGGAAAGTTAATAGATTTTGTAACCTTTCTTACTTGTAATTTCGAGGACGAAATTCTTTTAAGGGGGAAAGATTGTAACGACCCAGAATTTTTATTAATTAAAATTTGAATATTTAATTAATTTTAAATATTAAAAAAAGTGAATTTATAAGTCAAATAAATTTTTATTTGATTTATTGGATTTAATTGAATAATTAAATCGATAATTTAATACGTTAAATTATGGAAATAATTAAAAATTGAGTTAAAAATGATTGAAAATAATTTGGGAAATTTTATTTTATCATGTTAGAGTTAGAATGATATTTTAGGACTTTTAAAATCGAATTAAAAATTAATTTGTGAAAATTGAATATTTTAATATTTAATAATCGACTGTAAAATAGCCAATTTTTGAACAGTCTCAGAATTGAACGAAACCAGTTCCATTGGATCCGTAATAGTTAGTTATTACTGGATTTCAATTTTCGTGTCAATCGGAGTTATCGTTTGATCGTGGCAGCTCGAAACGCATCGAATTATTTTTAATTTAAATTTGACGAGTCAAAATAGCCATTTTTCAAAAAGTCTCGGATTTCGACGAAACCAGTTTCATCGGATCCGTAATGTGATATTATTGTAAGGTTTCAAATTTCAAGTCAATTGGATTTACTGTTTGTCCTGTACAAATTAAAACGCCTAGAAATCGATTTAAATCGGTTTAATTTAAATTGAACGTTTTCAGCCATAACTCGCACATACTTCGGAATTAGCTTCCGAAACCTATTCCATTGTGTCCGGAACGCGGGATAAACCCTAGGTACGCTGGTTACGGCGTCTAAATCGGAGTTCGGAATTCCTGGGATGAATAGTGTTTACGCTAGCTTTTTCTATAAATAGGAGTTAAAATCTAAAATAAAAAGAAAATGCAAAACCCTAATTCATATTTGCCTAGCCGCCAGTAACATTATGGATGGCCAGAAATCATCCTCTTTCAACCCTCAATCTCTCTCAATCTACAATGAATTAGCTAAAGCGTTCAACACGAAAAAGGTAGAGCATGAAGAGAGCTTGAAATCCATACGGATATGATCATGTTTGGAGCGACGTGGAGTGAGAAATTTGGGCCGACATTTGCAGTTTTCGCACGCAATTTGAGGCGCCTATGGGGGGCCGAGCTTGCTGGGGATGGGGCCAGAGGTAGAGGTGGTCGTGCTCTTCGTCGTGGCGTTGGTATGATGAAGTATTGTCGTGTGAATGGAGTGTAATTTGAAACCCTAGGAATCATGATGGGTTCGGCCTCTATCCTGTAGATGATACGTGAAGAAGATGAAAGGGGGAACGGCTATGATGAGCTGTTGCAAGATCTTGTGGTCCAGATGAGCTGTAGGTTTAAATATAAAAAGATTATGTTGAAATTAGTTATTAAAATCGTGTGCAAACTTGTAAAATTCATAACATTTTCATACGAGGTCGAAAAAATGCAAACTCAGTTGCGTTGGAATCGTATGGACGAGCACTACGCGATGGAATTGGTTTGGAGTCGTTTGGAGTTAGTGAGAATTTCGGGTAAAATTAAACGCGCGTTTAATTTTATTCGAAATAAAAGCTAAAACGGAATTTAAAACCAAGGTGAGAACTTCTCACTCAATCGAATAGATTTCGATTTTATTTTAAATAGTTAGATTTAAAATATTTGAATGCATGTGTGAATGATGACTGTTATTTATTGTTTGTTAAAATAGACATTATACGCCGTTAGTAAGCGGATGTTATTTAATAAAAACATATACCGCGAATATTTCATAAACAGTGAAATTGGTATTATATATAATATCAATATATATATATTGGCATATGTATATATTGCAGTTGATTGATTTCCCGTATTTTTTGCGGATGAGACCCTATTACGCCGTTATTAAGCGGATAATATTTAATAAGAACATGTACCGCGATAATTTCGTACTGGAGCGAAATTGGTATTGTGCTAATGTTTTTGGATGCAGGAAACAGGTTGGAGGGATCCAACTGGATTCCTCAACAGTTTTTATTTTTTTTCAGATATTTTGATATTTGATGAATTGTCATATCGATATATGATATCGTTGTTAGTCGTGATTGACTATTTGGTGTGTAGCATCATTGGACCCAGATTTTGGGATTTTAAAATGGTTTTAAAGTGATTTTTGAAAATATACTATATTTTTGGAATTGATCCATTATAAATAAATAAAAGTTATAATTTTTAAAGTTATAAAAATTATAATTTTTGTGAAATATAGTTAAAAGCTGATTTTTGAAAATAAGGAATTAATGACTTTATAAAAGAGTTTAAATGGAATTCTGAACTTGTTATAAAAAGTTTAAAAATTGGATTTATAAAATTTGATTATTTTATAAATCGAAATGATGAAATTATAAAAGAATTTAAAGATGTTTTTAAAGAATAATATAAATTGATTTATATTAAGAGATTTATAAATGAATATTTATAAATTGAAATATAGACATTATAAAACGAGTTTTTATAAGTGTTTGAATGATTTGTAAATGAATTTCATTAATGAATGAAATTTATAGAATTATATAACGGTGAAGTTATAAATGGAATTTTATAAACAATAGGTTTATAAAGTTTGTAAAGTTCAAAGGAACGATTTTTTTCCAGATAAATAAATTATAAGTGTTTGACTTATAATTTGGACTTTTGGTCTATAATTAAGATTATAAATCGAATAGGTAAATAAAGAAGATTTATAAAGGAAGTTGTTATGAAATAAATGGAAATGGAATTTTTAAACGTTGTTTTATAAATTCACAAATGATTTATTTTGATAAGTTAATTGTTATAACTTATAAATTGAGTTATATTCACGTTTTTGAATAGTGAATAATACGTTAAAGAAAATGTTTTAGAATGTGATATTTTAAACAGAATTAAAACGATCTAACGATGTTTTAAAATGTGTTGAGATTCGAAACCATAGATTTCAACATTGATTGTTGAAATAGACGATGTTTTACGCAACATTCGTTTTGGCCCAAGTAAATATGTTTAAGTGAATGATTTCCTTAAATAATGAAATATATACTTAATTCGATTTAAGTATATTGAATATTTTCCAAGGTTGAAAATAAAAAGAAATTTGTGAATTACTTATAAATAAATAAGTATGGAATTGTTTTCCGATATAAAGTGAATATTTTGAGAATTTATCTTTTTGAAGATAAATTGAAATGGATTATTGAAATCGTATATGCACGAATATTTTGAAATATAAATTCATTATGGAAATTATATGTGAGAAGTGAAATTGGTTAAAAATAAATATTAATTTATTTTTGAAGTGTTGAAATTATATATCTTGTAAAGATATTTTGGAAAATAAATAATTTGGAAAATTATTTGGAATCTGGTGATGTATGCATATCCATTGATAGTTCAATAATCGACTATCAATATTTCCCTTTGAATGGGTATTTGATGTGAATTAATTGAATTTGAATGCACACTTATTTTTGAATAAGCGCTCACTATTCGAGTTAACCGGGAAAGGACCATGGGGTCGTATAACCCATTCCGAATATGTGATACGTCGTTGTGAATTGCATTGAAGATCGGTGTTGAAGACCCGGTATTTGCGAAAGCGATAGGATGACCTATCGATTGTCTCTGCACTGAGTTGCAACGGTATAGAGACTCCCTAAGTGATGGGAAATCCGATCAGGATTGTGAATATCCGGATTGCAAGGACTTCTTTGTAAGTGCCTTCGGTTCTGTTCGAGCCCGGAACAGACTTGTATGGATTGTATGTCTGACATTACAATTTGAGATATAAAGCCGATTTCTTTCAAATATATTTCTGTTGGTGGCGGAGAATTTATTCTTTGCTTAACACCCTTCTTTGAGACGTACGAGCTCAAAGGTTATATAGTTGAAGTTATCAGCGATATATTCCCAATTTGGTAATGTGACATGCTGAGTGATGCTGAAATGATCATTGTGTTGATTATTGTGATAGGATCATTTATTTGATCGTCTATCTTAGTGATCATTGTGTTGATCATTTGTTGACCCAAAGCATGGCTTTTGTATAAAGTATGTTTTTGTGGACGTGAATTCGTCGAGCCTCACATCCCGGAAATGGTCAAAACAGGAAAGAAGCAGCAAGGTTATGAGGGGTAGCACCCTTTAGGATGTGTCCATTTCCTTCTGGAAAAGGGTGGTATCATGGTATGGAGCCCAGATACTTACTCATGTTGAAAACACTTTGTTATGATTGTGTGAATTGATTAGAGAGCGCTCTCGGAAAAAGGTCCCAAAGGACCGGGGGATGGCATATTCGGTCAGTTGTTACTCAGTTAGGAGTAACCCGGCCTTGTGTTGGTTGAGATCCGGTTTGGTTCTCGGGGATGTCCATCCAGAGGCATTCTCAGTGGCAATGGGAAGTTCCTTGGCCTGACCATTTGTTGGAAATCCAATTCCCAATACGAAACTTGTACGGTATTAGTTGTAGAACCTGCTATTCACTTATGGTGGTCACCACTGTTTGGATAGTAGCTATAGTAGGCATAGTTCGAAATGTCTATGTCGGCTAAGATTTATATCTTTATTTTCGAAATGATTTGTTATACATTATGCACTAATAATAATATCAAATGTTATTTTAAATGCGTATCAAGCATCTTTGGCTATCATAAGGAGAAATCTCCTCCGATTCTGCGTTTGCATGTGTGTGTGTGCGGGAGGCCTTATGGTAGTCTCATTTTTAAAAGCATTGCGAATTGATTAAAAATATTCCTCTATTTTGATTTTAAAGATAAATAAACTGTTTTGAGTTCTCACACCAGTCTTGTTAAGCTATTGGGCTATGTGATGGGGGATTCTCGCTTCGCGGTTTGGTGGCGAACGGGAGACTCTTACTCCCACACATCCTCTTTTAGGGGGTTGGTTAGGCGTAAGCTGTGACAGTCGAAAGGCTGGCCGTAAAAGCAAGTTTGGGATATCAGTGTAAGCCACGGTGGGGCTGGGATGGTTGAAAAGCCTACCGGTTGTGACCGCTCCCTCTCGAAAATTTTCGGGGCGTTACATTTGGTATCAGAGCTCTGATGGTTAAGCGAGAACCATGGTTCTGTAGGGTATTACTCATTAGAGATAGAGTCAGTAGTACTCTAGATTGAGTTTGAGTGTAATAATAGCTATGAGAGCGTATTTGTTAGTGAATATAAAATTGTTTTATATTGTGATGATTGGTTTATTGAGTGGCATATGAACTTTCGTCAGCACAGCCTCGAAACTGAGCCGAAGGGGTTTCTAAACACTTGAATAGAACAATTCGACACGATATTGTTTTTAAATTGGGTAAATGGAATGATTTTGCCTTGATTATATTTTTATATGTAAAGGAATAATTTTTCAGAATTATTAAATGTATATAAATTGATTGTTAGATTGTTTGAATAATCTAAATAAAAGAATAATTGTATAAGCAAAAGAATTATAAGAATTGAAATTATAATAAAAGTGATTTACAATTGTGAAATAAACATATATATACAAGAAGTGAAACTATATAAAATATGAGTTGTAAATAAAGGATGTATAAATGGAATATAACTTAAGTTATGTAAATGAAATTCAACTTTGTAATTGAATTGAATAAATGAATTGAATGTTAATCGATTGAATGAAAATAATAGATTAAATAAAATAATGAATATAAGTGTGGATTCATTAAAATCTAATGTTATTGGAAGTTGAATAAATTGAATGAGAATAAATATAAGCAAAGGAATTTGGTTATAATTAATATACTTTGGTTGCTATATGGATGTTGATTGATTGTATAAAGTTCATTAAGTGTTAATGAAATTGAAAGCTAATGTAATTGAATTCAAATTAGAAGTAAATAAATTTGAATAGAATCGAAAGTGAATTGGATTTAATTAGTAATGTAAACTAATTGAATTGAGAATGAATGTTGATAAAATCCAATGTTGATAAATCAAATATGATTTAGAGTGAAAACCAATTCATTAAGTATTAATGAGAATATGAATGAATATTATTGATTATGATGTAGTTGGTTGATGGTTGAATATATATTGCTATTGTTGCATTTGCTATGTGACATATATAGTTATCATGTTGCTATATGTTGTATATTGAGATTATTTGCATATGTGCATGTTCTCATGTTGTTTGTTGAGTTTAGTAGGTGCGGATCGCGTTTGCTTCGCATTTGGAGTTCTCTTTAGCGCTATATTAGCCGTATATGCTCGCTAATAAAATATAAGGTACATATCTCGGATTAAATATCGTACTTTTACACTTTTTTCCCTTCGGGATGCCTCATTACTTGATGAGATGTATATTTGTGATATATATACTGTCATTTTTTTTTCGGATCGAGCCGCGCAAAGGAGACTATGGCGAATTTTTCCGAAAATTTAAGGCGTTAGAAAAAATTTGAGAAAATTGGAAAATTTTGAAAATTTTAACTTTGATTTTGGAATTGAAAGTTAAATGATATAGTTTGTTTTGAAAAGATAACTAAGTATGATTTGAAAACTTAGTAAAGATTTGTAAGAAGTTTAATTATGAATTTTGGAAAGTTAATAGATTTTGTAACCTTTCTTACTTGTAATTTCGAGGACGAAATTCTTTTAAGGGGGAAAGATTGTAACGACCCAGAATTTTTATTAATTAAAATTTGAATATTTAATTAATTTTAAATATTAAAAAAAGTGAATTTATAAGTCAAATAAATTTTTATTTGATTTATTGGATTTAATTGAATAATTAAATCGATAATTTAATACGTTAAATTATGGAAATAATTAAAAATTGAGTTAAAAATGATTGAAAATAATTTGGGAAATTTTATTTTATCATGTTAGAGTTAGAATGATATTTTAGGACTTTTAAAATCGAATTAAAAATTAATTTGTGAAAATTGAATATTTTAATATTTAATAATCGACTGTAAAATAGCCAATTTTTGAACAGTCTCAGAATTGAACGAAACCAGTTCCATTGGATCCATAATAGTTAGTTATTACTGGATTTCAATTTTCGTGTCAATCGGAGTTATCGTTTGATCGTGGCAGCTCGAAACGCATCGAATTATTTTTAATTTAAATTTGACGAGTCAAAATAGCCATTTTTCAAAAAGTCTCGGATTTCGACGAAACCAGTTTCATCGGATCCGTAATGTGATATTATTGTAAGGTTTCAAATTTCAAGTCAATTGGATTTACGGTTTGTCCTGTACAAATTAAAACGCCTAGAAATCGATTTAAATCGGTTTAATTTAAATTGAACGTTTTCAGCCATAACTCGCACATACTTCGGAATTAGCTTCCGAAACCTATTCCATTGTGTCCGGAACGCGGGATAAACCCTAGGTACGCTGGTTACGGCGTCTAAATCGGAGTTCGGAATTCCTGGGATGAATAGTGTTTACGCTAGCTTTTTCTATAAATAGGAGTTAAAATCTAAAATAAAAAGAAAATGCAAAACCCTAATTCATATTTGCCTAGCCGCCAGTAACATTATGGATGGCCAGAAATCATCCTCTTTCAACCCTCAATCTCTCTCAATCTACAATGAATTAGCTAAAGCGTTCAACACGAAAAAGGTAGAGCATGAAGAGAGCTTGAAATCCATACGGATATGATCATGTTTGGAGCGACGTGGAGTGAGAAATTTGGGCCGACATTTGCAGTTTTCGCACGCAATTTGAGGCGCCTATGGGGGGCCGAGCTTGCTGGGGATGGGGCCAGAGGTAGAGGTGGTCGTGCTCTTCGTCGTGGCGTTGGTATGATGAAGTATTGTCGTGTGAATGGAGTGTAATTTGAAACCCTAGGAATCATGATGGGTTCGGCCTCTATCCTGTAGATGATACGTGAAGAAGATGAAAGGGGGAACGGCTATGATGAGCTGTTGCAAGATCTTGTGGTCCAGATGAGCTGTAGGTTTAAATATAAAAAGATTATGTTGAAATTAGTTATTAAAATCGTGTGCAAACTTGTAAAATTCATAACATTTTCATAGGAGGTCGAAAAAATGCAAACTCAGTTGCGTTGGAATCGTATGGACGAGCACTACGCGATGGAATTGGTTTGGAGTCGTTTGGAGTTAGTGAGAATTTCGGGTAAAATTAAACGCGCGTTTAATTTTATTCGAAATAAAAGCTAAAACGGAATTTAAAACCAAGGTGAGAACTTCTCACTCAATCGAATAGATTTCGATTTTATTTTAAATAGTTAGATTTAAAATATTTGAATGCATGTGTGAATGATGACTGTTATTTATTGTTTGTTAAAGTAGACATTATACGCCGTTAGTAAGCGGATGTTATTTAATAAAAACATATACCGCGAATATTTCATAAACAGTGAAATTGGTATTATATATAATATCAATATATATATATTGGCATATGTATATATTGCAGTTGATTGATTTCCCGTATTTTTTGCGGATGAGACCCTATTACGCCGTTATTAAGCGGATAATATTTAATAAGAACATGTACCGCGATAATTTCGTACTGGAGCGAAATTGGTATTGTGCTAATGTTTTTGGATGCAGGAAACAGGTTGGAGGGATCCAACTGGATTCCTCAACAGTTTTTATTTTTTTTCAGATATTTTGATATTTGATGAATTGTCATATCGATATATGATATCGTTGTTAGTCGTGATTGACTATTTGGTGTGTAGCATCATTGGACCCAGATTTTGGGATTTTAAAATGGTTTTAAAGTGATTTTTGAAAATATACTATATTTTTGGAATTGATCCATTATAAATAAATAAAAGTTATAATTTTTAAAGTTATAAAAATTATAATTTTTGTGAAATATAGTTAAAAGCTGATTTTTGAAAATAAGGAATTAATGACTTTATAAAAGAGTTTAAATGGAATTCTGAACTTGTTATAAAAAGTTTAAAAATTGGATTTATAAAATTTGATTATTTTATAAATCGAAATGATGAAATTATAAAAGAATTTAAAGATGTTTTTAAAGAATAATATAAATTGATTTATATTAAGAGATTTATAAATGAATATTTATAAATTGAAATATAGACATTATAAAACGAGTTTTTATAAGTGTTTGAATGATTTGTAAATGAATTTCATTAATGAATGAAATTTATAGAATTATATAACGGTGAAGTTATAAATGGAATTTTATAAACAATAGGTTTATAAAGTTTGTAAAGTTCAAAGGAACGATTTTTTTCCAGATAAATAAATTATAAGTGTTTGACTTATAATTTGGACTTTTGGTCTATAATTAAGATTATAAATCGAATAGGTAAATAAAGAAGATTTATAAAGGAAGTTGTTATGAAATAAATGGAAATGGAATTTTTAAACGTTGTTTTATAAATTCACAAATGATTTATTTTGATAAGTTAATTGTTATAACTTATAAATTGAGTTATATTCACGTTTTTGAATAGTGAATAATACGTTAAAGAAAATGTTTTAGAATGTGATATTTTAAACAGAATTAAAACGATCTAACGATGTTTTAAAATGTGTTGAGATTCGAAACCATAGATTTCAACATTGATTGTTGAAATAGACGATGTTTTACGCAACATTCGTTTTGGCCCAAGTAAATATGTTTAAGTGAATGATTTCCTTAAATAATGAAATATATACTTAATTCGATTTAAGTATATTGAATATTTTCCAAGGTTGAAAATAAAAAGAAATTTGTGAATTACTTATAAATAAATAAGTATGGAATTGTTTTCCGATATAAAGTGAATATTTTGAGAATTTATCTTTTTGAAGATAAATTGAAATGGATTATTGAAATCGTATATGCACGAATATTTTGAAATATAAATTCATTATGGAAATTATATGTGAGAAGTGAAATTGGTTAAAAATAAATATTAATTTATTTTTGAAGTGTTGAAATTATATATCTTGTAAAGATATTTTGGAAAATAAATAATTTGGAAAATTATTTGGAATCTGGTGATGTATGCATATCCATTGATAGTTCAATAATCGACTATCAATATTTCCCTTTGAATGGGTATTTGATGTGAATTGATTGAATTTGAATGCACACTTATTTTTGAATAAGCGCTCACTATTCGAGTTAACCGGGAAAGGACCATGGGGTCGTATAACCCATTCCGAATATGTGATACGTCGTTGTGAATTGCATTGAAGATCGGTGTTGAAGACCCAGTATTTGCGAAAGCGATAGGATGACCTATCGATTGTCTCTGCACTGAGTTGCAACGGTATAGAGACTCCCTAAGTGATGGGAAATCCGATCAGGATTGTGAATATCCGGATTGCAAGGACTTCTTTGTAAGTGCCTTCGGTTCTGTTCGAGCCCGGAACAGACTTGTATGGATTGTATGTCTGACATTACAATTTGAGATATAAAGCCGATTTCTTTCAAATATATTTCTGTTGGTGGCGGAGAATTTATTCTTTGCTTAACACCCTTCTTTGAGACGTACGAGCTCAAAGGTTATATAGTTGAAGTTATCAGCGATATATTCCCAATTTGGTAATGTGACATGCTGAGTGATGCTGAAATGATCATTGTGTTGATTATTGTGATAGGATCATTTATTTGATCGTCTATCTTAGTGATCATTGTGTTGATCATTTGTTGACCCAAAGCATGGCTTTTGTATAAAGTATGTTTTTGTGGACGTGAATTCGTCGAGCCTCACATCCCGGAAATGGTCAAAACAGGAAAGAAGCAGCAAGGTTATGAGGGGTAGCACCCTTTAGGATGTGTCCATTTCCTTCTGGAAAAGGGTGGTATCATGGTATGGAGCCCAGATACTTACTCATGTTGAAAACACTTTGTTATGATTGTGTGAATTGATTAGAGAGCGCTCTCGGAAAAAGGTCCCAAAGGACCGGGGGATGGCATATTCGGTCAGTTGTTACTCAGTTAGGAGTAACCCGGCCTTGTGTTGGTTGAGATCCGGTTTGGTTCTCGGGGATGTCCATCCAGAGGCATTCTCAGTGGCAATGGGAAGTTCCTTGGCCTGACCATTTGTTGGAAATCCAATTCCCAATACGAAACTTGTACGGTATTAGTTGTAGAACCTGCTATTCACTTATGGTGGTCACCACTGTTTGGATAGTAGCTATAGTAGGCATAGTTCGAAATGTCTATGTCGGCTAAGATTTATATCTTTATTTTCGAAATGATTTGTTATACATTATGCACTAATAATAATATCAAATGTTATTTTAAATGCGTATCAAGCATCTTTGGCTATCATAAGGAGAAATCTCCTCCGATTCTGCGTTTGCATGTGTGTGTGTGCGGGAGGCCTTATGGTAGTCTCATTTTTAAAAGCATTGCGAATTGATTAAAAATATTCCTCTATTTTGATTTTAAAGATAAATAAACTGTTTTGAGTTCTCACACCAGTCACATGACTGACTTGGAGTTTATTGTTTTCCTTCCTAAACTCTGGGTGCCCACCAATTTCCACACGGGCAGTTAAGAGTTAGGTTTATCAGGATATTCTGGATATTCTGGAGTTGTTGGAGGCAAACTGGATTGGCATGGCGTATTACTAGTTTATATAGTACTTCTTTTTCCGCTGTTATGTTGTTGTATGTTGTTGTACACTCTGATGATTTGATGTAATGAAATGTGATGTAATGTAATAACTGATATAGTTCTTTGTTTAAAGATTATTCATTTATTATTATATGTTGTTCCGCTGCGAATTGTGAGATTCTGTTGTTGTTCTTGTTGTTCTGTTGTTTCCTTTCTGTCCGTTCTATTTTTAAAATTTTCTATCTTCTGTTTTTCTAATTCTCTATTTTCTAAAAAATTGTCTATCTTCTTTTCCCTCTATTTTTCTTTTTCTCTCTTCTTTCTTTTCTTTTCTTTTTAAAACCCATAACATTCCGGGTTTTCGGCCTTTGATTTCTCGACAGTCGATAAAGTGAGTGTCGATGTCGAATTTTCGAAAGTCGAAAATTTTCGGGGCGTTACAAGAAGCATAAATGAAAATAATCTTTTGGCATATGAAATCAGTTAGAAGTTTTAATAAGAAGACATCGAATGATTTGTATGTTAAGATTGACTTGCATAAGGTTTATGACATAATCAGCAAGGAATTCATTCTTCATATGATGAAGTCTATGGGATTCTCTAATAACTTCTCACATTTGATCTATACTTGTGTATTTTCACTATATCATTATTTGTCATGATAAATGGATTCCCACGTGGACATTTCAAAAGCAATAAAGGACTAAGGCAGGGAGACCCTTTATCTCCATACCTCTTTTCTATTGCTATGGAATATTTATCTATTCTATTTGATTTAGAGCTCATTAAGGGTAACATATCACCAATTTAAAGAGCAGAGCCAATCTTAACGCAGTTATTATATGCTGAAAACATTCTTGTCCTAACTAAGGCAAGTGTTTAAGATGGCAATACAATTTAGGAGATCATGGTGAAAATAAATCAGTTTACTGGTTTAAATGAGTGAACAAAAATCTATTATTTTTGGGGAAAGGGTTCGGAAACAAAGATTAATTAAGCAATATTTTAAAAGTACAGATGGAAAGCTTTCCTATCATTTACCTAAGAATCCTTCTCACTTAAATAAATTAACATTCAGGGATTTTGGTCCTCGGTTAGACAAAATTATCAAGCAATTCAATAATTGGAATAACGGATTATTAAATACAAGGAGAAGATTGTAGCTAATTAAATATGTTATATATCTAACTATAGAATTCTACATTTTGTCAAATCACGTCTAATATCATATGGAAGATTAAATTCTTATGTACTAATTTCCTATGGCACAAAAAATCATATAAGATGAACTGGTTTACTATATGTAAAATAAAATCAAAAGGGAGCTAGACCTTAGGGACCTAAAGGAGCCTTTTCGAGCGTATCGTTAAACTAATGTGGAGGTTTTTATGCTCAGATAGTCTTTGGGCTATCGACACTAAAAATAAATATTGCAAGGACAAATTATTTTGGAAAATTCAAATTGACAACAACTCTTCAACATGGAAAATAATTCTGAAAGAAAGATAACACGGCAAGGGCTGCATCACAAAACAAATAGTTAATGACAACGACACCAACTTATGGCTAGACCCTTGGATAAATGGCTACTCTTTGGTAGATAAACTTGGATGGAATGCCATGTCTATGTTGGGAGGTCCAGTAGAAAAGAAGCCTCTCTCCATAATCAACAAGAATGGAGAACAAACTTTTCTTATTTTCCTTCCGATATATGTACTGAAATCCATGGTATAAACATAAAGACAGATGACATTAAAGACTACTGAAAGGAGATTACTGATTCCTGGGGAAATTTTTCTCTAAATCAGCATGGAATTCCATTAAATTTAAGGACGACGAACTTGAACGGAGCAAAATGGTGTGAGATAATTACAACGCTTCAAAAATGGTGGTATGTTCGTTATTGGCGAAATTGAATAAATTAAACACAAATGGAAAAGTAGCAATATGGAACAACAAAATTGGCACTGCATGCTCGCTATATGAACAACATATAAAGGACACATATCATCTATTTTTCAACTATAGCTATTCATCGGGTCTATGGAATGACATGAGTAACGAACTTTAAATCCAAACCTTAAGTAATGACATACAATTTTGTATACTCAAGCTACAAACGCAGCAATAAATATAAAGAAATTACGAATCTAATAGGCATTATAATCATAGTAAATATACATATGAACAAATATAATAGTAGGGTATTCAAAGGTATGAAACTCCATACCAAACCAAAAAGATGCTTATGCTTTAAGATATTATAGATCTATTAAAACTAGTCACAATCAAATTAGATGGTTACAATGGAAATAAGGCCATTTTCGAGCACTTTGGATATAGCTGTCGAGCTTAACTGAGCACTCAAAATTGATGGTTTAGTCTACAATTAAAGCATGGATAGATCTAATTCAAATTTATAGTAGAATTTTTTTGATCAGTGTGACTTTGATGAATGAAGATAATGTACTATTTTGAGGAAGTACAAGTAAGGAAGTAATTTTTTATTAATTGAAGCAAGGTGAGGTAGAAGTTTTTTACGAAGCCCTTTTAAATTTTTTCTTTTGTATTTTGTTGTAGTTTTCTTTTCTAAGATTTTTTTGTTAGTGCTTGTCATATAGGTGGCTTTGAATTGTTAACCAAGTTATTCTTATACCTATCTGGAACACTAACAAACTTTTGTGAAAGCTTCTTGAAGTTTATAAAGTACCCAAGTTTTCAAAAAATATGTACTCATAATCACATTGTTTTTATGATTGTTTTTATGTGACGACAGTGGCACATTCAATTTTCTAATGCAATATTTTATTTTATCTTTTTTTAAGACAAGGGTGATACTTTATTCAAGCAGAGCGTACATTATATTGTCTCAATGACTCGAATCATGACCCCTAGGGCTATTGTCTAAAGCTTCATACTTTTAACTAATTGAGATAGAGACCCTTGATCATTTTATTTTACATTTTAAACTGCTCAAACTATATAATGCAATTTTATGATGTATATAATATATTTTTTTAGTATATAACCTGCATATAGCATTTCAAATTTAAAGTACTTTTATATACTCTTTATTTACACTTTTTGAATGTTTGAAATATACATGTGTCTTTTTATTAAGATGGCATCAAGAAAGCACGATTATTTTATGTTTCTATACATCTTTATATTCTAGTAGCATTTCTTATCCACTATTAGGGTTGATTTGATGGAGTTGAAAACTGGTGATCGAAACCAACATTGTGGCAGAGAGGTGGTATAATGAGTTGCAACTAGGAGGACGTAAGGAAAAGACAGTTACAGTTAGTAGCGGAAGTTGTTGCACAATAAGGAGGAAGAAGAGGAGCAAGCGAAGGAGGATTAGTTGTGATCGTAAAGGGAAGAGCGAAGTAATGATGTGGCAGCAAGGAGGAGGAAGACTCAGGACTGTGAAGGAAAAAGGTGGAGGTGTGAGATGGTCGAATCGATCGTATTCATTTGGGAAAAAAATTGATTCGAGTCAAGCTAATGTGTTGATTTTCACTCAAAATGCAAGTATTCTAGTGTCAAATTTCCTAATGTGTGACTAGCTACCCAAAGTTGTTAGGCTCACCAAAATGCCAAACATAGAGAAAATGATTTGAAGCTTACCTTCATTAGTATTACACTACAAAATTTGATCAATGAGGTTTTTGGAAAATGGTAACTGAAACATATCATGTTACCCCTTGTGTCATAAATACGGAAATAAGTACAAATAAACATAAATAAAGTCGGCACTTAAACAATTCTATAATCTTATGTTATGTCAAAAATCATTAAATTACAAACTTGCTACCTAAGGGTCCTAAGTCTATCATACCAAACACATAACAAGTTTATCGCTTAGCTTTGCATTAATTATAAATTATATGAAACTTAAATCACTAGAATATTTAAGTTCTTGTTTCTTTATTAATTAACAACTGAAAAGGATTGGGTACGACATTAGCATCTTGTGATTTACAAGATACCACATGGAACTACATAACTAACTAAAGTATCCAGCAATAAGAAAGCGATACACACAAGTGCCTGCCTTAAATGTACATGATTTGTTCATGGCTTCTTTTATTGTCTAAAAAGCTGTATAACAGCACTGAAGCTGAGCCAGATAAGTATTCGATTTACACAAGTGCCTGCCTTAAAAGTATATGATTTGTTCATGGCTTGTTTTGTCTAAAAACTGTCTAATAGCACAGAAGCTGACTCAGACTATTTGCTGCTACAAGTTACAACTCAATGAAACATTGCATAATCTAGGCAGTTGCATCGTGTATGTAAAACAAAGGAAATATCATTCAGTCACAACATAGCAACAAAGAAGTAGAATAAGATGCACTAAAAAGAACATGTAAAAGAACAAACATACAACCACGTAATAAAAAGTAACCTGACCAGAAAAGAATCCCAAAATATAATCAATGACCTGAGAAAGATTAGCTTTATCACTGAGCAATTGCAGCATCTTCTCAGCAAGTGCACACGGTGTTTTACCTTTAGCGTCATTGCTACTTGCAAAAAATTTCCTAACATACTGAAGTTCTTTGCAAGAGCACACAGTTTGCTAGCTTCGTTTCAACTTGAAAATATCAAAACCTTATAGCAAATAATAACAATTGTAACTTGTTTCAAATATTCATGTATACCTTTTCAGTTTTCAGAGAGTCAGAATAATTAGATAATAGCAACTTGCCCTGAATGCCTGGTGTTGAATTTGTGCCCTAGATCAACCTTTGCTTCTGCTGTCGTGTCGATTGATTTGGAATTAGAGAAATGATGCTGAGTGGGAGTCGTTGTTCCCACCTCGCCTCGCAATACGCCAACCGTCGCCACACATCGCACGCCGTCGGATTTCACGTAGAAGAAGAAGCCTGAAACCCTGTATCGATTTCGCGTGGTAGCCTAAAACCCTAAAATGAAATTCCATTTTTTGTGCGGCCTGGAGATGCTAAGCATGAGAAATCAGATGGGATATGAAAATTACCAGATACTCCCTATGTAAATGAACTATTTACCAATATACTGACTATTATAACACTTATTTGTGTTGCAAATAATAAACAATATTTTGCAAAGTTTATACCAACGCTTTTTTTAGTTGCCAACGCTTTTTGATTGTTGGTAGTTTATAACATTTATAAGTGTTGGCAGTTGATAAATATAAAATGTTGGGAAATCAAAGATTTGGTGTAGTGACGTGCTATACAAAAGAATACAACTATGAGTCTATATCTCAAGTGTATACAACAAAATAAACTACTAATCTAAGTAGTTTGCCAAAAGTCAGAGTAATGATTCCCTGGGGAGAAGTCAAGCAGAAGCACCTGTAACATCTCGGTCTGACCCGAGTATTATTTAATAAGAAAATAATAAACGGATCAGTCTAACTATAAATATCAGATGAAACGATATAGAGTAAGAGATATGACTAAACACATAATAATCACAATGCCAAGCCTTGATATATATAAGTAGTTGAAAATCATCAAGGGATTAATCAATGTCACAAAATCTACACAAGAATCAAAGAAATGTCATACTCCTTATTTCGTTCATCAAACCACAATTATTGACGATTATATCAATGTCAATCACAAAAGTCAATGACACACAAATTCACCAATGCACAAATATTGATAAAATGTATCAATGGAAATCACGAAAATTGGTGAAGCATAAATTCTAGAAATCATCTCAAGAAATCCAGCCAATGACACACGAATTCACCTATGCACAAAAATTGATAAATCATATCAATAGAAATCACAAAAGTAGGTGAGGCATAAATTCCAGAATTCAACACACGAAATTCAGAAGTCACAAGAAAAGGGGGGAGGCCTATCACACGAACGAGAAGCTATCTCATGGTAGCTAGCCATTAATTTTTGACACACGAACGAGAAGCTATCTCATGGTAGCTAGCCATTAATTTTTGACACACGAACGAGAAGCTATCCCATGGTAGCTAGCCATTAATTTTTGACACACGAACGAGAAGCTATCTCATGGTAGCTAGCCATTAATTTTTGACACACGAACGAGAAGCTATCTCATGGTAGCTAGCCATTAATTTTTGACACACGAACGGCCCGAAGGCCATGGGGAGCTACCCCAAAAAGAAATGAGACGAAGCTCGATAAAATGAGTTACTGTCCTCCACGTGGACAAAGAGACATCGCACAATTGCTAGTCTAAATCACAAAAATGATCGTCATGATCATCAAGAAGTGTCAATTACAGTAAGCTAGTAAATATATGAGCTTAGCTTCATGTCCCATAACCACTAGCTTAACTTAAATATTTACGAACAAATTGTAGATTTCCACTAGAAAATTGTCACAAGAGATTCAATCGAACAAGTCCAAGAATTAACCGACGAAGTAAACGCAAGTGTATCATACCACTTGTTTTACTAAGCCGTTTAATTAGATTTCTCATACGAGTGAGGTAAAGGTTTGTATATACTAATAGATTGGAAAACGGTTTTATAAACGAATTTGGTATTAAAATAGAATTGAAATCGTTTGAGGAAAGAGTTTTGATATTTACTACTAGTATTGAAACCTTTATATTTTTAAAGTGACAAAGCACGAAAATGATGGTAGAACAATCGACCACCAAAATTCACATTCGAAGACGTGAATAAAAATCCAAAGAAATCGATCTGAATCCATCAAAATGGGTATTCCCAAAAATTCCAAGAATAGAAGTCATTAAAGTCCTAGCAACAACAAGTGGGAAATAACACGAATCGATGGAATTTGGAAACCAAGCAAAAATATGCACAAATATGCACAATTAGGCATATAGGTGCAGGTCAGTCGACTGACTAAAAGGTCCAGTCGACTGGACCAGAAGCATGAAAAATAATTTCCTGCAGTCAGTCGACTGAATGCAGGGAAAACAGAGGACCCGGGCCTCTGTTAGTTGCCTTCGGAATGCCTATGTGCTACAGCCAGTCGACTGACTCAAAGATCCAGTCGACTGACTGGCATCAAGGCTGATTTCCAGCCTATAAAATGAAGATGCAATCTTCTTCAAAATGCAATCGAGCGAGCACGGTCACTAGGGGTTTATGCAAATCGACTACCCGGCCCTATAAGCTCTTCGATGCATCACCAAAACAATTTCAAACAACAAAGCTATGATTTTTGAAGATTTGAACTCAAAACACTAAAATTTGGAATGTTCACAAAACCTATCCAAATCATAATCAAACACACATGAATAAGTATTAGGAATTCATACCTAACAATCAAAGATAATCATAGACCTAGATGTGAGATTAAAAATCTCACCTTTGAACCCAAACGATTGAAGAAGATGCTTGAAAGCAAAGGAGAATCAACCACTCTTCAAATGCAACTCAAGAAGCTTGATTCTATGCTTTAAAAGAAAACATTCCCAAAGTTAGGTTTAGGAATTTCTGAAATTGATAAGAGATTGAGTTGGAGAGGAAGAAGAGAAGCTTACCAATGAGTTCTTCTATTAGTTTGGAGCTAGAACTTGATTTGCAAAAGAAAACTAGGGTTTTGGAGTTTTAATTTCCCATCTCTCCCACCATTGATGCTTTAAAACTGAAAAGTGGAGAAAGTGAGGGTGAATGGGGAGGAGTGGCTCTTATTTGAGTATAAGTTAAACATAGGGCTGAGCCCAAACCCAAACCCAAAGGGAAAAAGTAGCAAAAATCAACTTTCTCCAAACATATCGAAGCTTATACTCAAAAAGGTCGCAAACGGCATTTTAAACTCAATGGGAGTGGTCCCGAGTCCTAATTCGACCGTATGCAAAAAGTAGCTTTTCGGACTAAATTTCGAGTATTGATAAAATATTTAAATAAAAATATTAAATATAAAATCGACAAATATGCGGGTTGTTACATCTACACCTTTCTATGAACTCGAAAGCATGCAAGTCCCATTTAGAAGCAAAATGGAAGGGTGCCCTGATGTTATATCAATGAAAGGTGATCATGCAAACCTTTCGAATAAGTCAAAGGGACTAATTCGAAAGGATCCAACCCTCGTCCATAAATAAGACCCTAGGGTTTTAGAGGATCCGATCTCATTCACTCAGTACTTGTTCTTTCTTGAATTTTTAAACCCTGATTCTTAAATTGTATTGACGATTTGACTTCTTTGTATTACTTAAGCTTCTATAGTGAAGGAAAATATTATAAAAGCAAGTATATGGCATTTTTGGGTATGTTATCTGATCTAATGTTTCTATATGATTCTGGTTGTGATATGCTTATATCAATGTGATCAAAAGGCTACATTTTCGAAACCCCTTTAACTCAACTAAAACCCTTAGATCATTAAGTCCTAACCTTGAGGCACCTTGACCACTTCGAAAGGAGGTTTTGATAGGATCCTAATCCAATCTAACTAGTTCAAAATGTATTTTCAAAATAGATTCAAGTGTCTCGACCACATCAGAAGGTTATTTTAAAGGAGTTTCAATCATTGCAACCATTTTAAAAGGTCACTTTAAAGGAATTTTAGGCTACTCTTACTGATTCGGAAGGTGCTTTTGAAAAACTAAAATCACTTTTCTACTTTGAGTGTTGAAAAGGTTTCTTGTTAACATTTTTGATGCTGGAAGGAGGGCTTGAACCTCTAAATCCAAATGACTTCCACCATAGATTAATTGCAGAGAGTTCTTCATTCGAAAGAAGAAAATGGTAAGAACAAGGAGTGATGACGACATCCTAAATGAAGAAGCTACATCACAATCGACTTTGTAAAATAATATAGTCCCAAACTTTAACGTAGAGAATATGGAAATTGGACAACCTTCAACCCTAATAAGATCGAAAAACAATGAGATTAAATCTAGAATCTACTATAATAAGTGATAGCTATGCAAGTACATCTTGAAGGGGCTCCATCTCAAGGATCATTAAAGTTTACAGAAGGAGATGGTGAAGCGTAATCATCAAATAAAGACCAATATGAAAACCATGAAAGTCAAGCTAAAAAGGCCCTTAAGCAATTGAGTAGTTCAATCCAAAGAAACAATAAAAGTTGCTACAAAAACAAACCTGACTAAGAAGAAATCCTACATCAAATGATAATAGATATGCTTAAAGAAAATGGAACCCCTAACCTAGAAAAATATGTTATCCTGCAAAAGACCCTTTTTTGGGACGAAATAATGGAAGTTAGCATTCCTCCTCACATTCAAATTCACCACTAAGGTATGATGGCACCACCGACGTAGAGGATCACTTAGTAGATTTTGGAATACGAATGGATCTCTACAACACTTCTGGGGCAATTCGTTATAAAATTTTCAAGGTAACTTCTCAAGGAGTTGCTTTCAAATGGTACAAGAGTTACCAACTAAAAAACATCCGTTCCTGGGAACAATTCTCTTATGATTTCATGGTACAATTTAACATATACAAAGTCCAACTATAGACTTTAGCTTGTTAGATACTATCAAACAAAAAACTGAGAGAAATACTTGACGAATACTTGAAAAGATTCAGTATAGAAGCATCAAAAGTATGGAATACAACTAATAGAGAAAAGCTTTTGGCAGTTCGATCAGAATTGATTGAGCAAACCTCTTTCCGAGAGGAACTTCATTTTCATTGATGTAGAGATATGCAAAACTTCTATTTTCAAGCCGAGGAATTTATTCAGATAGAGAAGAGGCATCCCACTGCAAGGGAATCTCAACACAATCAAAGAGAAGAAGAGATCAACTCTGAGTCTCCTAGTAAAAGATCGAAAGGAAAGAAAAGAGAAGAAAAAGTCAAAGAGAGATTTTTGAATCTTACAAACTGAAATTGAGCAAACCTTTTCTCATATTTTTGCCATAGCAAAAGACTTTGAAATTTTTTCAACTACTTGCAAAATACCGAGCCGTCCTAAGCTAAGAAAAGAGAGGGACTATTGCGACTACCACAAAGCGAATGGGCATTAGATTGATGAATGTCATGTCCTATCAAGGTCGATCTAGAACACGGTTAAGTCGGTGTCATTAAAAGGGTTCATCAAAAAATTTAAAGGAGTTCATTAATTTTTTTTAAAGTTTTTAAAATAAAATAAAATTTTTAAATTTAAATTTTTTAGCTACTTTAAAATGGTTAAATAGTTGAATTTTAAAAATGAAGTTTTAAATGTAAGTAAAGTTTTAAAATCTACGTTTAATTTAGAATCAAAATTTAATATGTATTTTAGTTTTGAAATAAAGGAAAGTTTTTAAATTTAAAATGATTTAAACAATTTGAAACGTTTAAAGTGTAACTCAAATTGATTTGAATATGAATTTGGTTTTAAATCCTTTTAAACTTCTTTATTATATGAGTATTTCTTTAACTTGTGAAATAAAAAGGTTTTAACAATGTGTTTCAAATTTTGTTTAAATCAACTTGTTTTCATTTTAGATTTTTAAATTTAAAATGATATTTGAAAGTAAATTTAAGTAAATTGATTTAAAATACTTTGTAAATGATAATTTGATCCTTAATAAGAACAAAGTTTGATCTTAAAGTAAATTTAGAATTTAATGATTTGTAATTTCATTTAATTATTAAGGTAATTAAATGAATAATTTATTTAATTAATTAATGGAATGGATAATTAATTAAGGTAATTAAGGGTTTTAAATTATTAATTAAGGCTTAAGTTAATTGAATAAGAAATAATTAACTTGTAATTTAAGAGTTGTTAATTAAATAAGATTAGATTTTAATTAATGATTAGTAATTAATTAATCAAGTAATTTAGAATTAATTAAGTTACAGTTAACGCTTAATTAATTTAATAATTAAAGGTTAATTAATTGATTATTCAAGGTTAATTAGTTTATAATTAATATTGATTGATGGAAGTTAATTACTTAAGAAAAGTAATTAAAGAATGGTTAATAGTTAATGAAGGTCGTTAACTAAGGATTATTTAACAATTAATTAATATGATTAATTTTAATAATTAATTAGATTAATTAATTAAGGATAATCATTTGAGAAATTGTTTAAGTTTAGTTACTTAATGAAAGTAAATAAAAGGAATTAATTACTCAAGGTAATTAATTTAGATAAATTTAATTAGTTTAAGTTAATTAATCAAATTTAATTAAATTAGAATAATCACTTGATAATTTGATGAGTATAATTACTTGTTGAAGTAATTAATAGATAATTACTGGATGTAATTAATTAAATGATGATTTGTTAAAAGAAATAGTTTGAGTATAATTACTTTGTGAGATTAATCAAGGGATTAATTAAGATAATTAATGAAGGGGTAATTAGTTGATTTAATGAAGTAATTAAGGATAGTTAATTACTGAATATGATTAATCAAAAGTGATTAATAATTATGGTTTAATTAAGGTTAATTACTTAATCTAATTAATTTAAATTAAGTAATTAATTAAAATGTAATTAGGGATCATTAATTAATATAATTAATGACGTAATTAAAAATTAATTAATTAAGATTAATTAATCAATGATAAGTGAATAATGAAGTAATTAATTAATGTAATTAATTAAGGATTAATGTAATTAATTATAATTAATTAATGAAGTAATTAAAGGTTAATTATTGTTTTTGGTTAAGGATAATTAATTTGTGAAATTAATTAAAGATAATTACTAGAAAGTAATTAAAGGATAATTAATCAAGGGTGATTAATTAAGGTGATTAATTTGAGGATAACTAATTAAACGATTTGCAATTTATTAATGGTTATGTAAGCAAGATTTATAATGATGAAGTAATTAATTTAATTTATTTTAAATTAATCAAAGATAAAGTAATTAATTTAATTCACTTTAAATTAATTAGAGATGGAAGTTATTAATTTAATTCATTTTAAATTAATCATGGTGTGATTAAGTAAATCCTTGCTTATGTATGGATGAAATTGATTGCCTTGAATGGTTTGAGATCTCAGAGATGAGATAAGTGATACTGCATGATATCGATGCTTTGGTTGCATTGTGATGATAATATGAATATCTATTGGTGATGATAATATACATTATCTATTTATGATGATAATATGGATTATCTGTTTATGATGATAATGTTAATTATCTATTATGATGATGTGAATTATCTATCTGTGTGTAATAGATAACTAAATTGAATTGTTTTAAACTTAAAACAACTTCGACCTTAAAAATATACGTTTTGGATTTCGATGAGACCGGGATCGGGTTTCCAGATTTGGATATCCGAAAACCACATCGATCCAAATTAACGATAGGTCGTGAATATCAAGTGAAGATGAAGATTCAGAGTGCAAGGGTTATCGTCGTAAACTCTGAGGGTGATTCCAAAATGAGTGTAACGAGATAATGCCTTCGGTTTCGTTCGAACCCGGAACGAACTTGTATGGATTAAATGCTTTCAAAACATCGTCAGGTGGATGATGAGCATTCTAAGATGGATGTGTTCTATAAAGGTAATCGTAGCCCCAAGCCTAATCAACCGGGAATGGCTAAAACAAGGGAGGTGCACCAAGGCTAAGTGGGTCATGCCCAAGTAGGACGAGATTTTCCCATGTCTAGAAGTCCCTTTTTATTCGGTTGTATGGGGCGGTTGATTCCCGACAACTGTCGAGGTTGTCTTGTTTGGGACTGTCCAGTAAGGGATGGTTCTGGCCTTGTGTTGCAGGGGATTGGGAGTAATCCTCGGTACGGTGATCTAGGCCCCGTACTGTGACGGGCGGTACCCCAGTAGCCTTGCCATTGTATGGAATCCGAAATCCAATAAGTGCCATCGGACTTGATTGTATTACCCACTTTTGTGGCTAGTAGCTGGAATTTAGTCATGTAACAATTTTGGTTATTTCATATTTACTTGAAAACCCTAGACCTATTATAGTATCACTGGATTTCCTATCAAATGTTTTGGTTAGCGTAAGGTAAAAACTTTTCCATGTTTATGTGTGGGAAGTCTAACGTGATACCTTTTATTTTCAAAGGTTTTTCAGAGTTAAGCAACCTTAACCTGTTACTCACACCAGACCCATGTCTGACCCGGAGTTTATTTCTATTTTTTTTAAACTCTTGGGTACTCAAATTTTTACGAGTAGCCAAGGGATTCAGGTTAGCTTTGATGAATTGTGGAGGAGCAAATGGAGTAGGAGGCTTCTGCGTTGTAATTATCTAGTATTCCGCTGTGTTGGTTTCTCTGAGTAGTTTCTCTGTATTGTATTGAGTTGTAATAACTAGGCAGGTGTTTATAACTGTCTAGTATGTGATGTATAATCTGTGTAACTATGATAGTGGTTGTATACTATGTAATTCTTATATTATTAATATAATTTATTCGTTTCACTATTGAGATTCTGATGTTGCTTCTTCTTTCTTCTCTGTTCGTTCTCTTTCTATCCTTTTCTTTCTTAATTCATGATGCGTCTTTCTGTGGAGATGAAAGACGGGTCGTGATAGTTGGTATCAGAGCGCTAGGTTGAGTGAATACCTAGGCTTTGGAGTGTTTTCTTCTTGAGAGAGCGTATTTGTAATTTTGATATATATAAATATATTTATTTATTCTACCTATTTGTTGGGTTGCCCGTACAGGTTTTCCAATATAGGTTATAAAGGTAGATAAGGAAGTGGTGTGTGTAACACGACTACCATTGGTTGGAGTTTGTATGTTTGAGGTTGGAAGTGTATCTGTCGAGTCTGTAGACCTAATACCGTCTCGAGTGAGTTTTGCAGTAATGTACGGATTTCATCGATCTCTGAAGGAAATCTGTTAAGGTTCGGAGTTCATCTTTGAAGTTGGATCTGTCGGTTGGGCAGAAGCAATTGATGGTATCTTGATACCTCAGGAAGTAGTAGCTGCGTGATGAGATGCATTGACTATGGATTGTGTCCGAAGATGTTCCTTTGAAACAAGTTTAGGGTAGTGTGTCTGCTTCGATGTTGTGGCTGATTTCAACTGGTTGTTTGTGTTTGGCTTTGAGGCCTGAGTTTCTCGAAGAGCTTATGGATTAGGAAGTCTTTGGGCATATGTGTCAGCAGTGAAGCTCGAAGTATTCTGTGTGCCAGCAAGAAGGTCTTCCGGTTAGCAGTTTTTCTGGAGGTGGAGTTCAGAAGCAGCAGAGTGGATCCATTTCATCGATGGATTGGCTAGATAAGCGTAAGCTGTTCTGATTGGTAAAGAGAGAACAGTTTTTTTTGGATATTAGGCTTGGTTGATCGCAAAAGTGACTTGCGATAGTCGAGTGTTCTTTTGGATTGTTAGAGATTTTTCGGATGTCTTCAGGGAAGTCAGAGGATTATCCACATCTGGAGATTGAGTTTTCATATCGACTTGGATTCCAAGAGTGGTTCCGGTGGTTCAGTTTAGTAGAGGGATGATTCGTAGAGTTAGAGGTCGGTGAAGCAATTGAGGTTTTGGAGGAATTTTTGAGTTTTCTTTATGGATCTATTGAACCATATTTTTGGGATGTGTTGTCCAGTCTGTGCTCATGTTCATCATCAGCATTTTCTTCTACTCCAAATCAGAGTTGTACAGTGGGAGCATGGTGGCAGCTGTTTGAGAGTGGAAGCAACTGGAAGTTGCAGTGTTTTGGATTGGAAAGTTTCTACAGGAAGTTTTTTAGGATCTGAGACCAGATTGGTGAGTGCACCTGTTTTTCTTTTTCAGATGGGAGATGTAAGTTAGTCTTCTGGTGTATATGGAGTAGAGTTGTGTTCTGGATTTTGTTGATCATGAGAAGATCATTTAGTTGAATTGTTTTGGTCCAGTTTGTTTCTAGAGGTATCGGCAAGGGATTGAGTTGATCAGGAAGAATGTAGGTAGCCCAAGATCGTCAGAAGATTTTGAGGATAAGAGATGAAGGAATTTGGATTATGGAGTCGAAGATTTGGTTTTGAATAAGTTGTCTCCGATCCAAGGAGCTATAAGCTTTAGGCAAGACTGGAAAGCTAGCTCCGAGGTGTTTTGGATCTTTTCTGTGTTCTTGTAAGGATAAGTGTTTTGGTCTGCAAGGTTGAATTGCCAGTTTGGATAACTGAGATTCGATGTGTTTCACGTATCTCTGAGGGAGTACGTGTATCTCTGGTTGTGGAACCAGCTGTTCAGGAAGGTTTGGTTGTTGAGTCAGACTTGTCTGTAGTCTGATATCCTGTTTAGTTCTGTAGATCTAGATGAGTAGGTGCTTTGTATTAGATTGTTTGGATTCTGTAGAGTGAGTATCTCGGTATATATATACTTGGGAAACTCGAGGAAATTTTATCCAGAATTTTGTCTGGATAGTTAAACTTGTTTGATTGGATAAATTGGTTGTTATGGTTGTTAGCATATGATTGATGTATGCTTGTGATTTAAAATTTAAAATCTTTGATGGGTTATTAAATTACCTTTGCTTTTAAATTTCGGCGACGAAATTCTTTTAAGGAGGAACAAATGTGATATCCTAAAAATTTTGGCAATATCAATTTAATAATCTGTATTTAAAATTAGATTGATTTAATAAATTTTGTTAATAAAATTTGACTTGATTTAATAATCCAATTAAATAGATGTTTAATTGGTAAATTTTATCTTTTAAAAGCTAATAAAATGTTTTCCTATTTATAATGTGTGTATATATATATATATTGCGAATAGATAAGTTTGGAATTTAATAAAAACAATCTTGTTTTTAAATTATACAATTTGATAATTTGGAAGATTTTGATTTAATTGAATATATAACTATTCAAAATTATTTAATAACTAACTTATGGTTTTAAGATACTTAAGGAAAAATGCTTTAAATTATTTAAAATATATTTTAAAGCATAAGTTTAAATTTTAAATAAAGATAAGCAAAAGTTTATTTTATTTCTTTTTTAATATAGCTTGATAAATATAATTCGAAATTATATATGGAAGTTTAATATACCATTTATATATTAAATATTAATGCATTTAAATAAGTTAAATAAGATAAGTAATTTATAATTTCTTTTATAAATTATTTAAATTTGATAAATATGTTATTTTCAAATAGTAATAAATGTATAAAAAATAGATAGGTTAATAGAATTTCTATTTTAAATTTGTATATCATATAAATTAACTTTAGATTGGATTTTTAAATTTAAGTAGAATTTGAATTTGAATAAATTTTGAAATTTAAAAGAATAAACATATTTAAATTTTGTGAGTAAGCTTTCATTTTTATATAATTTGTTTGATTTCAGTTTCTTTAAAGAAAGAAATGCACATATACATGTACTTATGAAAGTAATTTATATATATATATATATAAGTATTTAACAAATAAAGAAAAAAGGGTTTTATTTACTTGTAAATTAAATAAAAAAATAGTAAAATATGTATATGACAAGTATTAATATCTTAAGTAACTAATGAGACGAATGTAAACTAATAATCTACTCTAATTGACAAATGTAAAGATTTTGTACAAGTGTCATTTTTTTTTCTTTTAATTTTTAAATAAATCATTTTTATCTTATATAAACACATACTTCATTCCCTCATTTTCTTTTTAATCTTCACTTTCAAAAGCTAAGAAAATTTCAACTGAACCAATAAATCAGTAACCAAACTCTCAAAACCAAAAACCATGTTCAAATTTGATTTTCAATTCTCAAACTCCTCACTAAAACCAGAATGTTAATTCAAGCATGCAAACTCTTCTTCAATCAAAAACTTAACTGCATTTTTCAATTCTGTTCATCTTCAAAAATCAAACCAGTCACCATCTTCAAATCAATTACCTGAAATTTATTTTTTGCAAATCATTTTCAAGATGTTCAGGCCTGCGTGCTTTATTCCTGAGCATCTGCATTTTTCAAATCTGTGAAATAACTAAAGCATGCAAAGCATTTTCTTTTCCACCTAAGTTTTTAAGCAAGCAAGTAAAGTATGAAGCAAGAGCAAGCCTGCATGAAAATCTAAACAATAGCAATTCAAGTTTAAAGTAAAGAAGTAATTTCCAAGTTTCAATTCAAGCAAATCAGCAATTCAAATTGTCTATCAAAACCAGTTTTCAAAAGCAAAAGCTTCTCAAATTTGTGCTCTGATTCATCACTATTTCCAGCTGAGTAACATAAAAATTTAAATAGCTTAAGTATATATTTATGTTGCTTGTTCATATCTGAAAATTATGTTTGTGAATGTATTTTTAAGATAGCTTTGTGTATATACATATAAGTACACCGGTATGCATGATGTATTTGGATTGTGTTTCTCTGATTCAAATTCCAGGCTAAATTTATATCCAAAATCTACTTGCTCTTGATCCCAGTTTTGTTAAGGCTTAAGTCCTGAAACAAATATGTCAGCTATACCATAGTTTTAGTTTAAAAACTTATTTAAGTAAAAACAATTTGGTGTTGTCTCTGTAAATTTAAAACATCAGAGCATGTTAAATAAAGGTAAAAACTCAAACATAATAATTTATAAATTCAGTATTATAAATTGGAAACATAAACAAAAAAATGATTTTTAAAACTAAAATCATAGTTTTTAGTTTGGAATTGAGGCTGCAGTTCTTGTTTGAATAGAAAATGGGTTATAGTCAAACTCTGGTGATCGAGTTGATCGGAATGTTTGAGGTTCTTACTGGTGGTAGTGGAGTGATCAGAGGGTGCGGAAAAATGCCACGAGGATGGTCAGGGCTCAGTGGTGGCGATGGGAGGTTGATGAAGTCTGTTAACCTAGTTTTGGCTGGTCTGGGAATTGTGCTCATCAGAAGTCTAGGGATGATCGAGTTTGACAAAACTCTGGGGAATGGAAGCTGGAGTATAGGAGAAGCCATGGTCGTTGGTGATGCTTCTCTGGTGATTGGAGAGGCGAGTTCGATCCATTGATAGGTTTTGGGATCTGGTTGCAATATTGGTTCCAGGTTTGGGTTTGGAGCTAAATCTCGATTTCGGGTTTCTTTGGTAGATCTGTTGGTCGATGTTTGGTCTAGGGTTGATCGCTGATGTGAGGAAGGTATGGGTGATGGCCAGAGTTGATCAGAGTTACGATGCAAGTGCACCGTCAACTTTTGTATCTGGTGAACTTTTGGGTTGAGTTCTGGAATGAGGCTCGAGTTTTCTCGAGTAAACTTCGAGTGAGACCCGAAGCAAGGGGAGTTTTGACTCGAAGCATTGTGAAGGTGCCTCGGGTCATATGTTGCTTACGGTTTTGAAAACCTATTGCTCTAGTTTTTAAATTTTAACTATAAAATTTAAAAGCTAGTTAAATGAAAAGAAAAGGTTTTAAAATGAGCTAAAATCTAAGTTTTAAAATCTGGAAATTTAATTTGAATCTCAGTTTTTAAAATAAAATAAAGTTTTTAAATTTAAATTGTTTTAACTACTTTAAAATGGTTAAATAGTTGAATTTTAAAAATGAAGTTTTAAATGTAAGTAAAGTTTTAAAATCTAAGTTTAATCTGGAATCAAAATTTAATATGTATTTCAGTTTTGAAATAAAGGAAAGTTTTTAAATTTAAAATGATTTAAACAATTTGAAATGTTTAAAGTGTAATTCAAATTGATTTGAATATGAATTGGGTTTTAAATCCTTTTAAACTTCTTTATTAAATGAGTATTTATTTAACTTGTGAAATAAAAAGGTTTTAACAATGTGTTTCAAATTTTGTTTAAATCATCTTGTTTTTATTTTAAATTTTTAAATTTAAAATGATATTTGAAAGTAAATTTAAGTAAATTGATTTAAAATACTTTGTAAATGATAATTTGATCCTTAATAAGAACAAAGTTTGATCTTAAAGTAAATTTAGAATTTAATGATTTGTAATTTCATTTAATTATTAAGGTAATTAAATGAATAATTTAATTAATTAATTAATTAAATAGTGGAATGGATAATTAATTAAGGTAATTAAGGGGTTTAAATTATTAATTAAGGTTTAAGTTAATTGATTAAGAAATAATTAACTTGTAATTTAAGAATTGTTAATTAAATAAGATTAGATTTTAATTAATGATTAGTAATTAATTAATCAAGTAATTTAGAATTAATTAAGTTACAGTTAACGCTTAATTAATTTAATAATTAAAGGTTAATTAATTGATTATTCAAGATTAATTAGTTTATAATTAATATTGATTAATGGAAGTTAATTACTTAAGGAAAGTAACTGAAGAATGGTTAATAGTTAATGAAGGTCGTTAACTAAGGATTATTTAACAATTAATTAATATGATTAATTTTAGTAATTAATTTGATTAATTAATTAAAGATAATCATTTGAGAAATTGTTTAAGTTTAATTACTTAATAAAAGTAAATAAAAGGAATTAATTACTCAAGGCAATTAATTTAGATAAATTTGATTAGTTTAAGTTAATTAATCAAGTTAATTAAATTAGAATAATCGATTGATAATTTGATGAGTATAATTACTTGTTGAAGTAATTAATAGATAATTACTGGATGTAATTAATTAAATGATGATTTGTTAAAGGAAGTAATTTGAGTATAATTACTTTGTAAGATTAATCAAGGGATTAATTAAGATAATTAATGAAGGGGTAATTAGTTGATTTAATGAAGTAATTAAGGATAGTTAATTACTGAATACGATTAATCAAAAGTGATTAATAATTATGGTTTAATTAAGGTTAATTACTTAATGTAATTAATTTAAATAAAGTAATTAATTAAAATGTAATTAGGGATCATTAATTAATATAATTAATGACGTAATTAAAGATTAATTAATTAAGATTAATTAATCAATGTTAAGTGATTAATGAAGTAAATAATTAATGTAATTAATTAAGGATTACTGTAATTAATTATAATAAATTAATTAATGAAGTAATTAAAGGTTAATTATTGTTTTTGGTTAAGGATAATTAATTTGTGAAATTAAATAAAGATAATTACTAAAATGTAATTAAAGGATAATTAATCAAGGGTAATTAATTAAGGTGATTAATTTGAGGATAATTAATTAATCGATTTATAATTTATTAATGGTTATGTAAGAAAGATTTATAATGATGAAGTAATTAATTTAATTTATTTTAAATTAATTAAAGATAAAGTAATTAATTTAATTGACTTTAAATTAATTAGAGATGGAAGTAATTAATTTAATTCATTTTAAATTAATCATAGTGCGATTAAGTAATCCTTGCTTATGTATGGATGAAATTGATTGCCTTGAATGGTTTGAGATCTCAGAGATGAGATAAGTGATACTGTATGATATGGATGCTTTGGTTGCATTGTGATGATAATATGAATTATCTATTGGTGATGATAATGTAGATTATATATTTGTGATGATAATATGGATTATATGTTTATGATGATAATGTTAATTATCTATTATGATGATGTGAATTATCTATCTGTGTGTATATAGATAATTAAATTGAATTGTTTTAAACTTAAAACAACTTGGACCATAAAAGATACGTTTTGGATTTCGATGAGACCGGGATCGGGTTTCCAGATTTGGATATCCGAAAACCACATCGATCCAAATTAAGGATAGGTCGTGAATCTCAAGTGAAGATGAAGATTCAGAGTGCAAGGGTTATCGTCGTTAACTCTGAGGGTGATTCCAAAATGAGTGTAACGAGATAATGCCTTCGGTTTCGTTCGAACCCAAAACGAACTTGTATGGATTGAATGCTTTCAAAACATCATCAGGTCGACGATGAGGATTCTAAGATAGATGTGTTCTATAAAGGTAATCGTAGCCTCAAGCCTCATCAATCGAGAATGGCTAAAACAGAGGAGGTGCAGCAAGGCTAAGTGGGTCATGCCCAAGTGGGACAAGATTTTCCCCTGTCTAGAAGTCCCTTTTTGTTCGGCTGTGTAGGGCGGCTGATTCGCGACAACTGCCGTGGTTGTCTTGTTTGGGACTGTCCAGTAAGGGATGGTTCCGGCCTTGTGTTGCAGGGGATTAGGGGTAATCCTCGGTACGGTGATCTAGGCCTCGTACTATGACGGGCGGTACCCCAGTAGCCCTGCCATTATGTGGATCCAAAATCCAATAAGTGCCATCGGACTTGATTGTATTACCCACTTTTGTGGCTAGTAGCTGGAATTTAATCATGTAACAATTTCGGCTATTTCATATTTACTTGAAAACCCTAGGCCTATTATAATATCACTGGATTTCCTATCAAATGTTTTGGTTAGCGTAAGGTAAAAACTTTTCCATGTTTATGTGTGGGAAGTCTTACGTGATACCTTTTGTTTTCAAAGGTTTTTCAAAGTTAAGCAACCTTAACCTGTTACTCACACCAGACCCATGTCTGACCCGGAGTTTATTTCTGTTTTTTTTAAACTCTTGGGTACTCAAATTTTTAAGAGTAGCCAAGGGATTCGGGTTAGCTTTGACGAATTGTGGAGGAGAAAATGGAGCAGGAGGCTTCTGCGTTGTAATTATCTAGTATTCCACTGTGTTGGTTTCTCTGAGTAGTTTCTCTGTATTGTATTGAGTTGTAATAACTAGGCAGGTGTTTATAACTGTCTAGTATGTGATGTATAATCTGTGTAACTCTGATAGTGATTGTATACTATGTAATACTTATTAATATAATTTATTCGTTCCGTTGTTGAGATTCTGATGTTGTTTCTTCTTTCTTCTCGATCTTTTCTCTTTCTATCCCTTTCTTTCTTAATTCATGATGCATCTTTCTGTGGAGATGAAAGACGGGTCGTGACATATTTGATAAATACATAGCATTTGGGATGTTGACAAATTTTCTTGTTAACATTTTTGGCACCAAAAGGAGGGCTCAAACAACCGACCTTTTGCTTATCTTATAGACTAATTATGGGTTGTTTAACTTGGCATAGGAAAATGAAATCCAAGAGACTTAGCGGAATGGATGGGGAGGTTGTTCACACTACATATTTAGAAGACAACATCACTCCAACTTTCAACTTAGAGGGGTTGTACTAGGGAAACCATCAACTTCAGCTCAACTAGATGATAAAGCCACCAAAATAAAGTACTTCGAACAGCAATTGCTCAAGGTGCAGGAGCCATTCAAGATGACATTGTCGCAAAACCTTCTAAGGTAGTTAGACCAACAAATGGAGATGAGGTGATCTCTCTAAGAAGGAAATCTAAGGCCTATGCAAATGAAGACAAGAGAAAAATTAATTTAACATCTTCAAAAATGAAAGAGTGTCTCAAACTAAAGCTGATCGTCAAGGTAGATTGCTCGATAAATCTCTTGAACAGTTTGGTAGCTCGGCATTGAAAGAATACTATCCAGATTAGAAAAATTATCATAACCCCGAAGCCTATCTGGAAGACGCGACAGAAAAGGCAATTAAAATTGTGGTGAATTCTAAGAGGAAGAGGAATTTGGACGAGAATATGAATGATAATGAGCGGGTAGCTCCTTTCACGGATGAAATCATGGCAATAACTATTCTATCCTATGTAAAGATCTCGACTATGAAGTATCATGGAACTACAAATCGAAATGACCACTTGATGACTTTCGAAAGCCAAATGGATCTATATAATGCATCTGGAGCTGTTCGATGCAGGTTATTTCTAGTGATTCTCCAAGGGGCCATAGCTAAATGGTGTCCAATACCGAGAAATGACTATCTACTCATGGAAGCAATTTTCTTATGAATTCTTTGCTCAATTTTGCATATGCAAGGACCCAACCATCGATTATACAGTTCTGGCTAACATAAAATAGAGACAGGAAGAGTCTTTGGGAGATTACCTCAAAAGATTCTATATAGAAGAAATAAAGGCTAAGGACATGAATGACCATGATAAGCTCATTACAGTACATTCTGGTTTAATAGTGAATACCCCATTCTGGAAATAACTCTTTACTTATGGGTGCAAGGATCTTCAGGACTTCCATTTTTGGGATGACAAGTTCACTTGAATGGATGAGATGTATCACGCGCCAATCCTTAAAATGGAAGGTAGAAGGTTTGGATTAGTTTGTGGCATAAAATAGCAAGATAGGAAGAGCCTATTATTAATTCAATCATTTTAAACAAGCCATTGTCTTACATCTATGCTATGGGATATGAGAGGGTCAATTTCCCAACTTTCTTTAAGGCTAAGAATCACCCAGAATAGAGGAAGGAGAGCCATTACTGTGTACCACGAATAAAATTATCACAATACTAACAAATGCATAGTCTTGGCGGGAACCACCCAGAAGTTAGTTGGCGAGGGTCATTTAAAAGAATTTATCCAGGACAAACAGAAAGCTCCACGGACGGGTGTTGGACCCCAAAAGCTCTCTAATAATGTTGTTAATATTCTATAGGAGGAAGATCCTTTGAGCTTAAGTCCCCCGTTGAATAGGATCGATGTAATTCATGGAGGGCCATATCCAGTAGGGACCAACAAAGGGGCAAGGAATATGTATATTAAGGAGGCTAGAGAGGGTGTGTTCCCAGTCCAAGAAGAGCCTCCGCTTAAAAATCCATGATTCAACATCCCAATGCCGAATCTTGTCATCTGGCCTTAAGAACTGAAGAAGCGAGTCCATCACCTACATAATGATGCTCTAATGATTACAACTCAGATTGGACTATCTATAATATCCAAAATTCTTATGGATACTGTTAGCATGTTCAACGTCATTTTTAAGCATGCCTTTGATCAAATGGGCATCCCTGAGGACAAATTAGAGCCTTGCATTGAACCAATCTTTGGGTTCAGTAATAAAGGATTGACCCTAGTGGGACAAGTAAATTTGCTGGTGCAAATGGGAGTGCCACCATGTTGCTGAACTTTCGAAACTCTCTTCGTGATCATTAACTGCCCATCCTATTACAATGCTTTCTTCGGCAGATCTATGCTTGATGAGATGCATGCTTTTGTCTCGCTGAAATATCTGATGGTGAAACTCTTGAGAGGTTAGGGAACTGTCCGCGGGACCAATTTAGCCCTCGTGAAATGTATTTTGCTGCAGCTGATCGGTACAAAAGTGAATGTTCTGCTTACTTTGATTCTTCTACTGTTTTTCAGCCTTCAGATGATGGATTTTTACATCCGACATTTGAAGAAAAGATTTGATCTAATAAGATTAACAAATGTATGTATGAAAGGTACATTTCCCTGAAGGCAAGAGGAAGGGAGTCTATGCAAATTCTGTAGAAAAAGGCCAAATCGTCATCGAATTTGATTGTCATAAGGAAGTAGAAAGAATAAACCCTTGGAAGACATTGAAGTAGCATGCATAGACCCATACGATTCCACTAAAGTAGTTAAGTTAGGAAAGGTATTGGATAGCAACTTGAAGAAGGACTTAGTCCAATTTCTAAAAACTAAAGATGATGTATTTTCTTGGTCCTTTTCAGATATGGCGGGGATCGACCCATCGGTTATGTGTCATGCATTGAACATTAATCTAGAAGCAACCCCCATTAGATAGAAAAAGAGGCAACTGGATAAAGTGTGGCCTGGTGCCTTAAAAAGGAAGTTAATAGGCTCCTTGAATTCAGGAAATCTGCTACCCAAAATGGCTAGCAAAACCAGTATTAGTAAAGAAATCGAATGGTGAGTGGAGGACTTGCGTCGATTATACCGACTAGAACAAGGCCTGTCCGAAAGTTTGTTTTTCATTATCACATATTGATCAATTGGTTGATGCAACTAGTGGACATAGATTGTTATCTCTCATGGATGTTTACTAAGTATATAATCAGAAACCTATGTTCAAGGCAGATGAGAAACACACAAGTTTTATTACTGGCTGGGGAATCGATTGCTACAAAGAAATGCCATTCGGATTAAAGAATGTGTGGCTACATATCAAAGGTTAGTAAACAGGATGTTTAAAGAACAAATTAGACGAAATATGGAAGTTTATGTTGATGACACGCTAGTAAAGTCTTATGAGGCTAAATGTCACCTTAAAGATCTAGGAGCGAAACCAATGATGTCGAAAGCAGTTTCTTCTTTTTAAAGGAAAAGTAGACCTTTTGATATGATTGAAAGGGATAAGTGAACATTTCGACAGTCAAATGGGATGAGTATTGACATAAATGTCTGCTTCCGAAAGATGGGTTTCGAGTGAGGTACTCTCTCCTTAATCTTCATCTTGGGGAGGTTGGTTGAATCAACTCACACAGATCGAAAGGGGGGGTTTCGAAGGGAGAAATCTTTTTAATAATTCTCTTTTGCATCACAAATAAACTTATTTGCTAACCATGTAGCTATAGGGATGTTGACAAATTTTCTTGTTAACATCAATCAAAGAAAGCAATAAAATCCTAATCTTTTCTACTTGATTGAAAGAAGCTTAGAATGACATTTCTACACCTTTAATTCTACTTTGGGTTGTTGACAAGTTTTCTTGTTAATATTTTGGCACTAGAAGGAGGGACTGAACCTCCGCTCTTTTTAAATTTCCTTAACATTTTTCTCTAACCCAGTTTTATTCTGAACATATCCTCTTAAGACCTTACATCATCATGACCGGCAAAGTCAAAAGATATGAGCAAGGTTCCTTGGAGCCATATCTAATTAGGTTCTCCTGTGAAACAATTAATGATACAAATCTACATGAGGAACAACTGTTAAGAATGGAGGCTTTAAGGATCTTAAATAAAAATAAAGTTGAATCCTATGATCCAGTTAAATGGGGTTTAAATCCTTCACATATTGGCCCCACCCCTATCTTTGCCTTGGGAGGAGGGAAAAATGAAAGTGATAGTTTGTTCGATCATATAAGGAAAACCATTCAACACTATACCAAAGGCACAATCATTAAAGAGGGAATGATGGCTGTTTACAATGCCTTTGCACTCAGATGAGGGCAAGCGACAATTGGGACATTGCCTACACCGGAGCTTCAAAGTGTTTAAAAAGAAAACCGACTGTGAAGGGTGGAACTCCATAGCAAAGTAACAAATACCTAGAAACCATCTTCGAGAACCAAGCTTCAAGTCAAGACTTCCTAAAGAATGCAACTTAACAACATCTATAGAAAATGTCTACTTGCTAACCAAGGATGAACTCAATTATTGGCCATCCTAAAAGAAAATGCCTAAATATGAAAGGAACTTGGGAGGATCCTATTGTCACTACCATATAATGAATGGACATGAAACCAATCACTACAGAGCACTTAAAGGAATGATAACTAACTTGACAAGAAAAAATTAATGGGTTTGTAAAGAGAAGTTGATAAAGGACTACTTTACTAAAGAGAATCTACATGGTTGGGAGTGAAAAACTCCTTGCACTTGGACATTACCTTAAAGGTCAAAGCCTTTGTTCATGCCAAGTTAGCCAGGTCAAAGCATCTCATGGGGGAGGTTAGAGTAAGCCTTTATCCATGCCACGTTATAGCCTGGATAAAGCATCGACAAGCCCTTTTTCGCGCCAAGCTATGGCCAGGTTAAGGTGCCTCCTGGAGGGAGGTTAGGTAAGCCTTTATCCATGCCATGTTATGGTCAGGATAAAGCATCGAAAAGCCCTTGGTCGCACCATGCTATGGCCATGTCAAGGTTCCTCCTAAAGGGAGATTAGGGAAAGCCTTTATCTGCGTCATGTTATGGCCATGTTAAAGCATCGACAAGCCTTTGGGTCATGCTTGAAGATAAGCTAACCATGCACACCAAACAACAACGGAATATGATATCCAAGCCCAAGAAGTAGCATACCAAACAATGGACTAAGATGATCCAAGCCCAAGAAGCGACATACCAAAAAATGGACTAAGATGTCTAAGCCCAAGAAGCGGCATATCAAACAGTAGACTAAGACATTCGAGCCCGAGAAGTGACATATCAAATGATGGGCTAAGACTCCAAGCTCAAGAAGCAACCGATCAAATAACAACTACATACAAGGCTTAAATAAGAATCTTCAACCTCCGTCTAATCATCAATGAAGAATTTCCAACTTCACTTAGTTGTACCTGAATTTGGGTTTAGGGTGATTCATTATTGAGTTCGGGATTTCACATATTAAACCTAAAACTAGGTTTCGAGGCTTCTAATTTATCATCTTTGTCATACACAAATTTGGGTTTCGGGGTTATAACTATTTACTGGAATTCACTCATTAATGCCTGAATATGGGCTAAAGATCTATATGGAGAAGATTATTATTATGGACTTCTGGTAGTCATCCCCAAACACCTGGATCTAGGTTTCAGATCTTCTAACTTTTATATTTCATTCATTAATGCCCGAATCTTGGCCGCTGGACTTCAATTACATGATCATTAACAATTTTTTATTGGTTATCTCCAAAAGTTGGATTTATAAACATCTATAATTAAATCCTTGGTTGAATCCATGATTTTCTACCATCAGACTTCTGATAATCTCGCAGTATAGTTGATGTTGAATTTCTAGTTATCTCTCATTATTACAAAAGATGGGTTTTAAGACATTTAATCATATTCAATTATGGGATCACTTTTCATGCGTTGACATGATGATTTTGGTAATTTTTGCAAATGACATGAATAGACTTTTATATAGATTTCAAGATAATGATAAAAAATATTGTTTACTTTGAGCTTTTCAGGGAAAGCAAAATAGTAAAAAGGATTAAAAGGTCCAACAAATATTGAAATCATGGTATAAGCTACCAAAGAGATGATTCAAAAACAACTTTACAAGAAGGGATTACAAACATGTTATGTTTACAATTTTTCTTAATTTACATGTATACAGAACAAATATATGCACTTCATTATAATAAATTGTTCATGGGTCTTGAACAGCTTTATTCAAATTCTTGGCAATTAAAGATCCACAATATGATGAATAGCAATACAAAGAACTTCTTTTAAGTTTCTTTGATTTTTTCCTCATCTTGTCTTCATCATCAATGGCCTTAATGTTGATCTTCAAAGCACAATTAAAAGCTATGTCTGTGCCTTAAAGAGTTTTATTCACCCCTTCCAAATCAGCGATTTTCTTCTGAAGGAGATACTTTTCGTGTTCAAGCTTTTGAATCCTAGCTGCATATTCATTTATGCGTTGCGATTATCTTACTTTTTGTTGTTCATCGAAATACTTCAATTTGCCTTTCTTGCACCATTCTCTTACTACCTTCTCATTTAAGCCAAGAGGTGGGTTAGTTGTAGTAGGGAACTTTAGATGCCAAGGGAAGTAGACCTTGTTGATTTTGCAGCTAATGAAACAGCAGGAGAAACTGGCAAATCAATGTTTGAAATATTATTCCTCATAATGAATTCAAAAGATTCACATTGAGCTTGACTATCCTTTAATTTCATCTCCAAACCGATTATTTGTGGGAAAAGTTCAGACATCTTATGATTAAAATCGATCGAAGGATTTGATTTACTAATACACATTTCAAACTAAATCATGACTGTAATGGCAAAGATGAGGAAGAAATCATTTACTGTAACTATACCTAATGCTTACTTTGGATGATTGCTGAAATATAATAGGAATGCACTGAAGTAAAACAACAATAACTTTCATGTTTCTTATCCGTTTGAGGTCAGTCTTTTTTTGTTAGGAGCTAGATTCAATAAGGAACAGTTTATATTTTGGTTACTTTTTGAGTTTTGCAATTTTATTGGCCTGAAATAGAATTGAAAGAAAGAGTATAAATATCGACATACTTAGCTCTTATCTAATGCAAGACTATGATGGTCGCCCTTAACCAGTCCTATTCTCCGCATTAGCAAACAGAGTTACTTAGTAATTCTCTTTATTAACGTGGGTCTCATGGTGGGGCATCACAGCTTGTTATTTGACACTTTAATGAGGAAATTGTTTCATTTTTTCTCTTAACGTCCGCCCCTAGATTAGCGATCTGATAGTTAAGATTTCTAACAATTTTTTTCAAAAGAAAGAATCTCCTATGCCATTTTAGTGCTTTAGTGTTACCTTGGAAACGAGTGGATAAAGTATCATCAAGAAGCTTGCTCTTTCAAGATCTTCTAACAACCTATCTCTGTATTGATCATGCATGATGTCGAATCTAATGAGAGTGTGTTACAGATAACTATAATCCCTATTTAAACAATAGGAAAAAGAAAATGAAGTTAAGACTATAATAATCAATCTCTTATTACAGCAGTAAAGATTACAATTTAAGTAAAAATGAAACTAAAAGTACAATTAATTTTTTTTTTACATCTAAAGTTGGGAAACCGAATTTCTAACTTTACTCAATGAATTGGAAGAAAGAATAACTACCAAGGCAAAAGGAACATTAAATCCTTCCGGAGTAATAACCGGAGGATATTTGTTGTAGTCCCAATCCTCGGAAGGGGGACTATCATGACCACGTATTAATTTGGTATGATTTGTCCAGATTTCCTTAAGTAGCCTTTCTTTTTCTTTACCGAGAAAATCGAAATGTTCCATATAAAGTTTTTGCAAATCTCTAAGAAAGAAATATCAGGCTAATTCTAAAGATTTCAAAATTGACGCCTTTTCAAGATAATTTCTTCTTAGTTCAACATACTAGCTTAAATAAACACTAGAGATAAAGTTGCTGAGGGACATTCACTGTGTGACAACGTAATAAAATACAACCAAGTATAAAAGGAAAAATGAAAAAAAATGAAAAAATCAATATTATTGCCTAATTACGACCGTTCATCTGGTTCATACAAAATCGACTTTGTAAACAATTCTGAAATAAACTTGTCCTTATAGTATTTGAGTTTATCAGGAGGCAATTCTTGGGGAATCAATCTGACTCTTGGTAAGTTCTAACATGCTCCAGAATGCAGGTTAGATCCAAATTCGTCCAAGTATCTCTTGAGTAAACACCTAAGTAGACCCCACAAAAATCACCCAAGTATGAGAAATCTACAGTTGGGTGTCTACAATAGGCTTTGCATAGGAATTACTAGAATGTTTCTCTCTTCAATCAACATCCTAAAAAGCATAATCAACGCCCGATTTTCTTTCAAAAGTGCATCATATCGAAGGCGCACCATCCTCAGTCGTAGGGCGGCTTCTTGATTATTCAAGGATGCTAACACTACCACAATTTTGTTAAGTCTATGATACATATTGGAGAGAATGTTGTGTTCTTTCAGTTGTTTATCTAACTCCCTATACAAACTATTTATTTCTGCTTGTTTTCTTTCAAGCTTGGCATTATAGGTGTGAACGGTTTCCTCCTTGTCCAAAATAAAGGATTTGAATTTTTATTATCTTGGAAGAAAAAGTCATTTAAATAAAGAATCGCATACTTGAGAAATGGGGATCGACACTTGAGTGACCAGTTTTTTCTATTTTAGTTCTTCCATATTAATATAAGCAGGCTCCTCCTGGAGGCCAGAAGGCACATGGGATTCTGGTAGGCTTGCTTCGTAAAAATATGGATCATAAATAGCCTTTTCTTAGAAGTCCTTGTGTTATCATCACCGTCTTTTTTAGGAGCATCAATGTGACCACCTCTGTCGCCACCTCAACCTTTACTTACATCTACATCGCCATCGTCGTCGTCGTCGTCATCGTTATCATCATTATCACCACCGCCCTCTTCCTTGGAAATTTCAACTTTATCGCCTTCATCTTTAGGGTCGGAGTCTATTTCGAATGAAAAAACTTCAAAAGGTAGAATTTTAGAGGCGTTGATTTCCTCTCTTTTGGCAACTTCAGCGCCCTGCTCCATTCTTTTAATTTTGTCCATAACCCTAGTGACCAGAGCAGGGTTGAGTGAGGGAAAGCTCAAGTCTGGGCATTTATTGACATTTTCGTGTAAGCGAGCACCATAGCATCTTCAAAAGAATTGACAATGATGTCCTCAAGAGAAGTATCAAGGAGCCAACACACCAGCAGCTATGCATTAGGAATAACACTGAAAGCCGACTTAAGAGAGTCTTTATTTGTATTCAGCTTTTCTTATGAGAAGATTGTTTTGCTACCACCTGAGCTTTCTCGCCCTTGGATTCTTTAACGGCCATTTTCAAGGCCAAATTTTTGTCAACAAGGAGTTGATAAGCTTTACTCTCCTCAGAAATAATAGATTATGGTTGAGCAAGAGAAGCCTTCAATCGCTCTAATTCTATTATAGCCTCATTTTTCTCCACGGATAGGGAGGAAACTTGACTGTTTAAGTGTGAAATTTCTCCTCGAAGCATAAACTGTTCAGCGAACGATTTTGATGCGTTTTCACGCAATGAGAGAAAACTCTTGGAAATCTAAAAGAAAAAGTATAACATAAGTCAAATACATAGAGAGAAATAGTAATAACGAAGTTAAGTAAAGTAAAACATACCAAAAGTTGTTGTTCAATAAAGGATGGTAATGACCCACTGGATCAGAAATAGAGGAAGGCGGGTGAATAGAGGAAAAAGATGAAGAATCCAAGATAGATTGGACCATCTCTTCAAAATCTCTTAAGGGCGTGGGATATAATGGTCTAGAAGGATTCAACTCCTAGGAAGGGGTCAAAGTCCCTAAATTTTTTACATCTGTTGAACCACACTAGGAGAGCTCGAGGTGATAATGTGAGAGACGGAATCAACCTTTAAGGGACTCCTCTCAGGTTGATCAAAAGAAGCTTCGATAGTTGGACTCTCCAAAGTTTTATCAATATCTACAAATTCCCCTCTTCTCATGATAGAGAATAAGGAACTTCAACAATCTTTGCCTTCTTATGGGATGGCTCCACCATGGTCGCTTTACCTAGCTTTCTTTCAGCAACCATTTTGGATTTGGCAATGGCTTGAGACAAAGATGATGTAGGGTTGTAGAAACAGGGAGAGTTAGATCAGTTATAATTGGCTCAACTTGAGAAGCAGCTGTTGAAAATTAAAAAAATTACAAGTTAGAAAAGAAATTTAAAAGGTAACACGACAATAAACTATAAGTATTACGTATAAACTTATAGGAGCGATCAGGACGAATCGGTGACATTGGTGAGAAATTCTCCGGATCACCCAAAGAAAAGAAGCATTTGCTTCAAGATGTGTGTTGAACCAAAGGAGGTTGACCAAGTACCCTCTAGCCTGTTGGTAGGAGGGAATGCTTTTGTAGATTTAAAGGTTTCAACAGAGATAATCTACTTCCAATCCTACTTGAAGCGGCGCCTTTAAAGTTTTCTTATCTTCTTCGTTTGGCTCTTTAACAGAAGCACCTTACAAGAAAGCATAGATTAGCAATGGAAAGTAAATAAATGGAAAATAAAAGCTATGATCAAGTTACGTGGGGAAGAGAAAAACCAACTACTGTTGGGGAAGTATTTAATAAAGAAAAACTGTGTTTCCCAATCCCCGATTTTGTTCACCCCCTCGGATATTTGCTTTTTGGGGGAATTGGCTCTAAAGATTTGGTTATTCAAGTTGCTAAGCTTAACCAATCGACTTATATATTTCAAGACTTTAGCTTTGCGTGAAGGAATTATGGACTCCAGTGCCATGAGTTTCGAGGATAGAAGATATGTATAAACATTTGGTGATAGCTGTGTAGGAGAAATGCCCAAGCAGGTCAAGAACATGGATAAAAAATCTGCAAAAGGTAAGAAGCCTCCGTGCCAAATGTGTATTGCGGTTAGGCAAAGAACCCTTTTAGGAGGGCTATAAATGGTGTCATTATCACTCGGGGGGATAAATCCACCCTAGTAATTCCGAAGTCATTGAGAATTACATCTACCTCATCCTGGGTAGATATTAAGCAATGTTTAGAAGTGACTTCAACCTTCTTGGGTAAAGATTCCATCACTGGTATAGTGTGCTTCTTTGGTTTTTGGGAACACTATTTCAAGCCCATAATTCTTCCACGTGAAATCATTTCAGTTATAAATTATAATTTGAAATTAATATTCCTTTAAGGATATTGAAAACCTATTACAACAATTTGATTACCAAGAAAAACATGAAATTCTATATTCTTGAAAGAATGTTATAGTTAGAAAAATAAAATTTGTTGAGCTTTCGACAGAGTTGAAAGGGAGAATAAAAGTGACGTCCAACAAACACCCTTCAACAATGTCGAAAGCTCAAGGATAATTTTTTATTGATGGAAGTACTTGAAACCTACACAACCAATTTAAATAAAATATATGCTATAAGCATTCAATAAACCAGACAAAAGAACCTTTTGACACTATCGAAACCCATAAACTTAGTATTTCAAAGAGAGTTCGAACGTCGTCGAAACCCCATATGCCAATTTAGTCGAAAGGTTTGAATTTCAGTAATGTCTATATAAATGAAAAGGCTTTGAGACATTTCGACAACATTTGTATAGAATAATGGTCAAATCCCCAATTAGTTACAAGGGGTGTCAAGCAGGTCGAAAGGGGTACATGGTTTCAAAAACATACCAATGACTAAATTTGAGTCAATACAGCAGGTTTCGACTGGGTTGAACATTCGATTTGATTTGCTACTTAAACAAAGTATATCATTCTCAACCAAATTTATAAAAAATGAATGACGAACTTCTAACTCTATACATACCTTAAAATAAATTAGGAAGAAGCAGGCACTAAAGGTTTCGATTATGCTTTCGAAAGATGCATTAGGTAATTGTGTAGCAAGACACACTAGGTAACTTCTTCGAAAAGTACCCAAATACATAAAAGAATAATTATGCTTTTGAAGAAGTCCGCTTCATGTTAATAACCTTGACCTTTCGACGAGGTCAATTAAGAGAAGAACTAGACTACCTTTTGACCACATCGAAAGCGGTAGAAGAAGCAAAACAAAAATTGCAGCCTTAACCCCTCTCGAAGGGGTATAAAGGTAAAAGTACAGCGCCAAAATATGTTTCATACTGCTAAAACTTATTTGTGAAGTAACTGGAAATTTCCTTCTTCCTCAAATTCGATTTTAACATAGAACTTCAAAAAGTCAATAATATGAGCGCAAACTTACAATTGTTAATCTAAAAAATCCCCAAATTACAAATTCGAATTTTAAAAGAAAAAACGATAATAATAAATAACAATGACAATAAAATCTAAATCAGATGGATTTAGAATGTAAATTAACGGGGAAATAAATCGAAGCGACCCATGAAAATGAAAGGGGATGCGTCTAGGTGAATAAAAAACCAAGTAATTTCTACAGAATTGAAATAGCAATTAAGATTCAAACACGATGGATTTTAGAAATCAAAATTCACCATGAAAAGTAAATTTATAAAAGCAAGATAATAAAAAACTTGCTTTGGATTTGAATTTATTGGAAATATAAATTATTTGAGAATTTGAAAACTCTGATTCATGCTGGAAATTTCTTCTAATTACAGAATGAACTTTAAATTTAAAAACATTTGTGATGCTTGTCAACTAGGAAAGTTAACAAAAGCATCTTTTAAATCAAAGAAAATCATTTCAGCATTACAACCACTTGAGTTACATCTAGACTTATTTGGACCAACCCAAGTTCAGTCTATAAATCATAGTAAATATGTTTTTGTAATTGTTGATGATTTTTCAAGATTCACTTGGACATTTTTTATGAAACATAAGAATGAAACATTTTGGTATGAATCTTATTTTATCTCTTTTCAACTTTTTCCTGAACTTCTGATTAAAATGTTTGTGATAACTTAGCTGTAAACTTCTGTGGTATAACATTATTATGTTATATGTGTATGTTTAATTTGTGACAATCTTTAATTTTTTAAAAAAGCATATGTCTATGCTTGTTCAGTAATGTTTTATGATGTTTCTATGATGTTGATATATTGTTAGTTATGTGATGTTTTACTACATAGTTTTATACATACATATAACTGTGCTAAATTACATAACTATGGTAAAAATGTCGTTTATAAGTGCTGAATATTGTGATGTGCTATGTGCTTATGATATTTCTATTTATCATATCTATGCTTACCTTTTATCGACTACTCCTTTTTGTCGATGACAAATGGGGAGAAGGTAAATCATATCGATAGGAGGAGAAACAAAATAGTGGAAGCATATTATGAATTATATTGCATTATACTTACATAGTTGTCATCATCAAAAAAGGGGAGAATGTTAAGATCCAGAAATCTTCGATTTTGAATGTGACAAATATATAAGCTATATTATTATTGTATACTAACCAAATTAGTAGGAGAAGATAAATCTTTGATGGATGGATTCATAAATACGCGAAGATAGATTAGATTTTTATTATTTCTTAGTATAGTTAGAAATATGTTAAAATCTCTTCAAAGTGGTATGTTGCAAAAGAAAATTGGCATGTATCTTAGAAGTGTGCACATGCACAAGACATAGATTTCAGTCGGCTGACTACAGCTATTTAGCCAGCTAAATACTGGGTAAATTTAAATTTACCACAATATTCAGCCGGCTAAATCCACTGAGTGATCCAGTTGAATGTACTGTCTTTTGCGCTATTTATTTTTGGGTTTGAATTAGACGGCTGAATCTTCTACAGTCAGCCTGCTGAACTCATATAACAGCTAGTTTTTAATGAAGAGTTGCGTCTCTTCAATGAAGAGAAACATATCAACTTCAAGGGTTGTTTCCATTTCTTTTCAGCACTACTGTTCACGAAAGAAAACAACTCTTGATTCACTATAAATATAGCCAAGAATCAAATTCATTTCAACACTAATCATTACAATTCTTTCTATCGTATATTGATTCTACTCTCTTTAGTCTTTTCTTTCTAAAACGTTCATACAAGCATTCTATTGAGAATTCTATTTAAATCTTCCATTCTCTTCACGTACAAACACTACATACCATAGAGGAGAAGATTATAGGAAGGGTGTACTATATCGACTAATCAGTGTTATTCAAGAACACGTCAAGTCAAGAAACTAAATTTTTTTTTTCGAAGTCTGGTTCGGTTGCTCGGGCAAGTGTATTGAAATCCAATTCGGTTGCTCAAGTGCATATTCCTCCGGTTGAAGCGAGAGTGTTAGTAAATCCAAAAGGTGTCTGGGATTGGATGTTGAACGGGAAGTTCGAACCAGTATAAAAATATCTAGTGTCACTTACTTACCACTTTACATTTCTTTTATTTATCAACTATTTTCCACTGCTATATCACACATGTTTTTAAATTAGTATATTTATCCATACAACCAATCCACACAAACTTTCAAGAGGCATTCAAACCCATTTGAAAGCATTGTAGAGGGATGCGCAAGTTTCAAAGGAGATGGAAAGTATATAAAGCCACCTTTCGACCATGTCGAAACCACTGATTCAAAAGGTGCCAACCAACATCTATAAATAAGACTCTATGGGTCTGGTTTAGGGGATTAACAAATTCTTTCATTCTACTCTTTCACTTTCTTAAATTTGTAAACATGTAAAACCTAATTTTGGAATCAAATTAGGGGAAATAAATCAGCTTGTACATCATTAGTTTAATAAAGGCAGGATTTTGATGTCGGTTATTATGTAACTATTTCGAGACTGTTATTTGATTCAATTGAGTTCTGCTTGCATTAACTTAATTGAAAGGATTCCTTTCGAGTGAGTGAAAACCTCTTACATACCGATACACTAAAGTCCTTAGCTTCTAACCATTGCTCACCAAACACTCACATTCTAGTGAGTCAAAACATTAAACCCAGCTTATTTTCCATTTGATTTCTGGATTGAACCAAAATCATTTACAAGACCAGCTTTCGAAAAAGTTGAAACCTATCTAGTCAAACCATACTCTTGAATCCTTAGTTCCAACCATTAGTGTTTCACAACCATTTCGAAAGGATAATCAAACAACTTCAGTAAGCTTGAAAGACTTAAAAGAAAGGGACATAAGTGTTTTGACTGGGTCGAAAGGTCGTAAAAGGAAGAGTTTTCACAACAAAGACTTACTCGAAAGGTTAACCAAAGAAAGCAGTAAGATCGTAATCTTTTCTACATGATCAGAATAAGCTTAGAAGGACATTTCTACACCTTTAATTCTACTTTGGGGGTGTTGACAAGTTTTCTTGTTAACATTAATAAATCATTATCAATAATTTCAAACCATATTAATTTTATTTATTTATTAAATAATTAACTTTTCAAAATATTAAAATATTGGCAAATAACATAAACAGTATTAAATATAAATAAATAACTTTTTAAAACAATATATAAATAAATAACTTTTAAAATAATATTAAATACAAATAAATTGTTTTTAAAAACAATATATACATAAATAACTTTTAAAACAATATTAAATATAAATAAATTACTTTTAAAAATAATATATAAATAAATAGCTTTACAAAATATTAAATACAAATAAATTACTTTTAAAAGCAATATATAACTAATTAGCTTTTAAAAATATATTAAATTTTAATATACCGCTTTAAAACATTTTTAAACAATAGGTAAATCACTTAAATCATTATTAAATAATACATAACTAATTCAACACATTTATAAAATGATTTAGAAATGATAATTTAAAAAGAGCCTGCTAGAAACTTCCATGCATTAAGATTTTATGATTAAGGGAGCCATCAAAAGGTGACTAAAACACTAGAAACCGAGCCCCCCAAAAAAACTATACGTGGGAGTTTCCCTTCATACGACTCGAATCATTCTGATATACCCAAGAGGCTTGGATCTAAAATCATTCCCCAAAACACAACCATTTCAAAAACCAAATGACAATTAATAGTATTTTTCCAAATATTAAATTTAGGCCAACAATCACCGTAGCACTTAACCAATATTGACATCGTTATCACTATAGGGTTTTCAACTGTTTGAACGTATAACGATGTCGTATCCAATAGCACCAACAATCATATTTGATACTTAGTAACCACACAGTAGAAATAATATTAAAAAGTAAATCAACAATGGCGAGGAATTCTATTGAATCCCTCCAACTTATCCCCCTACACACAAACAGTATATAATAATAATGAATATTTAAATATCTTTTTTCATTAACTAATTAATGGATTTTATAACTCAAAATAAACACCTTTTAATTAATAACTAAAGATGGTGAATTAGTTTTTGTAATGCTTGGAATTTCATTGCTTTAATTTGCGAATATTTAAATAATTTTAAATATTCAAATAATAGATACTGTAATGAAAATAAGAATCTTTTAAATTATAACAAATGGCAGTGAAATCATTTTTAAATTTAGTTTAAAAAAATAATTAGTTCGAAGAAAGATTGATAATGTGACTGGAAGTCGTTTTTCAATTTTTTGACTTTTTGTCAGCTAAAAGTCATCAAAATTGTTGTAACACTTTTGAATACACATGGACACATTTATAAACCACTTTAGTTATGCTAAAATGTACATGTATGTAAACTTAAGAATGCATATATATATATATATGATAAGATTTTGCTTTAAGAGTTAAAAATATATATAATATATAAGATTATTCTTTCAACATTCAGTACAAATGAAGTCATAGCACGTTTATTTTGACATGAAGAGAGGAGGTCAAGGGTGGGAAGAAATGATGAGGTGGAAAGGGAAGGGGGTGTGGTGGAAAAGTGTGAGAGAGGAGTAAAGTACTTAGGGTACTTAAGTAAATTAACTTGTTGATATATAATAAAAGAAATTTTTCTTAATTTATTTTCATTTTTCCTCATTCTTATCTTCATTTCCAAAATTCCTATGCTCTTAAGAAAGTCTACCATGGCTTCCTAATACATTTCAAAGTTTTAAAAAGCCATAGATTTCCACTATAATTCCTTCCAAATCTTCTGAAAACACTTCTTCATCATCTACTTCACTTTTCCAAAATCAAGTCCACTTCCATCTTATACAGCCAAGCCCGAACCCATATTACCTAGAGCCGAACCATTTGTGACCATAAACTACTTAAAGACTTCAATTTTTTCAAGCTAGAAGCAAAGACCTAGGTCATGTCCGAGTTATAAGAAAAGTTAGCTTAGTTTCATCGACTTTTGGTGAGTAAAGATCTAACATTTGACTAAGTTTTATAAGCTTAAATACATGACTGATTTGTTGTAAAAATATGATGTTATTTGGGTATAAATTGTGTTGGCTTGGATATATTGTATGTGTTTTGATGAGATGACAAATGGTTTAGAATTTGAGAATTAAAATATCAAGTTAATTTCAAGTTATAATCATTACATGTACATGTTGGTTATGACATGATTTTATGTTGTGATATGGACGTGATGTAATTAATGCTATGATGTTGAATAAGTGATTATATGCTAAGGAAGTTGGTGCTTTAGCTAACTAAAGTGACATAGAATCTCTTGTACAAAAAATAAAATCCTTAGTTTTAAAATTTCAAGATATTTCTCAATTTTAAACTTGCTTTAGTTTTCAAGAAACATACCTTTATGTTTTAGTAAAGTTTTCCAAGAGTTAAAGTTTGAAGAAGACTTCGAATTTTTTTTTCAAGTTTGGAAATTTCGAGTCGTATAGTGTCAGTCGCTATAAGTGCAGTTCGTGAAAACAAATCCTTTTTGAAATCTGAAATAAATTCGCTTAGAAATCTTTTTGGAAAATGTTTTAAAACTTATATTAAGTAATTAAAAAGGCAGTTGTTATTTATTTATTTATTTAATGATTATTTAATTAGTTATGTAATTAGTACTTAATCATTAGTTAATAAAAGTAATTAATATCTAAGTGTTAATCAATGAAGTTAATTTTTAGTTACTTAATTAATTATAGTTAATTGTTATTTAATTTATAATTAAGGGTTAATTAGTAAGGACTAATTATTAATTAATTATTTATAAAAAGGGATTTGATTAATTATTAACTATCTGCTGAATTAATTAAAGTTAATTAATATTGCAATCAAGAATTAACTAAGATTTAATAAGGATTTAATTTATTATTTAATTAATAGATAAAGATTTAAAATTTTGTTTCTAAAATATTTATTTTCTTTAAACTGTTTTTCTTTTCAAAAATGTTTTAAATCAAGAGATTTCTATTTCGATTACCCTTAACTAACCTCAAACAAATGAAACCAATGCTAATGTGGTGACACATCTATAGGAAGTAAGTCATCTCATAGTTAGCACTAAAAGCCGATGAATAGGCTGATCCTCTATTTGTGAGATCTAAGAATTTATTTCTAGGCAAAGGATAGAGTAAGGTTGAAATATCAGAAACGTGATAGATATTGGAGGGTTAATTTATAATAATGGGTCATGCTTAAATTAGGTATATGGTTATCCATATGCAAACTCTATATAATTGCCCTAAGTAGCTAATTGTCCGCTATTTATAACTTGACCATATTTAATTCAAAAAGTTTATCGTGTATAGTAGAATTCCCCTCCAAGGACTGGAATACTAATTGCATACTTCCAAAAGAACCGTAATTGAGTTAGCCAGGAATTATCGTTTATTTTGTAAACGCCGGTTTCGGGTAAGTATAAGTTATCCAAACCACTCCAAACTAATAACGTTTGTGATGGATTGTTATGAAGTATGTTATGGAGCTATACAATTCTTCCCGAGGGCGATTCCAAAATGGAAGATAGTATGTTGAAGGTTTGTTCCATCTCGGAGCTACTTCTACGGATGAATGTTATCATTGTATTGGATGCCTGGAGGGAAATGTTAGCATTCCAAGATGGTTTGCTAGAAGGAGATGTTAGTATTCCAAAACAGGGTAGATGTAGTAGGGCTATGTGGGTCGTACCCATTAGGGTATGATCATCGCCAAATCTAGAGCGATATCTACGGTTTTTGTATGCTTGGGATCCCTTTATGGCTGTTGATCACAACCAAGGGGTAATCATATTCGACGCTATCCAAGTTCAGGGGTAGGCTGGTTCTATGGTAGAGGGAGTAGGTCAAGTTAATGCCTAACCTCAGTTACATTTTATCTGGAGGTGTACTATAAAGAAGATAGTCCCTAACCTTGTCGCTGTTGGAATCCATTTTCCAATACGAGACTTTGGACCTGATTGTTTACCTATTATACTGTAATTTAATAATATAACAATTTAAACTATGATTTCATATTTATTTCAAATCTATACATTATGATAATATTAGAGGATTTTATATTGAAATGCTTTAGTTATTGTAAGGTAAAACCCCGTCCGTGTTTATCTACGGCATTGTCTTACGAGATAACTTTAATGTAAAGGTTTTTACAAAGTAAAATTATGCTTTACTTATACATACCATGTTTAACCCGGAGTTTTATTTCTTTCCTTTAAACTCTTGGGTAATCAAATGTTTATTATTAGCTAAGTAGTCAAGTTTCTTTGGAGCATTTTGGAAAGAAGAATGGAGCATAAGCTTTCACTATATCCATTATTTATGTTTATTTCCACTGTGACTGTACATTATATATTAGTAATTTAAGCAGGTTGATATAGCCGTCCTTTTTGGGAATAGTACTTGTTGTAACTTTGATGTAACAATTTGAGTAACCATACGTACAATTCTATGATGATTTATATGTAACTCTGTCATTTTTGGGAATAGTAATTTATATGCACTCTGGAAATACAGATTTATATGAAAAATCTATATTGGCTTCCTTTCTCTCTCATTTTCTTTACACCATGACCTATTTTCAGACACTTAGATGATCAGTGCATGAATACCTAGGAAGTATTAAGTGTCATCTTTGAGTGTAAGTAAAGCATATTATCACAAGGCGGGTATACATAAAAGGTCATCCACTCTAGGGGCGACAATAAAACCAAACCAACTGGTAAAAAGTAAATCATCCAGACATTCAATTTTCAACTATATGATAATACTGGTTAACCAAAAATGCGAGTTTAACTCTTCGAAATTTTTGTTGTTGCCGAGGCATTCTAGTCTGGAACTAAAATCAAAGACGTCCGATTTAGCGCAAAATTTCCACAAGCTCAGAATTTTACCAAACAATTTCTATTGTGAAGCTTCCATCATCACAAGCGCAATGCAAAAATCTGCATCTCTGTTGGACCTCGCATGTGAGAGTTATACAAATTTAAATTTATCGATTTTAAATTTATAGTTAAAATTCACTAATTACATTTTTATCAAATAATTATACACATTTAAACTAAATCCATCTCCCTCCATCACTCTTTAACTCGACCATCACCAAACCCGCCACTTTACGAACATTTTCATGCCACCTCACGCCACGTCTGCTCGTCGCTCGATCACCGAAGCTCCGCCTCCCTCCGACAAAGCCAACCCAACTAGCCTCGCCTCGCCAAACGCTTCTATTCTCCTAAATGAACCAACGTCCTTTTCCTTTCAACCCTTAAATTCCGCCGCCTTCGATCACCAACGTCCACTGCACTTCACCTAAACCTTGCCCACGTCCTCCTCTACAAATTTCATTTAGATCCCTTCACCTTTAGATCACCCATGACGTCACAATCAGCGACCAGAACGTCACTGTTCAACTAAGCTCCGCAGCCACCTCGCCTTAACATGATCCTACCATTCAAGCTGCTCCACTGGTCGTCGTGGTCAAGTTTATATTTAGGGACATGGCCAACTTCGCCTCTAGTGGTCATGATAATTATGGACCATTAGATGTGGTAGTTTTAAATTCCTAGAAAATTTTGAAAAATAATAGGGAAGGGAGCAGTTTATATGAGAAATGGGGGTATGGTCAGTGCAGTTGAAATGTGGCCTGGTATGGGCTATGGTATGGGCAGGTTACGGTGTACATATTATAATATTCAAAATATCAAGCTTAAGGCGTCTAGAAATTTCGAACTCTAATCAAGACTTGCTGACCGGCATTCTATACTAATACCCCTATTTCGAACTCAATGGAACTAGTCTCAAGACCTAATTAGATCATATACAGAAGTTAGCTTTTGGAAATCAAATAATATTAATTTAAATCACTTTAATTAATTTCTATGTATTACGAACTCGCATGACCTAAAAATATGTCCAATGGTCAAGAAATTTGTTAACAATTCACTATTACGGATCCTATAGCACTGGTTCCATCAAAATCCAAGATAGTATCTCGAAAGGCTATTTTCACACATTAATTAAAATGAATTATTATTAAATCAAGTTTAATTGCTTTAAATTCAAATTCAAAAGTTTATTATCTTCATTCTTATCCAAATAGAATTTAAATCAACTTTCGAAATCATTTTTTGTTCACATAAAACTCAAGATCTAATTACTGAAACAAATTTCAAATATTAAAATAACCAATATATTTGAAATTCAAGTTATTTAACTTACAAAATTATCTTATCCATATTTAAACTCAAGTAAATATTCCAAATTCAAAGATTGAAATTTTGGGTCGTTACGTTCTCCCCCCGTAAAAGAATTTCGTCCTCGAAATGGCCAAGGTAGGAAAAATGCCAACATCATATTTACTTTTCAAAATCATTTAGTTGAAATGTTATCAAATTTTCTAACTTATAAAATTATAGAAAATTTTGGCAACGTCTTCTTTGTGTGGCAAGCTTGTAACAACTATAGATCGTTACTACTGACCTAGACTAACCAAAAAGAAACTAAAGCCAAGCGCCTGACCACTAAATCATCAAATCAAACAACAATTTAAACTTGTACCTTTTAGTCGGGCAACCAAATTTTACTTATTAAATCAAAGGCTTCAAACTTTCCCTTGCTTCTATATACATGCATCTTATTTACAAATAATATCCAATCATATAACCCATAACCATATTATTTGCATTTTTTAATGCCAACATTTAGTTAAGGTAAAGCCCATAAGATGTATATATACTATCCATATGATCGCTCACTCGATTGTGCAATTTCACTTTCGAACTAGTATTCTCCAATCCACTCTCTAGTGCGGACTTCGATCTTGTTCCTAGATTAGAAATCGCCATTCTCCTTGCATAGCCATACACTATAATAGAGAACTTTGGAATCAATCAAAAATTCGTATCAAGTGTCACCGTTAGGAATCGAGTGGAATAATCTTTGTTTGGAGCTGTATAAATCACCTCGAAATCATGTACTCGAACCTGGATCAAATAGCTATGTGAATAAAACAATCTACGTACAACCTACATATTTATTTTAATTGGTTTTCTTAACTATACAATTTGTTTTATTCACATTCGTTATTACTTTGTATATTTCCTTAAATACTAATATCACCTATGAATTATTTCATGAATCCTTACTTAAGTTCATACATATCCTTTTATACAACATAAGTTTATCTTCCTATAATACTTCTCTATCCTCAGAGTATATACGTATTATTCAATTTTTTATTACTTAACCCAAATTCTACAAATTTTTAACTTGCCTTTTACTTATCATTTTCCTTAATTTATAAGGCAGCGTAACTTATTTTCTTATGTTTTTTCAAACATTTAGCTCAACTTCTATATCCAATTTTGAAGTCCGAGTATCCAAAACTGTTGGAAATTTCATTTTATTCCAATAAATGAAAAACATCAAACATATCAAAACGAGATGCAAAAACACTCTACTCTTATGCATAATCTACATGCATCCATATAATAATTAGTCAAAAATCTCAAAATTAAACTCCTTGTATTATCTTAACTCTATTTTGAAATAATACTATATCTCTTTTTGTATAACAATTCATATTTTGCGATTTAAATCAAAACTTGTTTTATGAAAACAAACCTTTATGATAGCAATACCTCTCTTGGAAACCCAAAAATAAACGTCGATGATGCTGTAGTCGTCATCGAAATTATTTTCCAACGACCAAAGTGAGATTCAGTGCTTTCTGTCTATTTTAAATCCTTTTAAGAATATTTCTTGTCAAAACATTTTTCAAAACAATATCATCATCATTTCCTCAAGATTTCGAAATAATTTCCAAAATCAACTGGATTTTAAATTCTCAAATTCTCATCTTTTAATCCTTTTTATTTACAAATCATATTTATACATTTACCTTATATATAATTTCACTATGGTTATATAACACCATTTCTTAATTGTTTATCTTTTTTACATTATAATAATAATAACTTCTACTAGAACATATACATCAAACAACAAATGATAGTAATCAAACATTATCATAAGTAACACCCTAAAACACCACATATACAATAATAATTTCTGGAAATTATTTCTTTATATATAAAATAAAAACAAGGTAAAATTATTTCATTTAACTAATTTGAAAACAATATTGTGTCGATGGGCCTTGCTCAAGTGTTTAACGATCCCTATCAATATCATTAATTACTCGTATTGACCAGAATCCATAAGCCATTCAACAGTTCAATCAACACAACAACAAAAAATTATCACTAACAAATATGCGCTTATATATATGTGTGTGTGTGTGTATTTATTTATACACACACATATACATGCATACTCAAAATCTTTCTAGGGTGCTATTGACCTTATCTATGATGATTACCACACCAAAGCCAAGATTCTCACTTAACATCACACTCTGATACCAAATGTAATGAATAGGGATTTTCGACCCTAAAAAATTGACACTTATATGTTCACTGTACTATGTGCCGAGCAATTGAATGCCAGAAAACCCAATTTTTAGGAGAAAAGAAAAAGGAAGAAAGAAGAAAACAAGTGAAAAAGAAAAACTAAACAAATCAAAATCTCACTGCGAAACGTATTATATATAATATGAAACCGATCGTTACATAAGAAAAAAACTGTAATGTTCATACATCAATTAGAGTACACTAATCTATTTCAACATGGACAGTTAAAACAGCTCGCCCTTACAATTGCTAATAAATAAAACCAATAGACAACACAGAAGAACACAACGAAATACATAGATACGTCTTGGGCCTTCACCTCGTCTCCTGAGCTCCAATGCATCCAAAGTAACCTGTAAATATGTGAATGGGACAGCAGATTAAGGATCTTAAGGCTAATTTAACACTAGAGGGAGGGGTGAATAGTGTTTAATGGATTCAAAGACTTATATGGACTAAATTGAAAGTATGATATAAACAGATGCAGAACTTAATCACAGAACAATCACAGAATCAAACACAGATGTAGAAAGTAAATAAAAAGCAGTAAAGGAAAGAACACAATGGATTTTATACTGGTTTGGAGTTACCCTGCATCCAGTCCTGTACCAAGGCAAACCAACTCATACAGATTTTTATTATACCAATATCGAGATTACAATCCTCAATTTCTAAAGGCCTTGAGGTACCCTTCTGTCTCACGAGTCCGGGGCAAACTCACTTGATTTGTAGGACTCAAGATCACCCAATTGATTTCCAGGCACAACCCTTATAGAGAGTCTCGATAAACTTTTGATTACAAATTGATCCTATAACTTTGAGTAGCACTTTTTCCTTCGAGAGAGGACAAAGAATCAAACAAGAATGATATTCTAATTTGATTCACTTAAGAATTCGGCAGAATTTCGGCACGATCTTCAAAATATGAAAATTTTAGAATATGGATTTGTGGAGAAGAAGAAGTGAAGAAAATAAGAAATTAGTTAGTTAAAAAATTCATTTGTGAAGGCTATTTATAGAGCACCAATGGTCATAATTATTCGTGAAGAGATTTAAATGAATAGACACTTCTTTTGAAAATTGTAGCTTTTCAGTTCAACGGGCGCCATGTCGACATGGGATATCTCATGATGTCGACATCCCTAGTTAAAAGAAGAATGTAAAATTTGTTTTGAAAATGAAGTTTGAAACAAGAGTTTATTTTAAAAAAAAATCAAATAATATTTTAAGACTAAAACATCTTTTTGAAAATCATTTGAAAAGATAATTTTAAGTCTAAAATATTTTGAAAAACAGTTTTGAAAAACCGTTTTGAAGTAGTTTTGCTAGCTTCTTCCTACGGAATATCTCATCACATCAGGACTCAAGAACTTGTACATAAACAGGATGTTCGTGGGTTTGTAAGCCAATTGTCGTAGGTTTGTAAGCTACTTTTCGTGGGTTTGTAAGCCACTAAGAAGGTAGAAATGGGTTCCATCCCAAATCAAATTCGAAACGAAGATTTCCGTGCTATTACGAAGATTTAACAAAAACTAGACACATATCTTGAAATCTTGATCTTGATACTCATGAGTCTTCAAACTTGATTTCTTCATTCTTGATCTTTATACTGTATAGTCTTCAATAATCATTACCTGCCTTATATATATATCCTGCATAATAACATTCATATATATATCCAGACAATAGTGTTAGTATATAAGTTATAATAAAATAAGTTACAAAGGTTGTTGTCATCAAAACCACTATCTCCATTTCCTAGCAGTCTCTCCCTTTTTGATGATGACAACCTTATAAAATATACTTACCACTTCGATCATACCATAACTCCCCCTTACACCAACAACTCCCCCTTACTCTAAGCCTATTGTCATCAACAAAAAATAACCTATAAACCTTGAACTTAATAGAAAATGAGATAAACAAACATATGACATAATAATAATAACATATGAAAAATAGCATCCTAACCGGAATTCATGTTTCTATACATCGAAGATTGTTTTTAGAAGAACATTAATTAAGATAACACTTATATACAAATCGACAAACTAATATATAATCACAAAAACGAAAAAAACGCTTAACGAGGACCCTTAACTATTGGTAATTTATGGACCGAATAATTTGGATAGTGGAGATAAAAGTTTCCACGTTGTTTGACCAAGTTCCCATTAGCGTCAAAAAGGACCTCTCCAACGCAAATCACGCCACCGTCTTTGTCCATATGAATATCCGGATTCAGCAGAGGATGTTCTTCTTCTTGATCCTCTTGTGGTTCTTCTATAGGCTCTTCTTATTCAGAATCCATGACTTGTGATGATTCTTCGATGATAATTGGATTGGCATGATTATCCATAAGGAAGTTTTGTAAATTCCTAAGGATTCTACCTTGCCTATCTTGTTCTCTTGCCATTCGCAGTTGACTCACTTGAATCTCCATCATCATTTGAAGCAAATCTTTCATCTTCTCTTGCAATTTAATGACTCGTACATATGTGGAATGTTGGAAAGGACCAGAATAAGGAGAAGTGGGTAAAGAAGGTTCATTAGTAGAAGAGGAAGCCATTAATTTACTGTGTCAGAAGTTTATTACAGAGAATTGAATAGAGAAAAGGAGTAAAAGTTGAAATATATAAATATATAACTTAATAACTAATTTTAGAGGGAAATTTAAATTTGAAAATCACGGCTAGTATGTCGACATAAGGGGATGAGTCATGTCGACATGCCTAGTTTAATTTTTTTTTAAACTTTTATTTATATTAATTATTAACTGTACTTGTATTATTTATAACTTATATTTCAGTTAATGAACATATACCTAATTCTCTTTTGAATTTGGTGAAGTTTTGTTCATTTAATGGTTTAGTAAATATATCAGCAATTTGTTTTTCAGTATTAATATATTCAAGAGTTATGACTTCTTTACTTATATTATCTCTAAGAAAATGATGTTTAATATCAATATGTTTTGTTCTAGCATGATGAGTTGGATTCTTAGATAGACTTACTGCACTAGTATTATCGCAATAAATTGGTGATTTAGTCATAGTTAATCCAAAATCAAGTTTGTTGCATATATATAACTTAAGAACAAGCCAAAGCAGCAGATATGTATTCTGCTTCAGTTGTTGACAATGATACAGTGTTTTGCTTCTTACTAAACCAGGAAAACAGAGAATGTCCTAGAAAGTGACAAGTTCCACTTGTACTTTTTCGATCTGATTTACAACTAGCATAATCAGCATCACAATATGAAATTAAATCAAATATAGAGTTTTTAGGGTAAAATAAACCATAATCTAAATTATGTTCTACATATCTTAAAATCGTTTTAACGGCTTTTAAGTGAGTTTCTTTAGGTTGAGATTGGTATCTTGCACAGAGACAGACATTATGCATGATGTCAGGACGACTTGCTGTTATATAAAGCAGCGAAACAATCATTCCCTTATATAATTTTTGATCAACATCTTTTGATTTATCTTCTTTACTTAAAGTTGTCATTGGAGTTGGTTTCCACCAGAAGTGGTCAATCCAAATTTATTAATTAAATCCTTAGCATATTTTTCTTAGCTAATGAAAATTCCTTTATCGAATTATTTGATTTGAAGTCCAAAGAAGAAACTTAGTTCTCCCATATGACTCATTTCAAATTCTTTAGTCATTATATCTGAAAATTCTTTATTCATTATGTTATTAGTTGATCTAAATATTATATCATCTACATATATTTGTACTAATTGAATATCATTTTTGTTTCTTTTAATAAAAAGAGTTGTATCTATTTTACCAATTTCAAAACCAAATTGTAGCAAATAAGATCTTAGTCTTTCATACCAGGCTCTAGGATCTTGTTTCAGACCATACAAAGCTTTCTTTAATTTATATACGTGATTTGGAAATTCATTATATTCAAAAAGTGGAGGTTGTTCAACATAAACATCTTCTTTTACAAAACCATTTAGAAAATCACTTTTAACATCCTTGATATAACTTGAAATTATCGTAGTTTGCGAAAGCAAGTAGAATCCTAATAGCTTCTAGTCTTGCTACGGGTTTAATGGTTTCATCATAATCAATACCTTCTGTTATCCCACTTTTTGGCAAAGCCGTGATACCTAAAGATCGGTCAATAACAAAAGACAGTTCGTCTCGAAGATTGGTTGTACTTCACTTCGCTATGGATATCGACGAATTTTGTCCGAGCCCGAATCAGGCTACAATTGATAAGACATGGCTAGCAAATCCATGAGAGCCAACGTTTCAAGTTTCAATCAATCCGAGTTCGTATGCTCAAGATATGATGGATTCAGTCTGAGAGAGATAGCCCTTGTTCGGTTCGAATCCATAGGATACCCCATAGTTCGACTCCATGGCCAGAAGTCATTCTCGCTTCCATCGGTTTGAATCCATCCACTTCGAACCCATTGTGCTTGGAAGTCCTTCGAATCCATCGAGTTCCTCCTACTTCGAATCCATGGACTCCGCGTCGACACCTTCGTATCCATCCCGATGGCCAACCTTCGAACCCATCAGGTGGCCAAGCTTCGTACCCATCCACATGTCTCAACTCGACTCCATATAGTTCGCATCCATCAACACCTCGCTCCATTCAAACCAACCATGTTCGAACCCATCAAGAGTTGGTCACTTCGAACCGATCATGTTCGTATCGATCGAGTTCGAACCCATTGGGGTACCTCAGTTCGAATCGGTCACGTTCGAATCCACGAACACTCACTTGCTCGTATCCACCAAGTCAACTAACTTGGATGACGTGTCACTCCACGATGCGAAGTCGGCAAGATCCAAGGAGACGAAGCATTCAACCCGGAGAGAAGACTGGATCGACTCGAAGGACGCGCGCCACCTCATCACAAGACCACATGAGCAGATTGAGTCGAAGGGAGTGGATTCGAAGCAATGGATTCGAACCAAACAGCCAACCGAAACACTCCAATTCGAATCGATCATATCTCCTAAACCACTGATCCAAATGCAATGAAATTTTCACAGTAGCTTCCATACAAGGTAAAGATTGTTCCTGCCAAGTTTCAGCTCGATTGGATCATTTTTTGATGGATTCGAAATCACTTCGAATCGATCTCAGATCGAGTCGAAACTTGGTGTGGTCGGTCGCGTGGGCCCACTCACGTGCCAGAAAAAGTCTCCCGAAGTTTGAGCGAGATCTGGGCCTCCAATGCCTATAAATAGCACCCTGAAGCCTTCAGAAAAAGGGGGATCTTCGGCCATTGAACATCAAGACTCTGCCGGATTCAATTCCTTGCTTCTCAATCGTTGTTGTAATCGGATTTGAAAGCTATCATCGGTGATAATCCGCTGTAATCAATTGAAATCATCAAGTGAATCAATAAAGACATAAACTTCAAAGTGGACGTAGGCAAGATCGTCGAACCACTATAAATCATGTGTTTGTGATTGTTATTTCTGAATTATTGCAATTGTTATTGCTTAGATCTGAGTTCTATAATTGATTGTTGCTGGTTTGTGATCATAAACGGGTGCTTTCACGATATTGGGTGTTTGTGGTCAATTTTGACGCAAACATTTTGGTGCTTTCACTGAGAATTGAACTCAAGAGTTCTACCAATTAGAAGTTGATTCAGAAAGTTTGAAAGTTCAGATTTGAGAAATTATGACGAGACAATCGAGCAGAAGGCCAAGGCCAGAGAGAAGTGAACACCAAGGAAGTCAAGAGGCTTCTTCAGGAGCGAATCAAGCATCGATCTTCATCACTAGGAAAGAGATGGAGACAATGATGAAGAAACAGGAGGAGCTGATCCAAAGTTTATTTCAACAAATAGGACAGCTTGGAGCACAGAATAGAGTAGCGGATGGAGTCCAGAACAGAGCAGGACCATCCGACATGGCACCTGAACTAGGGGGCACACCTATGGAGAACATTGATCCAATCTCGGAGAGAGAAAGAGGAACATCTGCACAACCTGAGAGTAGTAGAGGAGTGAACTCTCAGTCAAGGGGCCAGATCCCGGAATTCCCTCGTGGACTCGGGGGGCAGGTTGAAAGTGATGAGCGAAGGTTGCATCTCGGGGACAATGACAGATTGGCGGAGATGGTTAGAAAAGCTATGAGAGGCGGTTTGGTAAATAAAGATTTGGAGGATGTTAACAGGAGCCCTTTTACTCCAGCAATCAGGCGAGCTAGGAACCCACCGGATTTCAAGTTACCATCGTTGGACATGTATGACGGGAGGACGGACCCCACTGTTCATCTAACGAAGTATATGAGGCATATGGAAGTGCTGGGGGCATCAGAGGAGGTTATGGCTCGGTGCTTTCCATTGTACTTGGCGGATATTGCAGCATTGTGGTTTAGACAATTGGAGAATGGATACATCAGAACATGGAATGATTTAATTGAGAAATTTATGAGGCAATTCAGGGTTCACATTACAAGACCCAAGAATGTGGTGACTTTGGCAACTTTAAAGCAGAAAACCGGAGAAACTTTGAGGAGTTATCTAACGCGATTCAATGCAGCAGCAGCTTCGGTGGATCGACCAGATCCATCCATGGTTATGATGGCGGCTGTGTCTAGAATAGCTGACGGAACAGAATTCAAAAATTCATTAACTAAGGGTCCACTCGTGGATCTTGGGGAATTGTATCATGAGGTGGAAAAGTTTTTACGATTGGAGGATGCGAATGCAGAAAGAGAAGAAGGAGAGGGAATAGAAGTTTATGCTCTTAATGACAAAAAGCCTCTCGAAAAGGACTCAGGCAAGGATAAAGGAAAATGAAAGGCTGAGGATTATAACGACAGGTCAAAGCGGCAACGGAGGGAGCCGCGATTCACCACTTACACTGAGCTGAATGAGAGTCTAGAACGAATTTATCAGGATACCAAGGAGCAGATTCAGTATCGTAGACCAACGCGAAGGGATCCAACTTCCAACGAAAGAAGATCAGATAAGTTTTTTGTATTTCATGAATTAAACGGTCATAACACTAATGATTGTAGGCATCTGAAGGACGAGGTAGAAGGACATATCAGGAATGGTATGCTGCTTCAGTATGTGAGGAGACGAGCCCCAGCGGTAGAGCCAGAGCGGCCACCGTCTACATCAGCTAGGGGCGACCCTGAATCAGGACATCGTTTGGTTATCAATTAATTAAAATAACGATGAACAAGTCGTAATCTTCCACTAACACAATTAAATCATCTACACATGTACGAGATCGTGAACGTTCTCCAGGCATGCTCTGAATGATCATTGACTGTTTTGTAGTGGGAACTTACACTTTGACATCTTTGCTTTGCTTTTGTTTCGTATTGATTTGGACATTTGAACTTGGTTTGTTTGGACATTTCTGTTTTAAAATTCATCTGTTGAATAGATATTTGATTCTGATAATTCTGAAATGGCTAAGCTACTTACACATGTACGGGGTCGCGAACGGTCCTTAGACATGCTCTGAGATGGTGATAAACCGCCCTGACAAACAATCCAGGGACCCACGCGAACGTGAGCCTGGTATCGATATTACCATGCCCTCCCGGGCACACTTTCTCGCCATGAACGGCACCCGACTTCGAACAGTCACAACTCGCCATGAACGGCACCCGGCTTCGAACAACTCGCCCCGAACGGCACCCGACCTCGAACGGTCACCAAATCGCCCCGAACGGCACACGATCACGAACGGTCACGACTCGCCCCGAACGGCAGAACTCATCTCACCTCAAATGGCTCGATCGCGAACGGTCGTCATTTGAGGTCCGCCACTTGGCCGTGCACGGTCGCACTTCACCTCAAATGGCTCGATCCCGAACGATCGTCATTTGAAGTTAGGCGCTTGACCATGAACGGTCGCACTTTATCTCAAATATCCCAATCCCGAACGGTCGTTATTTGAGGTCGCATAGAACTATAAATTCCTTTGCAGGACATCAACAGGATATGAACATCCAGATCATGGCATTACAAAACAGGCCTTCCTACCGCAAGGCATATTTTGGGGGGCAAATGTTATCCCACCTTTTGGCAAAGCCGTGATACCAAAAGATCGGTCAAAAACAAAAGACAGTTCGTCTCAAAGATTGGTTGTACTTCACTTCGCTATAGATATTGACGAATTTTGTCCGAGCCCAGATCAGGCTACAATTGATAGGACATGGCTAGCAAATCCACGAGAGCCAACGTTTCAAGTTTCAAGTCAATCCGAGTTCGTATGCTCAAGATATGATGGATTCAGTTTGAGAGAGATAGCCCTTGTTCGGTTCGAATCCATAGGATACCCCATAGTTTGAATCCATGGCCAGAAGTCATTCTCGCTTCCATCGGTTCGACTCCATCCACTTCGAACCCATTATGCTTGGAAGTCCTTCGAATCCATCGAGTTCCTCCTACTTCGAATCCATGGACTCCGCGTCGACACCTTCGTATCCGTCCCGATGGCCTACCTTCGAACCCATCAGGTGGCCAAGCTTCGTACCCATCCACATGTCTCAACTCGACTTCATATAGTTCGCATCCATCAACACCTCGCTCCATTCAAACCCACCAGGTTCGAACCCATCAAGAGTTGGTCACTTCGAACCGATCCTGTTCGTATCGATCGAGTTCGAACCCATTGGGGTAACTTAGTTCGAATCGGTCACGTTCGAATCCACGAACACTCACTTGCTCGTATCCACCAAGTCAACTAACTTGGATGACGTGTCACTCCACGATGCGAAGTCGGCAAGATCCAAGGAGACGAAGCATTCAACCCGGAGAGAAGACCGAACCGACTCGAAGGATGCACGCCACCTCATCACAAGACCACGTGAGCAGATCGAGTCGAAGGGAGTGGATTCGAAGCAATGGATTCGAACCAAACAGCCAACCGAAACACTCCAATTCGAATCGATCATATCTCCTAAACCACTGATCCAAATGCAACGAAATTTTCACAGTAGCTTCCATACAAGGTAAAGATTGTTCCTGCCAAGTTTCAGCTCGATTGGATCATTTTTTGATGGATTCGAAATCACTTCGAATCAATCTCAGATCGAGTCGAAACTTGGTGTGGTCGGTCGCGTGGGCCCACTCACGTGCCAGAAAAAGTCTCCCGAAGTTTGAGCGAGATCTGGGCCTCCTACGCCTATAAATAGCACCCTGAAGCCTTCAGAAAAAGGGGGATCTTCGGCCATTGAACATCAAGACTCTGCCGGATTCAATTCCTTACTTCTCAATCGCTGTTGTAATCAGATTTGAAAGCTATCATCAGTGATAATCCGCTGTAATCAATTGAAATCATCAAGTGAATCAATAAAGACATAAACTTCAAAGTGGATGTAGGCAAGATCGCCGAACCAGTATAAACCTGTGTTTGTGATTGTTATATCTGAATTATTGCAATTGTTATTGCTTAGATCTGAGTTCTATAATTGATTGTTGCTGGTTTGCGATCATAAACGGGTGCTTTCACGATATTGGGTGTTTGTGGTCAATTTTGACGCAAACACCTTCTTCTAGACAATAACCTTGCACGACTAAACGAGCTTTATATCTCACGACCTCACCAAGTTCATTCATTTTATTTTTATAAATCCATTTTGTTCCAATTATACTTTTATCCTCAGGTCTAGGAACAAGTTCGCAAACAACATTTCTGCTGAAGTGATTCAATTCTTCTTCCACAGCAAGAATTCATGAATCATCATATGATGCTTCCTTTGGATTTTTAGGTTCAATTGTAGATATAAAAGCTACATTAATCATACTATTTAGTTGATTTCTTGGTTTAACTATAGACTCAATATTTCCTAGTATATTTTCTACAAGATGATCTTTTATTAGCCTAATTCTTTTATTAGGTTGAATGATTTCATAATTAGTTTCATTAGGTTCATTATTTAAAGTTACAAAATCTTCTTCATCTTCTATTTGCACAGTATCTTTAAAATTTTCATCAAAAGATACATGCATTGTTTCTTCAATAGTGTTAGTTCTTAAATTATAAACTCTAAATGCTTAACTTCTATTAGAATATTCGATGAAGATACCTTTGTCGGATTTAGGTTCAAATTTATCTAAATTATCTTTTGTATTAAGAATAAAACACTTACTACCAAAAACTTTAAAATAAGCTACTATGGGTTTCTTATTGTAAAGTAATTCATATGGTGTTTTATTAGTTAATGGTCTAATTAAAATCCTATTTAACATATAACAAGCTGTAGCGACTACTTCAGCCCAAAAGTTTTAAGGTAAGCTACTATCAGAAAGCATTGTTCTAGCACACTCTTGAATCTTTCTATTCTTACGTTCTACCACTCCGTTTTGTTGTGGAGTTCTTGGAAAAAAGAAATTATGAGTAATTCCTTTTTTATTACAGAAATTCTCAAAATTTTCATTTTCAAATTCTCCACCGTGATCACTACGAATAGTTTTTATTTTTAAAGAAAGTTGATTTTGAATTCTTTTAGCAAAATTCTTAAATAATTAAAAGGCATCACTTTTAAGTTTAAGAAAAATTGTCCAAGTATATCTAGAATAATCTTCTACAATTACAAAACATATTTATTGTGATTAATTGATTGAACATGAGATGGACCAAATAAATCTAAATGAAGTAATTCTAGAGGTTTAGAAGTAGAAATCATATCTTTTACTTTAAATGAACTTTTCTTTAGTTTTCCTAATTGACAAGCATCACATATACTATCTATTTTGAAGTTTACCTTAGGAAGACCTCTAACTAAGTCAAGTTTTGATAACCTAGATAACAATTTGAAATTTAAATGACCAAATCTTTTATGCCAAATCCAAGGGTCACTTGTATTAGCCAAAAGACATAAGTTATCATTCGAAACTTTCATACTAAGGATGTAAATGTTTTTCTTCCTAATTCCTTCAAAGATAATATTTGACTTATTATCTTCGATGTGACACTTATCTTTTCCAAATTTAATTTTAAATCCTTTATCACATAGTTGACTTATACTAAGAAAATTATGTTTTAAATTCCTAACTAGCAAAATATCAGAAATAAGAGGAGTTTTATAATTATCGACATTGCCGATGCCAATCACATATCCTTTTGAGTTATCTCTAAAGTTGACCAATCCACCATATTGATATATAATGTCATTGGGTATCTCGGGGTTTCCAGTCATATGTCTTGAACAGCCACTATCAAGTATCCATTTATCTATCTCAATTTGCACAATTTGTCCATTGTTCGTTCATTCTTCAAAGGCCATGTAACATGTCTGTTCTTGCATAACAAACCAATTCGGTAGATAACTTGATTTTTCATAAAAACTATACGCGGACTTATGATACTTTGATTAAATGCATAAATTCAAACTAGTATTAACAAGATTTCCTAAAAATGCCATTTTTAACTTTTCAAGTTTCAGATTATGAAAACTATGAAAACCTATGCTCTGATACCAATTGAAAAGGACAGCGGATTAAGGACCTTAAGGCTAATTTAACACTAGACGGGGGAGGGGTGAATAGTGTTTAATGGATTTTAAGTCTTATACGGACTAAATTGAAATTATGGTACAAACAGATGCAGAACTTAATCACAGAATCAAAAACAGACGCAGAAAGTAAATAAAAGCTGTAAAAGGAAAGAACACACCATATTTTATAATGGTTCGGAGTTACCCCTACATCCAGTCATGTACCAAGGCAAACCACCTCATACAGATTTTTATTATACTAATGCCGAGATTACAATCCTCAATTTCTAAAGGCCTTGAGGTACCCTCCTGTCTCATGAGTCCGGGGCAAACTCTCTTGATTTATGGGACTCAAGAACATCCAATTGATTTCCAGGCACAACCACACTTTATAGAGAGACTCGATAAACTTTTGATTACATATTGATCCTATAACTATGAATAGCACTTTGATCTTCGAGAGAGGACATAGAATCAAACAAGAATGATATTCTAATCTGATTCACTTAAGAATTTGGCAGAACTTCGGTATGATCTTAAAAATATGAAAATATTAGAATATGGATTTGCGGAAAAGAAGAAGTGAAGAAAATAAAAAAATTAGTTAGTTAAAAAATTCGTTTGTGAAGGCTATTTATAGAGCACCAACGATCATAACCATTCGTGAAGAGATTTAAACGAATAGACACTTCTATTGAAAATTGAAACTTTTGAATTCAACGGCCACCATGTCGACATGGGTATCCCATGAGACATCCCTAGTTAAAAAAACAATATAAAATTTGTTTTGAAAGTGAAGTTTAAAATAAGAGTTTATTTTAAAACAAATTAAATAATATTTTAAGGCTAAAAATCTTTTTGAAAATCATTTGAAAAGATAATTTTAAGATTAGAATATTATGAAAAACAGTTTTGAAAATCATTTTGAAAACCCATTTTGAAGTAGTTTTGCAAGCTTCTTCCTACAGAATATCTCATCACATCATGACTCGAGAACTTGAACAAAACCAAGATGTTTGTGGGTTTGTAAGGCACTTGTCGTAGGTTTGTAAGCTACTTGTCGTGGGTTTGAAAGCCACTAAGAAGGTAGAAATTGGTTCCATCCCAAATGAAATTCGGAATGAAGATTTCTGTGCTATTATGAAGTTTTAACAAAAACTAGACACATATCTTGAAATCTTGATCTTGATACTCATGAGTATTCAAACTTGATTTTTTTTTTCATTCTTGATCTTTATACTATACGGTCTTCATTAATCAGTACCTGCCTTATATATATCTTGCATAATAACATTCATATATATATATATATATCTAGACAATAGTGTTAGTATATCAGTTGTAATAAAATAAGTTGCAAAGGTTGTTGTCATCAAAACCTCTATCTCCAGTTCCTAACAATATGCTGGGTAAGACATGAGCATTGAAAGGGAAGAGTGCCTGGATCAGTCTGGTTAACTAGCGTGAGAAAAACACACCCAAATGTGATTTATGGTTTATCAAAATCCTTTCAAATAAAGGTATATCGTAGGACCATGTCGAACATAAACACGGACGGGTTTTTACCTTACAATGACCAAAACTTTTTATAGAAATCCATCGATATTATAATAATGTATAGAGATCAAAGTAAAATATGAACATAGCTAAAATGCTTGCATTTCACATTTCAACATAGTTGGGCACAAGTAAAACCGTACGACGCTTATTGGAGAAGAGATTCCATAAAATAACTGGGCTACTAGGATATTGCCCGTCATGGTGCATCTCTAGATAAAATAACATTGAGGAACTCTTCAGGATCCCCTTCCAACATAGAATCGGCCTACCACTTGACTAGTAGTACCGAATATGTTCACCCCTTGGTTATTGGGCCTCGAAGCATACAAATGAGAGATAATATCGACTCTGGATAGAGATGATCATGCCATAATTGGGAACGATGCACTTAGCCCTGCTGTATCTCGTATGTTTTAGTCATTCTCGATCGATGATGCATGAGGCTACATTTTACCTTTTATATAGCACTTCCCACTTGGAATGCTAACGCTGCCCTCTATGCAACAATGCAATGCAAGCATTCATCCATAAAAGTTGTTTAGGACATGAACAGACCAAGCGCACTACTTCTACTACATCCATTTAGGAATCACCCTTAGTATTAGTACTAAGTATCCCTTGTACTTCAAAGAGTTCTATTTTCAATCCGATCATCTTCAAGATGTCTTCCCTTTGAGACACTTGAGTTGGATCGAAGTGGTTTTCGGATAACATATCTGATCCCTATCTCTTTGAAACAACATTCGATATTTTCTCTTAAACTCAATCCTAGTTATTTAGGAAATAAGAGTAAAAAAAGAGCGAAGAACATCTCCTAACCCTTAGTGAATGGATTTCCTTATCGTTTGCCCTAGGAGAACAAAACAAGATTTATATGCATAGTACAACACATCGGAGATGACTATGCCATACAACTCAGGTGTTTCTCCTTAATATTTCCATTGTTACATTTTGGGTCCATATTTGATAGTCAGTTATTTAACTATCCACAAACACACATCCAAATCCAGGATTTATTTCAAAAGGGAAAATCAATCATGGTTAAGCACATAAGCAACCATTAGCCTCTTTTAATAAATCTTTTCATTAATTAAAATCACTTTGCAAATTTCTTCTATAAAAATACCTTTACAAAGATATAAACATAAATCCTTATATTTTCAATGCTTGGAAAATATCCATATAATTATCTTAATGGTATAAGTATATTTAAAATCATTACACTTCACAACTTAGAAAATGTACTCATATACTTTACCTAAATGGTGTAAGTATATTAGCAAAAAAACCGAGAAAGATTTCCTTTTTATTCAGTTCTACAATCATTTATAAATTCCTTCATAAATTTCTAAAACCCATTTATAAACTTGTTTATAAATCTCTAAAAACCATTCATAAACATCTCTAAATCATTTCTCATATCATTTATAAACTCTTCACAAATCCATAAAAACCATTAACAAAACTCTTTTTACCCTTAACTAATCTTCCTTTAAGTTTCTAAACCATGTTATAAAACTCCTCTTATAAAACTCAAATTTATTTACAAAACTCTATTTATAAGTCTCGGAAACATTTATAAATAACTAAAAATCAATTACTTCAAAACATTATCATATAATAATTATTGATAATAAACATGATAACTAAATAATAATCATCAATTTCAAAACATCTTTAAAATAATATTTAATAATTTCAAAAAATATTAAATAAATAATATTAATTAATCTTTACGTTTATTATAAATAGCAATAATTAGTTTCTAAAACATTATTAATAAGTCATTATCATTAATTTCTAACTATATTAATTTTAATTTTATTTATTTATTAAATAATTAACTTTTCAAAATATTAAAATATTGGTATGTAGCTTTGAACAATATTAAACATAAATAAATGTCTTTTTAAAACAATATACAAATAAATAACTTTAAAATAATATTAATTATAAATAAATTACTTTAAAAAAAAATATTAATAAATAACTTTTAAAACATATTAAATATAAATATACCACTTTAAAACAACTTTAAACAATAGTTAAATCACTTAAATCATTATTAAATAATAGTTAATCAATTCAACACATTTCTAAAATGATTTAGAAATGATTATTTTAAAGATTGGATCTGAAATCATTCTCCAAAACACATCCATTTCAAAAAGCAAACGACAATTAATAGTATTTTTCAAAATACTAAATATAGCCTAACAATCACCATAGCACTTAACCAATAATGACATCGATTTTCAATCATACAGGGTTTTCAGCTTTTTGAACATATAACAATGGCATATCCAATAGTGTCAACAATCATATTTGATATCCAATGACCACAAAACAGGAATATTATTGAAAAAAGAAATCAATAATGGCGAGGACTCCTATCGGATCTCTCCATCCTATCCTCACGCATCACAAACATTATATTATCATTTAGTATAAGTCACCCACTACTAGGCGGGTAGATATAAAAGGTCATCCACTCCAGTGGTGCGAATAAAACCAAATCCACTGATAAAATAGTAAATCATCCAAACATTCAATCAATAATTTTTTCATACATATAATACTATTGGTTAACCAAAAAGGTGAGTTTAAGTCATCGAAATTTTTGTTATAACCTAGGTATTCCATTTTGGAATTATAGTCAAACGACGTTCGATTTTAGCACATATTTTTCACATGCTTAAAATTTTGCCAAACCAGTTCTATAGCGTAGCTTTGGCTATCTCGAGCATAAAGCAAAAATCAGCATCGCGATTGGACCTTTATGAGAGAGTTATACAAATTTAAATTTATAGATTTTAAATTTATAGTTAAAATTCACTAACTACATTTTTATTAATTAATTACCCACGTTTAAAGCTAAATCCCACTCCCTCCTTTACTTTCAAATGCGAATATCACCTAGGCCGCCACTTCACGACTATTTCCATGCTACCGCAGGCTACGTCGGCTCGTCGCTCGACCACCGAAGCTCCGCCTTCCTCCAACGAACCCAACCCTATTGGACTCGCCTCGCCAAACACTTCCATTTTCTTAAACGAAGTCCTTTTCCATTCAGCCCTTAAATTCCGCCACCTTCGATCACCAACGTCCAGTGCACTTCTCCTAAACCTAGCCAATGCCCTCCTCTACAAAAAAATTTTAGAATCCCTCGCTTCTACATCACAACGATGTCGCAATTGGTGACAGAACTATCATCATTCAACTGAGTTCCACCACCACCTCGCCTCATCTTAACACGATCCTACCATTCAAGTTGCTCCACTTTTATCCCTGTTAAGTTTATAGTTGGAGACGTTGGCCAACTACGCCTATAGTGGTCATGATAATTGTGGATTGTTGGATTTGGTTGTTTTAAATTCTTAGAAAATTTTGAAAAATAATAGGGGTGGGAGTAGTTTATATGGGAGATGGGGGTATGGTCAGCACAGTTGAAATGTGGTTCAATATGGGCTATGGTATGTGTATGGTATGGTGTACGTATTATAGTATTAAAAAATATCAAGCTTAAGGCGCCCAAAAATTTCGAACATCGATCTAGATGTGCCTACTGACGTTCTATACTGAGAAACCATATTCCGTACTCAATGAAACTAGTCTCAAGACCAAATTCGATCATACATGGAAGTTAGCTTTTGAAAATCAAATTATATTAATTGAAATTCCTTTAATTAATTTCTATGCATTTTGAACTCGCACGACCAAACGATATATCCAATTGTCACAAAATTCATTAATAATTCACTAATAGGATCCGATGGCAATAATTCTAAAAAAAATCCGAGTCCCTGTCCCAAAAGGCTATAGGTTGATAAGAAAACTTGTCGATACCTCAAATTGAATATTAGGATATGAATGTTGCTATCGAAACCACCATTCGAATAAATAGAGGTTGCTAGTGTCTTTAAGCTGGTGATGTTGATCTTAGGCTTGTTCTTGACAACTTTTGACATAATCGAAAAGGTAGTTTATGCTTTAGTAAATCCTTCCGAATGGATTGACTAAGAAAACCATCAAAAGCACCTTCAACATAGATAAAGAAGCTTGAGTTAGGAACCTAATAGTCTCTGGAAATAGCTGAGTTGAAAAGGTTTCGACTCTATCGAAAGGAGGAACACTTGCGATCAACTAGATTTGAGCTAAGGTTACTAGGAAATAAAAGACATAGGGTTCCGACTCAGTTGAAAGGGATACTTTCTATCGACTCGACTACAGGTTGACGTATTTATGAAAAGTGAAGAAATCTAGGCTGATAAGTAAACAAGATTATTTCAATCCTCTTTTATTGAACTTGATTGTACATATTGACCAAATCTCCAATTTGATTTGAGAATTAGCATTTTCAAGTTTAAGAAAATATATGTAAGAAGCAAAAGAAGTCGGATACCCCACAACTGACCCCTGGGGTCATGTTTTTAGGTCTGGGTTGGGACCTTTCGACCACAAGCTTTCGACACAGTCGAAAGGTCAACCCCTCTGCTTTCGTGGATGTCAACTGAGCCACACCTTTCAACCAAGCCGAAAGGGTTTTAGTCATTTTTTTGTTGTCGTTGGAGGCTAGGCTTCTTTCTCTTGCTTTGTTTCCTTTCAACTTTGTCAAAAGGAGTTGCTTGATAGCCTTTCGACCTTTGTCAAAAGGTCTATTGATGCGCTTTTGACAAGAATATTAATGTGTCAATGAATCGACTCGGATGTTGGCCTTCGATGCTGTCGAAACAAGCCTTCTTTTGGCTTTGAATGAGTCGAAACACCTGCAAGGCTTTGTTTTAAATGGTCTCCTTCAAAAGCTTCTTCCCATGCTAACTCGAAACCCTATGCTATATAGGTGTATATTCCTTTCTTCATAGGTGTGAGTGGCCCTAACCGTTTAAAAAGGCTTTATATGCTTTCGAAAGGGACCAATTGGTTGAATACATATCTAACGGAAGTGATTGGAGACAAAACCAAGATGTTTTGAATGCTTTGGCTCAAAATACAGAATGTATACTATCCATTGCCTTCAAGAGGTGTCATTTTGACTACTTTGGATGCTTTTGACATGCTAGCTATCACCTTTGAAAGGTTGCCTTCGACTTTTTCGAAAGCTCTCTGTTGATATTATCGAAACATCATTTTGACCTTCTCAAAAGGTATTGTTGGCGTGCAATATGATCTTCTACCAAAGCTCTCACTGTTTCTTTTGTACTTTTTCTCTTATGAATATTTTAACATTTAGCCCCTTAGTATGAAAGAAGCTTTTGTTCTTTAGGACAAAAATTCCAAGGAACTCCTTTCTTTATTTCCTACGAAACAGATAATAACTTTTATAAGCATCGTACTTATCAGGTGGCCCTAATGGATAATTTTCAAACTTATGGAGTCAATGTTCCAAGTGTTATGTAGTAGCATTTTCGAACAAAGTATTCTGAAATATATATATGATCAAACATCTTCTATTAAGAATATGGAATAATATCACCTGATTCGCGACATTGATTAAAATAAATGAACCTATGGAGAAAGTTCACTATGTACACTAGATAATCCTTCCTTGAGTTAAGCCTCTTTCAACCCATATGTATTAATTTCATGCTTTCATTGAACTTACCTTATGCATTCTAGATAACTTTATTTTCATCCTTATATTTTTAATTATTAATTTTTACTTAGTGAAAAAGCAGTGAGCAACTTAGTAGTGATTTCATTTAGTAATAGGAATATCTTGCATTGAAACCAAATTTTAAATCCAATGAAAAATTCACAAACCACCATAAAATTTAATAGTAGATTATAGAATTCTCGAAGTTAGGAGTCCAATAAAAGAACCAATAGGAAATCGGTGATATAAATCTTCAAAAAACTATAAAAATCCACAAGGAAGTATAAAATCCATAAAATTTGGAAACTAGCAAGAAATCGTCCAAAATCTAATGAGAAAATCATGCGCATGAAAATAAATCATCGTTGAAACCCATAAGGAAATTATACAATTTGCTGAACCTGAAATTCAAGAAGTGTTAGTCAGAAAATTCAATTCAAAAGTCAAGAATATGAAATTCAAGAATCATCATGGAAGTGAATAAAGAAATCCAGGATTCACAAAATTAGGGATCAAAGGAACCAATAAGGCAATCTAGAACATGAAAATCATAAATCTTCATCAAAATCCATAAGGAAATGTAGGGTCCATCAAATGAAAAAACTAGTAGGGAATTATCAAAACTCAAACAAGGAAATGAGGAATATAAAATTCATCAATAATTGAAAAAGCCGTTTATGTAATTCGAAATTCATTATACCAGAAATTCAATAAGAGATCATCTCAAATCCATTGAGGAAATTAAGAATACAAAAATTCACAAATCATCATAAAGATCCACAAGGAAAATTATAATTCACTAAATCAGAAATCTCATAAGGGATTATCAAATACCTGGGAAAGAAATCAAAAATTTACAAATCATCATGAAAACCAATAAGCAATCTCAGAATTCATCAAGTCGAAAGCTCAATAAAGGATCATCAAAAATCCGAATAAGGAAATTAAGAATGTGAAATTCATCTACCACTACAAGAATCAGCCAAGAAACTTAGATCTTATTAAATTGGGAGATCATTATAAAATGGGACCTAAAAATCCATGAATTCAAGAATGTAGAAACCTGTCTATTCCAGTTCGAAATTAGATTATCAATGGGAAATCCATACATATTATGTAAACTCGGTAAAGGAGTTAAGAAATCAGGAACTCACAAAATTGATGGTTAATAGGAAATCACCACGAAAATCATGCGGGGAACTGTAATATGTAAAACTCATGAATCATTATAAAGGTCAATAAGGAAATTGTAAATTCATGAAACCAATAATTTAGTAGGAAATCTCAGCGGAAATTCGCCAATGGAACTTAGGAATATGAAACTCATAAACCACTGTAAAAATCGATATTGGGAATAACGGAGCTAAAAATGAAATCTCCATGAAAAGAACTGAAAGTTCACAAAATTAGGAAGTTAACAAATCTTATTAGGTTCCCATCTAACATATAGATTATTAGAAATCCATCCATAAAAGCACAAAATCTGGAATTTGTCCAATAAAGATAAACTTAGTAAGCCTAAGAAAAGGATTCCTAGACCTATGAGTTAGTAGCGAGTTGCTTTGTAAGGTTATGCCATCGTTTGAAGTAGTAATTCCATTCATGATTCCCAAACATTTCTATTCTAAGTGGTTACCCTATTTTGGGGATTCAGGAGTGGTTTACTCAATCTAATCTTCGAGTGAAGCTTCTAGTATCATTTGTGATATTACTGTCTTATTCCATTTTTGGCTTTGGAACAGATCTTTGTTTTTGCTACTACATCATAGGTTCCCTTTTACATTCTTTGGTCTTCTATTTTCTTTTAGGATACAGATTTATCAACCCTTTAATGTGGAAATCATTCCTCAAGTATTGGATGTTCTAAGATTTGTTATTCCATATTTTGTTGCTTTTGGATTTGATTTTGGACTTTTTGTCTATTTTCAATTACAGCATTGGACATCTTAGTCCTTTTTCCCTTGTCCGTTCCCTCTCCCTGGGTTTCATTCTTGTTTTTAGATGACGGATAGATTCCTTTCCTTAACCCTTTATTCCCTTGGGTTTTTAACATTGATTTGAGTTGTAGACACCTTTGTCTTTCTTCTTTTGTTTGATGCCTCTTTCGGGCTTCCCTTGGCTCCGAGGAATGTAGCATATGCTAAGTTGACCTTCCTCCAAAAGGTTGCTGATGGGTGCTTACCTTGACCCTTCACCTAAGAGGTCATATGGACACTAGGGGCTTATCCCTCCCTCTAGGAGGTGCTATGGTTTGGCCACAGGCTTTTGGTGGGTGTATGACCCCATCCCTCTAGGAGGTGCTACAGATTTGCTATAGGCTTTTTATAGGTATAGGACCCCTCTCCCTCTAGGAGGTGCTATGGATTGGATGTAGGCTTTTGGTGGGTAAAAGACCCCCTCCCTTTAGGAGGTGATACGGATTGGCCATAGGCTTTTGGTGGGTATAGGACTGGGAGGTGCTACAGATTAGTCGTAGGCTAAAACTTGTGCATGAAAATCATTTTTGGCCAATTGAAATGCTCATTGAAAGTCTTTTTCGAGTATTTGTTTCCTTTAGAGAGAATGAATTTTTGGTAAATGAACCCTACTAATATATCGAGGGATTACTTTTTGAAAAGAACTTGGAGGTGTGAGAATCTTTTCTTATTGCTGCCCTCTATAGGAGTTTTCAAATTATCCTCATGGTGGAGACACAGATCTCAAATAGGAGACTGTTAGGTCATAATTCATGAACCAGTAGTCTTTTAGTTAAGAATATAATTCTATAACTTGAGTTTTTGTCAACAAACTTTGATAGCTTTAAAAATTTCTTTGGCAAGTATTGATCAGCTTCCCCTCGCCAATGGTTTTAGAAAGCTTTGAAATATTGAGATTGTTTAGCTGGAAATTCTTTACATGCATTTACTAATGCTATACAGTATCTTTGGAAGATTGCTTAAATTAGTCCATGGAGCAGATAAATACTTATTTTTCCCTAGGCCGTAGGGTAATCGAAAAAAATTTCTCTTTGAAAATATCTTTTATGAGATTTCTTGGAGTGCATTACCTTCTCCTTCAGAAAGACTTCCATACCATGGCAAGTGTTGTTTTGCAGCAGAGTGATCTATTTGTAAGTTCTTCTATCCAAAATTAGTGGAGGAATGATTGTTTTCCAAGGCTTTATGAGAGTAGGTCTTTGTGCTGTGTTGGCCCCAATATTGGTAGCTACTTTGTATCAGGCATTCGAGTTGTCTTTCTCAAGTTGCTAGAGGTTTGTTATGCTCCCAGATTATGTTAAGTGCCACAGATTGGTTTTTTTACCTATAATGACACTCGAATTTTGTATTAATATATGACCAATTCCAAGTGCAATTCAAATTAAAGAAATTATATGCAAAGAAGATTTATAATAGAAAAATGCTGCTAGGCCTAATAGCCTGATTAGTGTTTTAAGGAGAAGTGGTTATTCTAACTTTCTACTAGGGCTTAAAAATGACTGAGTTACTTCCTTTTGAGGTAGAAAAACTTTTAATCCTTGCTGATGTACTCTTTTAAGAATCCATACTTGATTAGGTTTTGAGTTATCTTTTCCAAAACATTGCAATTGTCAGTTTCGTATCCATTCACTTTATGATAAGCATAATGGTTCTTTCCTTCTTAAGGCTTAGCAGGAGCTGTTGCCTTATAGGAAACAGAGACATTTTCATCATTTTTTGTTATGGAAAATATATAGGAGAGGGGTTTGTTCAATATAACTGATCTGGATTTAGATGTAACTATTTGGCTGTCTTTTCTTTCTCTGTTCCATTTAGATCTTTTGTTGGAATAAAGTTAAAATTTTTTCTATCTTCTGTTTTTGTCGAGATTTCTTCATAGCATGATGCATCTCGTCATTTTAATCAACTTTTCAATTTGGAGATTGAAATGTTGTAGATCCTTACACCCATGAATATGAAGTTCTTTCCAAAAAGGAGTTTGTTAGATTAACGCTGGGTAAACTGCCGTTAGTTTTTCTTGATCAGTCACATTTTCAGCCTTCATTGCTTCCATGTTGAATCTTTTAATATATTCGCCAAGCAATTCATCTGGCCTTTGCTTAATATTAGCTGACGTGTATGAATCTATCACTAGATCCCTATATATGTGAAATTGTGCTTTGAATTCATAAGAAAATTGTTCCCAAGAACATGTGGTCTTCTCTTGATATTTCCTTTGCCATTTAATAGCGCTCCTTAAAAAGTAACCGAGAAAAGTTAACATCGAATTGGTCCAGGAGCATTATATAAGTCCATCCAATTTTCAAAAGCTATGAGGTGATCATTTGGCTCAGTAGTTCCATCATACTTTAGAGAGGTAATTTGTATAAGAGGGTGGCTACTAACCGCCACATTTTCTTCTAAAAATGGAGCCTTTTGCAGGATAACATATTTCCTTAATTCATCGAGTACATTTTTTATTATATCTTCTTTGACTTGGTTATGAATGATGTCATGGTGACCTTCACTGTTTTCTATGGCTAAACTATTAGATTGCTCAATGGTTCTCTTAGCTCGACTTCCTTCATCTTCATATTGATCTTCATTTGGACGTTGTGCCTCACCTTTTCCTTCCATAACCTTTAATGACCCTTGAGACGGTGCTCATTCAAGAAATTCCTACATGGCTATCATCGATTGTCGCAGATACTGGACTTTAATTTCATTGTTTTCCAATCTCATTAAGGTTGAAGGTTGCCCGGTTTCCATATTTTCCAAGTTGAAGTTTGGGACTATATTGTTTTCCAATGTTGATTGTGGCTTGGCTTCATTTGAAAGATCATTATTATTCATGGCTCTTTCCATCTTCTTATTTTGGATGAAGTACTGTTATGAAATTGACCTTTAATGAAAGTTATCAAGGAAGGGGGGTTCGAACCCTCTTTCTAGTGCCAAAAATGTTAAAAAACTTTCCAACACATCAAATTGAAGATTAGGAAATGAATGATGCTACTGAAACCACCCTTCGAATGAATGGAGGTTGGTAGTGTTTTCAAGCTAGTGATGTTGATCTTAGGCTTGTTCTTGACACCTTTTGACATAATCTAAAGGTTAGTTTATCTTTCAGTAAATCCTTCAGAATGGGTTGACTGAGAACACTGTCCATAGCACCTTTCGACACAGATATAGAATCTTGGGTTAGGAACCTAATGGTCTTTGGAAATAGCTTTGAAAAGATTTCAACTCTGTCAAATAGAGGAACACTTGCGATCAAGTAGATTTGAGCTAAGGTTACTAGGAAATAAAAGTCTCATAGTTATATAAGCCTACCTCATCGGCTTTTAATGTAAAGTATACGAATAAATGCTTTCCATAAATGAGTAGATATACAAAGCACGATCAAGTCACACAAAGCACGATCAAGTCATATAAGCGACATATAATCCCTTTTTATTTAATTGATCTTTTATTAATTAAAACCTCTCTTATTAGTAAAACTTCTTTCATCTAATAAGACTTCATTTATGAATTCATACTATTTATATGTACTCTTTTCAACACTTTAAAAAGTATTCATATACTTCTCTCTCAAATGGTACAAATATAGTAGCAAATCATTAACAAGATTTCTTTCTTCAAAACTTTACTCTTTCTGACCTTTTTTTACAAAAAAAATTCATACTTATAATATCCTTTAAAATATCCATTTTAAAAATATTAGTGCTTTCATAAATCTATTTGAAAGGTTTAAGACTAATGTTACTTAAAGATTGTCACTACAAACCCAAAACCATTTCATACCTATACTTATCTTTAAACCATTCTTTTAAAGATTTATTTACATTCATAAGTATAATCAAAAAGGATTAAAGACAAATGTAATTAACACATTGTCACAACAAACCCAAAACCATTTCCATTCTTATATCATCTTTAAAACATTATTTTTAAAGATCTACGTTAATATTTATTAAGTTCGATAATCGACTAATCAACTGTCCAGTTAAAACAATTACTTATACATATTAATGTTCATATACTTAACTCACCTCTAATATTTCAACTTAACTATTCCTCATCCAAGAGTGAAGGCACGTAAGTTAGAGCACTGGTTGCATTAAAGCCTTACCTAGATACTTCATTCTGAATCTCATAAATATATAGGCATATTCGTCGACTTATAATGTTATGTAAAGTTTAATGATTTCCATAAATACGTAACAAACAACATAACTAATCCATTTCTGACATTCCAAACTTAACTATTCCTCATTCAAGGGGGAAGCCCAGTAGGTTAGAGCTTTATTGCTCTATCACTACTTGACATCAATCTTAACTTTCAAAAATAGAGAAGCCTACTACGTTGGCTTTTAGTGTTCGGAAAAGTTAACTACCTTTTAAACAAGTAAGTAAAAAAAATAAGATTAACATGTTTTCGACATCCCAACTTAACTATTCCTCGTTCAAGGGTGAATCCCAATAGCTTAGAGTTCTACTGCCCCATCTCTACTCGACATAAATCTTAACTCTCAGAAATAGAGAAGTCTACCTCATCAACTTGTAATGTTAAACCTCTTCTTCACTTTTCCAAAATTTACATATAATTATTAAAATACATTTAAACTTCAAACCAACTTTATAATACTTCAAAACATGTTTGAAAACATCTCCAAAAAGATTAGAGAAAATACGAAATTTGAATATCATTTTCAAACACTTAAAACCATAAGCGACTATGTGTTTTGAAACGACCCGACTTTCTTACCACAGAAAATTGCATCATTTTTAAGAAAGAAAGGGATAGAAAAGAGAAAAGAATGAAGAGAAAGAAGAAACAACATCAGAATCTAAACAGCGGAACGAATAAACATAAACATTACATAGTTTACAATCACTATCAGAGTTACACAAATATACATCACATACTAGACAGTTATAAACACCTGTCTAGTTATACAACTCAATACAGTACAAGAAACAACTCAGAGAAATCTACACAGCGGAATACTATATATCTACACACAGAAGCCTCCTTCTCCATTGCTCCTCCATAATTCATCAAAGCTAATCTGAATCCTAACCTGAATCCCTTGGCTACTCGTAAAAAATTGAGTACCTAAGAGTTAAAGAAAAAAGAAATAACTCCGGGTCAGACATGGATCTGGTGTGAGTAACAGGTTAAGGTTGCTTAACTTTTAAAACCTTTTGAAAAGAAAGGTATCACGTAAGACTTCCCACACATAAACATGGAAAAGTTTTTACCTTACGCTAACCAAAACATTTGATAGGAAATCCAGTGATATTATAATAGGTCTAGGGTTTTCAAATAAATAAGAAATATCCGAAATTGTTACATGATTAAATTCCAGCTACTAGCCACAAAAGTGGGTAATACAATCAAAACCGTTGGCACTTATTGGATTTGGGATTCTATACAATGGCAGAGCTACTGGGGTACCGCCCGTCACAGTACGTGGCCTAGATCAACGTACCGAGGAGTACGCCCGCTCCTCTGCAACACAAGGTCGGACTCATTCCTTACTAAAAAGTTCCGAACAAGAAAACCCCGCGGTTGTAGCTAGCAACCGCCCACACGGCCAAATATAAAGGAACCTCTACACAGGGGTAAATCTCACTCTCAAGCAGGGGCTACCCACGAAGCCTTGATGCACCTCCCATGTTTTAGCCATTCCCAGTTGATGAGGCTTGAGGCTACGATTACCTTTAGTGAACACATTACTTAAAATGCTTATCGTCCACCTGATGATGTTCTGAAAGCATTCAATCCATACAAGTTCGTTCCGGGTTCGAACGAAACCGAAGGCATTATCTCGTTACACTCATTTTGGAATCACCCTCAGAGTTAACGACAATAACCCTTGCACTCAGAATCTTCATCTCAAATCTGAAAGTACTACTCGTCAAACTCATCACGGAATCACCCTCAGAGTTATACTGACGTATACTCCTTACACCACGAGTCTTCACTCTTCACATAAGATTCACGACCTACTGTTAGTTTGGATCGATGTGGTTTTCGGATATCCAATTATGGAAACCCGATCCCGGTCTCATCGAAATCCAAAGCGTGTCTTTTAGGTCCAAGTTTTTTTAAGGTATAAAACAATTCAATACAGTATCTATATACAGACAGATAGATAACTCACAAATCACAATTGATAATCAACATTATCGAATAACAGGTAATCCACATTATCAATATCAAAATAGATAATCCATATATCACCATCACAATAGATAATCTATGTTATCATCACAATACGACCAAGCATTCATGCCACACAACCTGTCTCATTTCTGAGATCACAAAGCATCCAAGAAAATCAATGTCATCCATTCATACAAAAGCAATGATTTACTTCATCACAATATAATTAATTTAAAATGAATTAAATTAACTATCCCTATCTCTAATTAATTTAAAATGAATTAAATTAATTATTTCATATTTAATCAATTTAAAATAAATTAAATTAATTACTTCACCAATATAAATCTTGCTTACTTAACCATTAAATTGATTACAATCAATAAATTAATCATTCAAAATAAATTACCTTAATTAATTGCTCTTGATTAACTACCCTTAATTAATTTCACAAATTAATTATTCTCAACCAACAGTAATTAACCTTTAATTACTTCAATTAATTAATTAATCAAAATTAATTACCTTAATCCTTAATTAATTACATTAATTAATTACCTTTAATTACCTATTATTGACTAATTAATAATAATTAATCAACTTTTAATTACATCATTAATTATAATAATTAATGATCCTTAATTATATCTAATTAATTATTTTATTAAAATTAATCACCTTAAGTAATTAACTCATAACTATTAATCCTTCTTGATTAACCATATTCAGTAATTAAATAACTTAATTACCTCATTAAAAACAAATTAATTATTTCTTAATTAATTTCTTAACTAATCCCTTGATTAATTACTAAGTAATTTAATCCAAATTACTTACATTATTAAACATCTTCCATTAATTACAACCTGTAATTATCAATCAATTACTTTACAAAGTAATTTCCAATCTATTAATTACATAAAGTAATTATCTTTAAAAACCTCAAGTGTTTAAAATAAATTAAACTTAATTAATTAAAATAAGCAATCACATTTAATTTAATTAATTACCTTAAGTAATTAATTTATTAATTACTTCATTAAGTAATTATACTCAAACCATTCACAAATGATTATTATTAAATTAATTAATCTAATTAATTATAAAAATTAACCACATTAATTAATTGTTAAATAATCCTGGTTAATGACCTTTATTAAACCTTCTCTAATTCTTTTCATTAAGTAATCAACTTAGATTAATTACAAATTAAATTATCTTTAGTTATCTATTAATTAAAGTCTAATTATTTAATTAATTAACCTTGATTCAAAACTTAATTACTTAATTAATAATTCTTTAATCCTTAATTTAAAAATCTAATTAATGATCTTAATTATAAATTGATTAATCGTAAACCAATATTAATTATTCCCTAATCAATTAATTAATTAATTAATCTTAATTACCTTATCAATTAAATCAATTCTAAAACATTAATCTTAACATAAATTTAAGATAAAACCATTTCTTAATTATGTTTAAAACAAATTTGTTTGAAACAAAGTACTTTTGAAATTACCTTTAAATTTCATTTTAAATACAAGTTTTAAAATAACAATAATTTAAACTTATCAAAATTTAAACAATTTAAAACTTTTTAAATTGCAAGACAAACAAGCGTTTGTCTTAGAATAAAAATTTTGAAAACTAAATTCACTTCAAAATTTCAATTTACATTTTGTTAAAATCTTTCAAGTTTAAACCTTCTATTAATTTCAAAAACTGAAATTCATTTTCTAAATTTCCAGATTTAAACTTTATTTAAACTTGCTCCTATTCTAACAAGAACTTCATTTTTTAAAAAAAATTCAAACTACTTTTAACAAAGTAAAGTAGTTAATTAAGTTAAATTTTAAAACTTTATTTAAAATATGAGATTTTAAATTTAAACCTGAGTTTCAAAATTCAAACCTGAATTTAAACTAGGTTCAAAATTTCAATCCTAAGTTTCAAACACTTTATAAAAAAACTTCAGGTTCTAAAAAAATTTAAAACAATGTACAAGTATGTCAAAACCTGTAACATCACTTGAAACCCGAGTCTTCCCAATATCTCTTCGAGTAATTTCATCCCTTGCTTCGAGTTAAAAACTCGAACAGCTCGAGTCATTCCCGAGTCAAAACTGCACCTTGCTAACACACTCACCTGAACTTCAACTGCACGGTGCACGTGCACCGTGGCTCCGGCCATCACCGTCCATTCACCAACGCTCCTACCCGTCAGTGATCACCTCTAAACTCGAACACGATCACCAGAAACCACCGCAGTAACTCAAATCAAAAACAAGCTAACTACCCTAACCTGGAAAGAGCAAAAACTAGGCTTCCTTTAAAACCTGTCAACGGCGATCTTTCGCCGCTCCGACCACCTGAGGTCCACCCACTCTGGCCTCGAACTCATCCACGACCACTCTAACACCTCCCAAAATATCATATCACTCGGTCAATTATTCAGATCGAAATGACACGATTCTTAAAACCCATCAAAACTAGGGTTTAAAAATGAAGTTCAAAACTACATCCACTCTAATAAGTTTTAACCTCATCCATGATTTTTCTGAGCATCTCCTATACCTTCTTCATCACTCAGAAAAAAACACAAGACTTCTCAATTCAAGAATCAACAGAAGTTGCTAAAGATTCAATGTAAGTTAAAAACCCAACTTCAACTTCATCCAACACCCTAAAGTCCTAATTCTTGATCTAAAAATCAAGTTATAGTTAATGTTTTAGATTTATGAAACTGAATTTCAAGATTAACGTATTTTAATTTTGGTTAAAAAATGTCAGGTACTGATGTTCTGTGTTTTCCAAAGACAACCACTTATATTTTTACTTACATAACTTTTAAGTATTGACTTAAAAAATCAAACAACATTGCTTTATACATTTCCTTATATCAGGAACTAACTTAAAAGGTTAGGTGTTTAAATGAAATTTTGTGCCAAGCAAATCAATAAAACAGAACAGGCAATTAAGTAACACATGCACACTTAACATCTTTACATCAGGTTTTCAACAATACACAAACTACTAGTAAAATCATGCAACCTATTTTTAAAAAATTTAAAGTTAAAAGTTACTCACCTTTTTATTTTTAAAGAACAGAGCCTCTGATTGAAGCCCTTTTGAATTTTACAGCAGATAAAAATGCAGGCATGATAAACTGGAATGCTCATGTTTTCCTGACTAAATTACTTGCATGCAGATGCTTTTAAATAAGCTTCAAATCTGAAGTTGTGCAGAGAGAAGATGCAGGCTTGATCATTTCCAGGTGACATGAAAAATTCATTTCCAGATTTATAAACAGAATGCAGGCCTTTTGATTTTTAGGAAGTTGAATATGCAGATTTTCTTGATAAAGGATTTGTGAAATCGTAATGATCATGCTTTGTTCACAGATTTGATTTTGATGAGGAGTTTTGATATGGAGATGCTTTGAAGTTTACTAATTTTAGACTTTGTACAGGAATAAAATATGCAGAAATATGCAGAGGAGTTATTGTTTTTAAATTTGAAGAGTTTTGAAGTTTCCTTTTTGATTAAGGAAATGAAAAAGCAAGTATGAATGAAGATGCAAGTTTATATAAATGAAATTTTAGATTTAATTAAATAAAAGAAAATTAAAACAAAAATTTACACTTGTACAAATTTTCTACATTTGTCACATTGTTATGTTAATTTTAGAACATTTGTATAATGAGGCCTTAAGAATAATACACTTGTCCCTTTAAAATAATTAGTATTGAATTTACAAGTTAATATATGTGTTAATGCATGTATCAAGCCAAATTAAATTTGTTAGTTAATATTTGAATTTGTATATAAATTTATAAAAGAAATAAAAACAAACCATGTTTATAAATAAAACTTATACATATAAAAATTAAAACAATTAGAATTTATACTTTGGAATTTTAAATTCAAATCAAATCTAAAATCAATTATTTTCAAATCAAGTTACGTATATAAATTTAATTTGAAATAACAATTGCATATTCTATTCAAAACCTATTTATAAAGACAATACACTATTAATATTGTTTATAATTATCTTATTATTAAATTAAAATCATTTTAAAAGAAATTATATTTTTATTAATAATTTATCTATTTTATTAAGCCATAAAAAATTTGTTTGTTTATTCATTCTAAATTTAAAACTCAAGCCAAATTATTTTAAACATTTAAAAATTTTCTTATCAAATTTAAAATCATATTTTTACTTATTAAATAGTTTTAAAAACTCAATACTAATTTAAATCAAAATTTCCAAATTAAAATGTATATATTAGAATTTTAAAACATGATTCACTTATTAAGTTTAAACCAAGATTTATTTATTTAATAACTTCGAAAATCTAATATTAAATAAAAACAAATTTTCAAATTACTACAAATATTAGAGTTAGAAAAATATGCTTTATTTATTAAAATTAAAACAATACTAATCTATTTAAAATATAAACCATATATTTATATTATAAATAGAAACCAATTTATTATTTTTAAAAGATAAAATAACCAATTAAATAATTATTGAAGAAGATTATTAAATCTATTTGAATTATTATTAACAAAATATCGATATCAATTTAATTTTTAATACAGATTATTAAATTGATATTGTTAAAAATTCCGGGATATTACATGTTTCCTCTTTATTTCTGTGTAATCACTATGTATTTCCTTATTTAATATAATTTGGTAGGGTTCCAGATATCAACTCCGCTTTCCTTTGACAAAAAACCATAAGAAACTTACTACAGCATTTATAAACGATGTTAAAAGTTCTTGTTAAAAACAACATTGAAAAGCACGATCTTTGTAACTATTTTTAACCACCTTAACAAATGATTTAAGACTTGAAATTTTTAAAGTAAGTACTACCATTAGAGTACTTAAATACCATGGAAAGGAAACCTTAATACCTTTTAATTTATTTATAAAAAATTTCGAAAACAAGGGATTCGAAAGTGCACTTATACGAATACTCTAGCCTCAAACACTTTCAAACTTACTTCAATTTAACGCACAAGTTAAATAACTATTTAAACATCAAGTCAAAGCCACGCCATATGTTTAAGAGGGTAGTAGAAGACATGTTATAGAATATAAAGTTGTCATTTTCTTTCAAAATCAATGGGTCCAAAGTTTATAACTTTAATTAGTTAATTGCCACTTTAATTTTATACTTTGCACACATATATACATACACAATATATACTTATAAGGTAGTGAGATAACTCACTTAGATCCATGTTGAACTCAATCATAAAGCCACAAGAACAAAGAACCACCCCCCACCATCACCGAAAGCCTAAAGGTCAACCTTTAGCACTTTCAAACCAAAGCCACACTTCCTTCTCCTCCTATGCTAATGGCCCCCCTTGGATCCCCATCTTTCTCTCATCTTCTCCCACTTTTTACTTGCTAATCATGCTTCCCTTGATTTTTTAGGCCTACAGCCAAAGCTTTGAAGATATTAGAAATTATTTTGGTTAAGACATGAAAATTTTAGAGAATAATTAGTGGATTAGTGCTTAAGAATTTCCACCATTTTTAATTCTCAAATTTCATTTCAAGCTTTGTGAATTAGTGATTGTTTAACAAGGGTTGGCGCTCCTTATATAGGCTTCAAAATGGTGTAGCATAAGGCTGTTCTCACCCCCTTTTGTGTCATGTAAGGATCACCTCCCATCACTTCTCCTTTATCATTTCTTAAGAGTTAAGACTTCCCTTTTAAGCTCAATTCATAAATATCTTCCATTACATCATGTATAATGTCAGCACATTTAGTTAGCCATATACATGAAAATATTTTTAGTTGCTAATTATCTCCATAATGATTAGCTAGACATGCATAAAAAGTTTGAACAACTTTTGTTGATTTTCGATCACATTATCGATATTTTTTCAAAGTATTTATTTTTGTAAACATTTTTCCAAAGCAAGTTTACCATCATTACTTATGATTTAAAAGGAGGTTAAAATATTATTAAATAATTTTAATATCATTTAATCAAAGATTCAAATATTTAAATAATTCAGATATTCAAATCCAAAGTGTCTGAAATCCAAGGTCGTTACATTTAGGAGGAAGAATGTAACACCCCGTAAAATTTACTACAATTGATAAATAATTAACAAGTCTCCAAAAATGGAATTTGAGTAAATGATGGAATTTGACCATGATATTCATGGCTATTTTTAAGCAACTTTCAAATTTAGAGTTTCGCAATCAGAGCTCAAACGAAGAAGTTATTAGCATTTGAATTTTATGGAATGAAAATAATTAAAAAAGCAAAAATAGAAAATAAATTATATTAAATGCAAGACCCCACAGATCAACCCCATTACTAGGGTCGGTCAACCTTTGGCGGCCGTCTACTTATAGGGAGCGGTCGAAGATGGCGGCTAAGGTTATACCTTGGTCGAATGACCCAGATTTACTTGTTTTAATCCAATAGATACGATTGATTCAAGCGCTTACAAAATCCAAGTTATAAGAGAATAACATCCGAATCAGTGTGGTAAACCAGCGTGAGAAACTCAAATTATATGGATCGCTATATCAATAAAACTCTTCAAATGTAAGGGTATCCCGTAAGATAACGTCGCTAATAAACATGGATGGACTTTTACCTTATAATAACTGAACCATTTCTATTATAAGATCCAGTGATAATATAATAATGGCTAAGATGTGAAATATAAATAATTAGAAAATGGCAGAGAAGAAATAGTTCTTGTCTAAGTGTGAAATCTACCTCTTCTCTATGGCGTACTAGTTCTTGTCTAGATGGCATTTTCCCCACATGACCACTTTTCAACCCTGGTGCAACGTTGCAGTCAACCTCTTTCATTCTAGATTCACAATTGTTGCTGCGGCACCTCTGGTTGTTGATGTCACCGTATATGGAGGACCTCAATCTTGTTTTGTATGTGTGTACTTGTGATGTTTGGTTGTATATGCATTTGGGATCTGCTAGTCTATTGATGAGCTAATTTATTTCGATGTTGGTGTTTGATTTTGTGGGTTGTAGAGTTTTGGATCTTAAGGCTAATTAAACACTAGAGGGAGGGGGTAAATAGTGTGTTATAATTTTTTAAATCTTTTTAAAATTCTTTCAAGATTATTGTTAATCGATATAAACTAAACAACCATAGATGCAAACACGGATAAGTATAAATGAGTAAATTAAAAAGTAGAGAATTAGAGAGATCACATTGAGTATTTTTATACTGGTTTGGAGTTACTCTACATCCAGTCTTGTAAAATTGCTTGTACAGATTTCTTTTCAAATACTAATCTTTAACCAAGCAAAAGGCAAACCCAATACATTCTCGATTTCAAGAATATGAGACACACCCTCAAGATTTTTCGAGCTTTGGGTACACTCACTTGATTTGGACAGGACATATGCCCAACAACTTAGATTTTCGGGACACCAGGCACACTTAATTGATTTGAACGGGTTGCAATCACACTCAGGCAAATATAACTAGAATCCGATGGTTTTTCCAAAGATAATTTCTTAACCTTTGGTTACAATTGATCATATACCCTCTTAGACATCACTGTGATCTTTGAATTGAGAGAGAAATGATTTGGAATCAGAGAGTAAATAGTAGAGAATCAATATTCTAGTTTGAATTTGAGAAGATTTGATTATATTTTTCGCTAGAAATTTTTATAGAGTAAGAGGATAGAAGATAATAAGAAAGTAGTTATTTAAAAAAATCGTTTGAATTTCATATATGTAGAAAATAAATGGACATGACCATTCTTGAAAAGTTACGACGAATGGACACTTCATGTAAAAATTTGAATTTTAAATTAGCGGCATGTATGTCAACGTATCATCTTCCTATATGTGGCCAGTGTATTGTGAAAACTTGTTTATTTTAAACTGTTTTGAAATCTTACGCTTTGTAAAATATTTTGATGTTTTGTAAAATAATTTAAACATAGTTTGTAAACATTTCAAACTTTAAAAAACTTTTATAAAATATTTTTAAAAATATATTTTGTTTTAAATATAAAGGATTAGAAAATGAGAAATTAGAGATTGTTACAAGGGACTTTAACAGTATTCTATGACTCTATAAACTTTATTATAGTCTTGAGATCTTCATATCTTAATCCTTATTCTCATATGTCTTCATGTCTATTCCTTAAGTCTATATACTACATAGTCTTGGAATTAATATCTATGCAATATCCATCACTATATACTATATAATTGTGCAAACATTAGTATCCATATTTTATATGAATGCATTATTGTTATTAAGGTTGTTATCATCAAAATCAATAACTAAGATATTAATAATCTCCTCCTTTTTGATGATAACAACCATTAATATCCTATGTATATAAAATATGATATAATCTCTCTGGGTTAGATAAGTCCTAATGAATATGTGTATACGTATATTTTATATTTTTTTCCCCTTTGTCATCGACAAAAATGGGTGAAACCTAAGAAAAACAAGGAAAAAATAAATAAAACTCACCATAACTAAAATATTTGATGATATATGATTCAAAATCAATAGTCCAAGTTAAAAATGATACATGTATATGATGCATATGATGAATATATGATAAATTGTACAATTCTATATTAAAATGATAATATATGATAAGGATAATTTTATTAATGTAATTTTAAACTATACAATTTCAATATTCAATTCAGTCAAACCAAATCATTCATACAAACAATCCAAAACTAATCAAATTCAATCCAAATACACATCTGGTCATTCAAATCAAATCCTAAGAGTATTTGTATATACTTACATATTAAACCAAACCTAATAACCAAAAATTGAAACTTCAACCCAACCATTAGACCAGAAATTGGATCTACTTTGATGGCATCCCAATCTTCATTATCTTTGTTAACAATACACTTTGAGTTATTAGATGGTTTGTCTTTGATTAGAAAAGAAATCATTCATTGAATAGCGTCAAAATGCTTTTCTTGTTCCTTTATCATTTGCATTTAACTCAATTCTAAGTGCCTTTGATTTTGTAGGATAAAGGAGAGAATATCTCTGAAAGATTGAAGAGTTCGTTCAAGATTTTCACATAATTTTTTATGTAGAGAAGACATATTTGTAGAAATATGTGTGAGAATGAAAATAAAATATAGAATAAAACGATGAATGGGTTTCTGGAAGAAATAGGCTTATATAAGAGTAGAAATTTGTATGAAATGAATGGATGGATGGTACTTATTTTGGTTTGAAATTTAAAACTTTTGCTTTCTGGCAATTATATGTCGACATATCACTTGTATGTATCTTGACATACATACCAAAATTTCAAACTTAATGTTATTGTCATAGATTTTTTTTATCTTATACTGTTATATATTTGTAACTTCCAGAGACTAATAAACAATATGGAATAGTAATGTATACTTTTCATTAATTAAACTTGAAGGATACATGGATTTCATTGAAATAAAGGAAAATACATAAGAACAACATGAATTTTATACCAACAACACACGATGCAAATCTAGATAACACAAGTAAACAACTAGATAAATTCAGAAGGATGTAGTTGATGCTGATGAAGAGCCACCAACTTTGGGAACGACCTTTCCATAGTATTTATCCATTTTGTTGGAAAGAGAAGTGAAGCTCTTACCAAATGATCGCTTAAGCTTCTTTTGGTTCTTAAGAAGCTTTTCTTGGTTTTTAATGATCTCTTTGTTGGAGTGAGGGATTGGTTTGTCAAAACCTTCTAAGGAAGTTTCCATTCTTTCTCCTCCTCCTCCTCCTCCTCTTCCACTTCCATTTCATCTCCTTCCCCCATTTCTTGTTGAAACTCTTGTTCTTCTTTCCATGCCAACCTTTGCTTCTTTTCAGGAAGAGTATCATATGGTTCAAAAAAATGGTGGAACGTGCATAAGTGAGACATTTTCTTTGTTGAAAACTTTTCGAAGAATGGATCTTTCTCCTCTTAAATCCAAACTAAAATATAAGAAAATTATAGTAAGATACACACCATGAAGAAGTATGTTCTCATGTCTAGAAATGTTCTTTTGAACAAAGTCATCTAAAATGAGTTGTGCCTTTTATGTTGTAACGATCATATATAGTAAAAAGAACTTTGAAAACCTTTTAAGTAGGGTTATTATTAATACTTTGTTGTAAAATGAGACTCGTATGTCTTAATTATGGACGAAATTTTTTTGTTTAAATTCAACATCATCACCATTTTCAAAAAGATCATGAAAAAAACTTTATGGTTTTGAACATTAATTAGAAAGTGGAGAGGTCAATTCCACTAGACCTATAACCAAGAATATGACCCAAAATTCACAATTTAAATTATTTTGGTGTTATTTACACTACCCCAAACTTGACCTTTTTCCCTTGGTAAAATTTTCCGTTTAAATTGGCATAAAACATATTGACCAAATCGGGGTAACAAACAAAATCATTTTGGGAAGATCCAATCAAACTAAGAATATTGTTTTCAAAATAGAGATGATATAAAATATAAGAATAAAAAACTTCGAATTTAGCAAATTTTCTGGGATAAACTTTTTTTGAAAGTAGTATATTCCATATAGGCTTCAATTGCATCTTTCTTATTGAAGAGAACCCTTTTGTTTACTTAGAGAGCCTAATGGTTTTTGGGTTTTGTAACGATCCGTATTTTTGACAACTAAAAATATTAAATTAAATAAGAATTTAGATTGTCAAAAATTAAAATTTATGATCTATTAATGATATTTTTATTAATTTAATAATATTGTTTGAATGTAATTGATAGTTGTTTTAACGCAATTTCAGTCAATTGTAAGTCTAAAAAGGAATAAAATCAATGATGTATTAAATGGTGAAATCATATGTTATTAATTGGAAATAGTTTTAGCATAGAATAAGAAATCTATTATTTGGTAAGTAAATTTATAACATGTGTTGTAAACAATAAGTTAATAGATTTGAATTACTAAGATGTAACAGTTATTTTATTTTTCATCTCATTATTAAATCAGTTTGAAATTAATTTGGAAATCAATTGGAATTGATGTAATTAAATATTTCAATTAATATGAGCAGAGACGTTAACTGTTGAGCGAAGAGTGCAATAAAATGGAAACATATGTTTAATCAGCACATAAGGTATTTGTTGATTTAATAATAAGATCATGTAAATCAAAATAAAAGAATTTGTTTGAAATTTAAAATATAATGAACGAATTTTATCACTGTTGTAATTAAACGTCGAAATTAATTTAATAATTAAATCTAGGATTTAACAAGAAAATTTTAATTTCAAAAGATTATTAAATTCTGTTTAATCAAGGAGGATGATAGAAACTTTAAATTTAGAATTTAAAAGTGATTAAATCGGTTTAATAATAATACGTTTTAATCAAAGTGTAAAAATAAATATAATTTGATTTTTAAAGCTAACTTCTATATACGATAGAATTAGGGTTTGAAATTAGTTTCATTGAGTTTAAAAAAATTGAAACCCTATATTTCGATATATAGGATGATCTACTTTCGTTTCGGGAACGAAACAGCGAGCCTTTGTTGTCGCTTGGGCCCAATCGATCTGTACCGTCTATTCATGTTTCATCTTTGTCTATATATATGCTGTAATAAAACCCTAGTAGCCTTCTATTCTATTTTCTGTACATATATTTCAGTTCTATTCTGCTCCTTCTCAATAGTCAATATCCCAAAACCCTAATTATTGATTTCAAATCAAATCCAAAATTTCAAACTGCTTAAACTCTATTAAATTATACATCGTCGCAAAGCTCTCAACAAATGGAATCATCGTTTATAACTTGTTTTTTCAATCAAATCTAAGTTTGGCTAGAAGTCAGTGAAACAGTTTCGGTCGTCAATCCTAGGGTTTTAGATTCAACAGTGGATCGTCGACTATACGACGAACGGGGGCTACTGGAGTGTAAAGGGCGATGAGGCGATTGCATCTCTAAGTTTAGATCGTGGTAGAAGTGTCAGAGTTTGCCAAAATTGGCTTGGGAAGGTGGCAGCGGCGGATCTATCCAGGTGACGGTGGAGACTATCGCGTGTGGCCCAGAAGGAGTGGCCAGAGATGGCGAGGCGGATGGTGTGATTTGATCTGGGTTGCGACATTCGAGGCAGCAATGATATTGACTTGAACGTGGTGGTTAAAGCATGAGTTTGGGTTTGATGTTTTGCGTTTGGGTTGGGGAAGGTAATATATTTGACCTTCATTAATTTTATTTAAATTTTATTAAATCTTCTAACTCAAATAACTTTTGCATACGATCTCTGGTTGACGTGCAGTTTCTTTCATTGGACCCATATTGAAATTCTGGACAACATGAAATTAGTTTGGTTAAATTTGGAGACTGTTGTGATTTTGGGCTTTTATTGGACTTTTAATGGGCTTTAAATCAAAGGTGAGTATTTAAACCCACTCACGCAATACTAAATTTTCTGATGTTAGTTAAATTGAAATCATGAAGTGATAAAATCTTATTGATTGATGTTTGGTAGTTTAAATTGACGTTTAAATTTATTTGGATTTTACATTGAATTAAATTGACATTTAAATTAATATTGAAATTTAATTACTAGTTTAACACCGACGATTGACAATTAGTAACTGTTGTAATATGTTGGCTGATTTTGATGTCAATCGTTACTGGATGCCTATTGATTTATGTTGTATGTACGGTTGTTGATTTATTTTGATATATCCCAGTTATTACCCCATTTATTATTTAACATCCTATAAATTTTCACTTGTAATATTGAAAGTAAACTAAGAAATATGCTGAAATGATACTTATGTCATTTAATTATGGATTGAAATTATATATATATATATATATATATATATATATATATATATATATATATATATATATCCATCCATGTAATTAAAATTAAATTAACTGATCACTTGGCCATGGGGTAGAAAATTATATACGAACATTGGATTTGTTTAAATTAATTAGTTTTAATATATTGGAATTGGATTTGTTTAAATGATATTGTTTTAAAGAAAATAAATTTTAATTTACATGAATTAAATTATTTTCTAATTCGAGCTTTGGAAATGTAAATTTTCTGTTTAAATGAAATTGTCGTAGAATTTAATTCTGAATCTTGAAATTGAAATATGATGTAAATTTATGGAATTGAATTACTTTAGAAGGTTGAAAATTTTGAATCTAATTCTGAATTTATTTGAATTAAAATGGTTTAAATTGGTATTTCAAATTTTAGGATGTGAAATGGTTTTGAACTAAATTGGTTAAAATGAGAATTTGAATTGAAACTTTTAGTCATTTCAATAGAACTATTTAAAAATAAATTTGAAGTTTGAAATTAATTTGAATTGAAGCTAATTTAAATTGTAATTTGAATAAGAGGTCGACTTGAAATTGAAAGTCGAAAAATTGAATTCGTTTGATTTGGAATTTGAACCTGAGTTAAAATTGTTGTAGAAGAAGAAATAGTTTAAATATAAATTATTTTGATTATTCTAACTACTTTCAATCTTTAAAACTATTTTAATTATCCAAACTATTTTTCAATATTAAAACTATTTTAATTATCCAAACTATTTTCAATATTCAAACTATTTTTAGTTATCGAAATTATTTTCAATATTCAAAATATTTTTAATTATCAAAATTATTTTCAATATTCAAACTGTTTTAAAAATGGGGATGTTTTAGATTTAAATCATTGATTTCAATACGAATGTTTTGATTTTGAAGTGCAACCTATTTTAAATTTTAAATGATTTTGAATTGAATCTGATATTTTGATATGAAATATGACTTTTTCTTGAGATTTAAAAGAACCAACCGGTGTGAAAAATGACGTTTGGGTGTTAAAGAGACAGAGGTCGAACATTGGCATATTCTCTGTCAATACCAGAACCACTTTAACAACTGCGTACGCAGTGGATGATCTAGAATGAAGTGGTTGGATTGGCAAATGTTTATTGGATTTGAAGAAAGAGAACGATGAGACCTTGACGCTTATGTCAAATGGAAATGACTATAACAGGACGACTTATCCTGACCAATGAGGCTGGCTACCTCTAGCGACATCTGTTCTTCGTATTACAATATTGATTTTGACTCGATTGGTGAACCTTGATTTTATTATGGGATTGATTTTCGCAGTGGGCCGTTAGGGGTTACCACCAGTCGGGCGACTTTAATTGGTAGTATCCTACTTTGGGCATTCCCTCACATACCTTGTCATACTTTTATCCTTATTCGCGACCACTACTATTTCATTTTAGTGTTGTCTTAACAGGCGCCTCCCTGGCTACCGACATTACTAGTGATGCTACTAAGGAAAACTGTAGGACAATGCCTAAATATGTGTTAAGGGGGATCAATATAAAGCCTTAATGCTAATTAGTTACTTTACTTACTGATAGACACTACATATATAGCAATCTTATTACATATAGATAGTTTGATGGATCCTTAGGAGATGGAAAATCTCGTAATATCTCTCAAGTTATTACACTCACGTTGTACACTTGATAGGAGATGGAAAATCCCGTAAACATCTCAAAAGAGATTATGCTCATATTTACTTGTTATTGATTTAGCTTATATTAGAACTTTTAGCTCTGACTCGAGTGTTTTGTCTTTTCGTTACACTCGGGTCAGCCTGATTATTTCAGTGTTGAAGATATTATTCCTTAAAGATGAAGATGGATTTTCCTAGACCATATTTACTCTTATTATTCCGCTACATTATTTGGTAAGTTTGTTGATTGTACTCTGATTATGTTGTAAAAATTGTGTAAATAAATGTATATTGCAAAACAGTTTCATGAACTGTTTATTTGATTATTATATTTTGTCATTCCGCTATGAGATTTTGTGTTTTGTTTTCCTTCTTTTATCTTAACTTCTTATTAAACCCCATTGATAATCTACCCTTTAGAATGGTTTTGGTTAGACACGTATGATTATTGTCGACTTAAATTGTTCCAAAATTTGGGTCGTCACAGGTTTTGACTGCTGGAAGCCATTTTTTAGTTTTTGAAGACATACGAGAGCGAAATGGTATTTGAATTTTGAAATAAAGAGAATGAAATGATAGGACAGAGATGGAGTGAATAGGAAAAGAATCAAAGGGTTATTCTCCGATCAAAAAGGCTTCTTTTCAGGACATAGGATTTAGTGTAGAAAGAGAGGGAAGTCTGAAATTTGAGTACCTCGAATTCCAACTTTCAGTTTTCTGGCATGTATGTCGACATATGACATGAGGGTATGTTGACATATGGCCCAAAATTTACAAAATAAAACAATGCTTATATATTCCTATATATACACTTATATTCATATTATATTGTTATTAATCTATATGCTATTCTTAAGAACCAAAATATAAAAAAATATTAAATAAAAGGTACCGTTTTTGCTGCTTTTTGTTGATTAGTTCTGACTAGTCTAATTTTGCCTTGAAACACATATTCCCATCCTCGGTATCTGGTTTATTATCGTTACAGTAAGTGTCAAGTCATCCAAAGTTGATTTATAAGCCCTTTTTCTTTTTCTGGATGAATCATTTGCTGGTGTGATCTTTGATTTATTCGGATGCAGATAGTCTCTTTGAAAATAAATGGATTCACCACGGTTGAAGCGTCTAGTCGCAGTTCTAGTTTCATTGGTCTTGTTTTTAGGTTTTCGAAAGTTGTTAATTTTTCTATACTTTAGAAATTTTCTGAAATTTCTAGTCATGAAAGCAATTTGTTTGTCATTGTCATCATCAGAATACTGATCGTCGTTTATTGCATTTAAAGTGATAAATTTCTTTTATGTTGCCTTGCTTTCCCTTCTACCCTGCATTTGTGCTTCATAGGATATTAAATTGCCTATTAACTCTTTAATTTTTAGAGTACTAATATCATTAGCCTATTCAGTTGCAACTGTCTTTTGATCACATTCTGAAGAGAGTGAATTAGGGATTTTTCTAACCTGATCATCTTAATAAAAGTTTTTCCCTTATGCAGCTAATGAATGCTTTACATATTGAAACTGCAATATATGTCAGAAACGGACCCATTAGGGTTCATTTTTAATAATTGAAACTGTTTATTTAAAATGGAAATTTTAGTCCGCTTAACTTTACTAATGCCCTCATGTGTAACTTGTTGTGTTCTCCAAATTTCATAGGTAAACTTACAAATAGACACACTGTTAAATTCATTTTTATCTAGTGACAAAACAGAATATTCATGGCTTTAGAATCTGTGCAAGTGCCCTTTGATCAGCATTCCATTTGCAAAAAAAAATTGTGGTTCAGTATACTCATTTTCTGCAACATTTCAAATATTTAAACCATTAGATTATAAATAAATCTTCATCCTACATGACAAATAAGTGTAACTACTGCTATTAAAAATTAGAGTCTAATAGTAGAAAGTCCTTCTATAAAAGTGTTAGCAAATGTACTAACAGTGTTGTTAGCCATTAAATCTTTTCAAAAATCAAATTATGAATTTTTGACAATTTAGTACTTCGGTAACAAGTGTGGCTTGTGGAATTATGGATCTTAAGACTAATTAAACACTAAAGGGGAATGAATAGTGTTTTATAATTTTTATGATCTTTTAAAATTCTTTCGAGATTATTATTAATCAACACAGAATGAACAATCAAAGATTCAAATACAGATAATATAATGTTGTAAAGTAAAAGGTAGAGAATTAGATAGATCACACCAGATATTTTTATATTGGTTCGAAGTTACCCTACATCCAGATCCGTACAATTGCTTGTGCAGATTTCTTTTAAAATGCCAATCTTTAAATGGACAGAAGGCAAATCCAGTACAATCTTGATTTTAAGGCTACGAGACACACCCTCCAGATTTTCCAAACTCTTGGTTCACTCACTTGATTTGAAAGGGACACAAGCAAATCCACTTGGATTTTCAAGACACCAAACACATGCAATTAATTTGAATGGGCAACAATCACACTCATGCTAATACAACTAGAGTTTGACGGTTTTTCCAAAGACAATTTATTAATCTTTGATTACAGTTGATCCTATAGCGCCTTGGACAACATTTTAATCTTTGATTAAAAGAGAGTGATGATTAACATCAAACAGTAAGTTGTAGAGAATCAATGCAATGAAGATTGAATTGATTCTGGTTTTAATTTGAGAAGATCTAAATATATTTTTCATCGAAAATTTTGGTAGAGTAAGAGGAGAGAAGATAATAAAAAAAGTAGTATATGCAATTGAGCCGAGTGATGTAGCTTTTGAGACAACTAATTCCCACATCTGTTTTGAATATTTAATGAAAGTGGACGATATACTACAAAAAATATATTGCTTTGCAAAATACAAGTGCATAATGAATTAAAAGGATATTTTTGTCATTTAACAATTTTCTCCACTATATAATGCACCTGATCCAACAAAACACAAAAAATCCAACTGTCAAAATGGATATATTGTTTATCCCACGTCAATGGTGTAAGAAATAGTAATATCTTTTATTCTTGCATAACTAAAGCCCAGAATTCTTTTATCCAGACCAAAAATAGTACTTTAACTTATATTAGGCACTTAGCACTTTAATTTGGGTCTATATCTTCGCTTAGTTAACCAGGCACAAAAGATAACTGATCAAATTATCATTGTTTATATTGGAATGCTAAAGTGATGTTAAACACATCGAATTTAGGTGCTTACACGTTAATTTAGTTTTTTTGGTGGCTACTATGCGCTTTAACGGTGATTCAACAGTGGTTTAGTGGGACTTTAAGTATGTAGGTTGTATGTCATATACTTATATATGCTCGCTCGCGGTTACAGCATTACAATTTTTTATTCTTTCATTGTAAAATAGTATTTTTTAATAAATAAAGTGGCGTTTTCGTTAAAAATATAGATGAAAAGAATGAAGACGGTATACATTCAAGATTATCTTGCATTATCATTCTTAGTATGGAAAAATAAACATCAGAAAATGTATTGAGTATGAGTTCATGTAAGGTTTATTCATCATTCATCTACTCTCATGCCATCAAATTCCCATGTCCATATATTTACGGGGTGTCATTTGTTTAAAGAAAAATTTTCACATGCATCTTTAGTCTTTAGTCCACCAACTTTAAATTTTAACCATGAAGACATAGACTGCTCATTTTGTATTCTCTCCCATCTCTCAATTTTCACGTCGGCTTCATCAATACCGAATCACACTACTTCCCTCCATCTCTAAATCTTAAAGCATCCATCAACTTCAAAGCGCCTCCTTGCTGTTGTGCATTGTCATCATACATCTTCGCTGCCCATAACCATCCCCCGTGTCATTGTCCACATCATTACCACCCATCTCAAAACCTAGTTGCACTAATCCTCCTTAACCACTAACCCTAATCGCCTCATCATCTTAACACATCGCCGCACCATCTCACAACTGCTACACTAGCCGAGTTTTTTCCCAATTATCGCCACCTCGTAGCTATTTTTTTATTTCAACAAATTTAAAATGATGTTATGCAATAATGTTAACAATATGAAAAATAGAAATATATATTTTAAAAAAATAAAATGATATGAAATGTGAAATACATAAAATGAAATGCGGTTAACAACAATATGATGATTTTAGCTCAAGATTGTTATATAAAAACTTCATTAACATGGCTATGTTATGTTATCAATAGCATATGCTGTATTTATTTTTGTAACGACCCGTAATTTTCGTTAATTAAATTTGTCATTTTAATAAGATTTACGTAAATTTAATTTAAAAGAAATAAAGATTTTATAATTAATAATGAAGCAAATGCTAAGAATGAAATGAAACCATGGAAATATAACGCTAACTATTTACAGTTGAAACAAAATGACGAATAAACTGAAGTGATGTAAATTGTTATACTAGGCTAAGAGTTGCATATAAGAGAACAAAGGTAAGTAGTGAATTTAGTTAATGAATTAATAATATTAAATAGTAAATTGAATTAAATCAATGTCCGGTAGAAATTGAAATATTGTTTGGAATGAAAGCTTATAAAATGTAAGCATTTAATTTACAAATGAAATCAGTGTATTAATTTAGTTGTAACTGAATGTAAATTTATGAAATTATGTAATAATTGATAAATGATGGCATTCATGAATGAAATAAGACTTGTAAGTAATAAAGGAATAATTGAAATAAACATTTACCAATGAAATAGGATATTGATTTATATAGACTTAATAAAAGAGTTGAATTGAATCAATCTATTTAGTTGAAACTAATTAATTGGTATGCAAATTATAAATGGGTTTTTAGTAAGAAATTATACTACCGTGAATTGGAATTAAGATGAAATTGAAAAATTCAAGTATGTGATGCAAATATATCATATATAGCAGTGGAATAAAAAAATTAGTGTTATTATAACCTAGTTGGTAAGTAACAAACTTATAACTGAATTTAAAAGAAAATAGGTAACAATGAATATAGATTGTTCATTTATTTTGTGTGTTAAATAAATTTTTGTATTCGATCGCAATAAATAAAAATAATTTATTGAAACTGTTGTAAAGTCAAAATTTATTGCATATAATAAATTGGGTGATAGATTTCATTAAAGGTAATTTATTTATTATGTTAATGTAAATTAAAATAATTAGAGGTATGTAAATGATGATTAATATCATGTTTGGAAGTTGTAATTTAGAGGATATTAAGAATTAGGAATTGAATTTTGAATTATTTGCAATACAGATAAAGAAAATGTTACGTTATTGCTAACTGAGGGAATCATTAATTAATTGAATAAAAGTTAAATCAGTGGAATCAATGGAGATTAATTTACGTTAGTTATTTAGGGTAGTGACTAAATTTGGTAATCCATTTGCAATTAATGACAATAGTGTTGATATAAGCTAATAAGTTAAATGTCAATGCAATACCAGTTAATGGATTGAATGTGGTTACGAAATTGGAATTAGATAAATGCAGTAACTAATTCAGGGCAAATAAAATTTATGGAACAAATGTTAAGATCTAAACTGATAATAATTAATAATTGAAGGTAATGTAAATTCCATTTATAATATGACTATTGGTAAATGAAAAGATGGTAAATCAAGATTTGTTTATTTATTTGAACTTTATGAAATTGAAGATTTATATTGATTAATCTTTAATAAATTTACATTTAAAAACTGTTAAATCATTGTAAATGTTTGAGAATTATAAAGTGATAAATATTTCAAATTTCAGAATTTTAACGCGAAATTTGATTTAATCAATTTATTTTAAATTTATTTAATTAATGGAAAAATAGTCATTTTGGCCACTGACTCAGATTTCGACGAAACAAGTTTCATCGGATCCGTAACGGTGAATTATAATAGTGTTTCAAGTTTCGTAGCGATCGGACTTGTCATTCGATCGTACGGACTCGAAACGCCTTGAAATTTATGCAATTGAAATCGATTTGAAAATATTGATTTTAGCATAACTTCTTCATACGACATAATTTGAATCTGAAACCTTTTCCATTGCGTTTAAAATATTTTTAAACGTATATTTTGATATATACGTTGATCCAATTTCGTTCCGGAGTAGAAACGGACTTTTCGGGCCATTTAGCGTTCAGCGCGTATACCAATCTGATCCATCTATTATTTTTCAGCCTTGTCTATATATAACCCATTATAAACCCTAGCCACCCCTTATTTTCATTTGTCTATACGTACATCTCCTTCTCAATTCCTCATTCCAATGGCAGAAAAAAAAACCTAATTCCCAAATTTCAAAAATTAATTTCAATTTCAAAAAAAAAATCAGATCTACAGCCACTTCGAGTCACGCTTCGAGTTTCAGAGGCAAAAATGCCGTATCTACTTCGGGTCAGGAAGAAAATGACTCGGGTCGCTACGGGTCATTTTGGCAAAAACTCCAAGCAAGCACCGGGGATTTGAGGCGGCGCACCGAAGTCGAACCCGAAGTCGACACAGGACCAGAATTTTCCAATTTTCAAATTTACATAAGTTTTGCGTACGAGCTCGGATTCACGCGCGGTTTTTTTTGCTGGGATTGTATTGGAATTCCAGACATTTTGGCGTTGGTTTGGACGGATTTGGAGACTATCAAATTTTTGGGTTTAAATTGAATATAGATTAAATTTAAATTCATAAGGTGAGTGTTTTAACCCACTCACAACTCTAAGTTTTCTTGTGTTTGTTAAATTGATTTAAGATATGAGTAGAAATTTATTTATGACTGTTTTGCATATTTTTTTCAACATCTTAGTTAAATCGCATTTATTTAATTCAACTGTTAATTAATTTTATTATTGCATATAAATTGACAGTTAAAATTTATTTATTTTGCATATAAACTGCTAGTTAAACAGTTATTTATTTATTTATTTATTTTGAATATAAACTGTTTGTTGGTACCTGTTATATTTTATATGCTCTATTGATGTTTGTTTAAATTAATGGTGATTGAAATAAAATTGGTTGATGATTGATATTGGGTGAATGGATGGTGTGTTCTATATTATATAAACTGCAAGATATTATGCATTCTCATTTCATTCGGGATTGCGGTTTGAAATGATATACATCTGCATTTTTTTTATTTTTAAATTTGCGGATTGAAATGATAAATATCCGTATCACTTGAACATAGGATAGAAAATTATATAGAGGCACCGCGGTATATATATAAAATTATTTTTGAATTGATTTCTATGGTTTGGATAGGATGCGGTTTAATAAATATTAAGTTTGATCTTATATAAAATCTTATTTTATATATACATATATAGTTAAATTATTGAATTTAAGCTATGTATGAATTTATTAAATGGAAATAAATAAGTTGAAAAATGGAGTTTGATAATTTATATTTATGATTAAGTACAGGTTTAAGATATTGGACATATATATATATAAAGAGTTTTAAATAGTTCAAATCAATTAAGATTGGAAATTAAATTGGAAATTTATTTGGAACTAGGCTTATTTAAAAATTAAACTCCACAAGTTGGTGTAAACTTATTAATCTTGGAAATTTTAAAGGTATGATATTTATAACTGGATTTTTATTCAAGATAAATTAAATGGATAATTCTAGTATAAATAAATGGAAGGAAATATTTAGTGTTAATAAATTGGGTTTTATTTTAAATGGTTATGGATCTATTATGCAAATGTTTCAAAACTAAATAATAGGACAATGAATTATCCCAACCTTATTTTTGAAATTTATTAAATACTCAAAGTTTGAAAATATTGAAATCGAAGTGTTTTTATTCAAACTGAAAGTGAATCTAAAGGTTATGGGTTTAGACTGAATTTAAAGTAAATAAAATTGTAAAGGCGTGGAAATTATTTACTTTATAAAGAAATTTTAAATTCAACTGTTTTATTTTATATACTGTTGAATATCCAAACCATTTAAGTTTTGAAAGTTATGGTTTTAAAGCTATGAATTTCGAAGTATTATGTTTTGAAAGTTATAATTCAAATGTTTGGGTTTCAGATATTATAAATTTTAAAGCAGTATGATTTTGGAAAAGATATATGTGAAATAAAGATGATATTATACTGATTTGGGTTTATAAATGATATCAAATTTATTTGGTTTTTAAAACGAAAAATGGTACCGTATTATATGGTTTTGAAATGGGTATATATTTTGGTTTTGAAAGTAAAACTATTTTGATAAGACCGCGGTGTTATAATAACGTTTGGTTGTTGAAGAGACCGGGATCGGAAGTTGTCATACTCTCTGCCAACTCCGAAAACCACTTTAACAACCGTGTACGAGGTGGATATTCCAGAATGAAGTAGGATGGTGGCGGCGTTTCCTTTAAGGTAAATACGTGGACCCGACTCCCGTGAGTTGGCATAAGGTGGCTAAAACAGGAGCGATTCTAGGGCCAAGGGGGTTAGCGCCCTTTATCGGACACTTCTCTTCGATACTATACTCTAACTGTGGATTGATTCGATGGCCATCCTTATTTTTCTTGATTTTGGGGGAGTTTGTTCGAGGTGGGCGGTAGCTGCGCTATGCGTTACCACCAGCCCGGATAGCAATTGGTATATCTACCTGGCATTGCCTAGTTGTGCCGTGTCACCTACCCTAGCGCGCCTTATACAATTTTGTTTTGTACCATACCTATGGAGTGCCCTCTAACGACGCCCAGTATGGGGGAGATTACGGTACTGTATAGACTATGGGAATATATTTTGTGTTAAGGGCTATATGGGTAACCCCTTAATGCTATTTAAAAGTAAGTTTATTTTACAATTAGACACTATTATAATAGCGCAATATACTACATAGTAAATAGTTTAACGGATCCTTAGGAGATGTAAATCCCGAGCATCTCTTGAATTACTGCTGTTAACGTAAAAATCAGACGCTAACACCCCGGTGTAAATTGAATCTGAGCGAAAGCACCACCCGTGAACACGGGAACTAAAACAAGTATAAAAATCACAGAGAAAGTAGAAAAGACAACAGCTTTTATAGTGGTTCGGCTTAGGGTAAGCCTACGTCCACTTTAATTCTCTTTATTGCTAAATCAATTACAACTTTACAACAATCTTCAATTACAATTCCGACGAGACAAACAACTAGAACTTTGATGGAGAAGAATTCTTCAAATCCATGTAGATTGCGTTAGATTTTCCCTCGAAGTTAGTTGAGATGTCTTTTGAACTTGAAGTGTCGAGTGAGTCAAGAATTCAACAGAGTATTGGCACTTGAAGAGATTGGCCAAAAGTCCTTTTCATGCTTGAGGTAGGTTGGTATTTATAGGGAAAATCCCACCCCTTAGGTCGTAAGCCGTGACCGGTCTAAGGTAAGTTGTGGCCGGTCTAAGGCAAGTCGCGGCCGACTCATCTGGCCCCTCCATGGTTTCACCTAGGCTCATTTGTACAAGTCTTAGGTCGCCCCCGAGTCAACACAGCCTTATCTCAGTAACACGACATCGGGCTTGCATTTAGTAGCTTTAGGTCGTCGACGACTCAAATTAGGTCGTGAGTCGTGAACGAGTTAACTGGCAACTGGATCGTGTACGAGTTAAGAGGCTGCTGTGTCGAGTAGCTGCATTGAACTTGTCTTCCTTTACTTGAGTCGTGAACGAGTTAACATTGGTCCAAGGTCGGCTGTGACTTAGGTCGGCAACTATTTTAGGTCGGCGGCTTGGTAAAGCATTAGATCGGTAACTTGGTCAAGTCATTGAGTCGGCATCTCTTTTAGGCCTTAGGTCGGCCTTTCTATTAAGTCGGCATCCTCTGAGTCTTAGGCCAGTACCCATGTTAGGTCGGTAGCTACCTTATTTTAGACAGTTGGGTCGGCAACCTTGTTAAAGCGTTAGGTCGGCAGCTGTTTAGCCTTAAGTCAGTATCCCTCTTAGGCCTTAGGTCGGCTTCCATATTAGATCGGTAACCCACCTTAGCCTTAAGTCGGTACCCCCTCAAATCTTAGGTCGGCATTCCTCTTAAGGCGGTTAGGTCGGTATGCCTCTCAAGGCGGTTAGGTCGATATGCCTCTCAAACCTGTTAGGTCGGTAACCCTTTTAAGCCGTAGGTCGGCATCCCTTTGAGTTGCTAAGTCGAAACCGGGCAGAGTTAACAATTGCCCCTCGAAGTATACACCTACTGGTTAGGTCGTGTGCTTCGATATCCTCTAACTCGTCCACTCTTTAAGTCGGTAGGTCGTACGCGATATAACAGCTGAGTCGTAACATACCGCTTCATATCCCTCCACTGCAAGGTATAAGTCACATCTCCTTCTTCCTTCTCATTACCTACTCCTTTGATTCTGCCATTAAAAAAATTCCTGAGCTCCAAAAGGCGATTTAACTCCAATCAACTACTGACAACCTCTGCTATTCATTGCGTAAGTAAACCCCCTTCTTCAATCACTGTTGGCTCATGAATTCCGTCACTTAAACCGCTTCCTTGCATGATCCTCCATCACGAACCCTATTACACTCATAGCTGATGGAGCTTAGATTGCTCGGTTTGGCTTTAACTGACCGATGAGACAATGAAGATGGTTTACTGATTCAGGCTAGTTGATTTTGATTCGCGCTAGGATTGCAAGGTGTTGAATTTGCATTGTTTTCGAATTGGTGTATTAGATGATCCGATAGCATGAAGTAGCATAAATGAAATGAGGGTTTTTTGGTTGAGGGAATGGCTAACGGGTTAACGGGTTGAGTGGAGCGAGGTATTGATTTAGATGCGACCCGGTGATTTTAGGTGACTTAGCTTTTGGCCGACCCAATCCTTAAATCGTGGCCATGTTAGCACTTGAGGGAAATCTGCCAACCTATTCCTCTGCCAATCTAAGCCTTAAACCGTGGCCGAGTTAATCCCTAAGCCGTGGTCGAGTTATCCCTTCAACCGTGGCCGAGTTAACTCTTAGGGAATTTCACACTACTTTTTGAACCAGAGCTTTCCTTCTTACTACTTTTCATGACCTAAAGAACTGCCAATTTAAGGAACCAGGAACATAATCTTAACTCGCGAGAGATTCCTTGGGCCACAACCGAGTTAACACTTGGATGCCCAACTCGAATCCTCACTTAAAAGCATAACTTCAATTTGAATTCTTAACTCGATTTACTAGACTGAACTGCTTGAATCCTGGATTGTTTCAACTTTGCTGTCTTATTTTGCAGACCACGTTAACTCATAGGCTAACAACCTGCTGAAAAAAACATTCACAAAAAACCAAGGAGAATATACTGCCATTGACTGCCCACATCAAATGACAGATTAGTCGACATAAAGTAATCAACTTAAACACATTATATGAAATGTTGTGAACCAATCAACTAAAGTGAAGCATTAATGCAAAGCATCGTTAACTTGAACTGATTTATTTGCATTAACATTACACTTGCATATTAAAACAACGTACCTTGGACTTTACAACTGATAAATATTTGCTATTTATTATTTTTTATTCCAGTTACATTTGCTTGTTGCTTGATTGATTTTACACAACACTTCACACACTTTAGGAAACGTGCACCTTCATGTTTGAATATCCAGTTGTTTTTGTAGAATGACTTCCCATCAAGAAGAAGAAGGGGTAGCTCAAGCTGAAGAGAATTTTCCGATAGCTATTCCCGTAGAGAATCCTCCAGAGAGAACTTCGACTATCCTAACTCCGAGAGCATTTATTCAGCTACGTACTCAATTTGGTTTTGCTGAAAATGATGCTCTACTTCCCGGACCAGATGATACTGCCGACAATCCTCCCCACGGTTTTGTTGCAGTCAATCGTCAAATGTGCTTAAGCGGGGCGATCCTTCCCTTTAACGACTTCCTTCGGACCCTTCTCCTCCAGTTGACAATCTCTCCGTTCCAACTTCATCCTAACAGCTATGCCATCTTGATGGGGTTGTGTGTTTTGTTTAGAAGAACTCTTGATCACTTGCCGAGTTTTGAAGAAATTCGCTACCTATGCTCGTTTGCAAAGAGTAAAGACCATCCTTCCCTTATTATTGTGAGAAGTGCTAGAAGCCGCAAGCTTATTTCTGATCTTACTGAAAGTGTTCATGGATTTTTGAACCAGTTTTTCTTTGCTCGCTGCCCTCCAGGATTTTATGCCATCTGGAGAGTAGGAAGTAAGATTACCTGTTTCTATTTTATCCATTTCCAAACTTTTCCGAGATTCAAATTATCAATTGCTAATCTCATTCTTTGCTCCTTTCAGCACTTCCTCTCCCTTCTAGAGATCCAATCCATAAGCAGGTTTTTGAAAGACTGAGTGTCGTGGCCGCAGAAGAGAGAAGTGCAAAGTTTTTGTTGAGGGATGAATTTTTGCATCAGTACGGGCTTTTACACATCTCTCGTTCTACACATTCTCATGAGATCTCAGACTCCCCGGCTAGAGCATCAGATGCCCCGGTTTCTTCTGACGCACCTGTACCAAAATATCCTGCTTTCGAAGCTTCTCTGGTGAAGTGCTCTACTACTGTCGATGTTGCGGGGTCATCTGGCAAACCCGCACTTGCCCCAGTCATTGAGGAAGAAGAGCCTCATGGATCTCCCCAACGTTCACAGAAGTCTGGCGAAGAAGGCGGGAAAACAAGCCCTGTCAGGCAGAGCAGGGACGACACTTTCGAAGGGTTGAGCGACCTCTTTGCCACCTCACAAGAGATCTTTAAAGATGATCCTGTCACTACCAGGGTTTCTTCTTCAGTAGTAGAAGCGACTTCTTCTTTGCAACAAGCTCCGTTGACCCAAGAGCTGACGTTAACTACTACCCCCACAATTACTTCGCAATCAAAGAGTGGTTTGTAGTTTGATGCGCGTAGCTTGCACATCACACACACTTAGAATCTTTCGCCACTTTTATACTCCTAACTCTTTGTACTTTGAAGATTCTACAGTTACACTTCTTTTCTCTGAAAACTTTTAAGACTTGTCTCTTCTTTTTTATTTCAGATTCTCCGATGGGACGCAGCAGCTCCTACTATGATGACTTTCAGCGCTACGGGAGGCGTAGTCAATATGATTATAGGCGCTACCTTCCCGCTCACAGAGAAACTGATGAAGAGAGAGCCGCTCAAAAGGCTCAGGAGAGAAGGGCTCAAGAAGAGCGTTATGAGAGAAAAGAAAGGGAGGAGCACCATGATTCTTTCCATAAAGGTGACGATTCCCACAAGAGAAAATCCCATCATGACCGGGGAAAAAGCCATATGGTTGAGGACCCAAGCAAGCATGCTCGACACGGTGAGAAGCATACTTCTACAACTCCTGAAAAGGTCACTACCCCCGTCCCACTTGAAATTCCTTCTGGCTCTCCCGCTCTCGGGAAGACAGACATTCAAACAATAATCAGCAGGCCTAAATTCCAAGTTGGATCAGGCCCGGCTACTCTGCAAAGTCAGTTCCCGCACTGGTGCTTGAAGGGAGTGCGGTTCGATCTTGACTTGGTCCCTATCGACAAGCCTTCCATGCTGCGAAATCTCGATGCCGTCAAGCTTGATATTGAAAGGATGTCGAACTGGCAAAAGCTTGTTGACGAGCTTCAGAGGGTCAACCGTGCGAATATAGAGGCCATGCTTACTATGGAGAATGATAAGGCCGAATGGTAGAAGGTTCTTGAGCAGCATGATACCGAAATTAGGAGCATCGCTACTCACAATGAAGAGCTTGAAGTTGCTACTTCTTCTACCACATATACTCAAAAAGAAGAAGTATTTCAGAAGCAAGTTCGCGATGCTCACGCAGCTCAGCGACATGCCGAGGCACAACTTGATGCTGAGCAGAAAATAGCAGGAAGGTATCGTGCTGAGGTTACAGAGTTACGGGAGAAAGTCAACTCTCAGGAGGCGGAAATTCAAATGCTAAAGCTTCAACTTTCCAAGACTGAAAGAGAACGAGATGAGGTCGTTGCCGGTAAAATTGCAGCTGAAGAATCTCATGAGGTAACGAAGACCAACATCAGCTCGACACTGTTTGACTTTTACCTGCATAGCATCTTGGGGCACGGTAGTCTCGCCTTTCTAGGCCCGAAATATGAAGTTACACTGGCTGAAGTGTAGGAGACTGCACTTGACATGCTTGGCGGTAAAGGTGCTGGCTATGCCGAATCAGCTCTTGAGGAGCATTACTTGGATGATGATGCTCGCGCTGCTCTCGCCAAGGGATAGGAACAACTTGCAAAATTAAGAGCTGAAATGGCAGAAGGGGAACGGTTAGGAAAAACTACCTCAACTATTCCAGTCCAGCCTTCACCTTCGGCCGAAATCGACATTATCGGCTCCAGTTCTCATTCTCCACCCCCTACTAAAGTTACCACTGAGATCACAAGCATACAGGGTGGAGATGAAGGCGACGAGAGTGCTGAAGCACAGGCTTACGAGGTTGATATCAGGAAGCCGACTTCTCCAGGTAACTCTACTGTCAATCTTGCTCAAGTAGACTACTCATTTGCTTCTTTAGGGTTTCGATGTGCTTCTTGACTATTTCCTGAATCTCAACGAGCCTTTATCTCCTCTTTTTACTGACTTTAACCTCTTTTCTTCTGAAGAGAAAGTGTCGAGCATCGTCCAGACTTCCCCTCCTCCAATTATTCCTCCTTCGATTCTTCAGGTCACTCCTCCGTCCGCCTCTCAACCCGGGTCGCAAGAGGAGCAAATAGAAGCTCTTCATAGCTTAGATGATCCTATTGCTTCTCAAGAACATGGGGGAGAAGGGCTTGGAGAAGGCGATGAGTCTTCGGAGTGAACCACTTCTGATAACATAAAATTATCTGCTCTTGTTACCCCGGGAAGTGAGTCTTCTTCAAGGAGGAGGAGGAAGCGTGTCACTTCCAGGAGGAGAAGGAAAGACATTCTTGTTTCTGAGGAGGAATCGAAAGTTGATCCGGCAGTAACCCTTTCTCCTTCATCCCCGACTCTCTCAAGCCGTCCTGAAAAGCTGCCTATTAGGTCAGTTGAAGGCTCTAAGGGTGGTGGCAAGAAGAAGTAAGGGGTCCTTCTTCGATTTATTTTTAGTTTTTTCTTTTTGCATGTACTGGCCGGAGATTGTGCGGATACCGGCCTCCGCTTTTCTTTTTCTTTTCATACCTATACCTGTACAGAATTTTGACAGTGTTAAATAAAATGATTCTTTTTGTTTGTACAAACTTATGTCTGTATTTGAGAATGCATTTACTATCCTTTTTTGTACAAGTTTCTTTATATGATATTGCAGTGAGCTTGTGGTATGTTGTTCGAGCGTAATTTTACCAATGTAGTTATACCATGTTGTATGTGGCTATACCATGTTGCCCCTATACCATAAGCTCGTTGCAATATTTTATACTTTGAGGGGACTTGTACTCTTATTTTCTGGAGAATAATTATTCCATACTTGGAGGAATATTATCTTGTCAAAAATAGAGTACAGCTTCTTCCATATGAGTTTTTTACGCTTTATCCTTCGAAGATATCACTTTTCCTTTTATGCATACACACATTTTACCAAGTGAATTCTTCTATGTAGTAAAGCGGGCCTCTGAAGGGCACTTAAATTCTTTTTGAGGAAGAGTATTTTCCAGAATAGGTGAATCATTCTTCCTTTGAAAGTTAAAGTGTGCCTTCAAAGAGGGCTTCTCTTTCTTTCTTTTTTATTACGCCTCAGTAAAGGGCTTTCTGATCTTTGCTTTGCGTTTCTGACGAAATGCTTCTTTGAAAAGTTGTACCTCTGAGGAGGGCTTTTTCACGTTTCAACACTTGGAAGTTTTATTTCAATCTCGATGAAACGTGTGCCTCCGAAGATTTGTGCCTCCGAGGAGGGCTTTCCACCATTCAACACCTGGAAGTTTTATTTCCATCTCGGTGAAACGTGTGCCTCCGAAGAGGTCTTCCTGTTCGATTGTGCCTCTGGGAGGAGGTCTTTTTGTTTCTGCCTCTGGGAAGAGGTCTTTTTTGTTTGATTGTGCCTCTGGGAAGAGGTCTTTTTGTTTCTGCCCCTTGGGAGAGGCTTTTATTTTTCCCTGTTCGCTGGGAAGCGGGCCTCCAAAGAGGGCTTTTCACATTTCGTCTCACGGGAGTGTATCACCGATCATGGTGAAATGTGTGCCTCTGAGTAGGGTTACTGCCTGGAAGTTTGGAGTTTCTTTCTCTCGGTTGGACGGATTCACGGGAGTGTATCGACCGATCAGTCCGCAACCTTGTATCGAGAAAGATCTCTCTTTTTCTGGTTTGGCCCGCTCGAGGTCTTTTAGCATTTCAACTGTGGTGAAATGGGCTTCCGAAGAGGGCTTTTCACGTTTCAACACTTGAAAGTTTTATTTCAATCTCGGTGAAACGTGTGCCTCTGAGTAGGGCTTTTGCCTGGAAGTTTGGAGTTTCTTTCTCTCGGTTGGACGGATTCACGGGAGTGTATCGACCGATCATTCCGCAACTTTGTATCGAGAAAGATCTCTCTTTTTCTGGCTAGGCCCGCTCGAGGTCTTTATCCTCCGAAGAGTTGTGCCTCTGAAGAGGGCTTGTGCCTCCAAAGAGGTCTTTTGCTGCTTGATGCTTGCTCGCCCATGTTTCTTTGCCATCGATTCATGTTGGCGATCCCCGTTGTCTTTTTCAAGTGTTATCACTTTTTAGCTGCCAATAATTTCCCTTATCCAAAGAAATATTCTTCATAGTTAAGCGAGTTGGTGGTGGTAGACTCAGGCTATTTAACTGGTTGTTTGTTTGTTCAAACATTTGTAGTTAGTTAGATATGGTCCGCTTCCATCCACATTGCTAACTTTTGTTTGAAGCATTTTTTTTGTGGGATTTGAGTATGGAAATTTTTGAATGGTTTAGCGTTTGCTTGCAAGGTGATGTCGGAGATTGCTTGGTCTTGCGATGGGTAAGCTTTATTTTTATGGCCTGCATTATTAAATCGACATTTTAGTAACACAATTAACGTATTTTATATGTCGAAATAAAACAAAGCAGTTTATAATAGTAGAGAACACAAGATTTATAGTGGTTCGGCCAAAAACTGGGCCTACATCCACTTTATAGCTTTTCATTATTCACTTGCTTTACAATTGCTTTCAATACAAGAATCATATATTTGCAATTCTTTTACAACATTTCAGCAAAGCTTTCAAGTAAAATAAGGACGCAAATGATTGCTGTTCCAAGCTCTTGGGATTGGTTCTCCTTCGACAGTTGTAAGTTTGAATGTGCCGTCAAGAAGCTTCGTGCCTATAACATATGGCCCTTCCCAGTTTGGCCCAAACACACCTGTAGCTGTCATGATTCTCTTTAGAACTAGGTCCCCAACTTCAAAGCTACGCTGACGAACTTTGGAATTGAAGTGTCTGGCTATCCTTTGTCGATGAGCTGCAATTCTAAGCCTAGCCTCTTCTCTTTTTTCATCAAGGAGGTCAAGTGCTTCTAGTTGCAGTTTTTCATTCTCATCTTGATCAAAATGGATCCTTCTGTGTGAAGGGACTTCAGTTTCCACTGGAATCATCGCTTCTGATCCGTATGCCAATGAAAATGGAGTATGCCCAGTCGCAGTTTTGTGGGTGGTTCTGTATGCCCATAGTGCAAGCGGTAATTTGTCGACCCAACCACCTTTTGCTTTTTCCAGCTGCTTTTTGATGGCTGATTTGATGATTTTGTTTACTGCTTCCACTTGCCCGTTTGTCTGCGGATGAGCCACTGCTGAGAAGCTTTTTTGGATCTTGAATCGTTTGCAAAAATCTTGGAACTCCTCACTTTCAAACTGAGTACCATTGTCTGTGATTATCTTCTGAGGCACACCATACCTGCAAATGATATTTTTAGTCACAAAACTTATCATTTTCCTAGAGGTAATAGTGGCCAATGGTTCGGCCTCGGCCCATTTAGTAAAATAATCAACAGCAACGATAGCATATTTAATCCCTGATTTGGCAGTCGGCAAAATCCCAATGAGATCTATTCCCGAGATGGCAAACGGCCATGGACTGACCATTTGTGTTAGCTCAGTGGAAGGTGCTCCAGGAATTTTAGCGAATCTCTGGCATTTATCACACTTTCGGGAATAGTCAGCAGCATCCTGATTAATTTCTGGCCAAAAGTATCCATAACGGAGGATTTTCTTTGCTAAAGTTTGACCACATGTATGATCCCCACATTCCCCTCCGTGTACTTCAGTTAGAATTGACTTAGCTTCTTCCTTTGTCACACATCGGAGTAATGGCATTGAAAATCCTCGTCTGTACAGACGACCATCTTGAACTATATTTGGACGCTTTCCTCATCAGCTTTTGTCGTTCTTTTGATTTTTCTGGCAGAGAACCATTGAGTAGATATTCAAGTATCGGAGTCATCCATGATTCTTGCTCTTGGGATACATTCATAATCCAATCAACATCCATTTCATCTGTGCTTGTAGCTGACAAGACTTCGACGGGAACTAACCCCAATAGTTGAGCTTCACAGTTACTTGAATACTTCGCGAGAGAATCTGCCTTCATATTTTCTTCTCGGGGGATATGGTTTATTGAATAACGGTCAAAATCTTGAAGGAGCTCCCAGACTTTTGATAAATAGGCTGGTAAATTCCCTCCTTTAGCTTGAAATTCCTTCTTGACTTGACAAACAATAAGTTGAGAATCACTGAAGATATGAAATGCCTTGATGTTTAGTTCTTTTGCGATCTTTAAACCAGCGATGAGAGCTTCGTATTCAGCTTCATTATTTGTCGAAGGGAATTCTAGTCTTAGTGCATAACATAGTGATTGCCCTTCTGGGGTTTCAAGGACAACCCCTGCTCCGGAACAGTAATCATTCCTTGCGCCATCGACATACAATTTCCATTGGATTGGGATGCTATCAATGACTTCTTCCTCACTATCACCTTTATCCGTACATTCTGCGATGAAATCTGCTAAAGCTTGTCCATTGATTGCTTTCCGGGGATGATAAATGATGTCATACTGGCTGAGTTCGATATTCCATTTCAAAAGACGGCCCGAAGTCTCAGGACGGAATAGGACTTGCTTTAGAGGCTGATCAGTGAGGACTTTGATGAGATGAGCTTGGAAATACGGCCTCAATTTTCTCGATGCAATCAACAAACAATAGGAGAGCTTCTCCAACCTTGAATAGTTCATCTCTTCCCCAGTGAATCTTTTGCTGATATAATAGACTGGGCGTTGAATCCTTGCATCTTCCCGTACCAACACTGCACTGAGAGCATGAGACGAAATTGCCAAATATATGAAGAGATCTTCACCACTGTCAGGCTTTGAAAGTATCGGAGGCACTTCCATATGACGAACCAACTCATCAAATGCTTTCTGACATTCAGGAGTCCACTCGAAGTTTTTTCTTCCTTTCTTCAGAGCATCAAAGAATGGAATGCATTTGTCAGTAGCTTTGGAAATGAACCGACTCAAGGCAGCAACCTTTCCATTGAGACTTTGTAATTCCTTCTTCGTTCTAGGAGCCTTGACCTCTCTCAGGGTAGTGATCTGAGCTGGATTAGCCTCAATGCCCCTAGCGCTCACAATGAAACCCAAAAACTTTCCGGACTCCACTCCAAACGAACATTTCAAAGGATTAAGCTTCATTCTATACTTTCGGAGTACTGCAAACATCTCTGCCAAGTGATCCATGTGGTCCACTGCTTTCTTAGACTTTACTAGCATATCATCAACATAAACTTCCACTGTCTTGCCAATCTGTGGTTTAAACATGGCATTAACAAGCCTTTGGTAAGTTGCCCCTGCATTCTTGAGTCCGAAAGGCATGACCTTGTAGCAGTAGAGCCCAACATCTGTGGTGAAGCTTGTATCCTCTTGATCCGGCTTATGCATCATAATCTGGTTATATTCGGAGTATGCATCCATAAAAGATAACAATTCATGCCATGTCGTCCCATCCACCAACTGATCGATCCTGGGCAGCGGGAAACAGTCTTTGGGGCAGGCTTTGTTCAAATCTGAAAAGTCAATGCATACTCTCCACTTTCCGTTAGCCTTTTTCACCAGCACTGGATTTGATACCCAATTTGGATAAGTAGATTCTCTGATAAAATCGTTTCCCATGAGCCGATCAACTTCTTCTTTCAATGTTGTCGTCCTCTCAGGACCCTGAGTTCTTCTTTTCTGTTTCACAGGTGTAAACTTTGGATCAATATTTAGAGTGTGTACTGCAATCTCTGGGGATATTCCACACATGTCAGCATGAGTCCAAGCGAATACATCCAAATTAGCCTTCAAAAATGAAATTAGAACATTCTGAACTGTCGGATTGAGTTATGAGCCCACATTAAGCACTTTGTTTGGGTCCTTTGGATCAACGGGTACCGGCACTGTTACCTCTACCGGCACTACCCTATTCTCCCCTGCATTGGCTTTCCTTGGATCCATCTCTCTTCGTGCACCACTATATTCGCCAGTGCAGGGTCCACCCTGTAATTGCTACAAGGTTGGTTCTTTGATGCGGACTGGAGTCGCCGCACCTTTTCCCATTTCTCTCTTCCTGGATTCTCGCAATTCTGCAAAATAACATTCCCGCCCCGCATCTTGGTCTCCCTTAATCACACCAACTCCGTTATTTGTGGGGAATTTTAGAGTCAAGCACCATGGGGCAAGAACAGCTTTGAATGCAGCAAGAGTTGGTCGGCCTAAAAAGCGTTGTAGGCAGAGAATTCTTCAACAATTATAAAGGTTTGCTTTCGAGCCACCTTCCTCAGTCCCTTTCCAAGTTCTACAAACAAATCTATGGTCCCAATCGGCTGTTTGGGTTCTCCAGCAAACCCAGCAATCTTAAGTGATGAAGCTTGAACGTCAGCCATTGGAATTTTCATTTGATCAAAGGTCTTCTTGAAGAGGATGTTGCATGAAGCTCCACAATCAACTAGAACTCTTCTCACAGTTGCCGGCCCAATACCAGCGGATATGACCAAAGGATCTATGGTCGGAGCCTCGATACCCAAAGAATCCCTGGCACTGAACACAATATCATCTGTGGAAGTCTTTTGTTGCTTTAAAGCCGCATCATTCTCTAAAACAAAAACATTCTCTTCAGCTGGTACATGTTTCAAGGCCCGGGCATACCTTTCCATCTCGCCCCAGCTTTTGCCTGCTGGGTGAGGTCCTCCAGTTATTATATTGATGACAGGCCTTTCTGATTCATGTTCCACCGCCTTCTCACTTGATCCAGGACGGTGAGCGGGAACTTGCTGTCCTTGAGTTGATGAAGCTAGCGCATTTCCGTTCCTTTTCACATACTACTGGTGTTTGTTTTCTTTCAAAAGTTGTTCAATTACCTCTTTCAACTGGCGGCATTCGTTGGTGTCATGGCCGGGCTGGTTGGGGAACCGGCAGAACCTTCCACTTTTTTCCATCTTAATTGCAATTCTCATTTTAGGTGGTGCTGGATAATTGACATCATCTTTGGTTGCAAAGAAGATGTTTTCAGGGGTGTCGGTCAAGGGTGTGAAATTGAAAGAACGGCCTTTCTTAGCATCTCCCTATTTCTTTCCACCATCGTTTCCCCTTTTCTGAGTGTTTGGTTCTTTCTTGTTCGAAGCAGCATCATTGTTCCCGGCTTGCGCTGATACCACCTTAGCCGGTGTCTGGAGGCTCTCCAAGCGCATGAATTCATCGCTTTCTTGTAGAATTTGTCAAGTGAGTTTGGTTCTTTCATTTTCAACCATTTTCCAAATTCACTCGATTTGTCAATCGCCCTCATCAAGTATGTCGGGACCATGCGCGGCTCAGCATTATCTACCTCAGCCAATGCTATGTTAAAGCGATTCAAAAATGATCTGATGGATTCTCCCGGATTTTGCTCTAGACTTGATAGCGACATTATATCCTTTTCTTTAGAAGCATACAATCGAAATTGCTCCTTGAACTTCCTGGTCAAATCGGAGAATTGATCGATGGACCTGACCGGCAGCTTTGTAAACCACAATAGAGCTACACCTTCTAGATAAATCGGGAAGTATCGGCATTTAATTTCATCAGACGCCCTGGCACCTGTCATATGCCAGTCGTATTTATACAGAAACACGTTAGGATCACTCGTCCCCTTGTAAGCCGGAATAGTAGGGGGAACGAATTTCCTTGGGAACTCCGCCTTTAAGATCCTTTCAGTAAATGGAGTTTTGCTTGGAGCAAAACCCCACTCTTTCTCGTCTTCATCTCTTCGCATACTTTCCTTCATGATTTGACGAACCATACCCGAAAAATACTCTTCATCATTTAGAGGCTCTGGAGGGCACACATCATCCACTCTCTCTGAATTTTGCCTTGACAATCGTTCACGGAGGGTCGGCTGCGGCCCTGATCCTCCAGCTTGATGAGGAGTCCTTTCTACAGGGTCTGCGGCTCTTTGAGAAATGTTCCCTTCAACATCCTGAACACCCACAGTAGGGTTCCCATCATTATTACCCAGTTGACGGTTTGCCCCAAGTAGATCATTCAATTTACTCAAGATCAGGGCATTCTGGGCTTCCAACTGCGCATTCTGAGCATTCAATTGTTGATTCAGCCCCAAAACTACGGCGTCTAACTCTGCTCGAGTAACTCCAACAGTTGGAACTGCTTGACTTGAAGGAGGAGAGGTAGCAGTATTCTCTTGAACATTGTCGGACCTTACAGAACTTCGTTTTCTCCCAGGAGCCATTATTTCCAATAAACTTCTGGTTTTAAATGAAATCCTTTCAACAATCCTTCGCGGAGCAATAGTGGAAGTTTCCTGAGTTGGGTTCTCAGTGAAAGCACCAAAAATGTTAACGTAAAAATCAGACGCTAACACCTCGGTGTAAATTGAAGTTGAGCGAAAACACCACCCGTGAACACGGGAACTAAAACAAGTAGAAAAATCACAGAGAAAGCAGAAAAAACAACAGTTTTTATAGTCGTTCGGCTTAGGGTAAGCCTACGTCCACTTTAATTCTCTTTATTGCTAAATCAATTACAACTTTACAACAATTTTCAATTACAATTCCGAAGAGACAAACAACTAGAACTTTGATGGAGAAGAATTCTTCAAATCCATGTAGATTGCGTTAGATTTTCCCTTGAAGTTAGTTGAGATGTCTTTTGAACTTAATGTGTCGAGTGAGTCAAGAATTCAACAGAGTATTGGCGCTTGAAGAGATTGGCCAAAAGTCCTTTTCATGCTTGAGGTAGGTTGGTATTTATAGGGAAAATCCCACCCCTTAAGTCGTAAGCCGTGACCGGTCTAAGGTAAGTTGTGGCCGGTCTAAGGCAAGTCGCGGCCGACTCATCTGGCCCCTCCATGGTTTCACCTAGGCTCATTTGTACAAGTCCTAGGTCGCCCCCAAGTCAACACAGCCTTATCTCAGTAACACGGCGTCGGGCTTGCATTTAGTAGCTTTAGGTCGTCGACGACTCAAATTAGGTCGTGAGTCGTAAACGAGTTAACTGGCAACTGGATCATGTACGAGTTAAGAGGCTGCTGTGCCGAGTAGCTGCATTGAACTTGTCTTCCTTTACTTGAGTCGTGAACGAGTTAACATTGGTCCTAGGTCGGTTGTGACTTAGGTCGGCAACTATTTTAGGTCGGCAGCTTGGTAAAACATTAGATCGGTAACTTGGTCAAGTCATTGAGTCGGCATCTCTTTTAGGCCTTAGGTCGGCCTTCCTATTAAGTCGGCATCCTCTGAGTCTTAGGCTAGTACCCACGTTAGGTCGGTAGCTACCTTATTTTAGAAAGTTGGGTCGGCAACCTTGCTAAAGCGTTAGGTCGGCAGCTGTTTAGCCTTAAGTCAGTATCCCTCTTAGGCCTTAGGTCAGCTTCCATATTAGATCGGTAACCCACCTTAGCCTTAAGTCGGTACCCCCTCAAATCTTAGGTCGGCATTCCTCTTAAGGCGGTTATGTCGGTATGCCTCTCAAGGCGGTTAGGTCGGTATGCCTCTCAAACCTGTTAGGTCAGTAACCCTTTTAAGCCGTAGGTCGGCATCCCTTTGAGTTGCTAAGTCGAAACCGGGGCAGAGTTAACAACTGCACTCATATTCATTTCTGTTAATTTAACTTACATAAGATCTTTTAGTTCTGACTCGAGTGTTTTGTGTTTTCAATTCGCTCGGGTCAGTCCGAGCGTTTCAGGATTTGAAGATTTTTCTGGAGGAAGAAGACGAAGATTTCATTACTAGTATTATTATATATTGTATGGTTCCACTACACTATATTCCGCTGCATTAATATTATTAGTATGTGAACTCTGATATTTATTGTATAAAGAAGAATCAAATAATTGTAAACAGTTTTATGAACTGTATATTTATTATTATATTTTATCCTTCCGCTATGAGATTCTGTTTTGTTTTATTCTTTCTCGTTTTTCTTATTTACCCCATAACAATCCGTCCTTCCGTATGGTTTGAATTGGCACGTATGTCGATTTAAAGCGTGTGAAAAGGCGGGATGTTACATCTGGTATCAGAGCTTTGGTTTAGCGGTAAACCTTAGCTTTGTGGGGTCTAACTCTTTATCAATCGGGTAGAAACACCCCATGGGAGTCGCTGAGTGTATATATATGAGGGAGCATATTTGTTAGTGTTATAAAAGGGTTTTAATATTGTGTTAATCTGTTCCGTATTGTATTTATAAATTCCGGTTGATGCATGGGACGCTGTGACATTAATAGGGATTTCTAAACACTTAATAGGACAGACCGACATAATATTTGTTTTAATATAGGTGAATGAAATAATTTTGCCTATTATATTTTCTATATATAAAATAAAGTTTTTTTTATAAATAAGATATATATTTGGTTGCAATATATTGGTTGTTAGGTAATAAAATTTATAAAAAATAGGTGAAATTAGATGGAAAATAAAATTGGAAATTTAGAACTTAAGTTCCGGGGTTTTGGAAATTCTTTCAATTGATTTTTGGAATATAATAATAATACTATTAGAAGTATTTTCTAATATAAATATTTCAATGTAATTTAAAGAATTGTTTAGAAAGAAATTTTGAAAAGAAATAAGTTATGTGCTCCCCTCTCTGTCGCTGGAAAATAATTTTGGTGATGAGTGCACGCATCATCGACTTTCATTTTCGAGTTTCGAAGTGGGAAGGCCACTGTGGTAGTTTTACTACATATTTATTTTGATAAACAAAAGTGAATTTTTAATTTGTTTTAAATATAATTGGGTTTATAAGTTGTAAGTATATATATTTACCTATTATTTTTAAAATAATTTGAAATTTAACCTGGTATTTAGTTCTTAAGTTTCCACAAATAAATAGTTTCAATTATTCTAGTGAAATGGAATCTAAGTAATTAATAATTGAAACCCTAAATGAAATAAGAGGTTTAATGCTAGGTTATTAATGGTATTAAATGAAATTTAATATTTTAACCTATGAAATAAAGGATTATTATTGAATAGTAAATTTATTAAAGAAATAAGAGAAACTTGTATGATTTTAATTACATTCTTAAAAACATATATATAACTTACCAAATATTTAAAAGTTGAAATGTTTAATAAGAAGATGTAATGGAAATTATACAAGTAAAAATATGTAATGAAGGTGTTCAATAAATTGCTTTTATTCATAAGAAGTGATGATATCGGGTTAAGTTAAGTTATAACTGAAATTTTGCTATTAGTAAATATAATAAAAGGTAAGTATTACAAATAGATGATTATAAACTTAAGTAAAAAAATGGAAATGCTAAGAAATTGAATGGGACATGAATACTATTGACAAATGAATGTAAATAATATAGGTCATGATATAATAAATGAATGAATAATTATAACGAAATAAAAGGAACTGGCATGACCTGAGTTAATGGAATTGAATAATTGTAAGTAATAAGTAAAAATAAATGAAGCAAACATTTAATGAGTAAATGTAAATTTAAAAGATAAATCACTGTATAAATAAAAAGAAAATCAAACAACAAAGGTATGAAAGGAAATTAATAATAAGTTAAGTTGATTGTTGTTGGGATTTGTTGTTGTTTAGTTGATGGTTGTTTGGGCAAGGATGCTTTAAAATTGGATTAGGATAAATTAATAATCTATTTAGTTTTATTTAAGACTGTTGAGTAAATGATGCGCTAGTAGTTTATTCTTCATTCCGTACAATTTAAAAGTTTTGAACCCGAACAACTATCTGTTTGTTTGATTGAATGGTTGCTTTGTATTGGTTGTGTATGCTGTTTGTTGAAAGTAATGGTTGTTGTATTGATTTGTTGTTAGTGATTGAAACCACTTAAATATTTCACTTTATATAAATTGTTAACCCTTTGGATTTTATAAGTGAAATGCAGGTTATGCAAGCAATTGCAACTGCTTTTGGTTCCACAAATTAAGCGTAAATTGCCCGACAAATAGGTACGTTTCGGATTACAGTATATAGCGCTATTTTATATATTTTCCCGTGTTGGGATATTATATTTTGGATATTATATGTGATATTTTGATATATTTGATATTATATTTTCTCCCGAGCCTCCCCATACAAAGGAGACTCTGCCAAAAAAATTCCGTACATTTTGGACTTAGAAAATATTTTCAAAATATTTTTCCAAACTTTATTAGTTTGAGTATAAAATTTTTTTAATGATTATAAATTAGTATATTTTATCTAAATTAATTTTTTTAATTTATTTGTTTATAAATTTAGTATTTAATATGATATTGATTTCTTAATTCTTCTTTTCCCTTCTTTTTTCTTTTCGGGAACGAAAAGTTTTGAGTGGGGGAGAGTGTAACGACTCGTAATTTTCGTTAATTAAATTTGTCATTTTAATAAGATTTACGTAAATTTAATTTAAAAGAAATAAAGATTTTATAATTAATAATGAAGCAAATGCTAAGAATGAAATGAAACCATGGAAATATAAGGCTAAGTATTTACAGTTGAAACAAAATGACGAATAAATTGAAGTGATGTAAATTGTTATACTAGGCTAAGAGTTGCATACAAGAGAACAAAGGTAAGTAGTGAATTTAGTTAATGAATTAATAATATTAAATAGTAAATTGAATTAAATCAATGTCCGGTAGAAATTGAAATATTGTTTGGAATGAAAGCTTATAAATTGTAAGCATTTAATTTACAAATAAAATCAGTGTATTAATTTAGTTGTAACTGAATGTAAATTTATGAAATTATGTAATAATTGATAAATGATGGCATTCATGAATGAAATAAGATTTGTAAGTAATAAAGGAATAATTGAAATAAACATTTACCAATGAAATAGTATATTGATTTATATAGACTTAATAAAAGAGTTGAATTGAATCAATCTATTTAGTTGAAACTAATTAATTGGTATGCAAATTATAAATGGGTTTATAGTAAGAAATTATACTACCGTGAATTGGAATTAAGATGAAATTGAAAAATTCAAGTATGTGATGCAAATATATCATATATAGCAGTGGAATAAAAAAATTAGTGTTATTATAACCTAGTTGGTAAGTAACAAACTTATAACTGAATTTAAAAGAAAATAGATGACAATGAATATAGATTGTTCATTTATTTGATGTGTTAAATAAATTTTGGTATTCAATCGCAATAAATATAAATAATTTATTGAAACTGTTGTAAAGTCAAAATTTATTGCATATAATAAATTAGGGGATAGATTTCATTAAAGGTAATTTATTTATTATGTTAATGTAAATTAAAATAATTAGAGGTACGTAAATGATGATTAATACCATGTTTGGAAGTTGTAATTTAGAGGATATTAAGAATTAGGAATTGAATTTTGAATTATTTGCAATACAGATAAGAAAATGTTACGTTATTGCTAACTGAGGGAATCATTAATTAATTGAATAAAAGTTAAATCAGTGGAATCAATGGAGATTAATTTACGTTAGTTATTTAGGGTAGTGACTAAATTTGGTAATCCATTTTCAATTAATGACAATAGTGTTGATATAAGCTAATATGTTAAATGTCAACGCAATACCAGTTAATGGATTGAATGTGGTTGCGAAATTGGAATTAGATAAATGCAGTAACTAATTCATGGCAAATAAAATTTATGGAACAAGTGTTAAGATCTAAACTGATAATAATTAATAATTGAAGGTAATGTAAATTCCATTTATAATATGACTATTGGTAAATGAAAAGATTGTAAATCAAGATTTGTTTATTTATTTGAACTTTATGAAATTGAAGATTTATATTGATTAATCTTTAATAAATTTACATTTAAAAATTGTTAAATCATTGTAAATGTTTTAGAATTATAAAGTGATAAAGATTTCAAATTTCAGAATTTTAACGTGAAATTTTATTTAATCAATTTATTTTAAATTTATTTAATTAATGGAAAAATAGCCATTTTGGTCACTGACTCAGATTTCGACAAAACAAGTTTCAACGGATCCGTAACGGTGAATTATAATAGTGTTTCAAGTTTCGTAGCGATCGGACTTGTCATTTGATCGTGCGGACTCGAAACGCCTTGAAATTTATGCAATTGAAATCGATTTGAAAATATTGATTTTAGCATAACTTCTTCATACGACATAATTTGAACCTGAAACCTTTTCCATTGCGTTTAAAATATTTTTAAACATATATTTTGATATATAGGTTGACCCAATTTCGTTCCGGAGTAGAAACGGGCTTTTCGGGCCATTTAGCGTTCAGCGCGTATACCAATCTGATCCATCTATTATTTTTCAGCCTTGTCTATATATAACCCGTTATAAACCCTAGCCACCCCTTATTTTCATTTGTCTATACGTACATCTCCTTCTCAACTCCTCATTCCAATGGCAGGAAAAAAAACCTAATTCCCAAATTTCAAAAATTAATTTCAATTTCAAAAAAAAATAAAAAATTTCAGATCTGCAGCCACTTCGAGTCACGCTTCGAGTTTCAGAGGCAAAACGCTGTATCTACTTCGGGTCAGGAAGAAAATGACTCGGGTCGCTCCGGGTCGTTTTGGTAAAAACTCCAAGCAAACACCGGGGATTTGAGGCGGCGCACCGAAGTCGAACCCGAAGTCGACACAGGACCGGAATTTTCCAATTTTCATAAGTTTTGCGTACGAGCTCGAATTCACGCGCGGTTTTTTTTGCTGGGATTGCATCAGAATTCCAGACATTTTGGCATTGGTTTGGGCGGATTTGGAGACTATCAAATTTTTGGGTTTAAATTGAATTTAGATTCAATTTAAATTCAAAAGGTGAGTGTTTTAACCCACTTACAACTTCTAAGTTTTCTTATGTTTGTTATATTGATTTAAGATATGAGTAGAAATTTATTTATGACTGATTTGCATATTTTTTTCATCATCTCAGTTAAATCGCATTTATTTAATTCAACTGTTAATTAATTTTATTATTGCATATAAATTGACAGTTAAAATTATTTATTTTGCATATAAACTGCTAGTTAAACAGTTATTTATTTATTTATTTATTTTGAATATAAAATGTTCGTTGGTACCTGTTATATTTTATATGCTCTATTGGTGTTTGTTTAAATTAATGATGATTGAAATAAAATTGGTTGATGATTGATATTGGGTGAATGGATGGTGTGTTCTATATTATATAAACTGCAAGGTATTATGCATTCTCATTTCATTCGAGATTGCGGTTTGAAATGATATACAACCGCATTTTTTTTATTTTTAAATTTCGGATTGAAATGATAAATATCCGTATCACTTGACCGTAGGATAGAAAATTATATACATGCACCGCGGTGTATATATAAAATTATTTTTGAATTGATTTCTATGGTTTGGATAGGATGCGGTTTAATAAATATTAAGTTTGATCTTATATAAAATCTTATTTTATATATACATATATAGTTAAATAATTGAATTTAAGCTATGTATGAATTTATTAAATGGAAATAAATAAGTTGAAAAATGGAGTTTGATAATTTATATGTGACGAACCGGAATTTCTAACAATTTAAATTTGAACAGTTAATTGATTTTAAAATATTTAAAAGGTAATTTTAACTTGAATTCAAGATATCAATATTTACTTGATAATTAAATCATTGAATTATATAGTTTAAATATTGAATTTACTAAGTGAAATTGGGTAAATTGTTGAATCTGGTATTTCTAAGCCTGTTTAAAGTAATTTGAAGGCTTGTAAGATTTATATTGATGGCACTGAAGGTAGTGAAAGTGTTGAAATTTAATTTAAAGGTAATTTGTTTAATTTTAATAATATATCATTTAAATTGGAATTTAAAAATAGCCTTCTGAGGCACAGTCATGGAATTCGACGAAACCAGTTCCATTGGATCCATAATAGTTAGTTATTATCGGATTTCAATTTTCGTAGCAATCGGAGTTGTCGTTTGACCCTGGCAGCTCAAAACGCTTAGAACTATTTTAATCGATTTAATTTAAAATCGATCGTTTATTTTCGTAACTCGCGCATACGATCAAACTAGCCTCCGAAACACGTTCCATTGTAAAACCTTATAATCACCTGTGGGCCTGTCTGTTTCGGGTTTCGGAATTCCGCATTATGCTTAACGAGACGTTTCGTAAGTCTTATAATATAATAAAAATTTAAAAATCAACATGTTAGAGATATTTGTAAAACTAGCGTAATCAGGAAGTTTCCCCAACCTCTAATTTATCCTTGCCCTCTCTAATATTTAAAACAAAAGACGGAGCTTAAACAAAAAAAAACGAAACATGGCCGAAGACCTTTGTTCTTTAATTAACAGAAATTGAAACAAATATACAAAATTAAATCATGGCCGCAGCCTCATGGGTTCTGCTCGAAATTAACTCACTTCCTCACACCGCTGTTCGAGTCGAGGTCGCGATTTCAAATCGCGATGAGTTCGCTTGGAGCTCGGCAAGGCGACGCATGGGCAATCGAGAGGCTAAGGAAGGGGGAGCTGTTACTTCGAGCGCCTGGTGGCCTCGATTGGCGATCTTGGATATAGGGTATCGTTTGGGGTTTTGGAGTTCGACTTCTATGAGTTGGAGTCGCGAATTGGGGGTGGCGTTCGTGAGAAGCATGCGCGGCGTTGAAGGTCCGGATCTGGTCTTAAAAGGGGGGAATGCTGCGATTTTTCTTTATGAGGTAATTACAAAAAATTTTGTCTTCCAGTTAAATTTTATTTACAACAATACAAGTATGAATAATAAATGAATAGCTGATAAAATTAGCAGTTAATTTTATCTTAAGATATTTACAGAAAGTTATTTTTAAAATTTAATTTTTACATAAATTAAATTTTAGTTTAAATTGGATTAAATTTATCAAATGAAATTATTATTCAAATTAGATAGAGTAAAGTCAATAAATAGTGATGGATTATCTGATTATCCCAGATATTAATAAGTTATGTAATGTTTATACAAGGTCAATAGTTGTGAAGAAACAAGTCAGGATAGGATGGAATTGCAAATAAAACAAGGTGAGTAAATCTCACACCGTTGGATTTTTATTTAAATTTTAATGGTTAAATTTAAATAATTGGTTAGATGAATAAATTGATTGGATGTTCTACTGATGATGATGTGACTTGTTTGGTTGGATCTTGAGTTAATTGTGGTTGACCCGAAATATTTGGGTTTTAAAAACATTTAGACATAAAGTTATAAATAAGAAAATGTTTTCATTCTAATGTCGTTAAGGGCTTAATGATTTTTGATCCATCAAATTAATAGGGTAATTAAAATGAAAAATTAATTAATTCAATTAATGAATAATTTGGATTATTTAACTTAGTAATTAAAGGGTTGAATAAATAATAAATTAAGTTGTAAAGTAATTAACTAGGTATAAGTAATTCAGAATAATCATTTGATGGTGTGATAAATAATTACTTAATGTAAGTAATAAAATATAATTACTTTATGAAATTGATCAAGAGATTAATTAAGAGAGTTACGTAAGAAGTAACTAATTTATGAATAAAGTAAATGAAAGGTAGTTTAAATCGGAAATGATTTATACTGTGGTCTCATTAGTATAATTAAATTTGATTAGGATAAATTAAAATATAATTGAAAATCCTTAATTTATATAATTAATGATGTAATCAAAGATTGATTAATTAAGATTGACCAATCCATTATAAGTGACTTATGGAGTTAATTAATATAAATAATTAAGGATTGATGTAATTAAAATAGATAATTAATTTATGAAGTAATTAAGATTACTTTGTGATTTTGGGTTAAGAATAATTAATATCGTGAAATTAATTAAAGGAAATTATTTGAATGAAATTGAAAGATAATTAATCCATGGTGATTAATTAAGATGAATGGATAGGGAATAGTTGATTGATTAATTGATTTGGAATTAGTTAATGAAGGAAGCTAAGTGCTTGAAGTTTGAAATTCAATTAAAATTAATTGGGTTGATTTGTAAGCGATTAAGCTTTGTGTATGGGAGATTGAATGATATTGGATGCTTCGAATGAGTTGATATCTCGGATATGAAATGTTGTGTATTTCATTTGAATAACTTGGGTTAGGATAACATGAGATTCGAAGAGACCGGGATCGGGAATTAGGAAATACCCGAAACCACTTCGGATTGAAAATAAATTGATGTGGGAAATCAATAGGCTGGAATAAAATGATTTACTTGAATTGGATTATTTTATCTAAGTTTGGTACTTAGAAACTGATATATAAAATAAGTGTTGTCTATAGCAAATTGTGAATTGGGCGAATTGACACATGTTACCCCGGGTTTATATAAGTTGATTGTTTTGGTATTCCATGTTAGTTGGGTTTACTCACGCTGGTTTCCAGCCTGACCCGGGTGTTACTTTGGTGTAATGCTCGGGTCAGACCGAGTGTTACAGATTTTCAGGTAGGGACGTTCTGGAGCTCAGAAGGCGAACTGGATGGCAGTATCGCATAGAGTATATCCACTGTATTTTTATTATTGTTAATCTGAGCTTGATAATTGTAAATATTCAGTGACTGTATATAATGTGAAACTCAGATGTATATTAAATGTAATCGTCAGATATAGTATTCTTTTGTAAGTTATTATTATTTTATTATATTTTATCCGCTGCGAATGCGAGTTGTTGATGTTTCTGTTCTTCTACTTCTATCTCTTTCTTCTTTTTCATAACTATCTGGAATTTTCGGGTTCGAAAATTTTGGGTCGTTACATTTGGTATCAGAGCGAGGTTAAGCGAGAACCTTGGCTCTGGCGGGGATTACTCATGTAATAGAGTTTGTAGTACTGTAGAATGAGTTGAGAATATATATATATATATATATATATATGAGATCGTACTTGTTATTTTCTTATATAAAGATTTTAAATGATTTTATATAAATGTATATTTTGTACATAAAGGAATATTTCATTCTAATAAATATTAAGACGATTGGTTGTTAAATTATTGGAATTAAATTAAGAAGTAATATAATACAACCAAATTGAAATCCTGAATTGGAATTAACTTAAGTAAAAATACATATACAACCAAATCAAAATTTAATTAATTGATAAAGATATATTTGTTATTAAGTAAGCCAAATGAAGTAAATTTATGAGATGAGTACAACTTTTAAATTAAAATAATGAGAAATAATCAGTAAGTATTCTTTGAATAACAGGGATTTATTGCAAACAATGGGTTGTTTGAAGTTTGATTTTGATTTAAAAACAAGGGTGGTTTAAAATTTTAAAACATGGCTGGAAGGGCTAAGAAAAAAAAATATGTATATATGTATGGATATACATGATATCAAAGATAATTTGAATAAACTCTAAATGTTGAGTTTGAAATTTGGAATGGGATGTGATATCCTAGTGATAAGTTTCTAAGTGGGAAGATTATTATTGTGAAGTTTAAGGATTGAATGAAGTTGGCTGGATTAAGTAAATCGAATTTAACTTGGGAGAAGTTAAATAAGCTTGAATGAACAACTTGAATTGGAAATTAAGTTGGAAAATTAAATGGTTGATTTGAATTGGGAATTTGTGTGATCTCAAAACGGGTTTGAGATTTAAAAATTGAAAATGGATGGACGTTCTAAAATAAATTGGATGATATCATCATATTTTTAATAAAAATCTTTAAATTTAGAATGGTATTGTATAAATAAAATAAATTTGAATAATTGAATTGTAAAATAAACTTGTTTAAGAACTGGCTTTAAACTGGAAGATAAAATTGAGTAATACATTAAAATTTTAAAATAAAATTGTGTTGAATACTTATTTGAACTTTGAAATATATGGGTAAAGATAATTTGAAGTGAAGAATTGAACTTAGAAATTTAAATTGTTTACAAACTTTAAATAAAAGTTAATTTGGTTTAAAGAGTTAAACGAACCTTTGAGAATTCAACTCGAATTTATATAATTCGAGATAGTTTAAATTCAAGATTTAAATTGAATTAGTTCAAAATTGAATTTGGTTTGAATTAATTGGATTGGATTATGTTGAAATAATTTGAATTTGAAATGGGTTAAATTGATAATAATTCAAATTGATTAGAATAATTTGAAATTTAATTAAAGATGAACAGGACTAAAATCAAATGGAGTTTGATTTAAATTTAGGGAGGGAATCAAAGTTGATTCAACTTAAATTGGGTTTAAATAATTTCAATAGAAATTGAAGTTATTCAAGTTAGAATTGGGTCAATTAAATGGAAGAGGAAATTTAAATTGAATTGTTGGGGTAGTGAACAGTTTGACTCTTGACTATTTTCAATATAAATTGTTTTAATATAAACTTATTTATCCAGCTATTAAATATATACAACCTTTCTTTTTAAAGCTAACTTATTGTATATTTGTTTTACCATTATTTTTGGAGCTATTTAATCATTTTTCAGCTGTTTTCTAAACTAATGGCTACTTTTCAACTATTTCACAAACTAATTTCTATTTTACAACTATTTTGCAATTATTTGAAATTTCTGGAACTATTTACTATTTTCAACTATTCTATAATTAGTTAACTATTTTATAGCTATTTTGTAAACTAATAATTATTTTTCAACTACTTATCTATTTTTAAAATTTTCAAGCTATTTTCTTAATATAAACTGGTCGGAGTTCGAACTGTTATTGATTTAAATACCCAACTGAGATAAGAATTGAAGTGATAATTCAATAGAGATTAAGGTAATTGTAAATAAGTGAATGGAAATTAATGGAAATGTGAATAGAAAGAGAATTGATTTGGCTAAAAATCAATAAAATTAAATACGTAGGATGTACGTATGTTATTCTATTCGCATGGTGATTTGATCCAGATTCGAGCACAGAATTTCGAGATAGTTTATCGATCCGAGTTGGGATTTTTCACTCGATTTTCGACGGCGAACCTGGATATGGATTGTTGATTGGTTCTGGATATTCTCTATCATAGTTATGGCTATGCAAGGAGAATGAAGGTTTCTAATCAAGAAACCAGATCTGAGTCCGCACTAGGAAGTCGGGTGGACGATACTAGTTCGGAACTGAAATGTGTGATCGAGTGAGCGATCAGATTGGTATAGCGTACGGATGATATGTGTACATCATACGAATTTGAATGAATTTGATATTGAAAGGAGTAATCAAATTGGGATATTTGGTTTTGAATAAACAAAGTTGTATATCTTTATTATATAAGATAAGTCTTCCCTTGATAAATCTATAGCCAGAAGAAATATTTTTGAAAGTGTTTGAAGTATAAAAGGAGTTTTATACAAGTTTGAAGAGATCCCAAGTTTTTTAAATTTTATATATCTGTGTATATATATAAAGGATCTTACGAGGAATTTGGAAAAGGGTTTGGGAACCTTTGGATTGGAAAGGCTTTTGATTTTTGGGTAAAATCAATATTGAATTTGGAAAGCCTAATTTGGGAATTATCGATTTTGGGATAATCGATTTTGTGTAAAGGAGATTTGTATGATATCATACTAGGTGTATGATTTAAAGATACTATATGTGTATAGTATAAAATATTTTGACGATGGCTCTGGGGAAAAAGGCGCTCCCTTGAAATGAACTTCTCAGGCGTGCCACCGAGTGGTGCTGCCTTGAGCCCAAGGGGGGTTCTAAAGTTGATCATGTGAGGAGTCCGGACAAAACTAATTCCTGAGGATTATGAGTAGTGTATACCATAGCGGAAGTCGTGTGTGACGCTGAGAGCCAACAGTCTGCGTTTGATTTTATATCGGTAGACTGCGACCTATGGTATAACATAGCGAAAGTCGTGTGTGCCGCTGAGAGCCAATAGTCTGCGTTTGATTTTATATCGGCAGACTGTGATCTATGAAGGAGTGGAGAGGTTTCATTTCGACAGCGAAAATCAGAGGCCGCGGAGAGCCTGCAGTTACATGGACTTTTGCTGTGACGGCAACGTAACCCTGGATGTAACTGTGATCTGTTGTGTGAGATCCATGGCGTAATTGAGAGGCCGCGGAGAGCCTGCAGTTGCATGGATTTTTGCTACAATGGCAACGTAACCCTGGAATGTAACTGCGACCATGGATGGGGGTGATGATTTCCAGAGCATTCTCACCAAAGACATTTCCTCTCTTTCAAAATGCTTTCAATATTTTCAATAAAATTATTTTCCAAGTATTTTCACTGGATGTTGAAAATGAGTCTGCTAAGTACTTATAGATTTTCAGTCCTACGCCTGATCAACGTATAGCTAAATCTCTATGAGAACAAGGATGGACTGGTTGATACATCGAGTTATAAAAGACTATTTTTATAAAGAGTAATTTTATTAAGTATGATGTGAATTTAAAGGCATTTCAAAAAAAATTGTAAATAAAGATGTTGGAATTTTGGGAAACTAAAAGGAAATCCAAACTGGAATTTTAATGAAATGAATTTGTAATTAAAATCGAACATTGATTTAGAAGTCGAAAATAAACTAATTGGCTAAATAATTATTTGGTTGTGTATATTAATAAAATTTAATTTGGGTAAATAAATGGGTTGTAAGTGATAATGGGTTTGAAAATGAATTCGAATTTTAAATAGAATTCGACTTAGATTGATAATGAATTGATGTTGTAAAATAAAAATAACATTGCAAATAAAATCCAAGTGTGATTTGAATAATATTTAATGAAATTTGCAAGTAAATTGGATATAAGAGAAGTGTTGTCATATGATATGGAAGTGAATAATAATAGAAATGGTTGGGTTGCAAACAGAACCCAAATGAATAGAAATAAATTGAGAATGACTTTGTATTAATAAAATAAGTTCGAAAATGAGGTAAGTAAGTAAATTAAAAAAATTTAAAATGAGTTAATTGAATTAAATAATAATTGGATGAAGTCTGGTTGAATAAAAACTAAATCAAGTTGTGATTGAAATTGGATTATCAGATTGAACTTAAATTTGGGGGTATACTAATTTGAAGTATTAATGAGTTAAGTATGTGGTTGGATATTATTTTGATAAATTGAGAAGATGAATTGAAATTAAAATTTAAAATGAATGGGCTAATTGAATTTAATGGAAGTTGATTAAATGAGGATCAAATAGAAGTAAACTTAAGTTTGATGTTGGAATAAATTAAAGTAAATTCACTTAAGTTTAAAATTTATGAAAATTTGGCTTCAAATAAGAGTAAAAGCCCATTAATAAAAGCTTGGATTGAATTAATTTGGAAATGATTGTTAATTTATAAGTTTGAATGTGCCAAGCTTAATAAATTGTCTGGCATGACTCTAATGCGGAAATAAAATGAAATACAATGAATGGTTGGTTAATAAATTAGTAATGAGAAGAAATCAAATTCAGAATGAGTTGAAATTAATTTGAAATAGTTATAAACTAAAATAGATACTTTATTAACCGAATATCGTCGAGATTGCATAACAATAATTGTTGTTTGGCGAAAAACCAAAGTAATTAAATTCTATGAGCTAATAGAGATTAAATAAATTTGATTCTGAATCATTTGAAGTGAATATGAGCTTATTTGGATTATAAATCAATGGAATGTCAGAAATTGAGTTGTGAACCATTAAAACTTAAATGAAACGACAAATGAATTAGCTTTAAAGCATATAAATTGTTTATAAGAAGCGTTTGGTGCTTGTTGTTTATGTAATGCATGTGTTTAGCTATGGAAAGTAAGAAAATGTTAATAGATTCTCTATATATGGCACTTACATATTTACATTGAGTAAGTACAGGTACTGGGAAGCCGTTGGCTGGATTTGGTTGCGCTATTTGCTATAATAATTAAGCTGCCTGCTTAAAATGCTAAATAAAGGTACGCGTACGCAATAAAAATAGGAAATATGAACTATTTTTGCTTTTTCCGACCGTGTGGATCGATGTATACATATTTATATCTATTGTCAAACTGCAAAAGCTCCTCCGTACAAAGGAGACTCTGCCAAAATTTTCCGAAAATTTTGGGAGTTAGAAAATTTTTTAAAATTTTTGAGAAATTTTGTTAACGACAAATGATTCCAAATTGGAAATTAAAGTAAATTAGTAAGTGAAACCAATAAGAATCAGTTATAAATGAAAGATACAATTTAATATTCAAAATTGGAAATAAACTGAATTCAGATGGAAATGGGAAAACTAATTTGAAATAGATATGAAACTTATGTAAGAGAATGTATAAAAATGATTTGTAAAATTTCGATTGGATATTGTTGTTAAGTGAGATATGCAGGTATAAAAGGGGAAGGAAAATTGATTGTGATTCCAAAAGATAAATTAGAATTGCCCGACAAAAAGGTATGTATTTAAAAATTCTGAATGAAATTGGATTGGGTTTTTTTGATGTAGCCACTTGGCTTTTGTTTTCTTTTGGAATCTGGGAGCCCGTAAAGGCCTTTTGTAGTTGTATCGAGCTAGCCGCGCAAAGGAGACGCTGGCAAAAAATTTCGAAAATTTAGACAGTTAGAAAAAATTCTAAGAAAATTTTGATAATTCAAAATTTGATTTAAAAAATTAAATTTAGATAATTGAATAAAGGGATATGATTTGAAACTATGAAAGGTTTTGAGAAGTTGGTTGATGTGATAATAGGTTCTTAATAAAAGATAGTTGGTAGGATGTTGAATTGTGGGTTTTGGAAAAAGTAAACGGGTATTGAACCATTCTTCATAACTGGTAATTTCGGGGACGAAATTCTTTTAAGGGGGGAAGAATGTGACGAACAGGAATTTCTAACAATTTAAATTTGAACAGTTAATTGATTTAAAATATTTAAAAGGTAATTTTAGCTTGAATTCAAGATATCAATATTTACTTGATAATTAAATTATTGAATTATATAGTTTAAATATTGAATTTACTAAGTGAAATTGGGTAAATTGTTGAATCTGGTATTTCTAAGCCTGTTTAAAATAATTTGAAGGCTTATAAGATTTATATTGATAGCACTGAAGGTAGTGAAAGTGTTGAAATTTAATTTAAAGGTAATTTGTTTAATTTTAATAATATATCATTTAAATTGGAATTTAAAAATAGTCTTCTGAGGCACAGTCTCGGAATTCGACGAAACCAGCTCCATTGGATCCGTAATAGTTAGTTATTATCGGATTTCAATTTTCGTAGCAATCGGAGCTGTCGTTTGACACTGGCAGCTCAAAAGGCTTAGAACTATTTTAATCGATTTAATTTAAAATCGATCGTTTATTTTCGTAACTCGCGCATATGATCAAACTAGCCTCCGAAACACGTTCCATTGTATTCGAAACGCGGTAAAACCTTATAATCACCTGTCAGCATGTCTGTTTCGGGTTTCAGAATTCCGCGTTATGCTTAACGAGACGTTTCGTAAGTCTTATAATATAATAAAATTTTAAAAATCAACATGCCAGAGATATTTGTAAAACTAGCGTAATCAGGAAGTTTCCCCAACCTCTAATTTATCCTTGCCCTCTCTAAACTTTAAAACAGAAAACGGAGCTTAAACCAAAAAAAACGAATCATGGTCGAAGACCTTTGTTCTTTAATTAACAGAAATTGAAACAAATATACAAAATTAAATCATGGCCGCAGCCTCATGGGTTCTGCTCGAAATTAACTCACTTCCTCACACCGATGTTCGAGTCGAGGTCGCGATTTCAAATCGCGATGAGTTCGCGTGGAGCTCGGCAAGGCGACGCATGGGCGATCGAGAGGCTAAGGAAGGGGGCGCTGTTATTTCGAGCGCCTGGTGGCCTCGATTGGCGATCTTGGATATAGGGTATCGTTTGGGGTTTTGGCGTTCGACTTCTCTGAGTTGGAGTTGCGAATTGGGGGCGGCGTTCGTGAGAAGCGTGCGCGGCGTTGAAAGTCCGGATCTGGTCTTAAAAGGGGGGAATGCTGTGATTTTTCTTTATGAGGTAATTACAAAAATTTTTGTCTTCCAATTAAATTTTATTTTCAAAAATACAAGTATGAATAATAAATGAATAGTTGTGACGCCCCACCTCTATACCCACGCTAGCCAAGAACACTCCGGAGTAGTGCTGTCAACTAGCACGGAGAATAAGGCTGTTGAGGAGCGACCATCCATGTAATTGCTTATCACACGGTGGCTATAAATAAACTTCGGAAACAAACATAGAAATAATCATATCACAAATCAGTCACAGATATCCATATCACAAAGGCGGAAGAAGATATGAATAAATAACTAACACATGAAAGTGTACATCAGAGTAGTGGTCAGTAAGATCCACGATAATACAAAAGAATAGCAACACGTGCTATACAAAAGAATACAACTATGAGTCTATATCTCAAGTGTATACAACAAAAAAACTGCTAATCTAAACAGTTAGCCAAAAGTCAGAGTGATGAATCCCTGGGAAGAAGTCAAGCAGAAGCACCTGTAACATCTCGGTCTGACCCGAGTATTATTTAAGAAAATAATAAACGGATCAGTCTAGCTATAAATATCAGATGACATGATATAACATAAAAGATATGGCATAAACATAAACATCCATAACGACATACCACTATAAGTATGTAAATAATGATCAACAGAAGATCAATCAATAAGAGATAATCAATATCACAAGAATCTTCTCAAAGATTCGAAGAGGGCATCATACCCTAAACTTGTACTCATAACAAGTCAATGACATAAATTCCAGAAATCAACACGAGAAATCCAGAAATCATAAAAAGGGAAAGAGGCCTATCACATGACGGTCCAAAGACCAAGGGGAGCTACCCCGCATGTGTGAATGGAATCACACAGATTGAGGTCAAGACTAACCAAAAAGCAGAAAGTTATGTGTGAATGGAATCACACAAGTGGTGTATAGTCTAACCTTGCAATGAAAGAGACATCGCGCAATTGCTAGTCTAATTCATAAAGCGATCATCAAGATCAACGAGAAGTGTCAATTACACTAAGCTAGTAAATATAGAAGTTTAGCTTCATGTCCCATAACCACTTGCTTAACTTAAATATTTACGAACAAACTGTAAATCTTCACTAATAAAATTGTCACAAGAGGTTCAATCGAACAAGTCCAAGAATTAACCGACGAAGTGAACGCAAGCGTTTCATACCACTTGTTTTACTAAGTCGTTTAATTAGATTTCTCATCCGAGTGAGGTAAAGGCTTGTATATACTAATAGATTGGAAAACGGTTTAAGAAAAGAGCTTTGTTATTAAAAATAGAGTTGAAATTGTTTGTTAAAAGAGTTTTGATATTTACTACTAGTATTGAAACCTTTATATTATAAAGTGACCAAACACAGAAGCAATTGTAGAAACAATCAGTCACAAAGATCGCATACGGAGATGCGAACAAAATCCAAGGAAATCAGCTCAATGTTTTTCAGATAAGATCCCCTACGGAGGGGGGGTCCAGGGGGGGTGGCAACCCCCCAAGGTGGGGGTGCGGGGGCAAGAGGCCTACAACCTAAAGAAAAATGAGGTCAAACGACCTAAGGGTGCACGCGACCTAACACAATGGCTGAGCGACCTAACTAAGTGCGCGACCTAGTGGGTAAGGAGGTCGAGCGACCTAAAGTTCTTTGCGACCTAACGGGGTAGAGGGGACACGCGACCTAAGAAAGCACGCGACCTATCGGCAACAAGAATCGAGCGACCTAACGGAAACATGGGTCGAGGGACCTAACTTTGCCGCGACCTATAAATATCACGACCTAAGGCCACAACGACCTAAGAAATAAAGGGGAGCGACCCAAAAGAGGAAGGGTTTAACGACCTAAGCAGTGAAGAGGCCAAGCGACCTAGGTGGTCAGGCGACCTAAGGTCTTACGACCTAACGACCTACGGTCTAAAGGCCACGCGACCTAGAGGATCTGCGAGCTAACGAGGCCGACCTAAGGTGCAAGCGACCTAAGGGACAACGGCCTAAAGTATGGTACGCGACCTAAAGGATGGCGCGACCTAAGGTGAGAGCAGGTGGAGTGACTTAAGGCGATGTGCGACCTAAGACACACGCGACTTACGACCTAAGGAAAGCAGGCGACCTAACTCCACTCACAAGGCCTAACGCCCTAAGAGTTAAATGACCTACGACCTACGCCACCAACTCACGAGCGACCTAAGTACTAGGTTGTGAACGACCTAACTCCGAACACACGAAAAGTGGTCAGAACGATCTAGGAGCTATCTCGTATGCGACCTACGACCTAAGTCCCACACGACCTAACTCCGAACGACCTAAAAATGGCCAGAACGACCTACATGTAGAAATTTCGCCAAAACGCCAAAAATCGGAGTTTTTCGCCAATCCAATCCAAACCAAAAGCAAATATTCATGCTAAAGTGATAGGGAATCATTCCCAACAACCCAAGATAGTTATAGACTAGAATGTGAGTTAAAAATCTCACCTTTGCACTTAAGTTTATGAAGATGAAGCTTGAAAGCAAGGAGAAGCAATCCAAAGCTTGAATCCAATATCTTCTACTTGAATTTGGAGTTGAATGTTGGATTTGCAATTGAATTTGTGCTTGGAGTTTTAATTTCCCATTCCCTCCACCATTAATGCCAAAGCTTGATTAGTTAGGAAATTTATGAAGAGTGGGGAGAAGAGGGTTGGAACTTGGGCTTAATAGGCTAAACTAACCCAAAGTCCAAAGCGGGAAAAGTTAGTGAAATTTCACTAACTCCAAACCTATCGATGTTTATACTTAAAAAGTTGTAAACGACATTTCGAACTCAATGGAAGTGGTCTCGAGTCCTAATTTGACCGTTTGCAAAAAGTAGCTTTTCGGACCAAAATCCGATTAACGAGTTAATATTTAAATAAAATATTTAAATACAAACTCGATAAATATGCGGGTTGTTACAATAGCTGATAAAATTAGCAGTTAATTTTATCTTAAGATATTTACAGAAAGTTATTTTTAAAATTTAATTTCTAGATAAATTAAATTTTAGTTTAAATTGGATTAAATTTATCAAATGAAATTATTGTTCAAATTATTAGATAGAGTAAAGTCAATAAATAGTGATGGATTATCTGATTATCCCAGATATTAATAAGTTATGTAATGTTTATACAAGGTCAATAGTTGTGAAGAAACAAGTCAGGATAGGATGGAATTGCAAATAAAACAAGGTGAGTAAATCTCACACCGTTGGATTTTTATTTAAATTTTAATGGTTAAATTTAAATAATTGGTTGGATGAATAAATTGATTAGATGTTCTACTGATGATGATGTGACTTGTTTGGTTGGATCTTGAGTTAATTGTGGTTGACCCGAAATATTTGGGTTTTAAAAACATTTAGACATAATGTTATAAATAAGAAAATGTTTTCATTCTAATGTCGTTAAGGGCTTAATGTTTTTTGATCGATCAAATTAATAGGGTAATTAAAATGAAAAATTAATTAATTCAATTAATGAATAATTTGGACTATTTAACTTAGTAATTAAAGGGTTGAATAAATAATAAATTAAGTTGTAAAGTAATTAACTAGGTATAAGTAATTCAGAATAATCATTTGATGGGTGTGATAAATAATTACTTAATGTAAGTAATAAAATATAATTACTTTATGAAATTGATCAAGAGATTAATTAAGAGAGTTACGTAGGAAGTAATTAATTTATGAATAAAGTAAATGAAAGGTAGTTTAAATCGGAAATGATTTATACTGTGGCCTCATTAATATAATTAAATTTGATTAGGATAAATTAAAATATAATTGAAAATCCTTAATTTATATAATTAATGGTGTAATCAAAGATTGATTAATTAAGATTGATTAATCCATAATAAGCGACTTATGGAGTTGATTAATATAAATAATTAAGGATTAATGTAATTAAAATAGATAATTAATTTATGAAGTAATAAGATTACTTTGTGATTTTGGGTTAAGAATAATTAATATCGTGAAATTAATTAAAGGAAATTATTTGAATGAAATTGAAAGATAATTAATCCAGGGTGATTAATTAAGATGAATGGATAGGGAATAGTTGATTGATTAATTGATTTGGAATTAGTTAATGAAGGAAGCTAAGTGCTTGAAGTTTGAAATTCAATTAAAATTAATTGGGTTGATTTGTAAGCGATTAAGCTTTGTGTATGGGAGATTGAATGATATTGGATGCTTTGAATGAGTTGATATCTCAGATATGAAATGTTATGTATTTCATTTGAATAACTTGGGTTAGGATAACATGAGATTCGAAGAGACCGGGATCGGGAATTAGGAAATACCCGAAACCACTTCGGATTGAAAATAAATTGATGTGGGAAATCAATAGGCTGGAATAAAATGATTTACTTGAATTGGATTATTTTATCTAAGTTTGGTACTTAGAAACTGATATGTAAAATAAGTGTCGTCTATAGCAAATTGTGAATTGGACGAATTGACACATGTTACCCCGGGTTTATATAAGTTGATTGTTTTGGTATTCCATGTTAGTTGGGTTTACTCACGCTGGTTTCCAGCCTGACCCGGGTGTTACTTTGGTGTAATGCTCGGGTTAGACCGAGTGTTACAGATTTTCAGGTAGGGACGTTCTGGAGCTCAGAAGGCGAACTGGATGGCAGTATCGTATAGAGTATATCCACTGTATTTTTATTATTGTTAATCTGAGACTTGATAATTGTAAATATTCAGTGACTGTATATAATGTGAAACTCGGATGTATATTAAATGTAATCGTCAGATATAGTATTCTTTTGTAAGTTATTATTATTTATTATTCTATTTTATCCGCTGCGAATGTGAGTTGTTGATGTTTCTGTTCTTCTTCTTCTATCTCTTTCTTCTTTTTCATAACTATCTGGAATTTTCGGGTTCGAAAATTTTGGGTCGTTACATTGTATTTATGATTAAGTACAGGTTTAAGATATTGTACATATATATATAGAGTTTTAAATAGTTCAAATCAATTAAAATTGGAAATTAAATTGGAAATTTATTTGGAACTGGGCTTATTTAAAAATTAAACTCCACAAGTTGGTGTAAACTTATTAATCTTGGAAATTTTAAAGGTATGATATTTATAACTGGATTTTTATTCAAGATAAATTAAATGGATAATTCTAGTATAAATAAATGGAAGGAAATATTTAGTGTTAATAAATTGGGTTTTATTTTAAATGGTTATGGATCTATTATGCAAATGTTTCAAAACTAAATAATAGGACAATGAATTGTTGAATAGAAATTCCCAACCTTAGTTTTGAAATTTATTAAATACTCAAAGTTTGAAAATATTGAAATCGAAGTGTTTTTATTCAAACTGAAAGTGAATCTAAAGGTTATGGGTTTAGACTGAATTTAAAGTAAATAAAATTATAAAGGCGTGGAAATTATTTACTTTATAAAGAAATTTTAAATTCAACTGTTTTATTTTATATACTGTTGAATATCCAAACCATTTAAGTTTTGAAAGTTATGGTTTTAAAGCTATGAATTTCGAAGTATTATGTTTTGAAAGTTATAATTCAAATGTTTGGGTTTCAGATATTATGAATTTTAAAGCAGTATGATTTTGGAAAAGATATATGTGAAATAAAGATGATATACTGATTTGGGTTTATAAATGATATCAAATTTATTTGGTTTTTAAAACGAAAAATGGTACCGTATTATATGGTTTGAAATGGGTATATATTTTGGTTTTGAAAGTAAAACTATTTTGATAAGACCGCGGTGTTATAATAACGTTTGGTTGTTGAAGAGACCGGGATCGGAAGTTGTCATACTCTCTGCCAACTCCGAAAACCACTTTAACAATCGTGTACGAGGTGGAGATTCCAGAATGAAGTAGGATGGTAGCGGCGTTTCCTTTAAGGTAAATACGTGGACCCGACTCCCGTGAGTTGGCATAAGGTGGCTAAAACAGGAGCGATTCTCGAGCCAAGGGGGTTAGCGCCCTTTATCGGACACTTCTCTTCGATACTATACTCTAACTGTGGATTGATTCGATGGCCATCCTTATTTTTCTTGATTTTGGGGGAGTTTGTTCGAGGTGGGCGGTAGCTGCGGCTATGCGTTACCACCAGCCCGGATAGCAATTGGTATATCTACCCTGGCATTGCCTAGTTGTGCCGTGTCACCTACCCTAGCGCGCCTTATACTATTTTGTTTTGTACCATACCTATGGAGTGCCCTCTGACGACGCCCAGTACGGGGGAGATTACGGTACTGTATAGACTATGCGAATATATTTTGTGTTAAGGGCTATATGGGTAACCCCTTAACGCTATTTAAAAGTAAGTTTATTTTACAATTAGACACTATTATAATAGCGCAATATACTATATAGTAAATAGTTTAACGGATCCTTAGAAGATGTAAATCCCGAGCATCTCTTGAGTTACTGCACTCATATTCATTTCTGTTAATTTAACTTACATAAGATCTTTTAGTTCTGACTCGAGTGTTTTGTCTTTTCAATTCGCTCGGATCAGTCCGAGCGTTTCAGGATTTGAAGATTTTTCTGGAGGAAGAAGACGAAGATTTCATTACTAGTATTATTATATATTATATGGTTCCACTACACTATATTCCGCTGCATTAATATTATTGGTATGTGAACTCTGATATTTATTGTATAAAGAAGAATCAAATAATTGTAAACAGTTTTATGAACCGTATATTTATTATTATATTTTATTCTTCTGCTGTGAGATTCTGTTTTGATTTATTCTTTCTCGTTTTTCTTATTTACCCCATAACAATCCGCCCTTCCGTATGGTTTGAATTGGCACGTGTGTCGATTTAAAGCGTGTGAAAAGGCGGGATGTTACAATTTTCCTAACACAAACTACTATACTAGCACTTAAACGTGAAATGCTACTACAATGAAGAATTAAAAAAGAATTGATGTATTTTGTTTAATTCAACAGATATAGTTGCGATGTAGTAACATTTAACATAAAATGTCAGCATAAGACAAATAAATAAAACCCATATTCTGCATTTTTTATTCAATAAATGCAAAATGCTACTATGTAATAACAAATAAACATGAAATACTACAAAATAAAATCAAAAAGTAAATTTTATATTCCTTTTAATTCAATAAATACAAAATACTACTATGTGGTAGCATTTAAACATAAATTGCTACTACAAGTTAAAATTATAAAATAAATGATCTTTATTTGTAGTGGTACTGTAAAATAATTGATAAAGTAAATAGTGTAAATGTTAACAAAAATCTATGTCAATACCCAAAGTAACACTAAGAAAGATGGATATCCTTTTTGAGAATAGTGGGCATGATTCTCTTAGTAACTGTCTTTAAATTTGGCTTTAATTGTTGAAATCCTCGTACCAAACCTTTCGACGTCGTCCAAAGGAGTAGATTATGGGATAAATAACCTTCAGATTTTTTTGAGCTAGTATGAGGTCTCCTTAGTGGATATAAAATAGGATTTCACCTTGTCGAAAGGTTAGACCACTTATATGGAGTAGATTCCGACACTTGTCGAAAGATTAGACTATTTACTTTATAGCTTCAAAAGAATGCAGGTTTATTAAAGCATAATGAGTTGTCGACCTTGTCGGAAGGTTTAGACCACAAAGCTATGGCTTCAAAAGGTTGCAGTAGATGTTAGAGTTAGAAGTGTTGTCGACCTTGTCGATAAGAACCTTGTCGAAAGGTCTGCTTTTCTTTATGCCTTTAGGAACCTTTCGATTTTGTCGAAGGGTTTGCCTTTTATATTTTATTGTAAACTCTTCGACCTTGTCGGAAGGTTGCTCTTCATTTGAACGTTGTCGAGAGCTATGCTTCCATCCGATGTTGTCGAAAGATTGTCTTTCATTCTTTGCTGACTTCTGAATGTTACCTTCTTCACAGAACTTTTCGACTTTGTCAAAATGGATCTTGATGAGTCCTAACCGGTTCGAAAGACTTGCTATGCTTTCGAAAAGGTCATTATAGGGTTGCTAACACTTGCTTTACTTCCTCATCTTCTTCGAAAGGTAGGATCTTCTTGGATGCTGCGAGATGGAACTTTCCGACCCTTTCGAAAAGTATGAGGCTGTGAAACTCTGATGACTGCATCCCTTCGATTCCTCCAAAAGGTTTGGTTTGAGCTTCTCTTCCTTAGTCTTTATTGAAGGAAAGATGAATTTTTGGAGTAACATTTTCCCTAACTGTTTCGAAAGACTATACATGCTTTCGAAATGGTTGAATTGATCGAATACTTATTTGATAGAAATGATGAAGGCGAAACGACCTCTTGTCTCCTTCGAAAGGTGTTGTTGACACTTCCGTCTATTTGTCGAAGACTCTCTCTTGTGATGTACCATCCTAACGACTTCTAATCTCCATCAATTTTCTTGCTCCCTCTTTCATACTTTATTTCTGAGAACATTTTATGGATAACAATAAATTTCAAAAATAAGATGATAATAATATAACTTTTACAAAAGTCATAAAATGGTACTACAAGTAGCAATTAGAAATATAAAACTTCATTTGAAATGCTATCGATATATAGATTTATAACCTAATATGTACATAATTATATATGTTTGATTCAATTAAAAATAATACTGCAATCCATAAAATGTTACTTAAAAAAATAGCATGCAATCAAGGATAAACATGCTTAACCTAACAATGCGACTACACTCAATGCGACTACACTCATAAAATACGACTAAAAAATAAATTAACCATATGCATATCAGACGTAACAAATTTTAATTGCAATAGTTAGAAGTTCAAATTCAGCTAAACCAATATCTGTTCTAAAACGTACATAAAATGATAGAAGCCTACAACCAGCTAAACCAAATTCAAGTAAAACCACTGCAATTTCAAATTTCACGTAAATCACATGTCAGGCCATGCAAGTGCACCAAAGCCGAATCACTTAACCACTGAGACAATGGCAGAATATGAAGAGGACGACGAGACGTCTTTTGTCTTTTCAGTTTATACCAAAGAACGTTTTTTAATCAATCTTCTTGTTTCTCTTTCTTGTTTAATGAAATCAAAGTGAGAGAAAAGAACATCAACTAATGATGAACAGAGTTTAGATGTGCAGAAATTTGCAAAGTGATTCAAATATTAAAATCAAAGTGATTTCTTTGGAAAAAATTAGGCACGTTGGAACACCAACAATTGAACCCTGAATATTTAAACCTGGACAAATCATATACATACGTAATTAGTTGAACATAAAATTGTTTACATTAGGTACGTCCAACTATAAACTTCAACATCAAGCAAACCCCTCGCAGTCAAGGCACCGTCAACTACCAATATTGATATTCAGAAAATCAAGTAATTCATGATACATGAACGATCCCATTATGGCTTACATAATAACCAAAACTCTGTAACATCTAACTAATCAGTATCAATCACTAGCAATAAATTGCTCAACAAAGGGAAACATGATTATAACATGGCAACCAATCCCTATACTTAATTCATATGACACCTTTTCATCATTCAAATGCTACATTTTAGTTCATATGACACATCTATTAACCAGTTTCCTGCTCAAACTCATCACCTTCAGACTCCTCCACGTTGTCTGGATCATCTTCTTCGGCATCTGCATCGAACTCTTCTTTAGATTCTACTATTGTTTTCCCAATGATTGGCAAGTTGATATTTGTTTTTCTGATTTCATTCCACTACAAGAGAAATACATGCACGTATAGTGAAACTTTGTATAAAACTTGATATATTATTTAACAGTATAATATATCATAGTAGCATTAACAAGATCACTAATATGAAAGAACAGATATACTAGCACTACCATATGATTAACTTTATGGCTCAAATTACAATACATTGCCATTTCTTATGATTTAAACCAAAATAATTAAGATACTTGATCAACTGTTAATTTAGATTGATAGTTATAGTTATCATATTAGACTAACCTCACAAAAGCACACGCCTAATATTTAATATAAATTTTTTAGCATGTACGATGCACCTACATATAGAAATACCTCCATGTAAAGATATAACACGCAGGGCCGGTCCTTTACCAAAGCAGCTAAAGCAACAACTTAGGGCCACATAAAATCTAGGGCACCATCTTCGACCATCCCCTTATATACCAATGCAGCCAGCAAAAAAAAAAAAAAAGAAGAAGAAGAAGAAGAATAAAATAAAAGACAAAACGTAAAACAAAATTGTGATCCGCAGGAGGCGGAGAAATCGCAAATCGGGATCGTCGATCGAGGCTCAGTAGCACCGACTGCACCAAGAAGGCGAGACGACGACGACTCCATCTCCATATCAATCGATAATGACTCCATCTCCAAAGACTCCAACTGACGGGAAAGGCAAAACTCCAGGCTCAAAACAACTAGGGCAGAGCATAACTATAAGTAGTTGTTGGAAAGGTACTACTTACTTTTGGACTTCTCATTTTTGTATGTTCTTATTTCTATTTACTTGTACTTCTTGTAATTTATAAACAGCATTATGTAATGTAACTATGTTCTATTGCCAATTCAAATTTGATCCCTATGTTCTAATTTTGAATTAGTTAATTGTATATTAAGGATTGATTTGTAGAATAATTAACAAGGACTGAATCAAAATGGGTATATTTATATTGTTATTTGATTTGCAAAGTTGGATAAGGTAAAATGTCTTCCAAGCTTGAACATAATTTGGGTTAGTATTTATTCTATTAGTCTTATGATTAACATCTGCTTTTGAACTGTCATTATTTATTTTGATGGACACTTTGTGTTTTATTTATATGAAAAGAAAAGCCGAATCAGCAAGGATTGGGGAGAAATTCACGATAGAATTCCTGTAAGTTATCAAATATCAATCATGTGATTAATATTGTATTTAATTTTGTTTCATGTTTTTTTTTTGGGTTAGTTATAACTATAGTTATTGATAACAAGTTAACAATTTTCTTGCTCAAACTGTTTGACTTTGATTTGAGACAAATTACAAGAAAAAATAATAATAATTCAACAACCGTGAACTCATTCAAGTGATCAAAACAACAGCTGAATTGTGTCCTTTTGATATCTGTATGGCTATATTGTTTGATCCTCTTTTTTTTTTACCTCTTGGGCTAGATTACAATACATTCAATTCCGATATCACGAGTGTAAAACTTTACATTTGAATTTGAATGGTATGGAAGAAAAGATGGTACAACATGATAACATGTTGTTGCAGGCCTAGTTCTTTTTGTTCATTATACTGGCATAAAATGAATTGCTACTTCTGACTTTCTTTATGACTCCATAGATAATGTGATATTTGCTTTTGATCATGTCCAGTTAGTTTTAGCTACAAATTCATAATATGTGTTCAACTTTTATATCTAAGATGGTACATGCTTGTTGTCTTGTCTTCGTTCCATTATGTCACAAGAAAAATTAAATGGTTTGGCATTTTTATGGATTGAACAAGATATAGTCAATGAACTTGAATACGAAAATATTATTAGTAATTTTGCAAGTCAGAAAGCTAGAAAAATGTTCATATGAAATTAACATGAGTTATTGTTACGAATAAAGTTATTTTTTTTTCCTCTTCTCATTATTTATAAACAACATAAATTATTTTGATGATATAATCAACGATAATAGTATTAGTTTTGTATAAGGGCCTTTGTATTGCAATTGCATTTAGGTACCAAAACTCCTACAACCGGCCATGATAACACGATTTCAAAACATTGCATTTTAAAGATAAAAAGGAAAAATAATGTATATTTTTTTGTTGAAGCTTAGGTTCAACCTAGCGACTTCATATATATATATATATATATATACACACACACACACACACACACACATACTGGCACGCGCTACGCGCGTGATGATGACATGTGATTCACGTATGAATTGTTTTTCTATAAATTATATATGATTAACACATTTAAGAAAAAAAACGATTTGCACAAATATTTATCCATGTTTTTACGTTAAAATAATGTGCAGTTAATTTAAATTTTTATTTCTAAGTTGCAGAATTTAATTTTTTTCTAGTTTGAATTTTATTTATATTATTAATTAATAAACAACGAATTTGTAATTAATTAAAGAAATGTTTATTTATTAGATCTTATTTTTAAGTATAGAGAGACATTTTAAATTTGTAAAAAAGTTCAACTGTTAGATACTATTTTTAAGTGATATTAAGATTTGTAATATCTGTATAGAGCAAGGTTCTAGAACTCGGTTTCAGTTACGGTTTCGGTCATTTGAAATTTTGTTGGTTTCGGATGATTTTGTAAATTTTGAAAGTTTCGGTTTTGTTTCGGTTTCGGTTCAGATTTCAATTTTCAATGGTTGGTTGGTTAGTAAACTTGTAATAACAATCTTTGTAGATAAAATATAAAATACGTTGGAATTACACTAAATTCACCTCAAAATAACAATAGACCAAAATAACTACTTTTAGCATTATTAGAATTCAAAGCTAACTATTAAATAGCCCTCAGTAAATTAAATTACACTACAAACTGCCCTAAATAATAATTATTAAACATAAAAACAGCTCAGCCCAATAGCCCAGCCAAACTATCTCCCCCCGTTCAGCCCACAACCCCCCTCCGAAATTACAATTCACGTTTCCCCTTTTCTATTTGCATTCGACAGTGGAAAAAAAAAGGCGACAGTCGACAATTTCTATGGCACTCGACATCAACATTGAAGGCTAAAAAAGAAAGAAGCAATTACCGCCTAAAGACGTCTGAAGAGAAATCGAGCAGTTAATTTGAGTTTTTCTTCGATGTTGTAAGTATTTTATCGAGCTGCTGCTTTTTATAGGCTTTCAAATTGATTTTTAATCATTCACTTTTGATTCCGTTTGGATGATTAAAGCTTTTGATTCGATATGTTATTCAATTTTTATTTTTTCCATCGCTTTTGGTCTTTATTCTCGCCGTTCCTTCACATATCACACGATGGATTTATTTATTTTTTACGAAAAATTGATTCAGTTTTGAACAGCAATTAGAATTTTTTTTGCCTTCGTCCGGACCCGATTTTCTCTATCGGTTCCGGATCATGGACGAACGATACCGGTCCGGTACCCTCGAAATTTTGGGGTACCGGTCGAAACTTTGATCCTTGGTATAGAGACAAATTTAACTTTTAGATCCTATTTTTAAGGGATATTAAGATTAGCTAACATTTCTAGAAGGGCATTTTTGATAGTTCACGCTAATACCAAAAAAGTGTGATACCAAAAGTATTACAACTATTAATAAAGATATATATTAATGATACAAAGAAAAATACCGTTAACGGATGAATGGTATTTTGGGGATTTCAAAAGGACACCATGTATATCATATTCATCGAATTCTCTTATTAATTGTGTATGTATGTATATGTATGTGCTTGTACTTTGTGTGTGTGTATATAAAAATATATGTGTATGAAAATAAATGTCAACTTTTTATGTCAGTGAGATTTGAACTTGTCACCTCATCCATACATTATTTTTCACGGCGGAACCAAAATATGTGAAGCTATTAGATCTATTAATAAAAAAATTAAAGATTTAGTATAGGGTTACACCATTTGCCAACTACTGTCAGTTCTGTGCAAGTGAATTCTCCATTCATATCTCACAATCAAGAATTCAGAACACAAACCTTTCGTTCTTGAATGTTGGATAACATTCACTTTTAATCGTAACTACCAAACTTTACATAATGACATAGTTTTCCTTGATTATGTTTTAGAACATACAATCATCAAGAATATGAGAGCATGTATTAGTTGGTTTTCCTCGCAAGTTCGAATCTCTGTGTCCTTGACCCAAAATTTGAATGGCTGCAGTAGTTTCCCAAACGGAGAAAGTCATTGGCATTAAGATAAATTGACTCATTCTATAAACTAAAAACACGGACTAGGTAAATTCATAATAAACTAATTGCAAATCACAAGAATAGCTGTTGAAAAGAATGATGTTGAGTAAAATATTTTGCGGGTGACTTTCTTAAGCAGCAGGGGAAAAACTAATGCTGCCATGCTGTGACCATCAAAGTAGAATAAGTTTAAGCATAAGCATTTGAAAAGAAAATTACTTTAGCTTTGAAAAAAACAATAATCATTATATGGCTATGCTTGGAATCACAATCATGCTCAAAGTAGTCAAGGCGAAAAAGCACAAGGCTTGCGCTTTTCCTGTCTAAAACTGCTATTGAACACGGTTTTTTGGCAATTAAAAATTGCATATATGTGCAATTTTGAAAATAAAACTTCGTGAGTCCATCACAAACCAAAATAAGTAGTTGAAAAGTCATTCAACTTAAGACTACAATAACAAAATATTTTAATTTCATTTCAAATAAAACAAAAACGGACTTTTTTTTTATAGCTTTGCTTTGTGCGCCTGTAGGGCATTTGCGCTTTTTTGGTGCTTCAATGATCGCATGCGCCTTCAGTCTTAAAAAAGCCAACCAGGCGCACCTTGCGCTTTTTGTGTCTACGAGCGCCACTTGACAACACTGATCATGCTAACTTTACAAAAGTTTTTTATTTTAACTCTTTGAAATAAGGTAGTTTTCGTTGCCACATATCACCCCATTACCATTCCTCTTGCACCAAATGTGTCTGACACAGTCTCGTTCAACACCAACTAATATATTTCAATTGATCAGCAATTTTCATCCTATATTTATCTCTCATCTCTTTAATTTTCTTGTCTCCATGTTCAAGTTCACCTTTTACCTTTACAATCAACTTTTTGTACATCCGATCTTTCAGAACTTGCGCAAATATTTGCAAAACTCCACTGCTTTGGTAAACTTGAAGCTAGCAAACTTCTAATAAAACACGTTGTTGAGGCGTATGTTGGATGTGTAACAGAAAAAGAAATACACAAAACTATAACAGTAAAGTACAACCGTTGTCTAAAAACAATTTCGTACCAGTTACCAATGGACCAAACCGAAGTCCAACATAAGTATGACAATCTTTGAGGAGCGTGTGTAAAATGGGAAAGTTTATGCAAAATTCACACGTGCCTTATTTATGATTTTTTTTTTCTCATTAGAGTTCGGAATGGGTATTTTGAAGTAAAAACTTGAAGTTGCTGTAAGAATTATTTCAAGTACGAATGCACCTGGACAAAATTTGTATACGCTAGCTGCTATCAAAGAAGTGTCGTGCAAAAAACTAATTTAAACGTACCGCTTAGGGTTTTGTGAATTTTTTTACCCTCCCGAATAAGCTGATGTTTTCATCTCATACTTTCCAAATGTGGGTTCATTGAGCAATCTTCCACTTCAACCACACAACATATTAGTTCACCTTGTGGTAGTGAAGGACGTGGTGGTAGAAGACGTCATGGTGAGACCGAAGGTAAGTACCGACATTATTGATATTATGCATAAGAGACATCCAAAAAATCACATTCAGAATCAGAAAATTCAAATATACGAAATAAAAAAACATGTTGATTGTTGGATCTTCTTCGAAAAATCCAAAACGGGTCACTTGCATTCTACGAATTGGAGAAGAAATTGACTTTGCTGAAGTTTAAATTACTGTTTCACAATCGAAGAAACAAGAGATGTGTGTTTCACCCGATGAAGCAAAAAAAGAGTTGACGTTAGAGATTGTGAACAAACAGCACATGAAATCGTACCCGGCATTTTTTTTAATCAATGAGGGTGGTGCCTAGTACTATGTTGTAATGCAGTAGTTTTTCGCATTGTTTTCCTTACAGTATTTCTCGCATGTATTTTGAAATTTTTTATGTTATTTAATTTTATGAAATTTCACATTTGATCCCAATTTAGTTGCAATTATGTGTGTGCGCGTGTCAATGGTAACAAAATAATCATTAAAATACACTCTTTTTATCTTTTCGAATAAACACACAACTATCACATTCATAACCTAAAAACACATTCTCCATTCACCAAAAATATACCACCCAAATGCTTCATTACCGTTCGCAGCACCCCAACTCTAGCGAGTGTAAGCCTTCAAGCAGAGTCATAAGTTTATTTGAGAAAGAAGAAACCATGATTGACAGAACTAAAATCTTAGTATAAGAAGTTGAAAAATAATATTATGGAAGGGACTGGTTTAAAATCTTCAAGGATCAATTAGAACAGTAAACATTTGCTTAGTTACGGTTCACGTTTAGAGAAGTATTGTTTCCATTCCAAAACATAAAAAATTAAAAAATATATATCGAACATACAAATTTGGATCTTACATTCTACACATCCAAAAATATTTGGTATGTCAAACTATACTTCCAATGAAATTTTGAAGTAATATTTCCATTTTTCATACGCAGGTTAAGCCAAGTTGTTTGTACCTCTAAACTGCAAGGCAAATACTAAACCTACCTATCTTTATAATGACCCTAAGCTCCTCGCTACCCATTTACAATTTGAATTTTATGTATTTAATTTCTAATTGATAATTCTGTAATTTGTTAAGGATATACATATGCAAAGACTCATGAAACCTGAATATTAAAAGATATCGGCAACATGTCATAATCAGTGTGTATGAAGACATTTTTTTAACATCAATAATAGACATCACTTACTGTGTATGTTTGGTAGAGAATTATAAAATAACAAAAGGATGCCAACTTATGTGACGCTTGAAGTTTGTAACATATACCCTAAAGAACATAGCAAATGTAATATGCAAAAATTTGAATCAGGATTGCATAAATTTAAAAGGGGAAAACAATAGTAGAATGGCAATATATAATCTTATTCCTCGGTGTGCATATATTATTCTACTATTTCTTTTCCACTCTGTGATATGACAATATTCAAAATGTGAAAAATAGATAAAATAAATGAAGCATGGCTGCAAGAATGCTAGTGCTAGTGCATTCTTTGTGAGTTCGACATGAACTCATCATGATCTAATAAAGCAATACATTCTCTATTCTCAATAGCTTTTAAGGTACGCTCCAAATTTCAATTTAACTTTTTAGATGCTATTAGTCTGAGTTTTGAATATTGATTCATATAGATTATATAATATTTGATTGAACATTACTTCTAATTTATCATCAAACATTCATAATTTTGGTTGTCATATTGAAGATAAATAAGGAAAACTGATATTCATTCATGAATACTACTTATTAAAACATACACGTAAAGCAGAACGTGACAACCAAAACAATGAATATTTGACAATATATTAGAGGAATTAATATTTAATCAAATATTATATGATAAATATGAAGCAATATTCAAAACACAGAACTTCTACAAAGTTCAATTAAAATATGTAGCGCATGCAAATTTACTGAATATAGGGAATCTGTTTCTTTGTAAGATCACGATAAAATCATGTCAAATTCACAACATATAATGATGTTTTCAACTAACCCAAGAATGCACAAGAAGCCTTGTAGTCATGCATCATATATGTTTTTTATATGTTCAACATTTCAAATACAGTTAAATCACAAAATAGAAAAAAAGATTAGAACATTATTTGCACAAATAGAATTACAAATCACCATTCTACTATTGCTTCCCCTTTCAAATTTATAGATGGCATAGGTAGCAAAATTCAATGAATATCACATTAGGTTAACATGATTTTTTTTAATGACTCTATGAATCCAGTACACGTATACTTTTCTTAACACCATCCAAACATACAGTATCTAAACCTTCATGTAGACATAAACGGGTATTTGAGAAGGCTTGTATTTTGTTCAGTTCAAACAAGTCAAACTAGTACTTTCTTAGAACTACAACAAATCCAAGAGAAAAAATGCCTAGCCATTAAGAAATGAATTCAAATCGGACCATTTAATAGACATTTGTACCAATGATATGCCATGGAAAAGCCTATGCATACAGTCAAAATATTTGCTTCAAGATGAGGTAAGCCAAGTGTTAACTCCACTTTTTCAGCAAGGCCGTGATATCAAAAATCGACCGAGAAACCAATGATAGTTCGTCTCGAAGAATAGTCAACTCAGCATCCCAACAAAGCAAGTTCTGTTGAATGGCTTTTCAGATAAGATACCCTACGGAGGGGGGGTCCGGGGGGGTGCCAACCCCCCAAGGTGCGGGGGCAACGCCACCGCTACGGTGATCGACCTGCCCGGTCAGGTCGCAGGGGTCCAGGGGGCAGCGCCCCCGGCGTGGTGCGGGGCAGCGCCCCGTCCAAAACGGTATACGACTTAGAGAATGGAGCGACCTATCTTCTACTCGAAGTCAAGGACCTAACTGATGAAGCGGGTTAACGAGCTAACAAGTGGCACGACTTACCGACTTAACAAGGTTGCCGACTTAATAAGCTTAACGACTCAAGGATTGGACGACCTAAGAAGTGCCACGACTTAACGAGTTAAGGTTCAAGGCAACTTAGAGGAATGGAACGACTCAAGAGGGTTAACGGTTCATGAGACAGGCCGACTCAGTGGATCAACGACTCAAGAACTGTGCGACTCAAGGTCTTCACGACCTAACAATTCAAGGGCTGAACGACCTACGAGTTAAGGATCTACGAGTTAAAGACTCTACGAGTTAAAAGATCTACGAGTTAAGGCCACTACGAGTTAAAGACTTTACGAGTTAAAAGGTCTACGAGATAAGGATCTACGGCTTAAGGCCTCCACGAGTTAAAGAGTCTACGAGATAACAATCTTACGAGTTAGAAGATGGCGCGACAGGAAGTCTACGGCTCAAAAGATAAGTTGTTCACGACCTAAGACTTGGAGACAAGTTCAACACCACGCTGTAGTAAGAAGAATCGCTGACGACTTACGACCTATGATGAGTCGTGTACGACTCATGCTAGCATAAAGGAAACTGCGTTTGGTTAACTCGTGAACGGCTTAGAACTTGTATCATTCATTCAGATGGGTGCATAACTCTGGGCCAAGCCATGAACCCGGTAAATCAGCCGCGACCTACCATGAGTCGTATACGAGCTACGACTCATCATGAGTCGTACACGAGTTACGACTCATCGTGAGTCGTATACGAGTTACGACCTAACTCCGAAGATGCCTATAAATACGCCCATAACTCCAACAGAAAGGGGACTTTTGGCTGATTCATTTCAAGCGCCGTTACTCTGCTGCATTCTAAACTGCTTCAACACCTTCAAGAAACTTCACGAAGAAATCAAACATGTCAAACATGTGTTCAAAGATTTGGATCGACATTGAAGTTTAGGCTACTTGTTCAAAGTCACTTGAAACTCAAAGTGTGTTGTAATCAAAGTGTAACTGCATTGACTTGTAATCAAATCGTCAATAAAGATATTCAAAGTGGACGTAGGCTATCTCTCAAGCCGAACCACTATAAAATTGCTGTTGTTTACTGTTTTTTCACTATTATCTGCTTATAATCTGTTCCCGAGTTATCGGGTGGTGCTTTCACAATCTCACTTCATACACCGGGGTGTTAGCGTTCAAATTTTAGCGTTAACACCAAGCGTTGATAAACTCAAAAACAGATGCGTCATCATCAACGTATGTAGTTTGATAAGTGCTACCAACTCTAATGTTTATTTCTGATAAACTTTTTCTTCATAGGTGATTACCAGTTATCTAATTTATCATCAAATATTCATAATTTTTGTTGTCATATTGACGTTAAATAAGGAAAACTAATTCAATCGTGAATCTTAGTTATTAAAACATAAAGGTACCGCACAACGTGACAACCAAAACAATAAATATTTCACGATATATTAAAGGAATAGTTGATCAAATATTATATGATAAACATGAAGCAATATCCAAAACACAAAACAACAGCTTCTACAAAGTTCAATTCAGATGTGTAGCGCATGTAAAGTTATTGAAATTAGGTAATCTATTTCATAAGATCATGTCAAATTCACAAGATATATTGAAGTTTTCAGCTAAAGTAAGAATGCACAAGAAGCCTTGTGGTCATGCCTCAAGTATTTTCTATTTATATTCCACATTTCAAATATTGTTGAATCACAAAGTAGAAAAGAAAAATCAGGACATGATTTGCACAAATAGAGATACAAAACACCATTCTACCGTCGCTTCGCCTTTTAAATTTATAAATAGCATAGGTCACTGTGACAAACCGCAAATTTGACACATTTAATATTAGCTAATTAAAATGAATTTTGAACAACATAATGATTTAAATGTTATACTTATAATCGTTACATATATCGTTTCGAATTGGTCGATTTAGAGCATAAGTTCAATAAATTTGAATTTATGTTTTATATACTGATTTTACAATATTAAAATGAGGTATGTAACCGTTTTCAGATCGAACAGTTGTAAACAACCAAACTCGACTGTCTATAGAAACAAACTTATCGAGCCTTAGTAGACACCTTCACATCGAAAAAGTCTTCATAATTGTGAATTTAATCGCCTAGCTCTAATGGTGATTATACGTTAAAACGTTAAACGAAGTTGAAATGAAGAAAATGTTATATCAAATCGAAGCACTCAACGAGACGAAGAGACAGATATAGTTCGCTTTCCCAACAAGTGCTACAATCGATCATAAATTGGCAAAATATCTCGACCATCCTTGGTGAAACAACGGTGAAACAACAACATAGATACGATCAAACGTATTATTGCTTATCGAACGATGATTGGAGTTCATCCGTGGTGGTCGATTTCTCAAAAATGACCAGATTGACTGAAATAATTGCCTAAAGATCGACGGCGACAACTATTTGGCAACGATGGAAGGGCTCTGTTAAGGGCTGGGGGCGATGGTCGCGGCGACAAAGTCAGACTGGGGTATTATGGCTCGGCATGGCGACAATTGGCGAAGGAAGTCGTCTAAGATTTTGGTCGGGCACGATATCGAATTTGAGAGGAAGGTAATTTACATTTTTCCCTCCATATTTTTACAAATTACAATTTAAATCAATCATTATATCTTTCGCATACGACCTACGTACCACGCACAGTTTGTTGTGTTGGATTCACGGTGAGATTCTGGTCGTTTTGACATGGTTCGCCGGTCTATAGAACTGCTTGCAAAAGTGGCTTGACGGAATACAAATATCATAAGTGCTTACATTTTAAAACATTAAATTAGATGTTCAATCATATATATTCATCACTGATATGAGATCAAGTTCATTTGATGATTGTTTGCTTATTGTGATGCTTTGCTTCTGAAATATGGTTGAATTAGATTATTTACTCATTTGATCAATGGAGTGGTTGGACATCTATATAACAAAATGCATCGTGTTTAACACAAAAGACAAAGAATGGTCCGTATTTATTACCGCCGAACATATCAGATGGCTGCAATTCATCCATGTCAGCAAACAAATCACGTTTGCTTAACTCCGTTAACCCTCATAATGTTAACACCTGTAAATAAAATTAACCGAGTTAAGATGACTATTAAAATCCATATCCACGACTACTTACACTCCATTATCGTTACAACCATCTACCCCACTATCCTCTCAACTGTCCTACCCACGTACTTCTTCGTTCTTTTTTGCATTACCTTTTCTTCCTTTCTAAAATTAAACGGACAACACCATGTATGAAATCCAGGATCCATCTATCAGTGAACGCCATTTTTTTGTCACTATAGCCCTTCTACCAATTATACTCCATCGATTCCATTTTTCTTCCTCACGGTGACTTCTGCTTTGTTGGGTTTCAGATCTAATTTAATCGTTATAGTAAGCAGGTTAGATCTTCTACCTATTAATTATTATTGTTTCACACTACGCTTTCTTCAATTTGATTTTTTTATACCTGACTTGCGATTTTGATATTGATATTGTTCTTCTCCGTAATTTGACGTGCGATTTTGATTTCGTCTTCTAGCAGTTTTATTTCAACAAATTAATATGATTTGCGGATTTTATTTTATCTTCTATAGCAATGATGAAACGACCCTTATTTCATATCAGGTATATTAAATTCTCCCCGGTCTTTAAATTAATTTTTGATTTCGATAAAACTCATTTTTTGCATCTTACAAACTCGTTCTGTGCTTCATGCGCCCACATTTTGGTGGCTTACAAATTCTATTAGAAATAGAATTTATTAGATATAATCTTGGTGTTTGTTATTTTTTAAGTGAATCCATTTGAATTTTTGGTGAATTTGTTGGTTTAAAGAGCAATCGACTGATTAACTTAAGCCTAGACCTTAATAGAAAGTTGTCCACTAAATATTTGGTAATAACCTTTTTTAATGATCAGATATTAGTTTTGAACTATGAGGTTTACGTACTTTTACTAAATGGTTTTTTTTAAGGTGGTAAAGGAAATTCGATCTGAACTTCTTGATAGTTAAAAGCATATGTGGTTGAGTAGCTAAATTAATTTTTGGATTGCATTTAGTTGCAAAAGTAGGAAAACGGGCTAAATAAGTATTTTTTTGCTCTTGAAAACAATACCATTTTCGAAGCTAAACATGTGAAGAATAAGTTTCCCCATTTTGATGTAGTTGATGGGAATGTGGTTACTACATATGAGAGTATGATTAAGGCTAGAGTTGATGGGTTGAAACTGGGATGGATTCTGGGTCAAATAAGTACCTAAAATAAGATTTGTTTTGTTCAGGGAGGTTAGGTATGTTTTGTTCAAATAGGTACCTGTTATCAGATTTTACCTTAATTTTTAGTTTATTTCTTTTTTGTTCTCTATGGATAACATCACAACTTCTATTTTTAGTATGCTAACGATTATATTCTAATTTTCACCTCAATCTTAACAGGTAGAAGCTTCAAGCATGGCTTAACAAGATTGACTTATTGACTACTCAAACATATATCCGGTTGAAATAATGCATGGTCGTTGTTATGGTTATACAGGAAACAGTCTTCCTTCATATTGCAATTTTCTTCCATTTTTCACTAGGGATTATGCTATGGTTATATTGTTGCAAATTGAAGATTAAATTTGTAAATGTCGCTTCATGTTACAATTTATATACATCTATAATTGATCATGCTTATCATTTATTTTATTTTTTTGTTTTGTGCAATATGCACGTAACGTGTTTGGATATATTTCTATTTGAGTTTCACCTCTACTCTTCTTAATTTATACACGAAATTTGATTATTCCTAAAGTTATTATTGTGCATACTTTATGATCATGGCATATCTATCTTTTATTTATGCTACTACTACTATGTATTAATGACTAAAGAGCTTGGTTTAACTGTTAAAATAGCTTCACTTCAGCTTCATTGATAAACATGTTCCTATTTCTTTAGGTTCATATTGTTGTTTATAAAAAAATTCTGCAACCTCTATTTTCACGGTTCATGTCTTATTCTTTACTTTTCTCAGTTTTCCTTTTCCATGCGCATAATCCATTTTTCTAAATGATATTGCAAGTATTTACATTGATTTTTAAATTGTGCCGCAGATTAATACAACCACATGGTTTCTTCTCTCTACAAACAGAATGCCAGATAAAAGAAAAAACCATTGAGGTATGAAAGAGGTTTTCTAATAAATGAAACTCTTTTTCCCTTATCAGTTTCATCATTCAATTTGACTGAACATATATTTTTGGCACTCTAAAATCAGACCAACATAAAATTTGTACATTTGCATGTTTTAACCATGGTTGACCTTTGTTACTTAGGGATATGCGAGTTGCAAGTCTGTCTCAATATTGCTTAGATCCAGTAGCAGTTTGGTAAATAACACTATGCATCTTTATTTCTGTAGATTAATCCTTTTCTGTTTTTTATTCTTTCTTATGATATCAATTGCCTACCACAATGCTACTAGCTAACTGTAAATTTATCTGGCTACGTATGAAATCGTACTTTTCAACTAATAAAACAATAGTGAAATAAACTGATGCAAATGAAATTAAATTATAACTTTTTTATACCATCATTTTCCTTTCCGTTGACATGAACCTTGATATCTAGGTTTGTATGGAAATTTCTATATATGATCCAAACCTTTATTTAAATAAATTAAATTCGTGACTAGCAGTTTTGTCCTGCTATACCTAATAAAGACTGACTTTTGTTATTATACTTATTGTCTCTACTATAATGTATCAATTTAACAACTTGAGTCTAAATTTATTTGACTATGAGCGAAATCTTTCAATTTTGAAACATAAAGTTGAAAAGAATTGATGATTGAGATTAGTTGTAGATTTCAATCAAGTAATGTTAAATATACTTAGTAAAATTTAATCACAAAATAATGACTTATCTGGTTAAAATTAACAGTAATGTGATCGTGATTTAAAAAAACTATGTTTAGCCATCCCCTAAATGTACGTTAATCAAAACTAGTGGTTATAGCTGATCTTCTCTTCATTCAATAATTAGATGTTATTGCTGCTAGAAGTATATTCAGCTAATTTGGTGCTAAATTTTGATGATTGGATTAGTGAAATTGGTTAGTAAATAGTGCAAATTATGTTTTAACTAATTTAATTAATATACATGGTTTATACTGAATATGTGCTAATCTCATATTTTAACTAATAATTGCTTAGTTGCATGCGTTACTACATGTATATGTGTTATTCAAGGTATGTAAAACACACACACACACATATATATATACATATATTCTCATATTAACACATACACAAGAAATAAAATAAATTAAAAATGAAAATGTGTAGATAAATATTACAACATAATGAAAATCTACAGTGTGAATTTTGTTAGCTTTCGCCTTCCTCCTTCGTTGTTGCAGACTTATGCATGCATATTATTATTTGCTTGCTTCACTAATTCATCGCATGTTACAACTTCAAAACAGGATACTGTAAAATTATGTTCTTCCATACACAAGAAAAATACATGGTTACTCATAGTCATCAAATTCTAAGTTACTATTAATATTGCATGCATGCCCGCCCTTACTAATTACCATATCAGCTCAAATACATTAACCCTTCATTCACTAATCACGTTTTAGTATATAATATTTAAAAAATAGGATAATAACTGAAAGACTGTCCATGCCATCTTTAATTTGGAGTAAAATCATACATAAACAATACAAAATACCAATTTTACTTCCATAACACGGAGATGCAAGTTTAAAACGAGGAAAGTTAACATATGGAAAATGTATATTTAGTTCCATAATAAAAAAAATAAGAAAACTTACTTCCATTACACAATGGTACAACTATCATACTTCCATTTTTGAAATAAAATTATGTCACAAATAGTACAAAAAATCTATATGTTACATAAAACACTCTCTTGACAGATTTCCTTGCTTATAAGTCATTATTTTTTACGTTTTTATTGACACTTGTGGAGTAAAAAGAATCGCAATAAACTTTCAAAACTTCTATTAATCACAGCACAGATGCACACATTCCCGATATATGTTTGTATGTATTATATATTCATATAAGATATAATATTTTCAAATTTTGTACTTAGTAATGACAACTTCTAAACCAGATACTTCATTATGTTTTTACAAATAAGAAAACTTAATATGTGATGCTGCTTCTTAATCCACTTCCATTTAGGTTAGTCTTTATTCGTTTTCAATCTGAGGATATATACGTCTGCATGCATGTATGTTACTATTTGAAATGTGCTTATATTTGTCTACATAGCAAATGTTGTTTGATCTCATTTATTACTTTTTGTTATATTTGCTATTTGGGATTTGAATTTTTTTATCACAATCATTAGTTCAAACCGAAAAGAAAGAAAATCAGTTAGATTCCTACAGTGAATGGTAAAAGCTGGAAGAAATAAGAAGGAGAGATTAGTTGTTGTTTCTGTGCAAAATGGTTTCGTTTCTTTTGATATTGCTTCATATGGTATAGTTTCGCTGAGAAAGGTTGTAATGATATCGTTGTGGAAGTATTAAAAAATAATAAAACTATAATAACAATATTAGATTTTTATTATTATTAAACTTTGCTTGGTTTCAATGGCATGTATTATTTTTGATTTACTGTGGACGCTACAGTAATCTACATGATATTTCTGTATGTTATATTTTGTGGACTTTTGATTTTAAAGTCTCACATTTAAAGCCTGTTTCAAATTAAGTTTCTATAAGTTGTATTACCAATAACAATATTAGTAATTTCTTATAAGGAAAAACCTACTGTCAACTTAAGGTTCAATGCAATGGATGGAAGATAAATAACATATATTGTTATTTGTTGTGAAGCCGTTGTAGAAGCGTGGTAACAACAAACTATGTAAGTAAAATAAAATTTTGGTATGTCATGCCCATACCGTCAAAAGGCAGTCTGCTTTTAGATGCCTTTTGTTTTCTTTAATTTCCCTACCTGCTTCGTAACAAATATTAAGTTATGTACTGCTCATTGCCTCCTTAAACTGCTCATTGCCCACTTCCCCACCTACCCACTTTCTACCAATATTCACTCTCTTAGTCATACAACATAAGACTCCATCGGCACTGGCTTCCTACTAGTATGCATACATAATAGACATATTAAACAGTTAAATTAAAAATTATATAATAAAATGTGATAGTTGTAATAGGACTATGATCGACTAATTTAAAGGATAGCGTATGCTTTGTGATGATTATTTGTAATGTCGAGACAACTAATTGTTAGTGGTAAATTTTTTGATTTACATATAAAACTATCACAGAAATAATTGCATATGATTATCTATAAATAACAGTTATGTAGACATATGGTACTTTTGATCGTTGCTTAGTCATTTCATTGTTGCATCACTAGCGACGACTGAGAATGTTTCACCAATTTCTAATCTATTTAGGCACCTGATTAAAATATGAACTACATCTGTCTATTCATCTGGCTGAGAGCATCGAATTGACATATCATTTGCTTGAATGTAACTTTGTTTAATGTTTCAACGTATTTTTAATTAAAGGGACTAAGCAATATTAGATTGATCTCATAATTAAGAAGACTTTTCTGAAGTGGAGGTTATCTTCTACGGTTTGAACAATTTGTTTATACAGACACTGAAGCAGATTTAGTCATTTAATACCGTTCGACACGAAAGCAATTACATAACTCGTTTTAATATTGTAAAATTATAATTTCACAAACTGTAATTGAACTTATACTCTAAACCGATTAATTCAAAAAAATGCAACGGTTATAAATACATCTAAATCATTATGTTGTTCAAAAATCTTAAATTAGTAAATATTGAATATGTCAAATTTGCAGGTTGTTGCAATCACAAACTTCAATGAATAATACAATAATTAACCATCTTCTATGCTTTTTTATAATTCTATGAATCCAGTACACATATACCAAAATAGTCAATTATAAATAGCGCAAGACTTGCATTATACGCTATTTTGCGCTATAGTGTGCGCTACTTTTTTCAAAATGTTGGATTTTACATTTTTTTCATATACAGCAAAACATAAAAAAAGGATATTTAATTGCTTATTTCTCAACAAAATCATGGGCTATGTGCATAAGGATCAACGTTAAATGCTCGGCTAAAATCTTTTTAAACTGCTAAAATCGTTATTAATGGCACACGACGTAAAAAAGCACAAAACCTCTCCGAAGCAATGCCTTGCCTTTTTAATTCAATGCGCACGTTTCGAATTTGTGTAAATTTAATATATATAACAATAAATTTAAAGAGTTCAATATTTTGCTAAACATATGCAACAAAGATTTTATCAGGCATTTTAAAAAAAAATCATCAAATATAATATTATAAACATAGAATTTCAAGCATAATGGTTTTCTAAAACCAAAATCCAATATAATTATACATATTACCGATAAACTAGAAACCTGAATATGATTCGACAGATATTTTTCAAATCAATGTCTACATCATCAGATTGATAAGCTTCAGTTTCTTCCTCATCTATCTCATTTAGATTTGTTTCTTTTTCGTGAAGATGTAAAAAAGCTGAAGCGGATGCTGAAAAACCTCTCGATATAGATGCTTTGCTATTCGGACATCTAGCTTCATTCACTCCTACGGCTCTAGTAGCAACACCTCAAGTCCAGTCATCATTATCATCATCAAATACAAGCTTATTTTCAGCATTAGATGCATCATCCATATTTTTCGTTAATCATTCATTACAATCATCAATATCTTTCAAGGATATTGGATTAATTATGCCACGGATGTTGTACTATCTTTTTTTAATACTTCATAATATGATGAATACTATTTTTTATATGATTTGGATCATGAAAAATAAAAAACAATAATAAAATGAAAAAGCGTCATTTTGCGACGTGCACCATTTTTGCACCGTGTGCCATTTGCGTCATATCGCCATGCCTTTTCATGTGTGTCGCACCACAAAAAAGAAAGACGCAAACGCCGCATTTCATGGCGAGCGCCTTTGCGTGCCTTTCATAATTATGACTGCTGGATAACTTCACAGGTAACTAAGTCGGAGTTTGATAAAATATTTTCACTATTTTGTAATAATTGTATTCTATGTTCACAGAGTTTGATATTATATATTTGCACAGAGTTTGATATTATATTTGCATAGAGTTTGATATTATTTTCATATGTAACTACTAGACAGCATCATAGGTAACTAAATCAAAATATATAAAAAAGAATGGACTTCTGTAACTGTATTCTATTTTCACTATTTTGTATACTATACATGTTATTTTTTTATGTACTCACTGCTCGACAAAATCAAAATTAAGTTCAAATTTTTGTTGTCAACAACTAATTATGACCATAAAAAAATTAACATTAAGAAATAGAAGACCATAGCTGCGTAGCAACTAGTTTTAAACAGCTAGACCTAAAGCAGATTAGGAAATAAAAGAAAAAACCAAAATGGTTCAAATTGAAGAAAAAAGATAAAATGTATCTTTACAATTGATAATTTGTTCGTATAAAAAACCGATTCAGAGTACAAGAAAAAACAACCTAAAAAATAAATTAGATTAAGCTTCAATTTAAGTTTTTAAAGGAAGTTGATTTCATATTAGAGAAGAAATTAAGCAGCTTTTTGCCATAGATTGCAAAAAGAACGATAATCGAGGGAAAAAAGAAAAAATATGTCAGATCAAAAAAATTAGAACGTAATACATTCCAATTTTAGTCAGTTGGAGGTAATTGAATTGGACTTGGGCCTGCAAAGGAAATAAATAAATACAATGCTACTTTGCACTATGAGAATTTATAAACTTTATGAAAATAGTGTGCTTTTTTACTCTATTGTTGACAGGTGCGCTATTATATGTTAAAAGCGCATAGCTTGCGCTATGGGCTATTTTGTGCTATAGCGCACTATAGCACTAAACTTTTATGTAGCCATAAACAAGTATTTGGGAAGGCTTGTATTCTATTCACTTCAAACAAATCAAACTAGCTTTTAAGTTTACTTTCTCGAAACTATAGCAAATCGAAGAGAAAAAATGCCCACCCATTAAGAAATGAACTAAAATCAGACCATTTAAAAGACACCTGTACCAATGTTAAGCCATGGAAAAGCCTCTACATATGTAGTTTGATGATATTTGCTTCAAGATGAGGTAAGCCAAGCATTTATAAACTCAAAATCATTAGTATGGTAAGTATTTCCTTCAAGTTCATTGATAAAGTCAAAAAAATCGTCGACGTGTGTAGTTTGACAAGTGCTACCAACTCTAACATTTGCTAGCAGATCCAATTTCTTCTTCATTGTTGATTACCAATTATCGCATAGGTAAATGCTAACCCAATATACTCATTGAGAAATTTTCATTTCTCTGAAAAAAAGATAATAATTCCGAAAATATAACATTTCCAAAGCCTAAAATTTCAAAAATAAGCTACTTTTTATTTAAGCGACATCCAAATCAACTCCTAAAACATATAGATATCGTCATATAAATTGATGCCAATTTACATGAAATTATATCGTAGATACGCAATGAACAATATAAAATCGAAGAACAGCATATCCAGACATACCTTTTCTTCGAGTTGTGATTCTTCCATGGCGAGCAGAAGCTCGTCATTGTGAGAGAAAGACCATAACGGCAATAGAGTTGAGGATGGCATCAGTGGCGGTGTTGACGGCATCTGACTTGTATATGACGACGGAAAATGCAGCATTTTTCTTTCTAATTTACTTAATTTGGTACCAAAACCCTAAATTGATTTACATTAACCGGAAGGAAGAGCGACAGACGTTAAATTTAAAGAAGAGACTAGAGTCTAACCAAGCTCAGCCCTGTTACGTTTGATGCAGCCTTTTTGTAACAAGGTCCTGGGCCCGGGCCCTAAACCATGTTGAATTTAATTTATCAACCGTTGAGCATGTACAAACGGCACATGCATTCATATCTATGCTTGCAACCACCTACATATATGTTTTATAAAATTACTGAATGTAGACTTTTTTACGTGGTTTTGGTAAAAAGAATATACTGAAAAATATAAAAAAAATCATAATTTTTTGTCGAAATAGAGTTCGAAATTGTAATGTTATTTACATTTATAAATTTCAATGTTGAAAATAGACGTTAACTTTTATTTTTTGTAAAATTCAAATTTCTAATCTTTTTTTTATACGTAAGAGTATTTTGATATTTCACAGTCAGACCCAAAGATTACGCTTTTATTCCAACTATTAATAAAGATTAAGGGAATCAATAACCAAGAATGCTGCCTAACAGCCAGATCCATTGGGTATTGGATAAGATTTCAACTCGATGCGCTATGGCAGAACAAAATTATACTATTTCTACAATTAATAATAAAAATTTAATCAACAGAGTTTTCATTCGTCTTTTTAAAATTCTGAAAATACTCTTCATAGTATCCCTTCGTGACCATATTAACGGAATCTCATCATCATTGTTCGGTTGTTAAATAAGCAATAGAGCATTAACATGTGACTTCTTCGGTTCACTTTACTAATCATTCATCCAAATTGTGGTTGCTCAAATGATCAGTTGGACTGATTACTAAAATGACACTGATTTTTTCGTTTTAAGTTAAAACCAAAATTGTGTGACATTTTATTAAAAATGATAAAGTAATTTTGCTTTATGTAATTAAACTCTAAAACCGGTATCATTTTGTAACTATGCTTTGATGGATAATAACAACTAGTTTATGAGGGATTTAGTCACTCTTACATCTATAGATAAATCCACCATTCACCATTACACCACATCACACATCTTTTATGACTTCCACCACTCATTGCATTCTCTAAAAATAATCATGGAACATTGTAAAAAAAGGTAGTAGCATGGAAGGAGAAATGAAAATAAATCCCTCCTCTACTCAATCAATAAGCCTAGCATATCCTTCTTTTGATACCAGCATATTCGTCCTTGTTATAAACCTCAAATCATGTAATAAGGCTACATTGTTCCTCATCAACTTATCTTAATGTTCATCCTCTTTTACATAATCAAACTACCACTTCACGAAACCTAGGGTCGTAACATCATTACAATAATAATGTTCCATAGTACTACCTATTTATCATGCCACAATAATATAATAATTATTTGTAACATCAGGAACATGGTTTGTTCGCATAATAAACGAAAATAGTTATCAAGAAAAACCTCATCTTAGTGGAACTACCAATTTGAGATGGGGAAGTTACATAAAATCTAAGCGAATGTTTCTTTACAATCTGTAATTTCATGAATATTGCAGAAAATATAATTGAAGATGAAGAAAATGGCGATGAAGGCGATGAATTTCAATGAATAACATAATAGGTACGAATGTGAAAGTAACAAAATTTTAGCAAAAAGTTGTTGATTTTTACAATACCTTAGAACCGATGTCAAGGACTTGGGGTTCACGTAGAGGAGCTATTGAGTCTTGAACCTCACACGTAAAAGATGGTTGGTTGTAATTATATTAGGTTTGGAGTGATGAGAAAGAAGTAGCCTAAACAATGTTGATGATGTAAGTTAACTTCGTATAAAATTACACACACTCATATAGAATTCATTCATTTTAGTTATTATATTATTGATAAGAGAAGTCTAGAAGTGTTATTACAGACATATCGAATAGCCATTCAGGTTTCCCAAACATATCACAAAGCACGGTAAGAATTAAAAATGAAAGGATCCTAACAATTATATGCATAAACAATGGAACAAAGTCAGAAGGATGAGCCTCTTTTTATCAAGTCCATGTAATAGTACTAGCTCGAAGGAATACTCACATTTATATTAGAGTGTCGATGTCTTGTAGGCGGACATAAGGCGATGCAAATGGAAGATGAACTCTAGCATTATCTAAGTGGAAATGGAGGTTCTAATGGAGGATTTTTGGGAGTATATCAAATATACGTGAAAAAAATAATGTATGTTTTATTTCAATTATATTTGTTTGAGTGTTGTATGATCATTGTTGATTAAGTAGTTATGTGATGTATTATATGGAGCAAGTTATAATTTTGGTTGTATTTGTGCGATAAATTATCGACTAAGTAATTATGTTTGGTTTAATTGCTTTAGCTTCGTTCACTGAACAAACAAGCATTAAAACTGAACATACAACATACACTATTGCAATAAATAACATAAGACATTACAAACTTATTCTTGATAGGCATACCACTTAGCACACAACATACATCATTACAAACTAATGGACAAGCATACAACTTAGCGTATAACATGCATCATAACAAACATATATTGCAAACAACCAAACATACATAAGCATGCAACATTACGAATGAAAAAATATGCCAACACTCATTAATGATATAAGCTATTATCATATTGCTTCTCCAATCATTCCTTTGTGGGACCATAAGTGGTCCACTGATTAGTCATGTAACGTACAATGTTACACTTGATCTTCTACACACGCAATTGTTGTAGTGTACTCCGTCCATGTAGTTATAGTCCATATGTGGTCTTATTTATACACTTGAAACATTTTAGGATATTGGTTGCATTGGGTTTTTGTATCCACTTCCCTTATTCTTTGTGTAGATAAAATACTCAGTGGTTCTATAACGGTGGACGTGCAAAAGGCTATAGTACGTATAAAGCAAGGATATGTGGAAAATAACGAAATTATAAAAAAACCTATATTGGAGAAAAAATCCACTTTCCAAAATGAATTTATTATCAATCTCACATTATTGTCGGAAATGAAAACATTATTTACTTTGATATAACAAAATCAAAGCATGCATTGATGAAGGAATGAGGCCAGTTCATAGAGGGTGAATTAGGAGAATTTAAAAAAAATCCTATTTAAACCATAGCAAGCTTATGAAGTCCATTTGGTTACATTAGATCCAATATGGTCATTAAATAAATTTATATATTATTTAAACTTATGTTACATTTATCAATTAATCATATTCATAATTCAATTAAATGCTTGTTTGGATATAAATATACATTCAATGATATAACAACATAATGTAATATAAATATGTTTATAACTATTTATGCATATATACACATACAGATATTATGATTTATATGTAACGACCTGCAAATATATCACTTTGATAAATTATATTTATTTTTGAATAAAAAGGCTGATAAAATAAATAATATTGTTTTGAGCGATGATAAGTAGTAGTAATCTTATTTTGAATATATAATTATAAAAATATTATCCTCGAAATCTAAATTGATAAAATGGCTTAAAATTGTTTTATCAATAACCAACTCTATATTTGTAAAATGTCGTGCATAGAGCTTGATACATACACTTATCTTTATAATTAAATAAGAATATGAAATAAAATCAATTGATTTTTTTTGAAAATAAAATGTGTTTTTAACATTGTTAATAACGCCCTTAAATATAATAATTGATTTATTAAATTAAACTGAGATATAGTGATTTATTAATTCATTTAATTATTTAAATAATAATTCTAAATGATGATAATTCATTTTGAATAGTTATAAAGTGATAATAAATCATTTATAATAATTTTATAAACTTGATTTGAAAATATAAGAAAAAATCGATATCGCTTTGTCGGTATAATAGCGATTTTTGCAAATAATTGATAAATTTATATGGTTTTATAAATGAAATGTGATCATTTTAATTCATATAAAATGATAAGAAAATGTTTTTTCAAATTTTATTTACAAATATATGTACGTTAAAGTATGAGTGAAAAATGTGACTGGAAATCGGTTCTCTGATCGGCAACGGTTTACTAAACGAAAGTTGTTCGAAATCAATACAATGTTGTTTATATATCATGTACACATATATAACATACAAATGCATCCACTAACATGCACATGAACATATGTATTCTACATATATACTAATACATTTACAAATACATACATAGTACAAAAATCTAAGATATTTGGTTCCTCCTTAAGCTTTCATAAGTCAACCTATGCACACATTGTTGGAACTAGACTAGCCCGCGGTGGAAGTTCTGAGTGAATTTCAAAATTTTACCCTATTGGATCTTTTATTGGGCCTATGAACTCTAACTGAATTAGAACATTTCTAAATTTCATTTAAATAAAATCATTTATTTTATTTAATTCAAATATATTAAGATATGAAATTAATTTTATTTGATTTAGTTTATACATAAATGTATCAGAAACATATATGAGTGAGTGCATGTGTAACATAATAATCCGTGAAAGGTATAATATGCCCATATGTAGATATTAAGATTTATATCGCAACATACATATTATCTCATTTTGTATGTAATGTATATTGTCCAAATATGTGCATGTATATGTGTTACAAAATACACACACACATGCATATGTATGTATAAATATATTATATATAATATATGAACATAAAACATTTATATATAGATATATATATAGAACAATTATTAAAAATTATTTATAATCCAAAATTAACTTATTTTTGCAAACATAATAATTTTAGCATTTTAATTTGTATATATTATGAATAAAATAACGTTTTCATCCATAAATAATTAACATAAAATAATATATTGATGAAAATTCAAAATTTACAATTTTATAAAATCTAGGATCATAGAATAGAGCTTAGAAAAAATTTCGATATCTTTCAAAGTTGAATTATTATTTTTAAAAACAAATCCATTAATTTCGACAATAATTATTTAATATAAATTAATATATTACTAAAAATTAAAATTATAAAATTTCAGAAATTCTAGGATCACGAATGAAAGGTTATGAAAAATTTTGATATTTTTTTCAATTGATTTATTATTTTTAATAAATTGTAAACATTTTTTTCAAAATAATATTAATTATTAAAAATAATAAAATCAATTGAAAACTTCCTAAATTTTTTCTATATGTTTCTTAAATGATATAATACTTTGTGAAATATAAATTTGAATTTGTAATGTAATATTTCTTTTATATATATAATAAATTTCAAAATTCACTAAATGTTAATTTAAAAATATGAATATATGTATGATAATTAATTTTTGAATTTGTAAATTAATATTATATATAGATAAGTGTACTAATTTTTATAAATCATATATATATATATATATATCTTATATATGCATATATGCTATTATGAGAGAGAAATACACACACACATATGAATTTATTAATAAATATATATATAAAACAATTATTAATGACAAAAATTGATTTTTTACAGTAAACAACATTTGTCTATATGTAAATCAAATCGTATAATAAACAAATTATGCATATAACCAATTTGATTTGTGACAACCATATCTACTTACAAAATCTTGCCTAACTAAACATATAGTAGCAATATATTTAAACATATATGAAAGTACTCATTATAGGATCATAGAATATAATTTAACTACTGTAATATGAATTAAAATTACCAATTTAATGATCCTTTTTGAATCCACGTTGAAGCAATGACTTCCCTTTCTTTTACTATTCTTGATTCGTCAAATTGCAAGTCTGAAATCACCAACCTCTAACTATCGAATAGTATTATTTTCAAGGTTTTAAATCTTGGATACCGGTCACGTTTCGTCTCGACGATTTTAGTGATTCGGTATCATATCGCGAGAAATCTCGGACGAGACGAGTGCATCTCGGATGTCATATCAGATTTACATATCGGACCTTGAAGTTCATCTCCGGACCATATCGGCGTATATGTCAATGTTTCGTGTTTTAAATTAATTTGATTATGCAATAATATTTACATATACTGAAATAAATGAAAATTTAAGCTTACTTGATTTGTAAAATCACACCATATACCATTGTCATCGATTGTTCGAAAGAACATCTATGTCATTTCTATCTTGGATAGTTGGATCTACACAATATAAAGAAAGTATGAGTCATGATCATAAGTTAACATATAATGTCACATATATATAACAAGACAAGAGAAAAACAAAAAATAGCATAGAATAGAAAACATGTATGTACATATGTAATACGTACATAAAAGAACATAGAACAAAAGACATGCAAAAGAACAGAACTTTAAATATAACTTCTTAATAAGTTATATATTCTTATACAAAACATGCAAAAAAGTGCACGATGGTCAAATCAAAATAAAACAAAGTTTTGACCATTTATATTTCTAAATCTAAACTAAGTATACGGTAGAAAAAAGCGAGTCATTAATATATTTCATAAGTTATTCTTCATCGAACTCCGAATCAGATTCCGAAGATGATGAAGTATCTTCATGTGACATCATATCTAATTCATCTTCTTCGTCAAAAAGTGATTTGCGCTTTCTTGGTGAACTTTTCCCATGGTATGTTTTAGCTCTCTTTTTAGCTTGTTTAGGTCTTTTATACCCCTCATTTCCCATGGATTTAGAAACTTCTGCCCAAGTTAATCCTTCTCTGGGGAAAACTTCGTCATCTGTATCATTGTCTGCAAGTGTAACATCAACATTAGATTTTGTAGAGCAACCAACCCATTCATCCACCATCCTTTCATGACTACTAGGGGCTAAAAGAGCATCTCTTTTACTTGTACCAAATTTTGCTTTATGTTGAGAATTAAATTTGACAAAAACCAAATCTCTAAGTTTATCAGCATGTAATCTGTTTCGCTTTTTTGTATGTACCTGCAATCATTAGAAAATGATAGATGTTGAATATTTGTGATCTAAATTTCAAATGTTAAGGAGTCTACTCTATTTGATTTCTTGCATTGTTGATATTTATGATCTGACTTCTTTTACATAATTCCAGGTTAATGGTGATTACACAATTATGATATCAAGGTTCAAGAGTGAAAATGGACTAGTAGAAGAGGAAAAAAATTGATAACTCTTGTATATTTAAATGTAGTTCGTTATTTTTGAATGTTGTAATATAAATGTTTTGCAACTTATGTAAATAAAACAAAATAATTTTGTTTACCATCTCAAATGCACTCCATGCTCTCTCACATCCTGATGAGCTTGTAGTCAAACTTAAAACTCATATTGCCATTTTTTCCAGCTCCGGTGCAGATCCACCATGCATTCTCCACCAAGTAACTAAAAATGATGCATCATAATGATGGAATCACAATATGAGAAAATTACATATCATTTGGATAATATTGAATATCATTTTACAAAACTGGAAAACCCAAGCAAGCTATAATTGACAATGGCATTGCATAAACATGCAGACACTATTAATTTGCAGACAAAGCTATATTGTATATCAGGTCATATTCTTTGACACATGTAGACACTATTAATTTGCAAACATAACATTTCTTCTCGACCAACATCTGCAAACTTTAAGGGTATGCCAACTCAATGATATAGAACAAATCAGCATATGCAAACTTTAAGTAGATAAGCAATAAATTAATTAAAGAAATGTACCTGGATTAAACGAAGAACTATTCCTTTGTCTTAAGGCATGCACAGTTCTAAACGTCCCTTCTTGATTTTGATAAATACCCAATTGTTTACTTATATTGTCTTGAGCAACACGATCATTTTTGTACATTTTAAAAAGACAAGAAGAAAACCCATCCATGAAATATGGTTTGTTCTCTATTTCTTCTCTTTTATTATAATAGTAAACAGGGTTCAGATAGTTTCCACTCAGATGCAACTCATTTTTAAATTTGTGATTCCACCTTTTATCAATTATTTCCCAAACTGCTATGTATTTCTTTTCCTTATGGTTAAGTGCTTCAGCAATATAATTCTTCGCATTCTCTAAATCACCATAAAGCCACCCCATTGAAGGTACATCACCATCAGTTCTTCAAAGGACTTTTACTAACGGTTGAAATTTTTTGAGTGCAAGCTCAACATGTTCCCAAAATACGGGACTACTTATTATTCGTGTTACCTAAATGGCAACTAGCAACGAGTAAATTATATAAGTACTGACATAAAAAAATAAAAGCAGCATGTCACTGCAATTGCAAACTTGGTCACATAGAAAATAAAAAAACAAATTGCACTGTCATTGAATTAGGACGTGAGAACTCAACTACTATCAGTTTTATTTAGTGCAGCAGTTTTATTTAGTGCACTGTCAAGTTTTATTTAGTGCACTGTCAGTTTTATTTAGTGCAGCAGTAAATTTAGTGCAATGTCAAGTTTTATTTAGTGCACTGTCAGTTTTATTTAGTGCAGCAAATGCTAGTAATGATCGGTGCCAGCTCGTACCTTTTAGTTGCCTCACCCAAGTAATATAAAAGTACAGTACATAAATATCAAACTATTTATTATATTTATTATACCATTATACTATGAGATGATCCACATGTATTGTGAAATGTTTCATGCTGCTACAATTTTATATTGATGATAGTATAGTCACACATTTAAAATGTATAAAAGTACTACCGTGTTTATGTATAAGCAACTAAAACTTGAGAAATATATGTCATGTTTGACATTCAAAATACCGTGAGGCCAACAAACCTGCACCATTCTTAGCAATAAATGGCATCAATCATATAAGGACATAGATTTGGAAAATGACATGACATATAGTTATACATAGACATGTTTAACTTTATACCATGTTACTACATAGCATATTTTTAATGAAACTATAAACATATTAAACAAAACTTTAAAATTCCACTCTCCACAATTGAGTACAATGAGGTGCTTGCACTCTATTTTAGGTAGTCAATTCAAACTGGTCATGTCTTTTGGTAAAAAAAGAAGAAGACGACGACTAAATTTCTCATTGTTTTCTCTCCATTTCTCATTGTTCTACTTGTTGGAAAATGACAGAGAGCGCTCATGTTCACTATACAACTAAGGCATTTTACAATATAACTAAATTTAGTAACCATGCGCTGCAGCAGTAAATTTAGTGCACTGTCAAAGTAATTAAGTAAATTTAGTGCACTTGCAACAATAAATTTAGTACAATGTGCTGCAGCAGTAAATTTAGTGCACTAACCAAAGTAATTAAGTAAATTTTGTGCACTTGCAACAATAAATTTAGTGCAGCAGTATCAATTAGTGCAGCTTTAGTGCAGCAGTAAAATGGGACAAACGTATTGCAAAATTGCAAAATTACAAAACAAACTTACATACATCATATAAAGTGATTACCTTCTTATGCTCTAATGATTCGGATTGAGAAAACAAACCCCACTCCTCCGATGTGATCATAGTCCTTAACTCCTTTTTTTTGCAAAAAGACTTTCTAACGAAAGAAATGACGTAGCAAATCTTGTAAGACCGGGTTGAATTAATTCACTTTGGTTAGTGCATTTTCTCATAAAATCGAGAATCTTTGTATGTCCATAGATGTAAACGGTAATGCATCTACTACCTAATATTGCGCATCGAATGAGTTTTATATTTCCAATATCTTTCAACATAAGATTTAAAGTATGAGCTGCACAACTTGTCCAAAATATGGTTGGATAATCTAAGGATAACAATCTAGCGGCCGCCATATTGTTTGATGCATTATCGGTGACAATTTGAACAATATTTTCTTCACCTAATTCTTTGATTCCTTCAATTACAAAATTACAAATGTACTTAGCATTGTGTACTTCTCCGGAAGCATTCTTTGAATGCATAAAACTAGTCTTTGAGTTGCAATTCACTACCAAATTCATTATACCTCTACCTCTACGATCCGTCCATGCATCAGTCATGAGACTACGACCTTGAATTCTACATGCTTCTTTAAAAGGTTTCAAACTTTCATTCATTTTCTCTTTTTCAAGAGGAAGAAACTTTTCACCAACTTCATGCATCGACGGCGCTTTTAAATTAGGAATATATAAACCGATCACTTGCACCATTTCTTTAAAAGAAGACAAGTTAACAACAATAAATGCTATCCCCGCTTCAAAAAGAAATCTAGCTATGTAACCACAGGTATTATCTCTTTCTTTCTTCTTGATTTCACTAAGACTTGATTGAGTCACACCCTTTGTAGCTTCAGAAGGAGTAGGATATATATATATATATATATATATATAGGTCCTCTTAAATTTGAGCTGCAAGAAATAGATCTTTCAAACCCATGCATAGCATCACCCTCGCCAGTTGATACATTATTCAAGACCGCTTGTCGTCCTAATTCCTTGGCTTCTTTTTTGGATTTGGACATGGTTAATAATTCTATTGCTTTTTGCCTAATTTCAACGGAGATTTCTGAACATGGTTCACAATTTCCTTGCTTACCGGCTAGATGTTCTTTTAATCTTGTGATTCATCCGCTCATCTCTTTATTGCAATATTTGCATTTAGAACTCTTTCCGCCTTTAATTTTGATGCCATGCTCCAAAAATTGATCGCCTTTGCTTTTGAAACTTGTTTCAATTATCAGTGGTGGATTATTTGAAGCATTGGATGATGATCCATTCTAGAAATGATTCAAATGATAAAATAACATATCAACATAATTTATAGTAAAAAACATGATATCAATTTATTTAACATTTACCAAATTACTACAGCTAATCTCCACTATTCTAACTGTTCAAATCAGTTCATACAATACTAAAATATGATAAACAATATAAAAGAACCATATCCATAGCAGGAAATGCTACCCATTTACTAATTGCAGATTGTTTTAAGGGGTAAAAAAAAATCAAATATATAATAAACTTACTGGTTCCAAAAGTAATAAAATCCTCACAATCAATTACTTCACCTTATTCTTTACAACTGGCAATTACAACCAAATTCTTTTCTTTTGAATGTTCCATAGTTTGACTTATCAATTAAATGAATAGGCGAGGAACCAGAAGTGCTCATATTTTCAACAAGCAAAATTTAAAAACTAGACTCTGTAAGCAAAATTTTCAGAATTGCCTAATATGCTAAGATGCAGGGAATACTTATACTCTAGTGCTGCTAAAGGACTGACTTATCATATGTAAAACATATGCAAGTTAAAATTTAATATAAAAAAACAAAAAATCAAAATTGTATAACTATTCAATGGTTGCATTGCATAGATTATACTGCAAGATTATATGCTATATCCTTTATATTAGAAGTATCCCTTGAAAGAGGGGGCTATGTGGTAGGATCGTGTAATATGGAATAACGGAATAGTCTAGATAGATAAAGTAGGTAAATGCAAGGAGACACCAGGATTTTATACTGGTTCGGACCTCTAGTCCTACGTCCGGTCCCTAAGCTTCACTTAGGAATTTCACTAACTAACACCCTCACTTCACCCGGAGGAATATGTTTACAACTTACCCGAACAATCGAATGGGATTTCTTGCCTCAAATACCGAAGAGGACTTCAACTCAATTACAAAAAAACAATATTCGACTTGTTGTGTTCTTATCAACACTAACGAGTCTAATGTAGTACAATATTCCTATAATCTTATCATCGAGAGTATGCAATGTGTTTGTGAAGATTTAGGAAATGTGAATTGCTATGAATCAAAAGAATGTTATAAACAAAACAATGATTCAAGCAATAAATTGGTGATTGCTTTGAGAATATTTAGAGAATATGATCAAGAAAATAGTAAGATTAAAGCAAGAGAATTCGGTGACTTGAATGATGTTAGAATCATGTATATATACTTGTAGAAGAGGTGCATTTGTTGTCAAAGGTTGCAAACAAGAGATGCTTCCATTTCCATTGATGAATGGTTGCAACTCTTGGGAGGAAGAAGGTGTCCTTTCATAAAAAATTCGCAGGTTCAAATTCAGTCAACTGAACATAAAATTCAGTCAACTAAAAATATGAAGTAAAATTTTCGGGAACAAATTCAGTCGACTGTGCAGGAAGTTCAGTCGACTGAAACTGTGCATATTTATATATTTGTACCAGTTTCAGTCGACTGGCTATTCCTGTTCAGTCGACTGAAATTATAAAATATGCATAGTGAAAGCTTAAAAATGAAGTTTATAAAATGTTTTCTAGTGTTCGTGCAAGCCTCTTGAGGATAGATTTTAACAATAAATCTAGACTAAGACCTGTATAAAAAATCATACTTATGTTTGTTTGGTCTTCATCGATCTTTCTTTAGCTTTGCACATATCTTTTTTTTGTTTGTTGAAGCACATTGTCATTGATCAAAATCTTCGCGTATCAACATTCTCCCCCTTTTTGATTGATGACAATACTGATTTATTCCAGAGATGTATTTACTTATTTTCTCCCCCTGAATATATGCACTATCTTTCCGTAATTGTTCACATCTCCTTTGCCAATGATATAGCCTTTTGAATTGTCTCCGAAGGTAACCGACCCACCATCAAAGTATGTGATGTTTGTAAGCATATCTTTGTCTCCGGTCATGTGTTTTGAACAACCACTGTCTAATATCCATTTCTTCTTTTTGAGTGGGACCTGAAAATAAATATGAAATTATTGGTACCCGCCTTTTAATAGGGTCCTAAAAAGTTAGAGTTTAGGAAACCAAACCCAATTTGGTTTAGTATCCTTTTTATAAATATAGTTTTCATTATGATGAACATTATCCATAAATGTTTTAATATATTTATTTCTTATTAATACATTGTTAGTCTTTGGTACCCAAATTTTAACTACCTTGTTTTCTACTTTTGTTTTAATAGGTTTCTTTAGCAATATTTGTTGTTTTGAATCAACATTCCTGTTAAGTTTTATATTTTTCTTATTAGGAATTTTTGACTCTTTTTTATAACCTAAACCTTGTTTGTTTGAAGATGTTTGAGAATTTTCTAATATTTTAGATAAATTTTCTCTTCCTTTGTTAAAATTAGAAACATTTTTAGTGATGTCATCTAATTTAGCTTGTAGACTATTATTTTCTAATTCAACATGTTTAATCTTAATTTTTAACTCGTGATTTTCAGAGACAAGTACATCATTCTTTTTCTTTTGAGTTTCAATTTCTTGACTTAAAAGTGATAATTGAGTTTCCGAATTTGAATAAGATTCTTGAACCTTTTCAAGTTCTTCTTCAAGAATTTTCTTTTCATCATTTAACATATCTCTCTCAAACTCAGCTTTGTTTTGATTTTCACGAATTTCCTTAATTTTCTTTTTAAGAATTTTTATTGTGCTTAAAAGTTCAGTGCTTGCTTCAATTAAATCATCGAAAGTTAAATTACTTACCTCCGAATCTTGAGCCATGAAGCATACATTTTCCTGTTCATTTTCTCTATCACTATCATTTTTGGATGAAGATGAATCTGAATCGTCCCATGTTACAGAAAATGCCTTCTTTTTGAATTTTTCCTTCTTGTTTATGTTGTTGAAGCTTTTCTGATTTTCCTTCATTTGTTCTTGACAATATTTTTGCATGTGTCCTTTCTTGTGACAATTAAAGCATTCTATATTTGAGGATGAAAGTTTGTTCAAGAAATTCTTTTTGAATCCGCTTTTATTTCCTTTTCTATACTTTATGAATTTCTTGAAATTTTTGGCTATAAATGCTAGATCCTCATCTTCAGACTCTGATTCTTCCTTTTCCGCATGAAAAGCAACATTCTTTCTTTCTTGAGCTTGATCTTTCTTAGCTTGCATATTTACTTCATACGACATAAGATTTCCAATCAATTCTTCTGGTTTCATTGTAGATAGATCATTTGCTTCCTCGATTGCTAGTACTTTTCTCTCCCATTCATCAGTGAGTGAATTTAGAACTTTAGATACAATGTCAAAATCCGTGTATATTTCTTCTAGTCCGATTAGAGCATGATGAATGTCTTGAAATCTTGAGTACATGTCATTGATGGATTCATTTTGTCGCATTCTAAAGTTTTGGAATTGATTCTTCGGCAGGGATATCTTTGTTTGTTTAACCTTGTTTGTGCCTTCATGTATGACTTTAAGTGTTTCCCATATCTGATATGCAGTAGTACATATGCTAACACGGTTGAATTCATTTCTATCCAGGGCGCAAAATAGCATATTCATAGCTTTGGCATTTGCACTAGCTTCATTCTTCAGAGTTTGTGTCCATGTAGGATAATCGGTCGTGGGTACAACAAACTCTGTTTGAGTAGCATTCCAGGCTTCGAAACTTGTTGCTTGCATAGCCCAATAGTTGTAGTTTAGTCCATTGAATATGGGGGGTCTTTGGGTAGATTGCCCTTCCGCAAATGTAGAACTATAGGCAGATGTTGTGCTTGTACTTACATTATTTTCCATATTATCAATATGTCTAATAACGGTGTTACGGTTATAGGACGACCTTGCTCTGATACCAATTGAAAGAGGGAGCTATGCGGTAGGATCATGTAATATGGAATAACGGAATAGTCTAGATAGATAAAGTAGGTAAATGTAAGGAGACACTAGGATTTTATACTGGTTCGGACCTCTAGTCTTACGTCCAGTCCCTAAGCTTCACTTAGGAATTTCACTAACTAACACCCTCACTTCACCCGGAGGAATATGTTTACAACTTACCCGAACAATCGAATGGGATTTCTTGCCTCAACTACCGAAGAGGACTTCAACTCAATTACAAAAAAAACAATATTCGACTTGTTGTGTTCTTATCAACACTAACGAGTCTAAGGTAGTACAATATTCCTATAATCTTATCCTCGAGAGTATGCAATGTGTTTGTGAACATTTAGGAAATGTGAATTGCTATGAATCAAAAGAATGTTATAAACAAAACAGTGATTTAAGCAATAAATTGGTGATTGCTTTGAGAATATTTAGAGAATATGATCAAGAAAATAGTAAGATTAAAGCAAGAGAATTCGGTGACTTGAATGATGTTAGAATCATGTATATATACTTGTAGAAGAGGTGCATTTGTTGTCAAAGGTTGCAAACAAGAGATGCTTCCATTTCCATTGATGAATGGTTGCAACTCTTGGGAGGAAGAAGGTGTCCTTTCATAAAAAATTCGCAGGTTCAAATTCAGTCAACTGAACATAAAATTCAGTCAACTAAAAATATGAAGTAAAATTTTCAGGAACAAATTCAGTCGACTGTGCAGGAAGTTCAGTCGACTGAAACTGTGCATATTTATATATTTGTACCAGTTTCAGTCGACTGGCTATTCCTGTTCAGTCGACTGAAATTATAAAATATGCATAGTTAAAGCTTAAAAATGAAGTTTATAAAATGTTTTCTAGTGTTCGTGCAAGCCTCTTGAGGATAGATTTTAACAATAAATCTAGACTAAGACCTGTATAAAAAATCATACTTATGTTTGTTTGGTCTTCATCGATCTTTCTTTAGCTTTGCACATATCTCTTCTTTGTTTGTTGAAGCACATTGTCATTGATCAAAATTTTCGCGTATCAACATCCCTTCATTTACTCATTATAACCCATCAAACAAAACAATGGAGGTTAATGATCATGATATGTCGCTAGTAGCTGCATTATTCTTTTCTTTCACAGGAATAACAAGATGACGAGAACCATTGTTTATACTCGGATCATGCTAGTGACTTGTGTATAAAACCCTAAAGCCCAAAATTTTCAGAATTGCTCAGTAAGCAAATCTACTGTAAATTATCATGTAAATTCAATTTTGAATTTCATTAAAATAGAAAAACCCTAATTTACATACCTGTAAGAACTGAAGTAACCAAATTGAGCAAAGATGAAGCTGTAGTCTATAGACTATCAAAAGTAATTGAGCCGACTGGAAACAATCATGATCGCGAGCGTTGGAATCGATCGAGCAGTCGGAAATTTCATTTTTTTAAGCAGTGGGTATTCGACTTTTTCCAGAAGGGGAGGTCGATTTTTTCGGAAGAAGGAGTTTAATGTTTTTGATGAGGAACGTGAAATCTGAGAAGTTTAATAAGGAAAAGGGCTGTCTTTTTTTTTTTTAAGTTGGGCTGAGATGAGATAGGCCTAGATTTTTATTTGAAAAAAAATATCGGGGAGATATCGGTATATCGTTTCGCTACAAATATCGGCCGATATTTGCAAATTTCGACCGATATATTCGAAACGAGATATCAACCAAAATCTTATGTTTCGTTCCGCCCATGCCTTCAACCGAGATCTCGGCCGAGGTATCTGATATTTAAAACAGTGATTATTTTAATTTGAAATATATTTGAAAGTTATAGAGTGGATTGAGAGCTATGTTTTAACTAGCAATGTAGACGGTAATCGCAGCCAAAAAGGTTAGTAATTATTTTTAGATAATATGCATATATATATATATATATATATATATATATGTATATGTATATGTATGTATGTATGTATGATTGTATGTATGTATATAGTTGTATTAGAGAGAAACGAGGAAAACCTTTTTATCCATTCTCACTTTATCTCAACCCATTATCTCCAAACCAATTCCATATGTTTTAGCCACCCCTAGAACTTTCCAAATCCGAAATTTTGCAGCCCTAATGATGGGTCTTAAACCCATCTAAGCCCAAGCCAAAATACTCTGCAACTAAATCTAATTTAATCCGTTGTCGATGTTGTATATCAATCGATATATTTATAACTTTTATAAATATATATAACATTATTTATTTCTTAAATCATATTCAAATTTTATAATTTATATTTCATAAATATTAGTTAGTTTAATTAATTTATAACAATTGTAAACTAATTAAATCGTTCGGTCTTAAGGAAATTCATCATTTCGGCCTTGTAACTCTTGGGTGTAAATTTGGTCAGCGATTAACATCGAATTATTCTAATGTTAACATTCACGCGTCACTTAGCATGTGGTGTGACATAATGGCCAAATTTATGGCTTACTCATTTTCAGTAAAATCCAATTTTAGTTTAATAAGGATTACCCGGTTGTGACATTTGTTTACGTCAATTCTCTTCGTCAAAACTATATCATTTTGGACTTACGGAATTTGGTAAGGGTCAAAATTCCAACCTCATCCACATTCAACTTTATAGTCTAAACACAAAGTTTTTGATTCAATAATAACATATATTTCGAAATGCTCTGGACAGAGACTTTGACTTTGAATTGACTTGAGTTGACTGTAATACTAACCGCATATAATTAAGGAGACGAATCCTCTCTTGAATAGCGCTTCACTTCCAATACTTCCATTCGACCCAACTATAGTCACTCGATGGACGACATGCCATGATTATATAATCGAAGGAGGGCTTTCATATTGAAGATCCATAGGATTCTTAAGTCGAGAGAACTGTGTAAATCAGCCACATCGATATTTTTTGTTTGATCTTGGTTATATTAACCAACCGAAAACTATCGAGCGAGTCGTTCCTTAGTTATCCAATAATTATTAGTATGCAAACCTAGGTGCCCCCAGCAGTCATGAGTAATACACTGCCCAACATTTGGAGAGCATTATGTACTCCAGTCTCAACGGACACATCGATATCCAGTCTGGATGCATCTTGACTAGGAACATTTAAAATATTGGTATATTTGTTTCATTGTGATAAATTACTCACGGTTACAACACTTTGTAACTACTATCATAAAGTGTATGGATTTTTCTATTAAATATACTTTTAATTAAGTTAATTAATGAATATAATAAGATTATATCAAGTATATAATAGGAAGAAAATACCTTTTATTTCGAACAAGATTGGTCAACGAGTTAGATATATGTAACAAATTATATAATTTCCCCTAGGGCATACTCCTAACTCTATCAGAAAGGTTTTAAAGTAAGGTTTCGAAGGGGTGGTTCCCCGATGGTTTCGAAGGAGTCGAAAGGTGTTGTTTGTCCGTTTGTTTTGAAAGGGTTGAAGGAAAGGTTTTTCCAGGGATTTTGAAAGGAAATGTTCAAAGGTTTCAAAAGAAAAATGTCTAAGATTTTAAAGATTTCGAAAGGAAGGATTTTTAGGAAGTTTCGAAAGGGTTTTGAGAATGATTTCGAAAGAAAGTTTTGGCCTTTTGGCCTACATAAAAGAAAGGGTTTCACTTGGTTTCGAAAGGGGTACTTTCAACAATTTCAAAATGGGCACTTTCAATATATTCGAAAGGGGGACTTTCAAATGTTAAATGTATTCATCAACTAATATTTGACTAAAGTGTATATAACATGGCAAGGTGATTTTGAGTAAAGCATAGAGATTATATATTTTCCTTATCGAGTTTGATTTAAAAGGTTTTCAATGAAATTTTTGAGAAGATATCCCTAAGTAAAATGATTCAAGTATTAGAACACCAGATGAGAATGATATAGGGTCGCGCTCTACATATTAACTATTAGCCCCAGCTAATTTTATCTAAAATTCCAGTGTGTAGGCTTTGTCACAAGTAAGACTAAAATTATAGACATACAGAAAGGAATATATGTTTGTATACAGATAGGTTATTGGTGATCCCGCAAAACTATTAGGATCGGGTGACCTTGGAAGATGATAAGTTAAGGACATACCGTCTAGAAGAGAAGTTTTTAACATATAGTTAAGGACAGAACGTCCAGATGAAGTGGAGTGTCTAACAGATATTAGATAAATTTTGATATATTGTCTGGTGGCTCGAGTAAGCCAAAGGTTAATAGTTAGCCAAACAAAACTAAAGTGTTTGAACAGATGGTTCAATTATTACTTGATATGTATGTTTACATAATGATGATTTGCAGTATTTTGACTAATTTTGGTTGCAGGAAAGATTTGCAAAAGGTATGGTTTAAGGGAATGTCAGTGGGGGAAAACCCACCCCGCTAAGTGGCATGATCTCACTTAACATAAATAATAGAGATGAACAATATTATTCACACTATGCTTTATGTCCGACTCGAAATTTTTGTTTCCCCTTAAACTTTCGAGTACTCAAAATTAATTTGAGTAGGCTGAGGGTTGATGTTTTCAGGTTTTCATAGTTTTGGCGAATAAAACTTTCGGAGATGAGCAGATGGCTGATGGATAGCTAAATTAGGAACTATAGATTATTTTGTTTTGATCCGCTGTGTATTACGCCAGATATGACTATATTGCTTTGATCATCCAAGGGGCCATCGTCATATGTCTCTCTTAGCGTATTATTGTAAATTATATTTGATCATTGTCTTAGAAACGTTTTGGGATTCTGTAACTTGGATATGAATATTGCTTTGAAATGTAATCAGCAAAATGTTGTTTTTTGAAATTTGTGATTTCGTTCATATTCGAGTGCTTCTGATATTATGGATACCATTAACATTAACGTATTTTGTCAGCAGAATTTAATACTATAGATGACTGCAGCATGTAGCGCTTAGCTTTTGGTCTCTAGATACGTGATTTTACAACTTGGTATCATAACATAGGTTTATGAAAAACTTTAACTAAAAATGATTTTGAAAACATAATCCTAAAGAATTAGAGTAAGATTTGGGGTATGAGATAATGCATAGAAATGTACTTGTTTTTGTTATATATAAGTGTACGCTTTATCTCTAGTCTCCGATCTTTGTTAGGTTACTCTTCGGTATCTCAAGAGATTTAAATACAGATATGGAAGGTATAAGAGGAAGAGTTAACCCATAAGGGGAAGGCACAGATGGGAATGCTAGGCCTAATGCAAGGAGAGGTCAATGTTAGGCACAAACATAGATTGTGTGTGCTGGAGTCCCATAGCTGGGAAAGAAAGCTATGTATTAGTTCTTCGTGGGCATGGTGTAGGCAGGTGTTGCAACTGAAGTAGTACGAGGAGTTCTTGAAGTCCCAGTTGTTCACGACTATGCTAAGTTGAGTGGAGACTGCACTAAGCACGGGGGAAGCCATTTATTGGAACCAAGGATACTATTGAGGTAAAGAACTGGTCGTTGCACCACGAAAGGATTTTTGCAGACCTGAGGCTCAATGATGAGCAGAAGAGGAGGTTGGCATCTAAACAGCTTCAGGAAGCTGCTTTAGTGTGACTGTGGCAGTAGATGAGGAGACCATGACATGGGCAGAGTTCAAGAGGAGGTTTCTGGAGAGGTTCATGTCGGTAATGGCTCAGTCTGTCTTCATTAGGAAGTTTGCTGAGCTAGAATAGGCAGAGAGGACTGTTGGCAATTTTCTAGTAGGTCTGAAGAGCTAGCCAGATATGGTTATGCTGCTGTCAAAACGGTGATGAAGAGGAGTGAGAAGTTCATCAGGGATTGAAGCCTTTGCCACAGATTAGAGATCCTTGTGATATGGTTGTGGAGATGACTTTGAGGCACGAGGAGATGTTTGCTTGTCAGGAGAAGAATAAGGTGAAAGAAGTCCAGGTTGTGCAACGTCAGAAAAGGAAGTTCTTTCACGACGTGCAAGTAAATGTGCATATATTTACATCCATGGTTTATATATTTTTATTTAAATAAAAATCATATTTGGGCATTTTAACATGTTTAAAACCATAGTTCCATTATTTTCAAATCATCATATATTCATCTTCATTCAGGGACAAAATGGTCATTTTTGTGCATGTGAAAATTTGAAATTTTTTACTTGGAGATTTTTTTGATTTTTTATATAGGAATTTGGATGCATATGGACGAGGCTTATATGAAGATACATGCATGCACAAATGAATACAAAGGAAAGAAGAGGGAAATAATTCAAGACCATGAACGTAGAGGACCCCACCCACTTGTCTAAATCTACAATTAGAAGCTAATGAACAACTAAGTGGAGGTTAAACCTTCATGCACTTTTAATGAGGGATTAATTAGTGGCTAATGGTTACTTGATGGCCACACTTCCTAAATGGTATTTTGGGAAGCACCCTAAAAATATAATTAGGGTTTTATGCATGTATAAATAACCCTCTTATGTACATGAACATATCTCCTACTCTTTTTCATATTTGTTAGGAAATTAAGAAAGTAAGTTGTAAGCTCCATGTTGAATGAAATAAAAATGGCTTTCTAGCCTCTTTCTCTTCTCTTTTCTACTTGTTGTTTACCTTTATGCTCATTTTTCTTCTTATGCACTCTTTCGTTTTATATTTATAGTTTAGATTTACATTTATGCACTAGTTTAATTCATTTTCTTTTAGTAGTTAATCTTCTTTTTTTGTTTACTCTCTACTTTGTTTCATTCTCAATGTTGAAATATCTATGTGTTGAAACGATAACAGATGAGAAGCTAAACGCCTACACTTTAGGGGTAATGAAGCTTTCTTCTATCATGTAGATTCAACATTGAATTTTATATGCATGATCTCTTTTATGCTTTATGAGAAAATGTATGTTTATGCTTGTTTGTATTTTATGTTGAATTTGATAGCCTACTTTGTTCATAACAAATAGAACTATACCTATCTCATTATTCACAAGTTGACTCTTCATCTAAATATGATCATGACAATGAAGTGAAGTTTGAATCAAAATTTGATGATCTATGTTACTAATTAATAATAAATAGTTTATGTTTAAACTAGATTTTGGTTTCATTTTCTATGTTATGTTTCATGAGATATGAAAAGTAGGACTAGAGATGTTTTATAGTTTGATGGTTTGGTCTGTGTTAATTAATAACTCAAATAAGCCATGCTTATGATAAACACATCACAAATCATGTTTTGATTAAAAAGAGATCATCACTTGATTTTATGTTGATTTATGTCAAAATATAAGAAAGTGGATTTGCCCCTAAATTGAATTTTAATTACATTTTGCTTAGCTTTATAGTTTTCAAAACAATCTCTACTTTTGGTTTAATTTGATTGATTAGAAATTTTTAAAAACTCACAATTCCCTGCGGATCGATCCGTACTCGCCACGTACTAACTATTGTATATCGTGCGCTTGCGGTTATTTTTATTTTGAAATTTTTCGGCATTTTTCTAAACCGATATAAAATTTGCCGTTAAACAAGTTTTTGGCGCCGTTGCCGGGGACGTTGTTTTGATTTTGATTTCCTATTCCTCGAATTATTTGTGTTTGATTTTTGTGTGTTTCTATTTTATGTGTGTTTGCATTTTAAAGAAAAAAAATTGTGTGTTTGTTTGATTTTTGCGTGCATTTTGTTGTTTGCTTGTTTTTCTTGTTTTTTTTTTCACTTGCATATTTTTATTATAAAAAAAAACATTCACACAATCTCAATTGATTTTTTTTCCATTTACAGTTTTAGTTTGTACAACTTTCTGCTTTTATAATTTTACAATTTCATTTACAATTTTTCATTTCAACATACATTCTGTTTTTCTACATCTTTCCACTCCCTGTTGCATTACACATCTTCACTGAACAGCAGCCATCATCTTTCCTGCCACCAAGTCAAAGTTCAAACTTCACAAGTCACACCAGAAACCATTCATTACACAGCAACCTCCTTTAACTACTTATCACCTAACCATCAAACTACAGTGCCGACAGTCTCAACTATCAGCCTCTCCACTGCCCTCAACCAAGCCTGCATCACTTCACACATTCATCTCCAGAACCAACTGCATACACTTCACATAATACACTACTGTGCCTCAACATTGCAAAATTTTCTACAACAGCTCCAACTGTCATATTCCCCCTCCTACTTCATCATCATACTTGCCAACCTTCTTTTCACATTGCATCTACATTTTTACAACTGCAATTTTCTTTTTCATTCTTTCTTTATTTACATTTTAGAAATAAAAAAATTCCATTGTCATTCCCTGTGCATATCAGCGCACGACCCTGTACATACATTTTAACACCTCTGTCACGTTCTCTGATGCACATACAAACCATCCTACCCCTACTCCATCAAACATTCTGTGAACACTTCCTCTACTTGCCTTACATCATCTCACCAACCTGATCAAACTCCCTACAACCATTTCTGCCATCCCTCTTCCTTACATTGTTGTGTTGAACTGCCTTCTACACATCAAAACAGCTCCTCACAATACTGCATAAGTGCATATCTCTCCACATTTGTCCTCCTTTACCACATCACAAGCCATCAAACTGCCCTGTTCCAGATGCAACTTGTATTACCACTAACTTATATTCCACCTACATTCAACCAACCTACCACACCCCTTCTGCTTTACTGCATATAACCCTGCCACTGTGTCTAACCATCACAACTATTCCAAAAACTGCCAACTTCTTCCAAGCAACTTACAGACTTCACTCAGATACACTTCTCATTCACCTTCTACAACACTCCTCCACCTCTTTCACATTCACACGCATACATTGATCTACAGCTTCCTGTTTCAAAACCATCCCTGAAGCTTGCTTCAACCACCAAACATCATATCAGCCCCTTCTTACATCTCAACTGCTTCACCCAATGCTGAAACACATCCAACCAGTCACATCTCCTCTGCCTTAAACACTTCTGCCCACAGCCAACAACACTTCCTAAACCACAAGCCTGCAATCGCGAATAAACTACCAATCTCGACTAAACCCTACTACCACCGAAAAATAGATCATCGCATCCACACCCTGCTTCACCAAATCACCATCACCTGAATCATCAAACTCCATTGATTTTGAACAACAACCACCATCTGCTGTCAGTTCCCCACAGACTTCCCCCTTAACTACCACCATCCAAACTTCATCTCCCTAACATCGCCACTGAACCACACTCTGCTCCTCCAACATACTGCACTGCTACCCTTCAGTCAACACAACATCATACACATAATTCATACATACTGCCTGCTGCCATCAACTTGCAAGAAATTAAACTTCACCTGAAAACATAAGTGCCTGCCTTACCACGTCTGCACAAATCACACAGCCACCTCCACTACGCCAAACACAGTCGCGCCACTTCATTACCACTTCAACAGTTCGCCTCATCCAAACGTGACAACTCCCTTCATCGCTTCAAACCCAGAGCCAACTTCAACAAATCGAGCAACCTGCGACCATCCATTAAGCTCTGACATCGACCAATCGAACCTCGTCTCCATCGCAAGCCCAAATCGAATTACGAAATCATCGACCGCTTCACCAACTTCCTCAGCAAAACCGCAATCAGACCTGAAGCCATCATCGAATCACCCGCAACCCAATCCCCAAGTCGCGACTCAATCCAGACTTCCACCGCAATCGTCACGAACAGTCACGACCATTCCTCCACTACCACGAACCCGAAACCCAACTGCGACCCCGCACTGAACCAAGGCCATCACAAGACGTTCGAATTGATTTTGAAACTGTGGGATTTGGGAATTGAATTTGATTTGGTGAATTTAAGTGACAGAATTTTTGTAAAAGAAATCGAATGGAAGAATTGTTGTTGGTCGCTATTTACTGTTAAGTTTCTCTGATAGTTGTTTGGTACGTTTATAATTAGGCCGGGCTTGTTAATTAAATGTGGCAAGTGTGATTGTTGTGGGTTGGTTGTGGTTAAAATTTGTATTTATTTATTTTTGTATTAAGTTCTTAACTTCATTAATAAAAAAAGAACCCGTTTTCTTCCCACTTATTTTTTTTTTGGCTTTTGTTTCTTAGAGTAGTAAATAAAAATTTTTCTTTAGTTTTTATTTTTCCTTCTTATTAAAAAAAAAACCAAAAAAGGCATTCAACAAGTGTAATTTGTTTATAATTCTTTTAGTATAATTTGTTTTTGTTTTCCATTTGTTTTAGTTAAAAAAAAAAACAAGTTTCACTTTATTTAAATTTTCGTTTTATATTTGTTTTCACTTGTTTTAGTTTTCATTTATTTTATTTCATTTGATTAGTTTTTCACTTGTTTTATTTCGTCTTTGATAAATATATAAAAAAAACAAACAAAAAGTTTTATATAAATATTGATTCTGTGACGATCCAGAATTTTTGTATATTTGAAATTTGAATATTTAATTGATTTTAAATATTTGAAAGTTAGTTTGACTTGAATTTCAAATATCACTATTTATTTGACAATTAAATTATTGAATTTAATAATTGAAAATCGGTAAATTGCTGAATCGAGAATTCGGGGCTTGTTAAAAATATTTCAAAATCTTATAAAATTTATATTAATAGTACTGAAGATATGAAGGCTTTAAAATTGAAATTTGAAGTGTATTGTTCAGTTTTAAAAATATATCGTTTAGATTGAATTTAAAAACAGCCTTCCGAGGCACAGTCTCGGAATTCGACGAAAACCAGTTCCATTTGATCCGTAAATAGTGTTTTATTATCGCATTTCAAATTTCGTAGTGTTTTGAGTTGTCGTGTGATCGTACGGTAGGTAAACGCGCTGAATTTTTATATCGAAAATTCAATATAATAACTGAGTCCAAAAAGCTATCTTCTTCATACGATAGATTTAGGAAGTGTGGGGGGAGGGGGGGTGGGCGGGGTGTGTTGGGTGGAGGTGGGTGTGTGGGGTGGAGACGGGGGGGGGTGGGGGGGTGCTTGGGGGGGGAGGTGACGCGATATAAATTTGAATTTAAAATTTAAATATAAATAACATAATTGCATTAAAAACACTATAGCAAATTGGGTGGGCACGTTAGGCAGTTTACTACACATGTCTCCCGCCCTCTTCAAAATGGCATACAGATGTCCTTTGTTTCTTTATAAAAAATAAAATAAAACTCAAGCCGATTCAATAAAAAAAGAAGAAGAAGAAATCGCATCGCCTGTAACGACCAGAATTTCTGTCATTTGAAATTCGTATATTTAATTGATTTTAAATATTAACAAGTAAAATTTGTAAGTCGAATAAATGTTATTTCGAATATCTAAATTTAATTGGATAATTAAATCGATAATTTAATATTTGAAATTACAGAAATAATTGGAAACTGGGTTTAATGTGATTAAGAATGATTTATAAAGTTGTATTAAATCATATTGGAGTTAGAATGATGTTATAGAACTTTTAAAATTTAATTAAAAGTTAATTTGGGAAAATTGAATATTTTAATATTTAATTGACGAGTAAAAATAGCCATTTTTCAAACAGTCTCGGATTTTGACGAAACAAATTTCATTGGATCCATAATATTATATTATTGCAAGATTTCAAATTTTGTGTCAATCGGATTTACGGTTTGTCCGGGGCAAGCTAGAACGCGCTGAAATCGGTTTAAGTGAATTTTAAATTTAAATAAATCGATTCGAAAACCTATGTTCCAAATACGATCGAATTGGCTCCTGATATATATTCCATCGCGTTCGGAATAGGGGTAAAACATTATAAACGCCAGGCGGCATGCTTCGTTTGGAGTTCGGAAAAAAATTCAGGTGAATAGTGTTTTGGCAATTTTCTATATAAGGACGTTCATTTTCACTTTTGCAAAGCAATTAGGGTTTCAAGCCCTAGCCGCCAGAAAATAAAACAATGGCCGAAAATGCATCTCCTGCTTCCTCCTTTTTCTTCTAATCCATTCACCTTCACCAAAAACGTTCAACTACAACATCGAAGAGGGCATCGAGTTCTACGTTTTCAACGGCTACGATCAAATTTGAAGCAACAAATCAGTGGCAAATCGAGCTCGAACGGCCATGGTTCGTGCACGTTTTTCTACGCGCAAAGGGGGCCGAGCTCCTCGTGGTTCCAGCCGAAGGTGGCTCTCATGATGGCACTTCAAACAGCGTTGGCCGATCGTCTTCAAAGTCGACGTGGTGGTCGCGAAAATCAAGGGTTTAGCGGCGGCATTGGGTTATTTTCGTTCATGTTTTAGCCTGGGGAAGGAAGAAGGGGGTGGGGGGGCAGTCACGATCTATGCAAAGGGAATGAACATCTCTGATTGAATAGGGTTTGAAAATTAAAAAGAAATTGTAAATTTATATATTATATAATTCGTTCAATCTTTAAAACTTCATAACTTGTTCATACGAGGTCGAAAATTGACGAAACGAATTGCATTGGAATCGTGTTGAAGAGCAATACGCAATGGAGCATGATTGGGATTTATTTGAGCTAGTGAGAATTTTGGGTAAAATTAAACGCGTGTTTAATTTTATTCGGAACAAAACGCTGAAACTGTATTGGAAGCAAGGTGAGAACTTCTCACTCAATCGAATTAGTTTTGATTTAAATTTTAAATAATTAGATTTAAAATTGCTTGATTATGTGATTTAATGATGATTGCTATTTGTTGTATTTAAATAGACCATATACGCCGTATATTAAGCGGAGATTATTTTATTAAACACATATACCGCGATATTCCACCTTGAAGTGGAATTGGCATTATATATGTACTTGGAGTTGATTTTCCCGCATTATATAGCGGATGAGACCCTATTGCGCTGCATAATAGCGGATGATATTTTATATAAACCCATGTACCGCGATATTCCGTCTTAAAACGGGATTGGTATTGTGCTAACATCTGTGGATGCAGGGAAACAAATTGGAGGGATCCAACTAGATTACTCAAATAATTGAATTTGTTTCAAAGTTGGGTGTTGATTATTTATAATCTCTGTGTGATTTTCTTTATGATTGAAATCGTTGAAGGCTAAAATTTAGCCGAATATAGTTTTGGTATTGTTGGATACCGGAAATAAATAAATATTTGATTTTTGAAAATTCAGGTTGAAAGTTTATATTAAATTTTTTGATGTTTTAAGAAATATAGTTGAAAGGTGATTTTTGGAAATATGAAGTTGATTATTTTATAAAATAATTTAAATGGTGATTTTTGAATTTATTATAAAAGCTTTATATATAAGATTTAAAAAAATTGGATTTTTATAAATCAAAGTGATGGAATTATAAAGGAGTTTTAAAGACGTTTTAAAATGATGTTATAAATGGATTTTATAAAAGAATAGAATCTACGATTTGTGAAGTTATAAAATGAATGAATTTGTAAATAGAGAATTATAAGTAATTTGCTTATAATTTGGATTTTGGCGTGTAAATGGGATATGGATAGAATTTGTTAATAAAGTGATTTTATAAGTTGAAGTTGTTATAAAATATAAATGGAATTTATAAACATTGTTTTATAAATCTGAAATAGACTTATTTTGATAAGTTAATTATTATAGCTTATTAAAGGAGATATATCCACGATTTTGGACAGTGGATAATCCTTTAAAATAAAATGTGTAGAAATGTTGAATTTGGTTTACGAAGTATATTCACGATTTTGGACAATGAATAATATATTAAAGAAATGTTTTGGGAAAATGATATTTTAAATAGAATTAAAAAGATTTAAAGGTGTTTTAAAATGTATTAAGTATCGAAACCATAGATTTCAACATTCATTGTTGAAATAGACGTTTCGAGAAATAAAAGGGAATAGTGGACTGTAACACTGTTGTTGTAGTAAATGATTTTCGAAAGGAAATGTTTTATATAGTATTGGGATTTATATATCTATCTTCATTTCGAATCCCTATACTAGTGATTTTGGGTTGTCGTAACGATGTTTTACGAAACATTCGTTTTGACTCAAATGAATGTGTTTAAGAGAATGTTTTCCTTAAAGAATTAAATATATACTTGATTGTGATTTAAGTATATTGAATATTTCCCAAATGTTGAAAATAAATAGATTTGTGAATTACTTATTATTAAATAAGTATGGAAATGTTTTCCAATATAAAGTGAAATGTTTTGAGATTATATCTTTTAAAGATAAATTGAAAGTGAATATTTGAAATCAATTTGAAAATCGTATATTAGTGGATGTTTGGAAATTTAAATTCAAATGCAATTTATAAAGAAAAGGAAAATTTGTTTAAAAATAAACATTGATTTATTTTTGAAGTGTAGAAATAAATTTACGGATTTGGAATGTAAATTTAAAGTAAATCGGTAAGGATTTATTTAATTGGTTTAAATGAACCACTTTGAAATGTCTCCTTGGAAGGCCGAATAAGATTTCAGAATAGCTTTGAAAGATATATACATACATACATACATATATATAATTCTAGAATTGGTTTTAAAAAGTATACTTTGGAGAAATTAACTTTTTAAGTTGTTCTTGAATCCTTTAAGTAAAGGTTTATTAAGTTGATATAGAAATGATTATTTCTAAGGTTTAATCAATAATTGTTTTAGAAAATAGTTATTTAAATAGTTATACTCTATCTACTAAATTTTATTTTGAAAATTAGTTTGGACTTAAGTTATATGTAATATTGGCATAATATTTTTATAACTAATATTTTAAGTAAAGTGTTTAAAGAAAAATAATTTTATTTAAAAATGTTTTCCCGATATATTTTGGATAAGTGTTATAAATTATTTTAAAGTATTTGAACTCGGCAGATTTTCAGTGAAAAAGAATAAATATTTGGAAGTGTTTCCACGTAAGGAAAATGATTTAAAATTTGTTTTCAAAAGTTGTAAAGGTGAAAAGTGATTTGAAAATTGTTTTCAAATGATTGAAGTGTGGAAATATATCTTGTAAAGATATTTTTTTGGAAAAATAAATAATTTGGAAAATAATTTGGAATCTGGTGATGTTGTGCATATCTATTGATAGTTAAATAACCGACTATAAATATTTACCTTTAAATGGGAATTTGTTGTGATTTGCTTGAATTTGAATGCTACACTTGTTTTAAAATAAGCGCTCGTTATTCGGTTTAGCCGAGAGAGGTCCTTTGGGTCATGAATCCCCTTCCGAATAGTGATACGTCGTAATGGATGGCATTTGAAGACCGGTGATGAAGACCAGATATTTTCGAAAACGGAAGGATTACCGTCGAATGTCTCTACATCGGCTGATCTCCTATATAGAGATTTTATCACCCTTTGTGATGGGAAATCCGGTCGTGATTAGTGAATATTTGGATTACAAGCGCTTCTTTGGAAGTGCTTTCAGTTCCGTTCGATCCCGGAACGGACTTGTATGGATGTGTGTCTGACGTTACAATTTGAGATGTAAAGCTAGTTTCTATCAAATACATTTCTGTTGGTGGTGGAGAATTTATTCTCTTATCTTAACACCATTCTCTGAGACGTACGAGCTCAAAGGTTATGTAGTTGATGGTTACTAGTGATACATTCCCAATTTGGTAATGTGGCATACGAAGTGCTGCTGATCATTTGTTGATCAAAGCATAGCTTTTGTGAAAAGCGTAGCTTTGTGGATAAGACTTCGTCGGACCTCACACCCCGGTAATGGTCAAAACAGGAAAGATGCAGCAAGGTTATAGGGAGTAGCGCCCCTTAGGGTATGTGCATTTCCTTCTGGAAAGAAGTGGTATCATGATATGGAGCCCAGATACTTAACTTATGTGGATGTCGCAAATATATATATATGACTTTGTGATTGTTGTTGGTTGAGGATCCTCGGATAAAGGTTGTTTACAACCGAGGGATGGCATACTCGTGTCACTAGTTACCTACTTTTGCAGAGGTAACCCGACCTTGTGTTGGCAGAGATCCGGTTAGGTTCTCGGGGCATCCTTCCAGAGGCGTACCCATGTGGCAATGGGAAGTTCCTTGGCCTGACCATTTGTTGGAAAATCCAAAGAAACAATACGAGCCATGTACGGTTTTAGTTGTATAACCTGCCATGGAATGTGGCGGTAACCTGCTATTGAATATGGTAGCTATAGTAGGCATAAGTGCGAAATGCCTATGCTGGCTAAGATTTATATTGTACTTTTGAAAGGTTTTCCACTTTGCACTTATAGAAATAATATCAAAGAAATTTTTCTGCGTATCAAGCATGTTTGACCGTCATAAGGAGAAATCACCTCCGATTCTGCGTTTGCATTGTGTGTGTGCGGGAGGCCTTATGGTAGTTACATTTTCCAAAAGCATTGCGGATCTATTTTAAATATTTCTTTGTTTGTTTTTAAAGAATAACTGTTTTAAGTTCTCACACCAGTCCCATGACTGACATGGAGTTTATTGTTTCCTTCCTAAACTCTGGGTGCCCACCAATTTCTACACGGGTAGTCTAGAGTCAGGTAATCAGGTCATTTAGGAATTCAGGAGATGCTGTGGAGCTAAAGAGGCGAGCTGGATGGCGTGGCGTATCAACTAGTATATAGTATTTCTTTTCCGCTGTTTTGTTGTTGTAAACTCTGATAATGTAACGTAATGTGATGTAATGTAATAAATTGATACAGTTCTTTTGATTTAAAGATTATTCATTTATCTATTATATGTTGTTCCGCTGCGAATTGTGAGATTTTGATATTATTTCTGTTGCTTCTTCTTTCTTTCTTCTTCTACCTCTTCTTCTTTAACCCTAACAATACGGTTTTCCGGCCGTCAATTGCTCGGCAGTTGATACAGTGGACGTATTAATGTCGATTTTCGGGCGTCGAAGAATTGTGTCGTCACATTTGGTATCAGAGCATTTGGTTAAGCGACAACCTTGGTTCTGTTGGGTGTTACTCATTAGAGATAGAGTCAGCAGTACTCTAGAATGAGTGTGATGTAATCATAGATATGAGCGCGTATTTGTTAGTGAATATAAAATTGTTTTATATTGTGTTGATTGGTTTGTTGAGTGGTATATGGATTCTGGTCAATATGAGTAATTAACGTGATTCCTACGATAGGAATCTCTAAACACTTGTACAGAACAAATTCGACACGATATCGTTTAAAATAGGGTAAATGAAATAATTTTCCCTAAATTATTTTCGTATATAAAAGAGAAAATTTTTCTATGAATTATTATAATTTATGATTGCTCGGTTGCTAGAAAGTGATGATATTAGATTATTATCATTAGAAAAAGAAATTGAAATCGTAACTCCAAAGTTAAGAAATAAATTCACATACAAATAGAATTGGAGAATATAAATTGTAAATGTGATTTGTAATTTGAAGTAAAATTCCACAAGAATATTTGGAAATATTTTGAAAGGGTTTGCAATTTGGAAAAGATTAAAATCCTTTTTGAGTTTGAAAATGGTTTTCAAGGGTTTGGAAAAATGTTTTTGGAGGGATAAAAGCTCTAAACTCTTTTTGATCGCTCGAAAATAACTTCAGTGATGACTGCAGCATCATCGGTGTACATTTTCGGGTTTCCAAAAGAGGGATTACTGCCAAGTTGTTTTAAATGGAAGTTGTTTGGAAAATTTGGGTTTGGGTTTTGAGATTCAAAGGATAATTTGAACTGGTTTCAAAAATGGTTTTGAAATGTTGGAAAGACTCTGGAATCTGATAAAAATAGTTATGGAATAAAAAATTATTAAGTTGAAAATAAATTTGGGGCAGAAACAAATGAATTGAAATTGAGTTTGAATTATGGAAATAAATTTATGAATGAATGAATTTACAATTGCGAGTAAATGAAATTGGAAACTAAACGTTGAAATTCATCTTGAAATTGCAAGTAAATTGAAAATTGGTCAAGTTGGATCAAATGAAGCTAAGTATTAAAATAAAACTAGTAAGTAAAACTAATTGAAGAAATGACAAATTTAATATGGGTTGAAATGAGTTGAATTCAACATTTATAAATAGAGGGTAAATTAAATTCATATGGAATTTGAAATCCAGTTTAATTATAAGTGGTTATAAACCGAAATAAAGAATTGAATTGTGTTTGGGAACGAACAAAAGAATAAAAACTGAAATTGAAAATTGAATATCGAAAACCAACTTGAATTGTGCGAGATGAAGTGAGTTAGAATTTGTAATGAATTAGTAAAAGAAACTAATTTAAAATAGGAAGATGAATCAGTTGTAAATGGAAAATAATTGATAAAAATTCAATATTCAGAAGGTAAATTGAATCCAAATAGAATTGAAATTGTAAATTGAATTCAAATGAAATTGATAATATGAGATTGAATGAAAATGGATATTATGGTTAGCAGGGTATACATGTGGATTAAAGGAAATTGGGATTTTGATTTCGAAGATAAAAAAATTGAATTGCTCGACAAAAAGTATGTATTTGAATTTCAGTATGAAATTTGATGATTTTCTTGTCCAGCCACTTGGCTTTTTCTTTTCTTTTTGAAATCTAGGGGCCGTGGTGCCATTTTTGTCGTCGTACCGAGCTAGCCGCGTAAAGGAGATGCTGGCGAAATTTTTCAAAAATTTAAGGCGTTAGAATATTTTTGAGAAAATTGGAAATTTTTGAAAACTATAGCTTTGATTTTGGAGTGAAAAGTTAAATGATATAGTTGGTTTTGAAAAGATAACTAAGTATGATTTGAAAACTTAGTAAAGTTATTGTAAGAAGTTTGACTATGGATTTTGGAAAAGTTAAAATGTTTAACTGAATTTGAAATTTATTTGAACAAATGGTTTTAAAAAGTTAGTGGATTATGTAACATTTTCTTACTTGGCAATTTCGAGGACGAAATTCTCTTAAGGAGGAAAGTTTGTAACGACCTAGAATTTCTGTCATTTGAAATTCGTATATTTAATTGATTTTAAATATTAACAAGTAAAATTTGTAAGTCGAATAAATTTTATTTCGAATATATAGATTTAATTGGATAATTAAATCGATAATTTGATATTTGAAATTACAGAAATAATTGGAAATTGGGTTTAATGTGATTAAAAATGATTTATAAAGTTGTATTAAATCATATTGGAGTTATAATGATGTTATAGAACTTTTAAAATTTAATTAAAAGTTAATTTGTGGAAATTGAATATTTTAATACTTAATAGACGAGTAAAAATAGCCATTTTTCAGAAAGTCTCGGATTTCAACGAAACTAGTTTCATTGGATTCGTAATGTTATATTATTGCAAGATTTCAAATTTCGTGTCAATCGGATTTACGGTTTGTCCAGGGCAAGCTAAAACGCGCTAAAATCGGTTTAAGTGAATTTTAAATTTAAATAATTCGATTCGAAAACCTATCTTCCAAATACGATCGAATTGGCTCCCGATATATATTCAATTGCGTTCGGAATAGGGGTAAAACATTATAAAAGGCAGGCGGCACGCTTCGTTTGGAGTTCGGAAAAAAATTCGGGTGAATAGTGTTTTGTCAAATTTCTATATAAGGACGTTCATTTTTCACTTTTGCAAAGCAATTTCGGTTCCAAGCCCTAGTCGCCAGAAAATAAAACAATGGCCGAAAATGCATCGCCTTCTTCCTCCTTTTTCTTCTAATCCACTCACCTTCACCAAAAACGTTCAACTACAACATCAAAGAGGGCATCGAGTTCTACGTTATCAGCGGTTACGATCAAATTTGGAGCAACAAATCAGTGGCAAATCAAGATCGAACGGCCATGGTTCGTGCATGTTTTTCTACGTGCAGAGGGGACTGAGCTCGTCGTGGTTCCAGCCGAAGGTGGCTCTCATGATGGCGCTTCAAACAGCGTGGGCCAATCGTCTTCAAAGTCGACGTGGTGGTCGCGAAAATCAAGGGTTTAGCGGCGGCATTGGGTTATTTTCGTTTGTGTTTTAGCCTGTGGAAGGAAGAAAGGGGAGGGGCGGTCACGATCTATGCAAAGGGAATGAACGGCTCTGATTGAATAGGGTTTGAAAATTAAAAAGAAACTGTAAATTTATATATTATATAATTCGTTCAATCTTTAAAACTTCATAACTTATTCATACGAAGTCGAAAATTGACGAAACGAATTGCATTGGAATCCTATTGACGAGCACTACGCAATGGAGCCAGATTGGGATTTATTTGAGCTAGTGAGAATTTTGGGTAAAATTAATCGCGTGTTTAATTTTATTCGAAACGAAACGCTGAAACTGCATTGGAAGCAAGGTGAGAATTTCTCATTCAATCGAATTAGTTTCGATTTAAATTTTAAATAATTAGATTTAAAATTGCTTGATTATGTGATTGAATGATGGTTGCTATTTGTTGTATTTAAATAGACCCTATACGCCGTATATTAAGCGGAGGTTATTTTATTAAACACATAAACCACGATATTCCACCTTGAAGTGGAATTGGTACTATATATATATACTTGAAGTTGATTTTCCCGCATTATATAGCGGATGAGACCCTATTGCGCCGAATAAAGGCAGATGATATTTTATATAAACCCATGTACCACGATATTCCGTCTTGAAACGGGATTGATATTGTGCTAACTTCTGTGGATGCAGGGAAACAGGTTGGAGGGATCCAACTGGAGTCCTCAAATAATTGAATTTGTTTCAAAGTTATGTGTTGATTATTTATAATCTCAATGTGATTTTTTTTATGATTGAAATCGTTGAAGGCTAAAATTTAGCTGAATATAATTTTGGTATCGTTGGATACCGGAAATAAATAAATATTTGATTTTTGAAAATTCAGGTTGAAAGTTTATACTAAATTTTTTGATGTGTTGAGAAATATAGTTGAAAGGTGATTTTTGGAAATATGAAGTTGACTATTTTATAAAATAATTTAAATGGTGATTTTTGAATTTATTATAAAATCTTTATATATAAGATTTAAAAAAATTGGATTTTATAAATCAAAGTGATGGAATTATAAAGGAGTTTCAAAGACGTTTTGAAATGATGTTATAAATGGATTTTATAAAAGAATAGAATCTACGATTTGTGAAGTTATAAAATGAATGAATTTGTAAATAGAGAATTATAAGTAATTTGTTTATAATTTGGATTTTGGCGTGTAAATGAGATATGGATAGAATTTGTTAATAAAGTGATTTTATAAGTTGAAGTTGTTATAAAATATAAATGGAATTTATAAACATTGTTTTATAAATCCGAAATCGACTTATTTTGATAAGTTAATTATTATAGCTTATTAAAGGAGATATATCCACGATTTTGGACAGTGGATAATCCTTTAAAATAAAATGTGTAGAAATGTTGAATTTGGTTAACGAAGTATATTCACGATTTTGGACAATGAATAATATATTAAAGAACTGTTTTGGGAAAGTGATATTTTAAATAGATTTAAAACGATTTGAAGGTGTTTTAAAATGTATTAAGTATCGAAACCATAGATTTCAACATTCATTGTTGAAATAGATGTTTTCGAGAAATAAAAGGGAATGGTGGACTATAACACTGTTGTTGTAGTAAATGATTTTCGAAAGGAAATGTTTTATATAGTATTGGAATTTATATATCTATCTTAATTTCGAATCCCTATACTAGTTATTTTGGGTTGTCGTAACGATGTTTTACGCAACATTCGTTTTGACTCAAATGAATGTGTTTAAGAGAATGTTTTCCTTAAAGAATAAAATACATACTTGATTGTGATTTAAATATATTGAATATTTCTCAAATGTTGAAAATAAATAGATTTGTGAATTACTTATTATTAAATAAGTATGGAAATGTTTTCCAATATGAAGTGAAATGTTTTGAGATAATACCTTTTAAAGATAAATTGAAAGTGAATATTTGAAATCAATTTGAAAATCGTATATCAGTGGATATTTGGGAATTTCAATTCACATGGAATTTATAAAGAAAAGGGAAATTTGTTTAAAAATAAGCATTGATTTATTTTTGAAGTGTAGAAATAAATTTACGGATTTGGAACGTAAATTTAAAGTAAATCTGTAAGGATTTATTTAACTGGTTTAAATGAACCATTTTGAAATGAAAGTGTATTCTCCCTGGAAAGCCGAATAAAATTTCTGAATAGCTTTGAAAGATATATATATATATATATATATATATATATATATATATATATATATTATTCTAGAATTGGTTTTAAAAAGGATACTTTGGAGAAATTAACTTTTTAAGTTGTTTTAAATCCTTTAAGTAAAGGTTTATTAAGTTGATATAGAAATGATTATTTCTATGATTTAATCAATAATTGGTTTAGAAAATAGTTATTTAAATAGTTATACTCTATCTACTAAATTTTATTTTGAAAATTAGTTTGGACTTAAGTTATATGTAATGTTGGCATAATATATTTATAACTCATATTTTAAGTAAAGTGTTTAATGAAAAATAGTTTTATTTCAAAATGTTTTCCCGATATATTTTGGATAAGTGTTATAAATTATTTTAAAGTATTTGAACGCAGATTTCCAGTGAAAATGAATAAATATTTGGAAGTGTTTCCGCGTTAGGAAGATGATTTGAAATTTGTTTTCAAAAGTTGTAAAGGTGAAAAGTGATTTGAAAATTGTTTTTAAATGATTGAAGTGTGGAAAATATATCTTGTAAAGATATTTTTTTGGAAAAATAAATAATGTGGAAAATTATTTGAAATCTGGTGATGTTGTGCATATCTATTGATAGTTAAATAACCGACTATCAATATTTACCTTTAAATGGGTATTTGTTGTTATTTTCTTGAATTTGAATGCTACACTTATTTTAAAATAAGCGCTCGTTATTCGGTTTAGCCGGGAGAGGACCTTTGGGTCATGAATCCCCTTCCGAATAGTGATACGTCGTAATGGATGGCATTTGAAGACCGGTGTTGAAGACCGGATATTTTCGAAAACGGAAGGATTACCGTCGAATGTCTCTGCATCGGCTGATCTCCGATATAGAGATTTTATCACCCTTTGTGATGGGAAGTCCGGTCGTGATTAGTGAATATCCGGATTGCAAGGGCTTCTTAGGAAGTGCCTTCGGTTCCGTTCGATCCCGGAACGGACTTGTATGGATGTGTGTCTGACGTTACAATTTGAGATGTAGAGCCGGTTTCTATCAAATATATTTCTGTTGGTGGCGGAGAATTTATTCTCTTAGCTTAACACCCTTCTCTGAGACGTACGAGCTCAGAGGTTATGTAGTTGATGGTTACTAGTGATACATTTCCAATTTGGTAATGTGGCATACGAAGTGCTGCTGATCATTTGTTGATCAAAGCATAGCTTTTGTGAAAAGTGTAGCTTTGTGGATGAGACTTCGTCGGACCTCATACCCGGGTAATGGTCAAAATAGGAAAGATGCAACAAGGTTATAGGGAGTAGCGCCCCTTAGGGTATATGCATTTCCTTCTGGATAGAAGTGGTATCATGGTATGGAGCCCAGATACTTAACTTATGTGGATGACGCAAATATATATATATATATATATATATATATGACTTTGTGATTGTTGTTGGTTGAGAATCCTCGGATAAAGGTTGTTTACAACCGGGGATGGCATACTCGTGTCAGTAGTTACCTACTTTTGCAGAGGTAACCCGACCTTGTGTTGGCAGAGATCCGGTTAGGTTCTCGGGGCGTCCTTCCAGAGGCGTACCCATGTGGCAATGGGAAGTTCCTTGGCCTGACCATTTGTTGGAAAATCCAAAGAAACAATACGAGCCCTGTACGGTTTTAGTTGTATAACCTGCCATGGAATGTGGTGGTAACCTGCTATTGAACATGCTAGCTATAGTAGGCATAAGTGCAAAATGCATATGCTGGCTAAGATTTATATTATACTTTCGAAAAGTTTTCCACTTTGCACTTATAGAAATAATATCAAAGAAATTTTTCTGCGTATTAAACATGTTTGACTATCATAAGGAGAAATCTCCTCCGATTCTGCGTTTGCATTGTGTGTGCGTGCGCGGGAGGCCTTATGGTAGTTACATTTTCCAAAAGCATTGTGGATCTATTTTAAATATTTCTTTGTTTGTTTTTAAAGAATAACTGTTTTAAGTTCTCACACCAGTCCCATGACTGACCTGGAGTTTATTGTTTCCTTCCTAAACTCTGGGTGCTCACTAATTTCCACACGGGCAGTCTAGAGTCAGGTTATCAGGTCATTCAGGCATTCAAGAGATGCTGCGGAGCTAAAGAGGCGAGCTGGATGGCGTGGCGTATCAACTAGTATATAGCATTTCTTTTCCACTGTTTTGTTATTGTAAACTCTGATAATGTAACGTAATGTGATGTAATGTAATAAATTGATACAGTTCTTTTGATTTAAAGATTATTCATTTATCTATTATATGTTGTTCCACTGCGAATTGTGAGATTCTGATATTGTTTCTGTTGCTTCTTCTTTCTTTCTTCTTCTACCTCTTCTTCTTTAACCCAAACAATTCGGTTTTCCGGCCTTCGATTGCTCAGCAGTTGATAAAGTGGACGTATTAACGTTGATTTTCGGGCGTTGAAGAATCATGTCGTCACATCGCCCTTAGCTCTATCTCTTCCCCTTCAAAATTAATTGCACTCATTTGAAATCAATGCTCAAACTAAATAATGGTCAAAACTTCGGCTATATAAAAAAAAGGCCATGCGCGATCGAACACGATAGGATCGACGACGGCTTCGAGGGCGAGCTGGGCGCGAGTTCGAACTCGACTAGGATTTCGCGAGTTAGAGCGATGGCCACGACCCGAGGGAAGCAACAACAAGGAGGCCGAGGTCGCGACTTTGATTTGTGGTCGCGTGGTGGCAAAGGGGGTTTCATGGCAACGCTTTGGGATGTTGTCGCTCGCGAAGTCAAGGTGATGACCGGAGGTTCGCATGCATCTCGATTTATGGCAGAGATAGAGATCGAATCGATCTCGACAGAAAGGTATTATCGTTTTTCTGAGGTTGTGTTAGAGGTCGATAGAAAATTTGAATTTACATTTGGGTTTTTTATTTTAAAATAATAATAAAAAATAAGGTTTGTATTTATATATATATGCATATATATATATATATATATATATATATATATATTAGATGGAAAAAATTGTTAGATAAACAACAGTAAGGTATATGATAATTCTGTTTAATGTATAGATCAGAAGGAAAATTTTATTTTTCAATTTAATAAATAAATAAATATATTTATATAGGGTTTAAATAGAAAATATATGTATATGTATGATTCTGAAAAGAGAAATTTTAAATTTTGAAGAATTTATACAAAATTTGATTTTTTGATCTATATAGATATTTTTATAAATATATATGTAGTTTTAAGAGGAAGTAAATATACATATATGCATTTTTATTTTACTATTTTATTTTAAAAATATGTATTTGGGTTTAATTTATTTAATAAATTTAATTTATTTTAGTTACTAAGAAATTATTAGAAGAAAATTATTTTAAATTAAATCATTAATGTAACATCCTGCCTTCTCGCACGCTTTAAATAGACACACGTGCCAATTCAAACCATACAAAATGGCGGACTGTTATGGGGTAAATAAGAAAAACAAGAAAGAAATAAAACAAAATAGAATCTCACAGCGGAAGGATAAAATATAATAATCAAATATACAGTTCATGAAGCTGTTTACAAAATATTAAATTTTACTTATACAATATATATCAAAGTTGCACATACGAACGAATAAAAATCGATGCAGCGGAATACAGTGTGTAGTGGAACAATATAATATAATAATAATAATGAAATCTTCGTCTTCGTCCTCTAATAAAAGTCTTCAAATCCTGAAATGCTCGGACTGACCCGAGCGAATTGAAAAGACAAAACACTCGAGTCAGAACTAAAATATTTTATGTGAGTTAAATTAACAGAAATAAATATGAGTGCAGTAACTCAAGAGATGCTCGGGATTTACATCTCCCAAGGATCCGTTAAACTATTTACTATGTAGTAATATTTCGCTATTATAATAGTGTCTATTAGTAAAATAAACTTACTTTAAAATAGCGTTAAGGAGTGACCCAATATTCCCCTTAACACATAATATATTCCCATAGTCTATACAGTACCGTAATCTCCCCCGTACTGGGCGTCGTCAGAGGACACTCCATAGGTATGGTACAAAACAAAATCATATAAAGAACGCTAGGGTAGGTGACACGGCACAACTAGGCAATGCCAGGGTAGATATACCAATTACGCTTCCGGGTTGGTGGTAACGCATAACTACCGCCCACCTCGAGCCACACCCCCAAATCAAAGAAATTAAAAGTGGCCATCGAATAAATCCAAAAGTCAGAGTATAATATCGAAGGGATGTGTCCGATAAAAGGTGCTACCTTCTTAACCCGTCAATCGCACCTGTTTTAGCCACCTTATGCCAACTCACGGGAGTCGGGTCCACGTATTTACCTCAAAGGAAACGCCGCTACCATCCTACTTCATTCTGGAATCTCCACCACGTAAACGGTTGTTAAAGTGGTTTCCGGAGTTGGCAGAGAGTATGACAACTTCTGATCCATGTCTCTTCAACAACCAAACGTTATTATAACACCGCGGTTATTTCAAAATAATTATACTTTAAAATCAGAATATAATATCCCTTTCAAAACCATATAATACGATATCATTTCTTTTTTAAACCAAATCAATATTCTATCATTTTTATTTCAAATATATCTTTTTTTCAAAAATCAAAGTACTTTCAAATATATATACCTTAAACCCATAGCTTCGAAACATAATTTTCAATACTTAAATGGTTTAAATATAAATTACTTTATAAAGTAAATTAGCTTTTTAATTTCTCAAATCAATTCCAAATACAGATTTGAATTCCGAAATAAACCATTTAAATTTAATATTCCACCATTTCAAAACTGAATTTTTAATTCATATATATGCCAAATTCACTTTACTATCATTTAGTTTTGAAATACTTACTTAATAAATCCAGTATCCTTTAAATAAAACTTTCAAATTCAATAATTAAATATTCCTCAATTTATTTAGACTAGATTTATTCACTTAAGTCATCTTAAACCCGAATTTAGTTATAATACCATATTCTTTTTAAATCTAAATTTCAATAAGATCTTAATTAAATAAAATCTCAAATCAATTTCAAAACTATCTTCTCAACTTTGATTTATAAAAATCAATATAAACTCTATATTAGAATATAATTTAAGTAAATACTTATCCATAGTATATTTTAATAAAATCAACTTTCTTATTAAACTTACTTCATACTTTAAACAATTTTATACATAGCTTAAAACCAAGAAATTAACTATATATAAAATAACCTTTATCAAATATCCGATATCAGTATCTCATAACATCATATATATTTCTTTACAAAACCATAGAAAATCATTTCAAAATATTATGTACATATATATATATATATATATATATATATATATATATACCGCGGTGTCTGTATAATATTTTCTATCTATGGTCAAGTGATATGGATATTTATCATTTCAATCCGTAATTTAAAATAAAAATTAGGGTTATATATTATTTCAAACCACAATCCCAAATGAAATGAAAATGCACAATAACTTGCAGTTTATACAATATAAACTACAGCATTTATTCATCCAATATCAATCATCAACCATTTATAACAATCATTATCCAATATAAACAATAACATCACTATCGAATGGAAAATAAACAACAAGTATAACTAGCAGCTTATATTCAATAATAAATTAAAACTGTCTAACTGGCAGTTTATATGCAATAATAAATAAATAAAAATTTAACAGACAGTTTATATGCAAATGAATAATTAAATAACAATTTAATTAAATAAATGCGATTTAACTGAGATGATGAATAAAAATATGCCAAAACAACCATAAATAAATTTCTACTCGTATCATAAATCGATTTAACAAACATAAGAAATTTAAGAAGTTGTGAGTGGGTTAAAACACTCACCTTTTGAATTTAAATTGAATTTAAATCCAATTTAAACCCAAAAACTGCACAGTCTCAGAATTCATCCAAACTAGCATGAAAGTGTCTGGAAATTCAATACGAACCTAGCGGAGAAAACCTCGTGGGAATCTGAGTCCGTATGTGGAAGTTATTGCGATTAGAACGAGTTGAAAACTAAATTTGAATTAAAACAAAACAAAATAAACCTACCCCAAAAATTTTCGCCACGTCACTAACGCGCTACAGTACGCACCCTTCTTCCTTAGATTTGAAACCTAGTACGCACGCAACCCATACTAGAGCAAACCTAGCCGCCTCCATCATCAAGCCAACGAGCCGCCTAGGGCTGCCTATGCCAAGCCGCGAGTCGCCTTCATCTTCCCCACGACCATCGATTCAAACATAGCAAATCGCGCGACCCAATAAACTACCGGCCGCTGCTTTGATTTTTAAACCTTAATTGAAAACTGCATGAAATCCAACCGTCGATTCGACGAACAAACTATGCCGATGCGATCCCCTCGGTCCACTCTTCAAAACCATGAAACGGTTCGTCGATCCATCGAGTTTGATTTCGACGTGATGAACGGCCGAAAATTCTTCGATTTTTACTGATCAGACGATGAACCAAAACGAAAAACGAATCATGGATCTGAGTTACGCTCATTGAGAGCTTCAAAATATTTTTTTCAAATTTTTTCGAGGAGTTTGAAATTTTAGCTTTGGATTTGATTTTAGGATTGCAATTGTAATTAGGGTTTGTCTGCCATTGGAAAGGAGGAGTTAAGGAGAAGATATACGGACAGACAAATGAGAAATAGAGGGCTAGGGTTTATAACCAGGATATATATAGGCAAACTGGAATAGAATAGATGGATCGGGTTGAATATACGCGCCAACGACAAAGTGGCCCACAAAGCCCGTTTCGACTTCGGAATGAAACTGAGTCAACCAATATATCAAAATAGACGTTTAAAAATATTTTAAATGCAATGGAAAAGGTTCCGGGTTCAAATTGCATCGTATGAAGAAGTTATGCTCAAATCAATATTTTTCAAATTGATTTCAACTGATTTCAATTTCATAAATTTCAAGGCGTTTCACGTCCGTACGATCAAACGACAAGTCCGATCGCTACGAAACCTAAAACCCTACAAAAATTCACCGTTACTGATCCGATGGAACTGGTTTCGTCAAAATCCGAGTCAGTGACCAAAATGGCTATTTTTCCATAAATTAAATAAATTAATAATTAATTAATTAAATCAAATTTCCAATTTAAATTCTAAAATTGACAATTCTTATCATTTAAAATTTCTTAATCATTTAAAATGATTTTAAACAAATTTATATGTCAATTAAATGTTGATTCAATCATAAATTTCAGCATAAATTCAAATTTCATTATATTCATTATAAATTAACTTTTCGATAATTCCATTGAATTCACTATTCATTCTTATTATTCAATTCACTATGATCAAATGGATGAAATTAACATTAGGTTCAAAACTATTACATTAATATTTTCTAATTTCAACTAAATTTTCAATTAACGTAATAATTAATGTTAATACTACTTAATTGCAATAAACTCAATTATTTACTTTTAATTTCAAATAAATAAACCATGATTCCCATTTTTTTAAAATTCCCTATTTATCATATTATCAATCTTAGGTACCATTTATTTTGGTATATATATCCAGATACAATAACGTTTCTTCCAAATTTATCTTTATTTCAATTGCATAACATTTAATTTCAACTGCCCCAAAAATTACGCTTATTATAAATTGGATTTCAATGGATTTGATTTGTTTCAATTCAAATCTTTTTGTTAAATTCATTACCACTCTATAAACTTAGTTACCTTGTTTTCCCATTCATTTCCTTAATATATACAATTTAACAACTCCTAAACATGGTATTACATTTCACATAAATGTAACATTTATTTACATTTATTAAATTTATTTTGAATTCCATCAAAACATGTAACTTATAGTAATTTGATATCATCAGCCATCAATCACATTCTCACAAGTTTAAATCATTTCCAAACCAAGGTTGTAATTTCTTACTAACATTGATTAAATCCAATTACCATCCACTATATATTTTAGTCAATTTCACCCGTTATTTGAAATTAAAGTCTCAATTGAACTTATCTATTTTGATTTCAATCCTATATTACACCACTTATTGTTTAACAAATAAACTGCATTTCACTTCATCCTATTTCCTTCATATCTTGTGACTATTGCCTTATTCTCATTAATATACATTAAGGTTCATTAAATTCAATTGACTCCCATTTTAATTATTACAATAATTACTATCCTTGCTTTTCCTTATCACTATTTATTATTATGAATCCCTTAATTAATTCACTAATTGCCTTTGTTTTCTTATATTCAATTTATTACCAAATATTTCTATTTACACTCCATTATCATCTAAATAGTCGTTTCAATCAATTTGAATTGCATTAAATTGGTTATTTATCAACTGCCATTAACATTACTACCTTAATTCACATACAGTTACAATTTATCAATATATTATTACATAGGTTAATTAATTCTTGTCTTTAATTACTTATTTTAAATTTTATATCCAAGTGCAACAATTAACACTATTTCTTTATTGGGATTTCACTAAAAAAATTCAACAATTAGGTTTAATAACCATTTCTACAATTCATTATTAACACTTATTTCAATATACATTACAAATTTTTTATTCCTTTTTAATTCAATTTCGAAAATCTAATTAAATTAACCAATCAATTGAATTATTAAATGGTACTTAATGGTTCGATTTATTTCGAATAATAATATATCATATAATGCTTATACAAGGTCGAAAGCCGTAAAATCAAGGCGAGATTGAAGTGGATTGCAAAACAAAAATCAAAGGTGAGTTAATCTCACTCATTTGGATTACCATTAAATTTAAATAGTTAAATTTAAATTATTGGTTGAATGATCGAATTGGCTGGATGTGAAATTCTATAAGTGTGTGTATATATATATATATATTTGAATGATTGATTTTCCGCATTATATAGCGAATGAGACCCTATGCGCCTCGCATAATAGTGGAGGACCCTTTATGCGTCGATATCCCACCTTGAAGCGGGATTGGTATTTAAATTGTTGTGCTAACGTCTGTGGATGCAGAGAAACAGGTTGGAGGGATCCTACTGGATTTCTCAAATGTTGAATTTATTTTATTCAGTAATGTGATGTATGTGATAATCTGTGATGGATTTTATTGATTATATTTGGAATTAAAATTGTTAAATGCTATGGCTTGGTTGAATATATGTTGGTATTTGAGAAAAAAGAAATATATAAAGTTGGGATTTTTAAAGGAATAAAAAGGGAAATTTTTTAAGTAAAATAATTATAGTGAATTCAAATAAATTAAAAGAATGAATTTGACAAAAATAGGAATTTTGAATAAATGGGAAAAAGGATTTTTTTTATTTAAAATAAGGACTTAAGCAATATTGTTTTGTAAGTACGAAGAATTATATTTTTAAATTCAAGATTTGAACGATTTTGGAAAATAAATGGAGAATTTTGAAAAAGGGTATGAAATTGGTATTTTCGATTTAAGTAAGAATTTAAATTATAAATAAAAGTGTGAATATGGATAAATGGGTTTTGTAATAAATTTGGTTAAGTAAAGGAATTTATTTAAAAATAGAGTTGGTTTGGGAAATCGATTGAAAATCGACTAAGTGTTGAAACTGTGAATAAAAGAGAATGAGATTTTGAAATTATAAACATGGTTTATAAATAAAGTGAAATATTTATCAGAGGATAATTTGGATAATTTGGAAGTATAAATTCAAGATGCGAATTTACAAGGAAAGTATGATTTGTTTAAAAATAAATAGTGTTTTATTTTTTAAATGTGTGGAAAGGAAAGTGTATTTTCCTAAAAAGCCAAGTATATTTTCAAAGTAAGATTTTCAAGTATAAGTTAGAGGTTTAAAGTTGTTTTTAAAAAGAATGTTTTTTTAAGAAATTATTATTTAGTTGTTTTAATTTTTTTTAAAAGTAAATATTTATTAAGTTAATTATATAAGTAATTTTTTTTAACCAGTATTAAAGATAATTATTTAATATTTATACCTTATAGAATAACTTTTATTTTTAAAATTAGTTTTGGCTTATGTTTTACATGAGAATTTATTATAAAGTTTCATAACTAGTATTTAAATAAAGTGTTTTAAGTAGTTTTTATATTAAATATTTTAAAGTATATATTTTGGGTATAGAGATACTAATTATTTTAAAATCTAGGTACTAAGACTTGGTGAATTTCAATGGAAGTAAACAAGATTTGGAAATTTATTTCGCGAGAGAAAAATGATTTGAAAACTATTTTCAAAGAGTTGAAGTGTAGAAAAATAACTCCCGAAGATATTTTGAATAAATATTTTGGAAAATTATTTAATCTGATGGTTGTGGGTGAATGTTATTTGATAGTTAAATAACTGGCTATCAATATTGGCCAATACGCTGATCCTTTCGAAGAAACCAGGATCAGGATTAATTTCTTGAAAACCACTTCGATCTGGTTTGAAAGTTTTTGTGAGGTAGACAAGAGCTTGAAATCAAAGATGGAGCCGTGAAGTGTAAGGGCTAATCGCTACTAATCCTGAGGGTGATTTCAAAATGGATGTAGTAGGAGTAGTGCATTCGGTTCCGTTCGAACCCGGAACAGACTTGTATGGACGAATGCTTTCAGAACATCGTTAGGAGGACGGTGAGCATTTAAGGTGTATGTGTGCTAAAAAGGTAACGCATAGCCTAGAGCCTCATTAACCGTGAATGGCTAAAACAGGGGAAGTGCACACAAGGCTAAGTGGCTAGCAACCAATTAGGATAAGGTCACCCTTGTCTAGATGTCCCTTTATTTCGGCTGTGTGGGTGGTTGCTGATCCCAAGCGCGGGGTGAACTTATTCGGACTATACAGTAAGGATCAGCTTCGGTTTTGTGATGCGGGGGGATCAGGGTGGATCCTCGGTACGGTGATAAAGACCACGTAGTGTGATGGGCAGTACCCCAGTAGCCCTGCCATTGTATGAAATCCAATCTCCAATAAGCGCCTGTACGGTTTTGATTGTGCCCAACTATGCTGGAACGTGAGATGTAAGCATTTCAGCTAGATTCTATTTTACTTTCTATAGACACTATTATAATATCAGATGAATTTGATAAAAATGTTTTGGTTATCGTAAGGTAAAAACCTGGCATGTTTATGTGTGGCGTGGTCTTACGAGATACCTTCCATTTCAAAGTATTTTGCAAACTTTAATAATCCAATTGAGTGTGTTTTCTCACTCTGGTTTTCCAAACTGACTCGGGTGTTATTTCGCCAGAATGCTCGGGTCAGACCGAGCACTATGGATACAGGAAAGTATGCTGTGGAACTCAAGAGGCAAGTTGGATGGCGAGACGTATCACACGGATTTGATGTATTATCCGCTGTGTATGTTTGCTGCAAATTCAATTTCTATGTGGACAAGTTATCATAATTGTCCAGTGTTGTGTTTTTGTTTGTGTTGTACTCTGAATCAATTTGTATAAAGATCAATCATTTATCTATTATATATTGTTCCGCTGAGATTGTAAGATTCTGATATTGTTTTCTATTTCTTCTTCTACCTCCTTCATTAACCCTAATGGTTCGTATTTCCATTCACTTTGACTTGATATGATGAAAAATAGTGTCGACTCAAGGGGTACGAGTTTGCGCTGTTACAGTGGTATCAGAGCGAGGTTAAGCGAGAAACTTGGCTCTGGTGGGGATTGCTCATTAGAATAGAGTCCGTAGTACTCTAAGAATGAGTTTGAGTGTATTAATAGATATGAGTGCGTATTTGTTAGTGAATATAAAAATTGTTTTATATTGTGTCGACTTATCGGTTGAGTGTTTATAAAATCTGGTTGGTGCAGTCTGGCCAACTGTATCGATAGGGATTTCTAAACTCTTACACAAGATAAACCAGCACAGTATTGTTTTAAAATAAGGTAAATGAAATAATTTTACCAAAATTATTTTTGTGTATAGAAGAAATAATTTTTGTAAGTTATTATAGTACATGGTTGCGTGGTTGTTAGGAAGTGGTAATATTAAATTATTATCATTATTGTGTGGAAATTGAACCAGTAATTAAAATTTTAACCAAAGTTAAGAAATTAACTTATATAACAAGATGAAATATGAAATGTGAATTATAAATGTGATTTATAAATTGAATTATGAAGCCAGAGTAATTTTTGAATAAGGATCGAAAGGATTCAAAATTCGAAATTTTGAAATTTGGGAAATTTAAATTCCTTTGAGTTTGAAATGATTTTCAAAAGGCTTTGGGAAAATAATAGTGATATTATTTCGAAAATATTTTTGAATTGGATATGAAATCTGATGGGATTTGGAATCAAAAATATTTGAACCTTTTTTGGAAAGAATAATAGCATTGAACTCTCTTCGATCGTTGGAAAATAACTTCGGTGATGACTGTAGCATCATCGATGTTCATTTTCGAGTTTCCGCAAGAGGAATTGTTGCCAAAAGGTTTTGAATTGAAGTTGTTTGCAAAACTGGGTTTGGTTTTATAATTCAAGAGCTAATTTGATACCAAAGAATTCTGGATATAATTGATTTCAAAATGATTTTGAAATACTTAAGTGATTGTTGAAAACTCTAGAGTTGATTTAAAAGGTTTTGGAATGTTTAAGCAATTGATTAAAAACTTTAGGACCTTATTTAAAATGTTTATGGAATATAAATGGGTTTGATAACTTATAAAAATTTGAATTTTTTTGAAATGAAATTCAACTTGAAAGGAGTTAAATTAAAATAAGCGTGAAAACGAAATGAGTTAGAAGGTAAGCTAATTAATTGAAGTGAATTTGAGGAAAAGTCTAAGTAGACTAAATGTAATGGTCATTGAAATAAAATATACTAAATGTGAAATAAATTTGTGAATGAACAAATGAAGTTACATATGTACGTAAATGAAATTTACACTGGATATTGTAATTTAATTTGAATGGTGCTAAATAAAGTAAAATGGAAAATTAGTAAAGTTGGACTAAATAAAACAATGTATTGAAATAAAATTTGTAAATAAACAAATTGATTTAAGAGGGTAAGAAAATGAGTTGGAATTGAATAAGGAATTGAGATTTGACTTGAATCATGTTAAATAAAATAAAGATTTGAATTTGATTGGGAAGAAATAGGTGAAAGGAAGAAAAATTGAATTCAAGAAAAATTGAAGAATTAGTCCGAAGTGAACTAAAACAATAAAAGTTTGGAGAATAATTTTTTTTGATATTTAAAATAAATTAGTAAGCGAACTAATTAAAGAAATGGTTAAATAAAAATGGTTTGAGATAAGATAAATAAAATTCAATATTCAGAGTTTGAAGAAAGATTGAATTCAAAAGGAATTGAAATGTAGATTGAATAAAAATTGATATAAAGCTTAAGTAGTGAAGTAAAAATAAATATTAAAGTATATAGAATATTTATAATAAACTCAAGGAAGGTAAATGGTGAAATTATTAAATAAAATTGGCATTGGAAAAAATATTCCAAGTTAATTTTTGAATGAATAAAGAGTGAAATGGGATAATTGAGAATATGAGTATAGAAATCAAATGTGAATAAAAAGAGAGTTGATATAGCCAAATCAATTGAGATAAATACGTAGGATGTATGTATATTATTTATTTTGCATAGCTATTTGATCCAGATTTGAGCAAAGAATTTCGAGATAGTTATATCTGTCCAAGTTGGGATTTTTCACTCGATTTTCGACGGCGAACCCTGGATATGGATTTTTGATTGATTCTGGAAATTCTCTATCACAGTTGTGGATATGTAAGGAGAATGACGGTTTCTGATCAAGAAACCAGATCTGAGTTCGCACTAGGAAGTCGGGTGAATGATACTAGTTCGAAAGTAAAATTGTGTGATCGAATGAGCGATCGAATTTGGTATAGGTACGGATGATATATGTGCATCGTACGGACTTGAATGAAATAAATATTGAAAGTTTTGTAAAGAAATGAATAAAATGATTTTGAATTCTGTGGTTGGATATTATTGCTTAGTAGGATATACAGATGTTTTAAAAGCAAAGGAATGGGGATTTTTGATTGCAAAGGATAAATTTGAATTGACTGACAAAAAGGTATGTATTTAAATTTCTATATGAAATTTGATGATTTTCTGGTCTAGCCACTTGGCCTTTTGTTTTCTTTTGAAATCCGAGGGCCCATAGAGGCATTTTGTAGTCGAAACGATCTAGCCGCGCAAAGGAGATGCTGGCGAAATATTTCGAAAATTTAGGGAGTTAGAAAATTTTGAGAAATTTTGATAATTTAAAATTTGTTTTTAAATTTAAATTTAAATTGGTGAGTAAATAATATTGTTTGAAATATGGATGAGTTTAGGAAGTCAGTAAGAGTAATAGTGTCTTTAATAAAATTTGTTTTGGAAAGTTGAAACTGTTGGGTTTTGGGAAGTTGTTAAAAACTATTTTGATTGGGAAAATAGTTAACGAGTTTTGGACCATTTTTCTTAACTAGTAATTTCGAGGACGAAATTCTTTTAAGGGGGAGGAATGTGACGACTCGGAATTTTTGAATATTTGAAATATTTAGTTGATTTTAAATATTTGAAAGTTAGTTTAACTTGAATTTCAAATATCACTATTTATTTAGCAATTAAATTATTGAATTTAATAATTGGAAATTGGTAAATTGCTGAATCGTAAATTCGGGGCTTGTTAAAATATTTCAAAAGCTTATAAAATTTATATTAATAGTACTGAAGATAATGAAAGCTTTAAAATTGAAATTTGAAGTGTATTGTTCAGTTTTAAAAATATATCGTATAAATTGAATTTAAAAATAGCCTTCCGAGGCACAGTCTCGGAATTCGATGAAACTAGTTCCATTTGGTCCGTAGTAGTGTTTTATTATCGGATTTCAAATTTCGTAGTGTTCTGAGCTGTCGTGTGATCGTACGGTAGGTAAAGGCACTAAATTTTTATTTCGAAATTCAATATAATAACTGACTCCAAAATCCATCTTCTCCATACGATGGAATTAGGACTCGAAACCTTTTCTAGTGCATTCGAAATAAGGGTATAACCTTATGAATGCCTAGTGGCACGTCTCGATAGGAATTCAAAATTTTAAGTTGCATTTTCAAGACGATTTAAATTTGAATTTAAATATAAATATAAATAACATAATTGCATTAAAAACACTGTAGCAAATTGGGTGGGCACGTAAGGAAGTTTACTACACGTGTCTCCTGCCCTCTTCGAAATCGCGTATAGATGTCCTTTGTTTTATTATAAAAAATAAAATAAAACTCAAGCTGATTCAATAAAAAAAAGAAATCGCATCGCCCCCAGCTCTATCTCTTCCCCTTCAAAATTAATTTCACTCATTCGAAATCAATGCTCAAACTAAATAATGGCCGAAACTTCGGATATAAAAAAAGAGGCCACGCGCGAGCGCATGCGATAGGATCGACGACGGCTTCGAGGGCGAGCTGGGCACGAGTTCAAACTCGACTAGGGTTTCGCAAATTAGAGCAATGGCCACGACTTGAGGGAAGCAACAGGAAGGAGATCGAGGTCGTGACTTTGGTTCGTGAACGCGGGGTGGCAAAAGGGAGTTTCATGGCAGCTCTTTGGGATGTTGTCGCTCGCAAAGTCAAGGCGATGACAGGAAGGTCGCATGCATCTCGATTTGCGGCAGAGATGGAGATCTTCTCGATCTTGAGATGGAGCTCGAGAGAGGTATTATCGTTTTTCTGATGTTGTGTTACAGGTTGATAGAAAATTTGAATTTACAGTAGGGTTTTTTTATTTAAAAAATAATAATAAATAAGGTTTGTATTTTTACACACACACACACACATATATTTTAGAAGGAAAAGATTGTTAGATAAACAACGGTAAGGTATATGATAATTCTGTTTAATGTATAGGTTAGAAGGAAAATTTTATTTTACAATTTAGTGTATATATATATATAGGGTTTAAACAGAAAATATATGTATATGTATAATTCTGGAAAGAGAAATTTTAAATGTTGAAGAATTTATATAAAATTTGATTTTTATCTATATAGATATTTTTATAAATATATATGTAGTTTTAAGAGGAAGTAAATATACGTATATACATTTTTAACTTATTATTTTATTTTAAAAATATGTATTTGGTTTGATTAATTTATTTTAGTTACTAAGAAATTATTAAAAGAAAATTAGTTTAAAGTAAATCATTAGTCAATTGAATTATTAATTGGTACTCAATGGTTCGATTTATTTCAAATATTAATAAATCATATAATGCTTATACAAGGTCAAAAGCCGTGAAATCAAGGCGAGATTGAAGTGGATGGCAAACCGAAAATCGAAGGTGAGTTAATCTCATTCATTTGGGTTACCATTAAATTTAAATAGTTAAATTTAAATTATTGGTTGAATGATTGAATTAGATGGATGTGATATTCTATATAGTGTGTGTATATATATTGGAGTGATTGATTTCCCCCATTATACAGCGGATGAGACCCTATGTGCCCCGCATAATAGCGGAGAACCCTTTATACCTCGATATCCCGCCTTGAAGCGGGATTGATATTTAAATTTTTGTGCTAACATCTGTGGATGCAGGTAAACAGGTTGGAGGGATCCAACCGGATTCCTCAAATGTTGAATTTATTTTATTCAGTAATGTGATGTATGTGATAATCTGGGATGGATTTTATTGATTATATTTGAAATTAAAATTATTAAATGCTATGGCTTGGTTGAATATATATTGGTATTTGAGAAAAATGAAATATATATATAAGGTTGCGATTGTTAAAGGAATAAAAAACAGAAAATTTTAAGTAAAATAATTATAGTGAATTCAAATAAATTAAAAGAACGAATTTGGCAAAAATAGGGATTTTGAATAAATGCGAAAAAGGATTTTTTTATTTAAAATAAGGACTTAAGAAAAATTGATTTGTAAGTACTAAGAATTATATTTTTAAAATTCAAGATTTGAACAAGTTTGGAAAATAAAAGGAGAATTTTGAAAAAGGGTATGAAATTGGTATTTTCGATTTAAATAATATTTAAATCATAAATAAAGGCGTGAATATGGATAAATGGGTTTTGTAATAAATTTGGTCATGTAAAGGAATTTATTTAAAAATAGAGTTGGTTTTGGAAATCGATTGAAAACCGACTAAGTGTTGAAACTGTGAATAACGGAGAATGAGATTTTAAAATTATAAACAGGGTTTGCACATAAAGTGAAATATTTATCAGAGGATAATTTGGAAGTATAAATTCAGGATGGGAATTTATAAGGAAAGGATGATTTTTTTTTAAAAACAAATAGTGTTTTATTTTTTAAATGTATGGAAAGGAAAGTGTATTTTCCTAAAAAGCCAAGTATATTTTCAAAGTAAGATTTTCAAGTATAAGTTAGAGGTTTAAAGTTGTTTTTAAAAAGAATGTATTTTAAGAAATTATTATTTAGTTGTTTTAAATTTTTTTAAAAGTAAATATTTATTAAGTTAATTATGTAAGTAATTTTTTTTAACCAGTATTAAAGATAATTATTTAATATTTATACCTGATTGAATAACTTTTATTTTTAAAATTGGTTTAGGCTTAAGTTTTACATAAGAATTTATCATAAAGTTTCATAACTAGTATTTAAATAAAGTGCTTTAAGTAGTTTTACATTAAATATTTTAAAGTATATATTTTGGGTAAAGTGATACAAATTATTTTAAAATCTAGGTATTAAGACTTGGTGAATTTCAATGGAAGTAAATAATATTTTGAAATTTATTTCGCGAGAGAAAAGTGATTTGAAAACTAATTTCAACGAGTTGAAGTGTAGATAAATAACTTACGAAGATATTTTTGATAAATAATCTGAAAAATTATTTAATATGATGGTTGTTGGTGAATGTTATTTGATACTTAAATAACATACTATCAATATTGGCCAATGCGCTGATCGTTTCGAAGAGACCGGGATCGGGATTAATTCCCGAAAACCACTTCGATCCGTTTTGAATATTTTTGTGAGGAAGACAAGAACTTGAAGTCGAAGATGGAGCAGTGAAGTGCAAGGGCTAATCGTTACTAATTCTAAGGGTGATTTCAAAATGGATGTAGTAGGAGTAGTGCCTTCGGTTCCGTTCGAACCCAGAACGGTAATGTATGGACGAATGCTTTCAGAACAACGTCAAGAGGACGACGAGCATTCAAAGTGTATGTGTTCTAAAAAGATAACGCATATCCTCATGTCTCATCAACCGAGAATGGCTAAAACAGGGGAGGTGCATACAAGGCTAAGTGGCTAGCAAACAATTAGGGTAAGGTCACCCCTGTCTAGATGTCCCTTTATTTCGACTGTGTGGACGGTTGCTGATCCCAACCGTAGGGTGAACTTATTCAGACTATCCCATAAGGGGTATCTCCAGTCTTGTGATGTAGGGGATCATGGTGGATCCTCGGTTCGGTGACCTAGACCATGTACCATGACAGACGGTACCAGAGTAACCCTGCCATTGTATGGAATCCAATCTCCAATAAGTGCCTGTATGGTTTTGATTGTGTCCAATTACGCTGAACGTGAGATGTAAGCATTTCAGCTAGATTCTACTTTACTTTCTATAGACACTATTATAATATCAGACGAATTTGATAAAAATGTTTTGGTTATCGTAAGGTAAAAACCCGGCATGTTTATGTGTGGCGTGGTCTTACGAGATACCTTTGATTTCAAAGTATTTTGCAAACTTTAATAATCCAATTGAGTGTGTTTTCTTACTCTAGTTTTCCAAACTGACTCGGGTGTTATTTCGCTATAATGCTCGGGTCAGACCCAGTATTATAGATACAGGAAAGTATGCTGTGGAGCTCCGAAGGCGAGTTGGATGGTGAGACGTATCACACGTATTTGATGTATTATCCGCTGTGTATGGTCGCTGCAAATTCAGTTTCTATATGGACAAGTTATCATAACTGTCCAGTGTTGTGTTTTTGTTTGTGTTGTACTCTGATGATGTAATGTATAAAAAAGATATAATTCTTTTTCGTATAAAGACCAGTCATTTATCTATTATATATTGTTCCGCTGCAATTGTGAGATTCTGATATTGTTTTCTATTTCTTCTTCTACCTCCTTTTTTAACCCTAATGGTTCGTAGATTAAAAGGAAGAAGTGCTTGCTAAAATAAATGCCTTGCTTTGCTAATAAAAAAAATCGCCGCTAAATAAATTTTGCTAAATAATCTGCACGGTCTAGTATCATGCTTTCATCCTTTGTTTTTATTTGAATTGTATTATTCGTTGTTTGCATTTGCATTTATATATAGAAAAAAATTCAAAATCCAAAAACAAAAACAAACTTCATTTTAGTTGCATTATAAATTCACATTCGATTTTTGTTTTGCATTCATCTCATCTTATTTTCTTTTTTTAAGGGCAATACCCCAATTCACATAAGGTGAGGAATTTCATCACCCTTTCCTTAGCCCACAAACACATTTCATTATAGAATTTGACTAATAATAAAGGTTAGACATTAGACTTAAGGGTGTCACGAGCTCACTTAGGGTTTAATTGTATTTTCACAATTGTTTTCTTTGAACAATTTTATTTCTTGGTGTCTAGGCTACGACAGAGTAATAACCATTTATAGATATTACGGTGATTCGTAAATATTATAGTGGTTGTTCCTCTAAAGGTATTTAAAACTTCGGCTGCATTGCTAAGGTGATTCATGGTGCATCGATAACCCCTGCCAGTTACCTGGCTGAGAAATATTTTTGCTGATTTAAGACAAAGTGTGATTACACAATTTTAGGTTAGGAGCTAGTAAGGACAGAAAACTGTAACTAAGTTCTTTGCATTCATTTAGTTGAATAATTTCATGCATATTTTAAGAAAAATCAAAAATCCAAAAAAAAATTGTAAATTTTACTTTACTTAGTTTTTAATCAAAAAAATACTTTTCTCCTTTCCTTTGTAAATTTTCAATCAAAAACAAAAATATAAAATATTTTTTTAAAAATATTTAAAAATTCAAAAGCAAAAAAATTTGAAAATTCAAAAACAAAAACCAAATTTCCATTTTCTAAAAAAAATTGAAAAAAAATACAAAAAAAATATACAGAAAAAAAATTTGAAAATTTAAAAGCAAAAACAAAAATCAAACTTCTCTTTTGAAAATAAATTTCACTTGGTAAATAGTTTTCTTTCTTATAAAAAACAAAAACAAAAACAATTTTTCACCTCGTTTCTCAAACCCTCTTTTATTCGCTAAACTCGATTCTAACTTCTTTCTCTTCTCGACTTTCACTTGTGCATGAGTACTGGACTCGTGACACAACAACAAATCATTGGACTCGTGACTCAACAACAAATCATTTAACTTGAATAGACGATCCTCCTGAAATGGCGAACAAAAACGCCCCTCTAACTCTTATGGATAGAATCTTTCCCGATAGAGTTTCTATTCCATCTTGCATCACGTTACCCGCCCCTACGGGTAACCATTTTGAAATTCACTTGAACCATATTGCCACACTTTCAAAATTTGGCAATTTCGAGCACGTTGACCCTTACATCTTTTTGACTAAATTCGAACAAGTTTGTGCAACCACTGAATCCAACAACTTTTCGATGATGGAATCAAACTTCGATTAATTCCATTTGCTCCTACGGATTATGCTGAAAAATGGTTGTACGGCTTATCATCAAATTCGATTAATACTTGGGAAGAATTCGTAAAAGTTTTCTTGAAAAAGTTCTACTCCTTGGAAAAATTGAGTAGAATCCGAAACGAAATTGTAAATTTTCATCAACTCAAGAGAGAACCATTTGGAAAATATTTGAAAGATTCAAAGAGCTTTTGATAAAACATCCACACCATAACTTCGAAAAATGGACGATTTGCCAAATCTTATACGATGGACTAGGAAATAGCTCACGAACCATGCTCGAATCATTGTTTTAAGGAAACTTTCTTGCCCAACATCATGACGATGCTTGGTAATTTCTTGAAAACCTCGCTGAAAAGTCGTCCAATGGAAACGTTCGAACGAAAAATCTGTTTACTCTCGATCATGTGCACACTCGATAGGATCTTCTTTTGCTTTGGAAGCTAAGATCGATGCAATGATTAAAAAATTCGATAACTTTTTCTCATTGAATCAAATGAAGCAAGCTTCCCAACCGATGTGTTATAAATGCAACGATCCTAATCATATTGCCGATCAGTGTCCCAATTCTTTCGAACAAATCAATGCCTTCAATAAAGCCAAAAATGACCTGTTTTCTCCAACGTACAACCATGGTTAGAGAAATCATATGAATTTTGCATGGAATCAAAACAATCCCAACACGAATACGATTCGTCCCAATTTTCAAGCATTACCGAATAATGCTTCGAATCCTCTCTTTCTGCCCAACAATTTTCGACCAAACTTTGCGGGTCCGTCCCATAATCAACCGCAATAATCAAATTTTCAACTAAATTCTACTCATCCTCTCTAAGACGATAAACGTTTAACTTCGCTTGAGAAAACTCTTGAAACGTTGGCTAAGGCAACTACTCAAAGCCTTCAATCAAATAACAATTTACAAACTTTATTGACCTCATATATGTAAAACACAAACCAATCAACTGCAAAAGTCCAAATGAAAATGAGTCAATTAGCCACATCTGTAAGTGAACGAGAACGTGGAACATTCTCAAGCCAGCCCATTCCAAATCCTAGAAATCCAAACGCAAATTCAAATCAAGCCCATGTTGTTCAAGATAGCAATGTCACCCAATTGAATGCTATCACAACTCTCCGTTCCGGTAAACAAATCGATAATCAAGTTGTTAATCCAAACAATTTACCAGAAACTTCTATCGACACTTCTAAAATAATGAACGAATCTAAACAGAACGTGGAGCCAAACATTGAATCGAATGCCAATCAAAATTCTTTTTCTTCTATTCGAGTAGACCCGCCTACCGAGTATCGTGTTCCATTTCCACATCGTATTCAACCAAAGAAACACTCGGACCAAATGGAAAAGATGTTGGAAATTTTTAAACAAGTGAAAGTGAACATCCCGCTTCTTGACATCGTTCAACAAGTCCCCACTTATGCAAAATTTCTTAAGGACTTGTGTACCCAAAAGCGACACACTCAAGTGCCCAAAAAAGTCTTCTTAGCCTCCAGTTTGAGTGAAGTCTTGTCCCAATCCATGTTCGTTAAATACAAAGATTCCGGCTGCCCTACAATTTCGTGTACAATTGGAGATAAGACGATTAACAAATGCTTGATAGACTTAGGTGCGAGTGTCAACTTGATTCCATACTCCGTGTTTGAACAATTAAGCTTAAGTAAGATCAAACCCACGAAAGTTACGCTTCAATTTGCCGATCGTTCCATTAAGAAGCCCGTTGGAGAAAATGAAAGCGTGCTCATTCTTGTAGGGCAATTCATATTCCCCGTTGACTTTATCGTTCTCGAAACACAACTCGAGATGAATCTCTCGAGTCAAAATCCATTAATTTTAGACCGATCATTCTTAGCCACCTCAAATGCCTTAATCAATTTTCATAACGGATCGATAAAAATCTCTTTTGGAAACATAACTTTGAGTCTTAACATTTTCAATCTTGAAAGCCAATCGAATGAACCTCATGACCAAACATTGGAAGTTAGTGCCATTCACGAAAACTTTGAAAATAAGACACTTGACCTTAACGACGAACGCGAAGCCGAGTACAAAAAATTGTTTCTCGAAATTCCCAACGAGATTGAATACACTCTTCCCTTTGAATCGCTTCAAGTTGAGTCCAAATCTCAACCCAACTCTCTGATCGAAAAACCCCCGAAGTTGGATCTCAAACCACTTCCCGATCACCTTAAGTACACATACTTAGGTGAAGACGAAACGTTGCCTGTCATAATTTCTACAACTCTCTCTCTTGATCAAGAAACCTCATTACTCTCTATTCTTTCGAAAAAAAGAGAAGCAATTGGATGGTCGATCCCCGATATAAAGGGAATTAGTCCCATTCTTGTTCAACATCGCATCCATTTAATCATCGAAAATCATTTGACTTTGAGTTGGTTCTAAATCGATGTAAGGAAAAACATTTGAGTTTGAATTGGGAAAATTGCCACTTTATGGTCAAACAAGGCATTGTCCTTGGACATATCATCTCAAATAAAGGCATTGAGGTAGACAAAGAGAAAATCATTGTCACTACAAACCTACCCATTCCCAAATCTGTTAAGGACATTCGATCATTTCTAGGACACACTGGCTTTTACCCACGCTTTGTGAAAGACTTTAGAAAAATCGCTCATCCTTTGACAAATCTTCTTGGAAAAGACGTCCCTTTCGAATTTAACGCTGATTGTATCTCTTCTTTCGAACATCTAAAAAACAAACTCATTTCTGCTCCAATCATTTGCATGCCCAAATGGGATCTTCCATTTGAAATAATGTGTAACGCTTCTAACTTTGCGGTTGGTGCTATCTTAGGACAACGCATCAACAAAATCCTTCATGTCATTTGCTACGTGAGTATGACTTTTAACGACGCTCAACTCAACTACACAACAATCAAAAAGAAGCTTGTAGCTGTCGTCTTTGCTCTCAAAAATTTTTGACCATACTTGATAGTTCACACATTACATGGACCACTCTGCGCTTCGATATCTCTTTGCTAAAAAGGATGATAAATCTCATTTGATTTATTGGATCCTTTTACTTCAAGAATTTGACCTTACAATCAATGACAAAATAGGATTCGATAAAGTCATAGCCGATCACTTCTCTCATCTTCCGAACGCACCATCTCCTTTGCCAATCAATGAAAACTTCCCTGATGAACAACTTCTTTCAATTTCTATCGATCCATGGTACGCTGATATAGTGAACTACTTAGTCACTAAAGAAACTCCCTCATCTTGGTCCAAACAAGATAAATGTAAATTCATGTCCTAAGTGAAATATTTCTATTGGGATGATCCATACTTGTTCAAATATTTCTCCGACCAAATCATCGACGTTGCATTCTGGATAATGAGATCAGGAGTGTTCTTTCATTTGGTCATGATCAAGCGTGTGGTGGACATTTCGGTCCTCGAAAAACCACGAAGAAGGTGCTTCAGTGTGGTTTCTATTGGCCTTCACTTCTCAAAGACTCGTTTGAATTTTGTAAAACTTTCAATCGATGTCAAATGCTTGGACGAATTTCTTGATGAAATATGATGCCTCTAAACCCCATTCTTACAATCGGTATCTTTGATGTTTGGGGTATCGACTTTATGGGACCTTTTCCTAATTCTTTTGGAAACTTGTAATCCTTCTCGCCATCAATTATGTCTCAAAATCGGTCGAAGCCATTCCTTGCAAAACCAATGACCATAGAATTATCGTGAAATTTCTCAAAGAAAACATCTTTTCGAGGTTCGACACATCTCTCATAATAATTAATGATAACGGAATCCATTTTCGCAATCGATCTTTTGAAACATTAATGAAGAAATACTCGATAACCCACAAGTTATCCACTCCATATCATCCTCAAACTTGTAGGCAAGTTGAAGTTTCAAATTGTCAAATAAAACAAATCTTGGAGAAAACTGTCAACAAAAATCGAAAAGATTGGTCTCATAAATTGACCGACGCACTTTGGGCTTACCGTTCTGCTTTTAAAACTAACCTTGGGATGTTCCCATTTCGTTTAGTTTACGGTAAAGCTTGCCATTTACCCGTTGAAATCAAACACAAAGCGTTGTGAGCAATAAAGAACTTAAACTTTGATCTTGAGAAAGCTGGCGAAAATCGAAAACTACAACTCAACGAACTAGAAGAACGTAGGAACGACGTGTATGAAAATTAGGAAATTTAAAAATAAAGAACCAAAGTTTTTCATGACAAGTCAATCCTAAGGAAAACATTTTCGCCTAACCAGAAAGTTCTTTTATATGACTCAAGACTTCAATTATTCCCTGGGAAACTTAAATCAAGATGGGTAGGACCATTTGTGGTACGAACTGTTTTTCCACATGGTGCCGTAGAAATAGAAAACCCTAGAGATGGATCGATTTTCCAAGTCAACGGTCATCGTTTGAACCCTTTCTTGGAATTGCCAAATAACCAAGAGGAGGAGCTCATGATTCTTCATGAGCCAAGCCACGTCTAATAAGAATGTTAATCCTCTTTTGTAAATATGCATGTATTTTTCCCCGTTACACTCATTATATCATGCATTGACTGTGGAGACACGGTTAAAATTAAGTGTGGGGGAAGTCTCATTTTCATTTTTTTAGTTTCATTGCATTTTTTGAATTTTCATTTTCTTACATAAAAAGAAAATCTCAAAAACATTTTCTTTTTAGCATTTTGATTTATTTTTGAAGAAAAGCTATGGGATAAGTATAAGTTTTGCTGAATAAATTGAAATTTTTGAAAATTTATTTGTCTTAACAAAAATAAAAATGAAGTTTGATTACAAATAACAATGGTTTAACTAGTATATAGGAAGGTTCATATGTGTTAATTACGAAGTATATTTTAGTTGAAAATCTTTGTTTAGAAAAGAGGTAAATTTAAAGTAAAGGATATAACATTTTTATCTTCTAAGTTAAATGATGCTAAGATGATTTTGTAAAACTCTCTCTTTCTGAAATAAATTGAAAAAAAAACAAAACATTTGTATATATGTAAATATTTTCTATTAACACCTATGATCGACAGGTGTACACACTTGTGTGTACACTCGCCACGCTCTGTACCTTTCTCATGTAAGCTCGAAAGACAGTGCATGATCGGTATATCTGGCCTCAGTTTATATGAGCTAGGTGTATGTATATAAAAATTGTTTTATTAATAATGCCTATAGTCGATAGGTGTTCACATTCGTGTGTTCACTCGCCACACTCTGTAATCCCCTCACATAAGCCCGAAAGGCAGTGCATGGGTAATATATCTAGCCTTAGTTTACCTGAATTAAGCATATGTAAATATTGTTAATATCAATAAAAATTTTCAAATAAGAGAGAGTAAGCAATTGAAATCTAAGCACCATTTTAACTTGTTTTATTTAACTTGTTATTGAAAAGAAATGAAAATACCACTTTAATAATCTTCGATAATCAACTAAGGATCTATTTCATAATTACATTGTGTTATCAACTGAAACAACTAGCCAAACTATGATCTATCTGTCATGACAACTTGATTTTTATTGGAAATTTTGACGAGTAAATGACTTAAATTTTCAAGACAATGACCAAAACTTGTATTTAACTTATTTTTGTCTATTAAAAGTAAACCTTTCATTTGTAAATATTTCCAAAAACTCGCATTCATCTCTTTGTAAATAAACTTTGCATTTTGTAAATATTTTCACTTTGCATTTGGATTTTTTGGGTAGTATCCGCTGAAAACCCTCACAAGACAACACTAGTCCTACTGAGGACACCTAAAGATTTAACGGTTTGTTGCATATGCTTAATGTAATCGTGCACCCTACGAAAACGGATTTATCATAGTTTTCCTTTATTCGAGGACGAATAAAAAGATAAGAGTGGGGGTATTTGATGTGCATGTAAATGTGCATATATTTACATCCATAATTTATCTATTTTTATTTAAATAAAAGTCATATTTTGGCATTTTAATATGTTTAAAACCATAGTTCAATTATTTTCAAATCATCATATATTCATCTTCAATCAGGGGCAAAATGGTCATTTTTGTGCATATGTAAATTTGAGAACTTTTACTTGGACATTTTTTTGATTTTTTATATAGGAATTTGGGTGCATACGGAAGAGGCTTATATGAAGATACATGCATGTACAAATGAATAAAAAGGAAAGAAAGGGAAATAATTCAAGACCATGAACATGGAGAACCCCACCCACTTGCCTAAATCTAAAATTAGAAGCTAATGGACAACTAAGTGGAGGTTAAAGCTTCATTCACTTTTAATGAGAGATTAATTAGCGGCTAATGGTTACTTGGTGTCCACACTTCCTAAAGGGCATTTTAGGAAGCACCCTAAAAATAGAATTAGAGTTTTATGCATGTATAAATAGCCCTCTTATGTACATGAATATCTCCTACTCTCTTTCATATTTGTTAGAAAATTAAGAAAGTAAGTTGTAAGCTCTATGTTGAATGAAATGAAAATGGCTTTCTAGCCTCTTTCTCTACTCTTTTCTACTTGTTGTTGTTTACTTTTATCCTTATTTTTCTTCTTATGCTCTCTTTCATTTTATATTCATAGTTTAGATTTACATTTATGCACTAGTTTAATTCATTTCCTTTTAGTAGCTTATCTTCTTTTTCTGGTTTACTCTCTACTTTATTTCATTTTCAATGTTGAAATCTCTATATGTTGAAATGATAACACAAATGAGAAGCTAAACCCCTACAATTTAGGGGTAATGAAGCTTTCTTCTATCATGTAGATTCAACATGAATTTTTTATGTATGATCACTTTTAGGCTTTATGAGAAAATGGATGTTTATGCTTGTTTGTGTTTTATGTTGAATTTGATAGCCTACTTTGTTCATAAAAAATAGGCTATGCTTATCTCATTAATCATAAGTTGTCTCTTTATCTAAATATGATCATGGCAATGAAGTGAAGTTTGAATCAAAATTTGATGATCTATGTTACTAATTAATAGTAAATAGTTCATGCTTAAACTAGATTTTGATTTCATTTTCTATGCTATGTTTCATGAGATATGAAAAGTAGGACTAGAGTTGTATTATAATTTGACGGTTTGATTTGTGTTCATTAATAACTCAAATAAGCCATGCTTATGATAAATACATCACTAATCCTACTTCGATTAAAAAGAGATCATCATTTGATTTAATGTTGATTTATGTGAAAAATATGGATTTTCCTCTAAATTGAATTTTAATCATATAGTTTTTAATCTCAACATTTGCTTAGCTTTCTAATTTTCAAAACAATCTCCACTTTTGGTTTAATTTGATTGATTAGAAAATTTTAAAATCTCACAATTCCTTACGGATTGACTCGTACTAACTATTGTACGCCGTGCGTTTGCGGTTATTTTTATTTTGAATTTTTTCGGCATTTTTCTAAACCCATAGAAAATTTGCCGTTAAACGTTTCACAAGAAGGGTGCTCAGAAGGGTGGAGCAGCCAAGAGAGGAAAGTCTACGGTGGTTTGCTTTAAGTGCGACAAGAAGGGGAATTTTGCCAACGAGTTTCGTTCTGGGAGGGCTAAGGAAGTGATCGGGAAGAGGAATGTCAGGTGCTTCAACTGCGATTAGATACGCCATTATAAGAACCAGTGCAAGGACTGCTAAGGATGGAAAGGTCAAGGTGTGTGCATTGGAGCCTACTGTTTCCAAGCCGACAACTCAGGAGAAAGGAAAGATAGTTTTGGGAGAATGCTTCAGATCCATCGTATGTCTATTAGGTTTCTATTTGACACTGGCGCATCGTATTATTTTATACCTAGATTTTTAATAGATAAGCTTAACCTAGAACCCATATATGTAGTTAATTCCTTACGGGTTGTGAATCTAATAGGAGGGTATGTAACTCTAGGGTTGAGATGTGATCAGTTAGAGTTTGACCTGTTAGGTCACACTTTTTTTTGCATTTTTCATGTGTTTGATTTTGTAGGATTCAGGATTATTCTTGTGATGGATTGTTTAATTGAGTACAAAGCTAGGATATTTTGCCAGGATGGGAAAATATCTCTTAGACAACCTGGTTGTAGCGACGGGATTGTTTAAACCATAAAAGGTTTTGGCGACGATATGTATGCTTTGCTTGGTGTTATGGAATCAGATGATGAGTTGAGCTGAGTTTTCATGGTTAGAGAATTCGCAGATGTTTTCAAGCCCACAGTTGGATTGTCACCGAATCGAGCCATAAAATTTCGAATAGATTTGGTTCCGAGAGCAGAATCAGTGAGTAGGTTGCCGAGTAGGATAACCCCTTCAGAGATGAGAGAGTTGAAGTTGCAGTTGGAAGATTTGGAAGGCAAGTGTTTTTATCAGGCCGAGTAGTTTTTCTTGGGGTGTAGCAGCAGTGTTTGTTAAGAAGGCAAATAGATTATTGAGGCTATGTATCGGTTATCGTAAGTTGAATGAGAAGACGATAAAGAATCGTTATCCATTTCCCAGAATTGATGATTTGTTTGACCGATTGAGTGGAGCCAAGGTGTTTTCTCTGTTATATATGGTAACAAGTTTTCATCCGCTCAGAGTAGTGGATGATATTATACATATGACGGTGTTTAGGACCAGGTATGGGTCTTATGAATGGTTAGTTATGCTATTCGGACTGATTAATGTGCCGGCTTTCTTTATGGATTCGATGAGCTAGGTTTTCTAAGAGCATTTGGATAGGTTCGTATTGGTTTTCATAAACGATATATTCTAAGGATGAGAGAGAGCATGAAGTTCATCTTAGAGTGATGCTTGAGGTGCTGAGGCAGCATCAGCTGAAGGCGAAGTTCTTGGAGTGTCATTTCTGGAAGAAGGAAGTGAAGTTTCTTGGTCATGTAGTCTCAGAGACAGGGTTGTCAGTTGATCCGACTAAGATTGAGGTAATGATTGGTTGGAAGAGACCTAAGATAGTGACTGAGATAAAGAGTTTCCTTGGGTTGGCTAGTTATTATCGGAGATTCATTAAGGATTTTTCGTGGATAGCAGCACCGATGACTAAGCTAACAACAAAGGATGTGAAGTTTGTGTGGGCCGATAAGTGTGAGGAAGCATTCCGGAGTTTGAGACACTAATTGATCCATGCATCTGTATTGGTTGTTCCAGAAGGGAATCAGGATTTGGTGGTTTATATCGATGCGTGTGGAACAGGATTAGGAGCTGTGCTGATGCAGAGAGGTAAAGTGATTGTCTATGCTTCTAGACAACTTATATCGCATGAGGTCAGATATCCAACGCATGACTTGGAGTTGGATGTAGTGATTTTTGCTTTGAAGGTGTGGAGACATTATCTTTTAGGAGAGAGGTTTGAGCTGTATACAAATCATAAGTTGTTGAAGTATTTGTTCTCTCGAAAGGAGATGAACATGAGACAGCAGAGGTGGTTAGAGTTTATTACTGCTTATAATTTTGTGATTGAATGCAAACCAGGGAAAGAAAACAAGGTTGTAAATGCACTTAGTAGGAGACATCATAATGCAATGTTGGCGATGATAGCTGAGTGGAAGGATTTGGAAGCGTTAGCAGATTGCAGAGTGGAGTGGAGATTTGAGGCATGGTCTAGCGGAGATACCGTAGCATTGTCTTGTTTGGAATTTCGACCAGTGATGATCAAAAGGATCGCTTCTAAGAAGGAGGAGGATCCAGTATTAGCTGAACGGATCAGGAAGTTAAGAGAAGGAATTGAGAGCACTGACTTGAAATATTTCAGTTTTAACCAAAATGGACGATTGAGAAAGAAAGGAAGATTACGTATTCTGAGTGTAGGAAACATAAGAAAGGAAGTTTTAGAGGAATGCCAACGTTCAATGTTCTCTATTCATCCGAGAGGAACTAAGATATATCAGAATATGAATATGAGTTTCTTCTGGGAAAGTATGAAGTAAGATATTGGCTTATATGTAAAGTAGTGCTTGAATTGCGTACATGCAAAGGTCGAACACCAAAAGCCAAATGGATTGCTTCAACAATTAGATATTCCATTATGGAAATGAGATTATATTTCTTTATACTTTATTGATAGGTTGCCAAGGTCGAATAGAGGAAATGAAAGTATATAGGCCATAGTGGATAGGTTGACCAAGAGTGCCTTTTTCATTCTAGTTAAGTCAAATAGGACGGTACTTGTTTTAGAAAAGTTGTTCATGAGGAATATGGTTAGATTGCATATAGTTCCTAGTAGCATTGTTACTAATATAGATTGCTTATTCACTAACGAGTTCTGGAAGAGTCTGCAGGAAGTTTTAGGAACCAAGCTCAAGATGAGTACAGCTTACCATCCGCAGACAGATAGGCAAACGAAAAGAGTTAACAGGATCTTGGAGGATTTGTTAAGAGCTTGTGTTTCAGATTTCTAGGGATCATCGAAAAACCATCTGCTTCAAATCGAGTTTTCGTATAACAACTGTTATCAGACTAGTATTGGGATGACATCGTTTAAAGCTTTATATAGAAGGCCATGCAAACCTCCCGTTTGTTGGTCGGAGACCCGAGATAGATTGGTTCTTGGTCTAGATTTGGTGAGAGAAGCTGCATAAAAGATTGAGGTCATTCAGGCTAGAATGAAGGAGGCCTAGTCTAGGTAGAAGAGTTATGTAGGTAAGAGATGGAAAGACTTTGAGTTCTCAATTGGAGATCAGGTTTTTATTAAGGCATCATGGATGAAGGGTGTGATCAGATTTGGGAGATCAAGAAAGCTGGCATCGAGATTCATCGGACCTTTTCCTATTGTTAAGAGGATCACTAAACTCGCATATAGAGTTGAGTTACCAAGTAGTTTGATAGGAGTCCACGATGTTTTTCATGTTTCTTATCTCAGAAAATGTGTTAAAATCTCGGAGACTACTATTGCACCGACTGTGCTAGATGATTTAGTGGTAGAAATAGATTTGACTATAGTGAGAAAGCCTTTTTGCATTGTTGCGAGAGATAGGCGGAAGCTTAGAACCAAGACGATCAGATTTGTCAAGGCCCAATAGAGTAACGACGATAGAGACTGTACGTGGGAGGTTGAGAGCAGGATTAGAGATGCTTATCCTGACTTGTTTGTTGGTAGATTTTACCTTTTTGTTCAAATCTTGTGTACCTTACTGTAATTTCGAGGACGAAATTCTTTAAGGAGGGAGTCTATAACACCCTATATTTTCGATAACATTATTTATGATATATAATTTGATAAATTAAATAAAATAATGTCCTGATTAAGTGATTGAGATATGATTTAATTAAGGGGTAGCCGCGTCATTTAAACTAATGAATTAAAGAAGAGTTAAAATGAAATAGGAAGGGGGTAAAATGGAAAAGAGGCCATTCCTATGTCTATATCCCTTAGCCGCATAAGTTATACACGTTCATTTCATTCTCAATATTCTAAAAGACAAGGCTGACCACCATTAATAAGAGAAGGAGAAAGAAAGATAAAGGGGAAGCTTAATCAACACCAAATTTGTTCAAATCTCATATCTTTAGTCTCTAAAGCTAAGGTGAAAATGTTTACATCTCTAACTTGTTTTGTTTTCAGTTTTAAGGAGAAACCTAAAATATTTTGCAATGTTTTGCCCTGTTTTTGAAAGAGGGAATGATTATATATACTGGTTGATGGTTTATACATGTTTATATTGATTTTATGATATGTTTTAAGGTAAAAACCCTATTAAATGACATCTAAACGCCTTACGAATTTTTTTGTAAATCAGAAATAATATTTTGGGTATGGGTTTCAATTTTCAGAATTTTTGGAATTTATGTGGATTTAATGTGAATTTTCTAGTGAAAAAAAATGTTATTTTGGGTTATTGATTATTTACGGGTAAATAATAAAAGGTATGGGTCTGAAATTTTGTAGAATTTTCTAGATTTTTACTAAGTGTTTTGATGGATATATAAAATTATTTAAGGTATGGGGTTTAAATGTTTTATATGTTTTATGAGGAGAATGGGCTCTTTGCAAATTATTCGAATTTGTAATTTCTAGAAATTGGCAGCACTTCTGTGATACCCCGCCTCTATACTCACGCTAGCCAAGGACCCTACGGCGTAATGCCGTCAACTAGCACGAAAAAAAGGCTGTTGAGGAGTGACCATCCATGTAATTGCTTTGTGCGAGCACCGATATGTCAGATTGTATAACATGCATTTCATTTCAAGAGGAAATCCAACACGTCGATACAAGCTCAAAGCTACTACACAGTGGCTATGTGGTCTTTGGAAACAAATATAGAAATAAACATAACATAAATCAGTCACATATATCCATATCACAAAGACGGAAATAGATATGAATATAACACATAAAAGTGTACATCAGATTAGTGGTCAAACAAGATCCACAATATCACAAAAGAATAGATACAAGTGCTAGAAAAAAGAATATATATACATCAAGGAGTCTCTATCTCAAATGTATAACAACAAAAACTACCAATCTAATGTAGTCAGACAAAAGTCAGATAATGATCCTTGATAAGGAGTCACGCAGAAGATCCTGAAACATCTCGGTCTGACCCGAGTATTATTTAATAAGAAAATAATAAACGAATCATTCTAGCTATAAATATCAGATAAAATGAGATAGAATAAGAGATATGACGAAAATCTATGATAACAATAATGCCATACTATGAAAAGTATAAATTTAACAATAACAAAAATCATACAATATCTCAAAAATCTCACAACATAAAAATGAATGTCATATTCTTTACCATATTCACCAAACCACAAATATTGGCTAACATATCCATGCCAATCATAAAAATTGGTGAAATATCTTCTAGAAATTATCAGTTAGAAATCCAGAAATCGCCAAAAGGGGGAGGCCTATCATAAATGGGAGCATGAAAACTCTCCAACACGTGTATCACAAACGGGACGCTATCCCATGGTCGCTAACCATAAAGCCGGTGCAACGACGTAGTACAATATCGGTACGCCCGAGGAACCTGAAACTCGAATAGTTCGGAACAACGACGTAATACAACGGTATGTCCGATGAACCTGATAAGCCGGTACATCGACGTAGTACAATGGTACGTTCGATGAATCGAACTCCATAGAAGAACATGGGTCGCTAGCCCATAAAAATTGAGTCGGAACTCCAAAGAATCAATAGGTCGTTAGCCTATAAAAGAAATGAGACAAAACTCAATGAAACGAGGTATAGTCCCCTACGTGGACAAAGAGACATCGCATATCGCAAGTCTAAATCACAAAATGATCATCATTGATCAATAAAAAGTGTGAATTATAGTAAGCTAGTAAATAAATGAGTTTAGCTCCATGTCCCATAACCACTGGCTTAACTTAAATATTCGCGAACAAATTGTAGATCTCAGTGATAAATTGTCACAAGAGTTTCAATCGAACAAGTCCAAAAATTAACTGACGAAGTAAACGCAAGCGTTTCATACCACTAGTTTTACTAAGCCGTTTAATTAGATTTCTCAAACGAATGAGGTAAAGGTTTGTGTACACTAATAGATTGGAAAACGGTTTTATAAGCGAGCTTTGTATTAACAATAGAGTTGAAATTGTTTTAATGAAAGAGTTTGAATATTTACTACTAGTATAGAAACCTTTGCATTTAAAAGCGACAAACCATAGAAATGATTGTAAATACAATCAATCACAAAAATTCACATTCGAAGACGTGAATTAAATCCAAAGAAATCGATACCAAATCCATCAAAATGGGTATCCCCCAAAAATCCCGAAATAGAAGTCATCAAAGTCGTATAAATGATAATAACAACTCGGATAATCACGAACCGATAAGAAAATTGGAATTTTAATCAAAATAGGCAAATTGGGATGAAGCAACAGGTCAGTCAACTAGACACTGAGTTCAGTCGACTGGCCCAATGCCTGGAAAACTCTCGGGTTCCAGGTCCGTCGACCAGACTCAGAGCGCCAATCGACTAGAGCCTGTTTTCCAGTATTTCCAGCCTAGTCCCCAAAGGGGCAAGAATCCAAACGGAACCGATCGGTCGAGCAATTGCAACTAGGGATTTACGCCATGTGACAACTCAGTCCTATAGGCTCTTCGATTCACTCCAAAGACATGTTCAAGCATCCAAGCTTGGATTTTTAAAGATTTATCTTCAAAACACCAAAAATTGGAACATTCATAAAACCAATTCAAACCATAAGCAAAGGAACATCAATAAGTGTTAGGAATTCATACCTAACAACAAATATAGATATAGACATAGATGTGAGATAAAAACCTCACCTTATACACAAAAACAAGGAAGGAGAAGCTTGAAAACAAAGGAAGATCAACCACTGTTCAATCTCAACTCTAAAAGCTCCAATCTAAGATCATAAAGAATAATTTTCCAAATTAGGTTATAGGGAATCTCTAAAATTGGAGAGAGATTGAGATGGAGAAGGAGTTGCTTACCTAAGCTTCTCTTTTAAGTTTGGAGCTAGAACTTGAATTTGCAAAGGAGCCAGGGCTTAGGAATTCTAATTTCCAATCTCTTTCCCCATTTTTATAACGCTTGAAGTGTTAGGAATTAGAAATGAAATGGATGAAGAGGAGTGGGGTGGAGCTTGGGTCTTAAGTTGGGGTTAATGGCTGAAACCCAAACCCAAAGCCCTAAGTGAAAATGTCAAAATTCAAGCTAACTCCAAACACATCGATGTTTATACTCAAAAAGGTCGCAAACGACATTTCAGATTCAATGGAAGTGGTCTCGAGTCCTAATTCGACTGTTTGCAAAAAGCAACTTTTCGGACTTAAATCCGACCAACGATGCTATATTTAAATAAAATATTTAAACATACAATCGTAAAATATGTGGGTTGTTACAGACTCCCCTCCTTAAAGAAATTACGTCCTCGCAATATTTTAAGAAGAAAATAAAAAGTAACAACCATAAAAGCATATCAACACAAAAGAAATTTGAAATAAAAGATCACCTCAAAGAGCACGAGAGAGTAAGTCCAGATGTGTTCACTCGATGAATTCTCTAGATTCCCAAGAACATTCTTTAGGATTTGAGGACCATTGAACTTTCACAAGAGGGACATCTTTATTTCAAAGGCGTTTAACATCCGAAGTAATAATACGAATAGGATGTTGCTCATAAGTCAAATTAGGCAAAACTCCAATTTCTTCCACAACACCGGGCTCAAGAGTAGAATCAGAATCTCAAATGTATTTTCATAATTGAGAAACGTGGAATACGTCATGAATAACAGAAAACTGAGCTGGTAATAAAAGGCGATAAGCCATGGTACCAATACGTTCGGTGATGGAAAATAGGCCAATATATCAAGGTGCTAACTTTCCCGATCGACTGAAACGCACAACACCCTTCGTAGGTGAAACACGAATAAACACCAAATCTCCCACAGAAAATTCTAATTTCCTTCTTCGATTATAGACATAGGATTTTTGTCTACTTTGAGCTTCTTTCATCCTATGGCGAATAAGGTCAATCTTTTCTATGGAATCATGAATAAAGTCTGGACCTAAAACGAGCTTCTCACTGGCCTCAAGCCAACAAGAAGGAGATCGGCATGACCTTCCATAGAGTGCCTCAAAAGGTACCATACCAATAATAGATTGGAAGCTATTATCATAGGAAAACACAACAAGAGAAATGTGATCCTCCCAACTTCCACCAAAATCAAGAACACATGCATGAAGAAGATCTTCAAGAGTTTGATTCACCCGCTTAGTTTGTCCATCAGACCGAGGATAATAAGCGGTGCTAAAATTAAGCTTCATTCCCAAAAGCTTTTTGAAGACTCTTCCAAAATCCACTAGTAAATAATGGATCACGATCACTAACAATAGAAGTAGGAACTTCATGCAATTTAACAATTTCCTTAATAAAGAGCTTTGACAAAAGAGGTACGGTCCGATTGGACCGAACGGGTATAAAATGGGTAGATTTTGTAAGTCTTTCAACTATCACCCATAGACTATCATGGTCCGAACGAGAAGGGGGGAGACCATCAATAAAATCCATGGAAATCTGGTCCCACTTCCAAATTGGAATGTCCAAAGATTGCAATAATCCACCGGGCCTTTGATGCTCGGCCTTAACAAGTTGGTAAGTCATGCAATGCTTAATGAAGTTAGCAATGCTAGATTTTGTTCCATCCCAATAATAAAGTCGCTTCATATCCGTGTACATTTTACTACTACCGGGATGGATGATGAATTTAGAACGATGAGAATCTTCTAAAATGTCTTTACGAAGATCACTAATATTTGGCACGATAAGTCTACCAAATTTTCGAACACCGCCACGAAGCATCAATATCAAAGTCTTTCAAACCTTCAATACTAATTTTATCCCTACAACTTTGGCTAAGAAGAGAAAATTCGGGATCTAGCTTTTGAGCATCAAGAATGCGGTCTAAAAGTGAAGGATGAGCCTTAAGGCTACATAAAACGAGAGATGCACATAAATTGGATTCACGATCTCGAATCTCACAAGTGGATAAAGTCTCGAGATCATTCCATTCGAATATCATCATGGAAACAACCGCTTGTTGCTTACGACTAAGGGCATCGACAACAAGATTTCCCTTTCCGGGAGTATAAAGAATGTCAACATCATAAGATGCAAGGAACTCGAGCCAACACTGTTGACACATATTAAGCACATTTTGAGAAAATAAATACTTCTAAGATTTGTGATCGGTATAAAGAACAAATTTCTCTCCCAAAAGATAATGACGCAAAATTCGAAGGGCGAAAACAATAACCGCGAGCTCTAAATCATGAGTGGCATATCTAGTCTCGGCCGGCTTTAATTTCCTAGAAGAATAAGCAATAACACGATCCCTTTGCATAAGAACTGCTCCCAAACCAACACGACTAGCATCGGTATAAACAATAAAATCTTAGTTCCCTTCGGGAATCAGAAGAATAGGAGCAGCGGAAAGGAGTTCCTTTAATTTCTGAAAAGAAGCTTCACATTTGTCCGACCAAATGTATTTAACTCCCTTCTTTGTCAAACCAGTAAGGGGCACGGAAATTTTTGAAAAATCTTTTATGAAACGACGATAATAACCCGCCAATCTGAGAAAACTACGTATTTCTGTCACACTCTACCATCTCTTCCAATCTTGAATCACTTCAATCTTTGAAGGATCCATAGAAATTCCGGATTCAGAAATGATATGACCAAGAAATTTCACACGAATTTGCCAAAAGTGGCACTTAGAAATTTTTGCTTTCAATTGATTGCTCCTAAGAGTTTCCAACACAATCCGAAGATGTTTTTCATGCTCTTCCTTAGTTTTAGAATAAACAAGAATATCATCTATAAAGATGAGAACAAATCGATCGAGGAAGTCTTTGAAAACTCGATTAATAAGGTCAACGAAATAAGTTGGAGCATTCGTTAAACCAAATGGCATAACAAGTCATTCATAAGATCCATAACGAGTATGGAACGATGTCAAAGGAATGCTATCCTCTGCAATACGAAGCTGATGAAAACCGGTTGCTAAGTCTAACTGTGAAAAGACTCTAGCACCACTAAGTTGCTCGAATAGATCATCAATCTGAGGTAAAGGAAATTTATTATTGATAGTAGATCATTAAGATTGAGGTAGTCAACGCAAAGCCTAAATGTACCATCGGATTTCTTCACAAAAGTAGCAGAAGCTCCTCAAGGAGAGGAACTAGAACGAATAAATTGTTTCTCTTCCAATTCAGATAATTGTTTACGCATCTCCTCATTTTCTTTATTGGACATACGATAAGGAGGACGAGTAATAGGTAAAGCTCCAAGAATTAGATTAATTCTGAACTCAATGGCTCTCTTAGGGGGTAATCCTAAAATGGGCTCAAATATATCGGGAAATTCTCGAACAACGTGAATGAGAGAAATGACATCTTCTTCTTCATCATTATCGTCATCATGAGGATTTAGAATATATAAAGATGCTGCCAAGTTGGAATCCGAATCTTTAAGAACAATAGAATCTTCTTAATAGATTGAGGATGTCGAAGATGAATAGTCCACTCAGGACATAGGATATGAGCTTCATAATAGCTAAGCCAATCCATTCCCAAAATCATTCCGAAGCCTAAGTAACGCATGACATGCAAATCAGCTCGGAAAGAAAAATCACATAAAATAATCTCGACATCTTTACAAAGCAAACTAAGTGTTGCGGATCCACCAACCAGATTCGCAATTCTCAAAGAAGTCATTAAAGCCATAACACTTAAAGAAAAAGTATCAACAAGTTCTTTTGATATAAAAGAATGGGATGCACCCGTATCAAAAAGAACTCGAATAGGTTGATCACAAAACATAATAATGCCATCAAGTATAGGATGAGAAATACCTTGACCGCGAGAAGTGTTACTAGTTGCACAATATTTAGCTTTCCCTCCTTCTGGCTTTGAAGTTTGGGACATGAAGATATAAGATGACCTGAATTTTTGCAATAGCGACAAAAGAGAGGTTTTGGACATCTATTAGCATAATGGTCCTTAAAACCACAATTGTAGAATTGCCCTCTACTAGGGGCAGGAGCCTTTGCTACCGAAGCTACTTGCTTCCCTTTCTTATTGGGATTTGGGCCTTTAACTCAACTAAAACCCTTAGATCATTAAGTCTTAACCTCGAGGCACCTTGACCACTTCGATAGGAGGTTTTGATAGGATCCTAATCCAATCCAACTAGTTCAAAATGTATTTTCAAAAGAGATTCAAGTGTCTCACCGCATCAGAAGGTTATTTAAAGGAGTTTCAATCATCGCAACCATTTCAAAAGGTCACTTTAAAGGAATTTTAGGCCACTCTTACTGATTCGAAAGGTGCTTTTGAAGAGCTAAAATCACTTTTCTGCTTTGAGTATTGAAAAGATTTCTTATTAACATTTTTGGTGCTGGAAGGAGGGATTGAACCTCCAAATCCAAATAACTTCCACCATAGATTAATTGCAGAGAGTTTTCTATTCAAAAGAAGAAAATGGTAAGAGCAAGGAGTGATAACGACATCCTAAAAGAAGAAGCTACATCATAATCGACTTTGTAAAATAATATAGTCCCAAGCTTTAACGTAGAGAATATGGAAATTGGACAACCTTCAACCCTAATAAGACCGGAAAACAATGAGATTAAATCCAGAATCTACTATAATAAATGATAGCTATGCAAGTACTTCTTGAAGGGGCTCCATCTCAAGGATCATTAAAGTTTACAAAAGGAGATGATGAAGCGTAATCATCAAATAGAGACCAATCTGAAAACCATGAAAGTCAAGCTAAAATGGCCCTTAAGCAGTTGAATAGTTCAATCCAAAGAAACAATAAAAGTTGCTACAAAAACAAACCTGACTAAGAAGACATCCTACATCAAATGATAATAGATATGCTTAAAGAAAATGGAATCCCTAACCTAGGAAAATATGCTATCCTGCAAAAGACTCTTTTTTGGGACAAAATAATGGAAGTTAGCATTCCTCCTCACATTTAAATTCACCGCTAAGGTATGATGGCACCACCGACCCAGAGGATCACTTAGTAGCTTTTGGAATACGAATGGATCTCTACAACACTTCTGGGGCAAATTCGTTATAAAATTTTCAAGGTAACTTCTCAAGGAGTAGCTTTCAAATGGTACAAGAATTACCAACTAAAAAACATCCGTTCCTGGGAACAATTCTCTTATGATTTCATGGTACAATTTTACATATACAAAGATCCAACTATAGACTTTAGCTTGTTAGATACTATCAAACAAAAAACCGAGAGAACTACTTGACGAATACTTGAAAAGATTCAGTATAGAAGCATCGAAAGTATGGAATACAACCAATAGAGAAAAGCTTATGGTAGTTCGATCAAAATTGATTGAGCAAACCTCTTTCCGAGAGGAACTTCATTTTCATTGATGTAGAGATCTGCAAAACTTCTGTTTTCAAGCCGAGAAATTTACTCAGATAGAGAAGAGGCATCCCACTGCAAGGGAATCTTAACACAATCAAAGGAAAGAAGAGATCAACTCTGAGTCTCCTAGTAAAAGATTGAAAGAAAAGAAAAGAGAAGAAAAAGTCAAAGAGAGATTTCTGAATCTTACAAACTGAAATTGAGCAAACCCTTTCTCATATTTTTGGCATAGCAAAAGACTTTGAAATTTTTTTCAACTACTTGCAAAGTACCGAGCCGTCCTAAGCCAAGAAAAGAGAGGGACTATTGCTACTACCACAAAGCGAATGGGCATTAGATTGATGACTGTCATGTCCTATTGATGCAGCGCAATCTACCAACTCAATGGATTTGAGTCGCTCAAAGGTCTTAGGTCGTTCACGACCTAGTGAAGGTCGCTCGCAAATGCAATCTACATTGGATTTAGGTCGGCAGTGACCTAGTATGTTGGTAGGTCGTCCCAACGACCTAACGAGTCGAGATAGCCGACCTAACGAGCTAACTTACCAAACGACGACACAACAGGCCGAAGCTCAACGACCTATCGAAGTCAACTCGCGTGAAGGGTTAGGTCGTTACTCCATGGGTTGCGAGCGAATGCATCAAAATTCCTAAGTCGAAGATCCTTAAGTCGCTCCAGATGTTTAGGTCGCATGAAGAATTCCAGAAGCCACTTCCTTAGTTCGCTGAAGCCTTTGTTCATAGGTCGCTGGCAACTGTTGTGTAGTAGGTCGTTGTATATATATTGTTCCGTCGTTAATGTGCTATGTCGCTTGAATTTATTACGTTGCTTATGTACTGTTGTAACGTGTTTTCTTATGTCATTTACTGTTAAGTCGTATGTCGTGTATCCTTGAGTCGTGGGTCGTTTTATGTTAGGTCGTAAGCGACCTATATTGTGTTGTGTTTTGTTTGTAAGGTCGCCTATGCCGTATGTTGTAACCCTACAAATAGGGAGTCGTGTCATTTGTAAAAGGAGTTGATTTTTGAATAAAACTTTGTTTGAGTGCTTTGTGCCTCTTTGAAATTGGAAGTTGAACGTTGTCTCCTTTCTCCATTTTCGGTTATTCGAGTGCGCTCGAATCAATGGATTTGAAACCGATTCACGGAATCTCGTGCGCGAGATCAACGTAGAAGAGTCGTAGATCTTTTAACACGGCATCGTGCGCGATCAACGTGTTGGAGATAACTAGAATTCGGTATCTCTCGAGATCAACGAATTTGAGCGTTTGGTATTTTTTCAATCCATCAATTTATCTTGTTTCATCTAATCGTTTCATCGATTAGCTTGACACGAAATCCACATTTCATCGTCATCCGTTATATCCGCTGCTCAGTTTGGTATCAAAGCTAGACTTAGCCAATCATAGCTAAGCCGAGTCTTTGGAGCCAAGGAGAAAAGTTTGAAGAGTCAAAGCCGAGCTAAATCAAGCAAAGCCGAGCTAAGTGAAGTATTGTCCAGTTTCAAGCCGAGTCGAGAGTAGGTTCAGTGAAGAAGCCAAGTTGTTGAAGATTGTTTGATTCGACAATGCCACCGAGAAGAGCTAATCATCATCAGAATGTTGAAGATTTGTATAAAAGAGAAGATGCGAACAAATGGAACAACGAATTAGTAATAAATTCAATGAGAAGTTGGACGAGGGAATTGGTAGGTTGGAGAAATTGATGATTGACATGAATCAAAGTCAAAGGAGAAGGTCGCCAATCTCGAACCATGGAGGAAACGGAGTTTCGCCATCGGTTGCGGAAGCTAGGAGGGTGTTGCCACAATCTGTTCGAGATAGAAGAGAGTCATCAGTTTCAACAAGGCGAGAACGTCATGAGTATAGAGATGAAGAGAGAAGAACTCCACGGGAGTATGAACGTGAGCCATATCGTGATGCTGAAAGACATAGTTTCGAAGAGATATGCGTGATCATAGAGATGTTGATGGTCGAGATCGATATCGAAGTACATTTGATTATGATGAAGATGGTGATAGATGTAGTGTTCATTATCGAGAACGAGACCAAGTGCGAAATCACTATCGGGAGGTAGAAGATGATCGTAAATGGGAGTCGGGGATGAAAACAGAAATTCTAGAATTCAAAGGAGGAATGATTGCTGAAGAATTTTTTGATTGGTTATCAAATGTTGAGGAAATTTTTGACTTCAAAAAAGTTCCTGAGCATCGTAGAGTTAAGTTGGTTGCCACTCATTTGAGAGGTAGAGCTATGGCATGGTGGCAGCAAACTAAACTTACACGGGAAAGAATGGGAAAGTCAAAGATTGAGTCGTGGGAGAAGATGAAGAAGTTGATGAAAGCTACTTTCTTACCTTATAATTATCAGTCTCTTATGTATCAGTTACAAAATTTGAGACAGGGAACAAAGTCGGTGAATGATTATGCGGATGAATTTAATCAATTGATTGCGATGAATGATATTATGGAGATAGAGGAACAGCTGACCGCAAGATTTGTTGGAGGGTTAAGAATGCAGATCCAGGATATGGTGAATATGTTTGATCCAAGATCTATGGCTGAAGCACACCAAAAGGCTCTAGCTTGGGAGAGACAAGGTAGAAGAGGAGGTGGTGTGTTTACAAATTCCAACAATCAAGTGAAAGGGGCTAGTAGTAATACGAATGTTTCCAAGGCTGTTACTAAACCAGTTGTCAATGAAGTTGCTAAGACCAAGGTCAACAACAATTTCAAGTGTTATAACTGTCAGGAGTTTGATCACAAGACCAATGAATGTCCGAAGCCTAAGAAGGGAGCGATGGTTGCAGAGGTTGAGGATGCAGAAGTAGAATGTTCAAATTCACCACAAATTGAGGAAGAAGAAGAGTTGTCGGGAGACGAAGGGTGTAATTTAATGATGAGGAGATCTTGCTTGACACCAAAATAAGAAGAGGAAACTAGTTGGTTGAGGAGTAATATCTTTTAGTCGACGTGCACTATTCGGGGGAAGATTTGCAAGTTTGTTATCAATGCAGGAAGTTGTGACAATATTATCTCCTCAGAAGCTGTAAAGAAGTTGGCGTTAAAGACAGAGAAGCATCCAAAACCCTGCAAATTAGATTGGTCGAGGAAAGGTGGGGAAGTGAAGGTTGGTCGAAGAGCTCGTGTAATTTTTTCCATCGGAAAGAAGTATAAAGATGAAATTTGGTGTGATGTGGTTGATATGGATGTATGTCATCTGTTGTTGGGGAGACCGTGGCAGTATGATAGAGCTGTACAACATGATGGACGTACCAACAGCTACAGTTTCATGTTTGAAGGTACTAAAATCACTTTAATTCCTAAAAAGCAACAACAGAAGGAAAGCAAGTTGGAGGAGGTTGAAGAGTTGAAAACTTTGCTATCTTTGAAAGAGTTTGTTAAAGAAGTCAAAGATGAACCTGAAGTATTTTTGTTGATCGGACGTGAGAGTAATGAAGTGGTTGAAATTCCTAAAGAAGTAAAGCCAGTGCTTGAAGAATTTGAAGATGTATTTCCTGAAGAGCTGCCAAAAGAGTTACCACCGTTGAGGGACATACAACACCAAATAGATCTTGTTCCAGGAGCTGTGTTACCACATAGACCACATTACAGGATGAGTCCAAAAGAACACGAGGAGTTGAGAAGGTAGGTGGAAGATTTGCTTGAACAAGGGCGTGTACAGGAAAGTTTAAGCCCTTGTGCAGTTCCAGCCTTGTTAGTGCCGAAAAAGGATGGAACGTGGAGGATGTGTACCGATAGTCGGGCACTGAACAAGATTACCGTAAGGTATAGATTTCCAATGCCAAGATTGGATGATTTATTAGACCAGTTGAATGGAGCTGTTATCTTTTCGAAGATTGATCTGAAAAGTGGATATCATCAAATTCGAATTCGACCAAGGGACGAGTGGAAGACAACATTCAAGACACAGAAGGGGTTGTATGAATGGCTGGTTATGCCGTTTGGTCTTTCAAATGCACCTAGTACGTTTATGCGGGTGATGAATCAGATCTTTAGACCATTTATTGGAAAGTTCATGGTGGTGTATTTTGATGATATACTGATATAGATTGGAAGCCCCAAAGAACACTTGCATCATCTGAGAGAAGTGTTGATGATACCACGACATGAACAATTTTATGCTGCAATGAAGAAACGCGTGTTCATGACGCATAGTGTTTTATTTTTGGGATATGTTGTATCAGAAGGAGGTATACAGGTGGATCAGAATAAAGTGGAAGTAATCAGAAATTGGCCACAACCCAGGACGATAACAGAAGTTAGAAGTTTTCATGGTTTAACATCATTCTACTGAAGATTTATTCCACATTTCAGTAGCGTGATGACACCAATTACTGATTGTATGAAGGGGAGGCAATTTTCATGGATAGAGGAAGCAGGAGTTGCTTTTGAGCGAATCAAGGAATTTTTGACGACATCACCAATTCTAGTTTCGCCGGATTTTCAGTTTCTATTTGAATTACATACTGATGCATCTAAGGTTGGAATTGGAGGGGTGTTAAGTCAGAAGGGCCGTCCTATTGCTTATTTTAGTGAGAAGCTTTCGGGAGCCAATATGAGATATAATACTTATGATGTAGAATTTTATGCTATTGTACAAGCAGTGAAACATTGGAGACACTATTTGTTCCATAAAGAATTTGTTATATATACTGATCATGAAGCGTTGAAGCATTTGCAAGGGCATGACAAGATTGCAGCTAGACATGCCTCGTGGATTGCATACTTACAACAGTTTACATTTGTTGTGAAACACAAATGGGAGTTACAAATCGAGTGGTAGATGCATTGAGTAGGAGAAATCATTTATTGACTACGATGAAGGTTGAAGTGACGGGGTTTGATATACTTCCAGAATTGTTTGTTGAAGATCCTTACTTTGCGAAGTTTGTAGACGAAGTCAATAAAGGGAAGACGGATGAGTTTGTGTTAGTGGATGATTTTCTTTTCAAAGGAACTCGATTATGTATTCCAGATTGTAGTTTGCGAATGAAGATTGTGAAGGAGTTACATGAAGAAGGTCATGTGGGTAGAGATCGTACCTTGCAGTTGATTTCTCAATCATATTTTTGGCCTTCCATGAGAAAAGAAATTGAAAGATTTATGGAGAGATGTCACATATGTCAAGTTTCCAAAGGGACAGCTACGAATGCTGGATTGTATATGCCATTACTCGTGCCTACTAGACCATGGGTTGATATTAGCATGGACTTTGTGTTGGGCTTGCCGAGAACTCAGCAAGGGAATGATTCTATATATGTTGTGGTGGATAGATTTTCAAAGATGACACATTTCATAGCTTGTAAAAAGACCGCTGATGCAGTCCGCGTTGCTCAATTATTCTTTAAAGAGGTTTATCGACTACATGGGCTACCTGAAACCATTGTGTCAGACCGGGATACTCGATTTCTAAGCCATTTTTGGTTGAGTTTGTGGAAGATGGTTGGAACGAAGCTGAATTTTAGTAGCGCCTATCATCCACAAACAGATGGGCAAACAGAAGTGGTGAACAGATCTTTGGGAAACTTGTTGAGATGTCTTGTGGAAGATAATTTGAAGAGCTGGGATATGAAGTTATGTCAGGAGGAATTTGCACATAACCACGCTGTTAATCGAAGTCCATGGATTCAGTCCATTTCAAGTTGTATATTCAGCAATTCCGAAGGGACCGTTTGATTTGACGACAGTGCCATGTCAGAAGGGAATTGTTAAGCGAGCTTGTGATTTCGTGAATGAGCTGCAGGAATGTCACAGAACGGTTCATGAACGATTGCTTGCATCAAATGAGAAGTATAAACAAATGGCGGATAAGAAGCGAAGGAGTGTAGACTTCAAAAAAGGTGATTTGGTTTATGCAGTGTTGACGAAAGATTGTTTTCCAGTGGGAACTTACAACAAGTTGAAAGCTCGAAAAATTGGTCCAGTGGAAATCTTGAAGAAGATCAATGATAATGCTTATCAGTTAAGAATGCCGGATCATGTCCATACTTCTGATGTTTTCAATGTTAAACATTTGATTCCGTATCATGAGAATAAGCTTGTTGAGGAAGCGGAAGGTACAAATTCGAGGTCGAATTCTTGTCAAACGGGAAAGGATGATGCAGCGCAATCTACCAACTCAATGGATTTGAGTCGCTCAAAGGTCTTAGGTCGTTCACGACCTAGTGAAGGTCGCTCGCGAATGCAATCTACGTTGGATTTAGGTCGGCAGCGACCTAGTATGTTGGTAGGTCGTCCAACGACCTAACAAGTCGAGATAGCCGACCTAACGAGCTAACTTACCAAACGACGACACAACAGGCCGAAGCTCAACGACCTATCGAAGTCAACTCGCGTGAAGGGTTAGGTCGTCACTCCATGGGTTGCGATCGAATGCATCAAAATTCCTAAGTCGAAGATCCTTAAGTCGCTCCAGATGTTTAGGTCGCATGAAGAATTCCAGAAGCCACTTTCTTAGGTCGCTGAAGCCTTTGATCGTAGGTCGCTGGCAACTGTTGTGTAGTAGGTCGTTGTATATATATTGTTCGGTCGTTAATGTGCTATGTTGCTCGAATTTATTACGTTGCTTATGTATTGTTGTAACGGGTTTTCTTATGTCATTTACTGTTAAGTCGTATGTCGTGTATCCTTGAGTCGTGGGTCGTTTTATGTTAGGTCGTAAACGACCTACATTGTGTTGTGTTTTGTTTGTAAGGTCGCCTATGCCGCATGTTGTAACCCTATAAATATGGAGTCGTGTCATTTGTAAAAGGAGTTGATTTTTGAATAAAACTTTGTTCGAGTGCTTTGTGCCTCTTTGAAATTGGAAGTTGAGCGTTGTCTCCTTACTCCATTTTCGGTTGTTCGAGTGCGCTCGAATCAACGGATTTGAAGCCGATTCACGGAATCTCGTGCGCGAGATCAACGTAGAAGAGTTGTATATCTTTTAACACGGTACCGTGCGATCAACGTGTTGAAGATAGCTAGAATTCGGTATCTCTCGAGATCAACGAATTTGAGCGTTCGGTATTTTTTCAATCCATCAATTTATCTTGTTTCATCTAATCGTTTCATCGATTAGCTTGACATGAAATCCACATTTCGTCGTCATCCATTATATCCGCTGCGTCACCTATCAAGGTCGATCTAGAACACGGTTAAGTCGGTGTCATTAAATTGATGAATCTTACTAACTATTGTACACCGTGCGCTTGCGGTTATTTTTATTTTGAAATTTTTCTGCATTTTTCTAAACCGATAGAAAATTTGCCGTTAAACAAGTTTTTGGCGCCGTTGTCGGGGACGTTGTTTTGATTTTGATTTTCTATTCTTCGAATTATTTGTGTTTGATTTTTGTGTGTTTTTATTTTATGTGTGTTTGCATTTTAAAGAAAAAAAATTGCGTGTTTGTTTGATTTTTGCGTGCATTTTGTTGTTTGCTTGTTTTTCTTGTTTTATTTTTCACTTGCATATTTTTATTATAAAAAAAACCATTAACACAATCTCAATTGATTTTTTTTCCATTTACACTTTTAGTTTGTACAACTTTCTGCTTTTATAATTTTACAATTTCATTTACAATTTTTCATTTCAACATACATTCTGTTTTTCTACATCTTTCCACTCCCTGTTGCATTACACATCTTCACTGAACAGCAGCCATCATCTTTCCTGCCACCAAGTCAAAGTTCAAACTTCACAAGTCACACCAGAAACCACTCATTACACAGCAACCTCCTTTAACTACTTATCACCTAACCATCAAACTACAGTGCCGACAGTCTCAACTATCAGCCTCTCCACTGCCCTCAACCAAGCCTGCATCACTTCACACATTCATCTTCAGAACCAACTGCATACACTTCACATAATACACTACTGTGCCTCAACATTGCAAAATTTTCTACAACAGCTCCAACTGTCATATTCCCCCTCCTACTTCATCATCATACTTGCCAACCTTCTCTTCACATTGCATCTACATTTTTACAACTACAATTTTCTTTTTCATTCTTTCTTTATTTACATTTTAGAAAGAAAAAAAAAAACTTTCCATTGTCATTCCCTGTGCATATCAGCACACGACCCTGTACATACATTTTAACACCTCTGTCACGTTCTCTGATGCACATACAAACCATCCTACCCCTACTCCATCAAACATTCTGTGAACACTTCCTCTACTTGCCTTACATCATCTCACCAAACTGATCAAACTCCCTACAACCATTTCTGCCATCCCTCTTCCTTACATTGTTGTGTTGAACTGCCTTCTACACATCAAAACAGCTCCTCACAATACTGCATAAGTGCATATCTCTCCACTTCTGTCCTCCTTTACCACATCACAAGCCATCAAACTGCCCTGTTCCAGATGCAACTTGTATTACCACTATCTTATATTCCACCTACATTCAACCAACCTACCACACCCCTTCTGCTTCACTGCATATACCCCTGCCACTGTGTCTAACCATCACAACTATTCCAAAAACTGCCAACTTCTTCCAAACAACTTACAAACTTCACTCAGATACACTTCTCATTCACCTTCTACTACACTCCTCCACCTCTTTCACATTCACACGCATACATTGATCTACAACTTCCTGTTTCAAAACCATCCCTGAAGCTTGCTTCAACCACCAAACATCACATCAGCCCCTTCTTACATCTCAACTGCTTCACCCAATCGCTGAAACACATCCAACCAGTCACATCTCCTCTGCCTTAAACACTTCTGCCCACAGCCAACAACACTTCCTCAACCACAAGCCTGCAATCGCGAATAAACTACCAATCTCGACTAAACCCTACTACCACCGAAAAATAGATCATCGCATCCACACCCTGCTTCACCAAATCACCATCACCTGAATCATCAAACTCCATTGATTTTGAACAACAACCACCATCTGTTGTCAGCTCACCACAGACTTCCCCTTGAACTACCACCATTCAAACTTCATCTCCCTAACATCGCCACTGAACCACACTCTGCTCCTCCAACATACTGCACTGCTACCCTTCAGTCAACACAACATCATACACATAATTCACACATACTGCCTGCTGCCATCAACTTGCAAGAAATTAAACTTCACCTGAAAACATAAGTACCTGCCTTACCACTTCTGCACAAATCACACAGCCACCTCCACTACGCCAAACACAGTCGCGCCACTTCATTACCACTTCAACAGTTCGCCTCATCCAAACGTGACAACTCCCTTCATCGCTTCAAACCCAGAGCAAACTTCAAAAAATCGAGCAACCTGCGACCATCCATTAAGCTCTGACGTCGACCAATCGAACCTCGTCTCCATCGCAAGCCCAAATCGAATTACAAAATCATCGACCGCTTCACCAACTTCCTCAGCAAAACCGCAATCAGACCTGAAGCCATCACCGAATCACCCGCAACCCAATCCCCAAGTCGCGACTCAATCCAGACTTCCACCGCAATCGTCACGAACAGTCACGACCATTCCTCCACTACCACGAACCCGAAACCCAACTGCGACCCCGCACTGAACCAAGGCCATCACAAGACGTTCGAATTGATTTTGAAACTGTGGGATTTGGGAATTGAATTTGATTTGGTGAATTTAAGTGACAGAATTTTTGTAAAAGAAATCGACTGGAAGAATTGTTGTTGGTCGCTATTTACTGTTAAGTTTCTCTGATAGTTGTTTGGTACGTTTATAATTAGGCCGGGCTTGTTAATTAAATGTGGCAAGCGTGATTGTTGTGGGTTGGTTGTGTGTTAAAATTTGTATTTATTAATTTTTGTATTAAGTTCTTAACTTCATTAATAAAGAAAGAACCCGTTTTCTTCCCACTTATTTTTTTTTTTTTTAATTTTTTTTGGCTTTTGTTTCTTAGAGTAGTAAATAAAAAAAATTCTTTAGTTTTTATTTTTCCTTCTTATTAAAAAAAAAAAAACCCAAAAAAAGCATTCAACAAGTGTAATTTGTTTTTAAGTCTTTTAGTATAATTTGTTTTTGTTTTCCATTTGTTTTAGTTAAAAAAAAACAAGTTTCACTTTATTTAAATTTTCATTTTACATTTGTTTTCACTTGTTTTAGTTTTCATTTATTTTATTTTCATTTGATTAGTTTTTCACTTGTTTTATTTCTTCTTTGATAAATATATAAAAAAACAAACAAAAAGTTTTATATAAATAATGATTCTGTGACGATTCAGAATTTTTGTATATTTGAAATTGGAATATTTAATTGATTTTAAATATTTGAAAGTTAGTTTAACTTGAATTTCAAATATCACTATTTATTTGACAATTAAATTATTGAATTTAATAATTGGTAAATTGCTGAATTGGGAATTCGGGGCTTGTTAAAAATATTTCAAAAGCTTATAAAATTTATATTAATAGTACTGAAGATAATGAAAGCTTTAAAATTGAAATTTGAAGTGTATTGTTCAGTTTTAAAAATATATCGTTTAGATTGAATTTAAAAACAGCCTTCCGAGGCACAGTCTCGGAATTCGACGAAAACAAGTTCCATTTGATCCGTAATAGTGTTTTATTATCGCATTTCAAATTTCGTAGTGTTTTGAGTTGTCGTGTGATCGTACGGTAGGTAAACGCGCTGAATTTTTATATCGAATATTCAATATAATAACTGAGTCCAAAAAGCTATCTTCTTCATACGATAGATTTAGGACTCGAAACCTTTTCCAGTGCGTTCGGAATAGGGTATAATCTTATGAACGCCTAGCGGAACATCTCGATAGGAATTCAAAATTTTAAATTGCATTTTCAAGACGATATAAAATTTGAATTTAAAATTTAAATATAAATAACATAATTGCATTAAAAACACTATAGCAAATTGGGTGGGCACGTAAGGCATTTTACTACACGTGTCTCCCGCCCTCTTCAAGTCCTTTGTTTCTTTATAAAAAATAAAATAAAACTCAAGCCGATTCAATAAAAAAAGAAGAAGAAATCGCATCGCCTGTAACGACTAGAATTTCTGTCATTTGAAATTCGTATACTTAATTGATTTTAAATATTAAAAAGTAAAATTTGTAAGTCGAACAAATTTTATTTCGAATATCTAGATTTAATTGGATAATTAAATCGATAATTTAATATTTGAAATTACAGAAATAATTGAAAATTGGGTTTAATGTGATTAAAAATGATTTATAAAGTTGTATTAAATCATATTGGAGTTAGAATGATGTTATAGAACTTTTAAAATTTAATTAAAAGTTAATTTGGGGAAATTAAATATTTTAATATTTAATTGACGAGTAAAAATAGCCACTTTTCAAACAGTCTCGGATTTTGACGAAACAAGTTTCATTGGATCCGTAATACTATATTATTGAAAGATTTCAAATTTCGTGTCAATCGGATTTACGGTTTGTCCGGGGCAAGCTAAAATGCACTGAAATCGGTTTAAGTGAATTTTAAATTTAAATAATTCGATTCGAAAACCTATGTTCCAAATACGATCGAATTGTCTCCCGATATATATTCCATTGCGTTCGGAACATGGGTAAAACATTATAAACAGCAGGCGGCACGCTTCATTTGGAGTTCGGAAAAAAATTCGGGTGAATAGTGTTTTGGCAATTTTCTATATAAGGACGTTAATTTTTCACTTTTGCAAAGCAATTAGGGTTCCAAGCCCTAGCCGCCAGAAAATAAAACAATGGCTGAATATGCATCTCCTTCTTCCTCCTTTTTCTTCTAATCCATTCACCTTCACCAAAAACGTTCAACTACAACATCGAAGAGGGCATCGAGTTCTACGTTTTCAACGGCTACGATCAAATTTGAAGCAACAAATCAGTGGCAAATCGAGCTCGAACGGCCATGGTTCGTGCACGTTTTTCTACGCGCAAAGGGGGCCGAGCTCGTCGTGGTTCCAGCCGAAGGTGGCTCTCATGATGGCACTTCAAACATCGTAGGCCGATCGTCTTCAAAGTCGACGTGGTGGTGGGGAAAATCAAGGATTTAGCGGCGACATTGGGTTATTTTCGTTCGTATTTTAGCCTGGGGGAAGGAAGAAAGGGGGGGGGGGGGGGGGCAGTCACGATCTATGCAAAGGGAACAAACATCTCTGATTGAATAGGGTTTGAAAATTAAAAAGAAATTGTAAATTTATATATTATATAATTCGTTCAATCTTTAAAACTTCATAACTTGTTCATACGAGGTCGAAAATTGACGAAACGAATTGCGTTGGAATCCTATTGACGAGCACTACGCAATGGAGCCAGATTGGGATTTATTTGAGATAGTGAGAATTTTGGGTAAAATTAAACGCGTGTTTAATTTTATTCGGAACGAAACGCTGAAACTGTATTGGAAATAAGGTGAGAACTTCTCACTCAATCGAATTAGTTTCGATTTAAATTTTAAATAAATAGATTTAAAATTGCTTGATTATGTGATTGAATGATGGTTTCTATTTGTTGTATTTAAATAGACCCTATACGCTGTATATTAAGCGGAGGTTATTTTATTAAAAACATATACCGCGATATTCCACCTTGAAGTGGAATTGGCATTATATATGTATTTGGAGTTGATTTTCCCGCATTATATAGCAAATGAGACCCTATTGCTCCGCATAATAGCGGATGATATTTTATATAAACCCATGTACCGCGATATTCCGTCTTGAAACGGGATTGGTATTGTGCTAACATCTGTGGATTATGGAAACAGGTTGGAGGGATCCAAGTGGAGTCCTCAAATAATTGAATTTGTTTCAAAGTTGTGTATTAATTATTTATAATCTCTGTGTGATTTTCTTTATTATTTAAATCGTTGAAGGCTAAATTTAGCCGAATATAATTTTGGTATTGTTGGATACCGGAAATAAATAAATATTTGATTTTTGAAAATTCAGGTTGAGAGTTTATATTAAATTTTTTGATGTTTTGAGAAATATAGTTGAAAGGTGATTTTTGGAAATATGAAGTTGATTATTTTATAAAATAATTTAAATGGTGATTTTTGAATTTATTACAAAAGCTTTATATAAGATTTAAAAAAATTGGATTTTTATAAATCAAAGTGATGGAATTATAAAGGAGTTTTAAAGACGTTTTAAAATGATGTTATAAATGGATTTTATAAAAGAATAGAATCTACGATTTGTGAAGTTATAAAATGAATGAATTTGTAAATAGAGAATTATAAGTAATTTGCTTATAATTTGGATTTTGGCGTGTAAATGAGATATGGATAGAATTTGTTAATAAAGTGATTTTATAAGTTGAAGTTGTTATAAAATATAAATGGAATTTATAAACATTGTTTTATAAATCCGGAATCGACTTATTTTGATAAGTTAATTATTACAGCTTATTAAAGGAGATATATCCACGATTTTGGACGGTGGATAATCTTTTAAAATAAAATGTGTAGAAATGTTGAATTTGGTTAACGAAGTATATTCACGATTTTGGACAATGAATAATATATTAAAGAAATGTTTTGGGGAAGTGATATTTTAAATAGAATTAAAACGATTTGAAGGTGTTTTAAAATGTATTAAGTATCAAAACCATAGATTTCAACATTCATTGTTGAAATAGACGTTTTCGAGAAATAAAATGGAATGGTGGACTGTAACACTGTTGTTGTAGTAAATGATTTTCGAAAGGAAATGTTTTATATAGTATTGGGATTTGTATATCTATCTTAATTTCGAATCCCTATACTAGTGATTTTGGGTTGTCGTAACGATGTTTTACGCAACATTCGTTTTGACTCAAATGAATGTGTTTAAGAGAATGTTTTCCTTAAAGAATAAAATATATACTTGATTGTGATTTAAGTATATTGAATATTTCCCAAATGTTGAAAATAAATAGATTTGTGAATTACTTATTATTAAATAAGTATGGAAATGTTTTCCAATATGAAGTGAAATGTTTTGAGATTATATCTTTTAAAGATAAATTGAAAGTGAATATTTGAAATCAATTTGAAAATCGTATATCAGTGGATATTTGAAAATTTAAATTCACATGGAATTTATAAAGAAAAGAAAAATTTGTTTAAAAATAAACATTGATTTATTTTTGAAGTGTAGAAATAAATTTACGGATTTGGAATGTAAATTTAAAGTAAATCGGTAAGGATTTATTTAATTGGTTTAAATGAACCATTTTGAAATGAAAGTGTATTCTCCCTGGAAAGCCGAATAAAATTTCTGAATAGCTTTGAAAGATATATACATATACATATTCATATATATATAATTCTAGAATTGGTTTTAAAAAGGATACTTTGGAGAAATTAACTTTTTAAGTTGTTTTAAATCCTTTAGGTAAAGGTTTATTAAGTTGATATAGAAATGATTATTTCTAATATTTAATCAATAATTGGTTTAGAAAATAGTTATTTAAATAGTTATACTCTATCTACTAAATTTTATTTTGAAAATTAGTTTGGACTTAAATTATATGTAATATTGGCATAATATTTTTATTACTAATATTTTAAGTGAAGTGTTTAAAGAAAAATAGTTTTATTTCAAAATGTTTTCCTGATATATTTGGATAAGTGTTATAAATTATTTTAAAGTATTTGAACTCGGCAGATTTCCAGTGAAAACGAATAAATATTTGGAAGTGTTTCCGCGTTAGGAAGATGATTTGAAATTTGTTTTCAAAAGTTGTAAAGGTGAAAAGTGATTTGAAAATTGTTTTCAAATGATTGAAGTGTGGAAAATATATCTTGTAAAGATATATTTTTTGGAAAAATAAACAATGTGGAAAATTATTTGAAATCTGGTGATGTTGCATATCTACTGATAGTTAAATAACCGACTATCAATATTTACCTTTAAATATGTATTTGTTGTGATTTGCCTGAATTTGAATGCAACAATTAATTTAAAATAAGTGCTCGTTATTTGGTTTAGCCGGGAGAGGACCTTTGGGTCATGAATCCCCTTCCGAATAGTGATACGTCGTAATGGATGACATTTGAAGACCGGTGTTGAAGACCGGATATTTTCGAAAATGGAAGGATTACCGTCGAATATCTCTGCATCGGTTGATCTCCGATATAGAGATTTTATCACCCTTTGTGATGGAAAGTCCGGTCGTGATTAGTAAATATCTGAATTGCAAGGGCTTCTTTGAAAGTGCCTTCGGTTCCGTTCGATCTCGGAACGGACTTGTATGGATGTGTGTCTGACGTTACAATTTGAGATGTAAAGCTGGTTTCTATCAAATACATTTCTGTTGGTGGCGGAGAATTTATTCTCTTAGCTTAACACCCTTCTCTGAGACGTACGAGCTCAGAGGTTATGTAGTTGATGGTTACTAGTGATACATTCCCAATTTGGTAATGTGGCATATGAAGTGCTGCTGATCATTTGTTGATCAAACCATAGATTTTTTGAAAAGCGTAGCTTTGTGGACGAGACTTCATCGGACCTCATACCCCGGGAATGGTCAAAACAGGAAAGATGCAGCAAGGTTATAGGGAGTAGCGCCCCTTAGGGTATATGCATTTCCTTCTGGATAAAAGTGGTATCATGGTATGGAGCCCAGATACTTAACTTATGTGGAAGTCGCAAATATATATATATATATATATATATATATATATATATATATATGACTTTGTGATTTTTGTTGGTTAAGGATCCTCGGATAAAGGTTGTTTACAACCGGGGGATGGCATACTCGTGTCAGTAGTTACCTACTTTTGTAGAGGTAACCTAGCCTTGTGTTGGTAAAGATCCGGTTAGGTTCTCGGGGCGTCCTTCCAGAGGCGTACCCATGTGGCAATGTGAAGTTCCTTGGCCTGACCATTTGTTGGAAAATCTAAAGAAATAATACGATCCCTGTACGGTTTTAGTTGTATAACCTGCCATGGAATGTGGCGGTAACCTGCTATTGAACATGGTAGCTATAGTAAGCATAAGTGCAAAATGCCTATGCTGGCTAAGATTTATATTATACTTTCGAAAGGTTTTCCACTTTGCCCTTATAGAAATAATATCAAAGAAATTTTTCTGCGTATCAAGCATGTTTGACTATCATAAGGAGAAATCTCCTCCGATTCTGCGTTTGCATTGCGTGTGTGCGCGGGAGGCCTTATGGTAGTTACATTTTCCAAAAGCATTGCGGATCTATTTTAAATATTTCTTTGTTTGTTTTTAAAGAATAACTGTTTTAAGTTCTCACACCAGTCCCATGACTGACCTTGAGTTTATTGTTTCCTTCCTAAACTCTGGGTGCTCACCAATTTCCACACGGGCAGTCTAGAGTCAGGTTATCAGGTGATTCAGGAATTCAGGAGATGCCGTGGAGCTAAAGAGACGAGCTGGATGGCGTGGCGTATCAACTAGTATATAGTATTTCTTTTTCGCTGTTTTGTTGTTGTAAACTGTGATAATGTAATGTATTGTAATGTAATGTAATAAATTGATACAGTTCTTTTGATTTAAAGATTATTCATTTATCTATTATACGTTGTTCCGCTGCGAATTGTGAGATTCTGATATTGTTTCTGTTGCTTCTTCTTTCTTTCTTCTTCTACCTCTTCTTCTTTAACCCTAACAACTCGGTTTTCCGGCCTTCGATTGCTCGGTAGTTGATACAGTGGACGTATTAATGTCGATTTTCGGGCGTTGAAGAATCGTGTTGTCACATCTCCCCTAGCTCTATCTCTTCCCCTTCAAAATTAATTACACTCATTTGAAATCAATGCTCAAACTAAATAATGATCGAAACTTCGGCTATATAGAAAAAAGAGGCCATGCGCGATCGCACACGATAGGATCGACGACGTCTTCGAGGGCGAGCTGGGCACGAGTTCGAACTCGACTAAGGTTTTGCGAGTTAGAGCGATGGCCGCGACCTGAGGGAAGCAACAACAAGGAGACCGATGTCGCGACTTTGATTTGTGGTCGCGTGGTGGCAAAGGTGGTTTCATGGCAATGCTTTGGGATGTTGTTGCTCGTGAAGTCAAGGTGATGACCGGAGGGTCGCATGCATCTCGATTTACGGCAGAGATAGAGATCGACTCGATCTCGACATAAAGGTATTATCGTTTTTCTGATGTTGTGTTAGAGGTCTATAGAAAATTTGAATTTACAGTAGGATTTTTTATTTTAAAATAATAATAAAAAATAAGTTTTGTATTTATATATATATATATATGCATATATATATTAGATGGAAAAAATTGTTAGATAAACAGCAGTATGGTATATGATAATTCTGTTTAATGTATAGGTTAGAAGGAAAATTTTATTTTTCAAGTTAATAAATAAATAAATATATATTTATATAGGGTTTAAATAGAAAATATATGTATATATATGATTTTGAAAAGAGAAATTTTAAATTTTGAAGAATTTATACAAAATTTGATTTTTTGATCTATATAGATATTTTTATAAATGTATATGTAGTTTTAAGAGGAAGTAAATATACATATATGCATTTTTAACTTACTTTTTTATTTTAAAAATCTGTATTTGGGTTGATTAATTTATTTAATAAATTTAATTTATTTTAGTTACTAAGAAATTATTAGAAGAAAATTATTTTAAATTAAATCATTAATGTAACATCCTGCCTTCTAGCACGCTTTGAATTGACACACATGCCAATTCAAACCATACAAAAGGGTGGATTGTTATGGGGTAAATAAGAAAAACAAGAAAGAAATAAAACAAAATAGAATCTCACAACGGAAGGATAAAATATAATAATCAAATATACAGTTCATGAAGCTGTTTACAAAATATTTAATTTTACTTATACAATATATATCAGAGTTGCACATACCAACGAATAAAAATCGATGCAGCAGAATACAATGTGTTGTGGAACAATATAATATAATAATAATAATAATAATGAAATCTTCGTCTTCGTCCTCTAATAAAAGTCTTCAAATCCTGAAATGCTCGGACTGACCCGAGCGAATTGAAAAGACAAAACACTCGAGTCAGAACTAAAATATTTTATGTGAGTTAATTAACAAAAATAAATATGAGTGCAGTAACTCAAGAGATGCTCGGGATTTACATCTCCTAAGGATCCGTTAAACTATTTACTATGTAGTAGTATTTCGCTATTATAATAGTGTCTATTAGTAAAATAAACTTACTTTAAAATAGCGTTAAGGAGTGACCCAATATTGCCCTTAACACATAATATATTCCCATAGTCTATATAGTACCGTAATCTCCCCCGTACTGGGCGTCGTCAGAGGACACTCCATAGGTATGGTACAAAACAAAATCGTATAAAGCACGCTAGGGTAGGTGACACGGCACAACTAGGCAATGCCATGGTAGATATACCAATTACGCTTCTGGGTCGGTGGTAACGCATAGCCGCAGCTACTGCCCACCTCGAGCCACACCCCCAAATCAAAGAAATCAAAAGTGGCCACCGAATAAATCCAAAAGTCAGAGTATAATATCGAAGGGATGTGTCCGATAAAAGGTGCTACCATCTTAAACCGTGAATTGTACTTGTTTCGGCCACCTTATGCCAACTCACGGGAGTCGGGTCTATGTATTTACCTCAAAGGAAATGCCGCCACCATCCTACTTCATTCTGGAATCTCCACCTCGTAAACGGTTGTTAAAGTGGTTTTCGGAGTTGGCAGAGAGTATGACAACTTTCGATCCCGGTCTCTTCAACAACCAAACGTTATTATTACACCGCGGTTATTTCAAAATAATTTATACTTTAAAACCAGAATATAATATCCCTTTCAAAACCATATAAATACAATATCATTTCTTTTTTTAAAACCAAATCAATATGCTATCATTTTTATTTCAAATATATCTTTTTTTCAAAAATCAAAGTACTTTCAAATATATATACCTTAAACCCATAGCTTCAAAACATAATTTTCAATACTTAAATGGTTTAAATATAAATTACTTTATAAAGTAAATTAGCTTTTTAATTTCTCAAATCAATTCCAATTATAGATTTGAATTCCCAAATAAACCATTTAAATTTCCATATCTTTCAAAGTTTAAAATATTCCACCATTTCAAAATTGAATTTTTAATTCATACATATATGCCAAATTCACTTTACTATCATTTAGTTTTGAAATACTTACTTAATAAATCCAGTATCCTTTAAATAAAACTTTCAAATTCAATAATTGAATATTCCTCAATTTATTTAGACTAGATTTATTCACTTAAATCATCTTAAACCAGAATTTAGTTATAATACCATATTCTTTTTAAATCTAAATTTCAATAAGATCTTAATTAAATAAAATCTCAAATCAATTTCAAAACTATCTTCTCAACTTTGATTTATAAAAATCAATATAAACTCTATATTAGAATATAATTTAAGTAAATACTTACTCATAATATATTTTAATAAAATCATCTTTATTATTAAACTTACTTCATACTTTAAACAATTTTATACATAGCTTAAAACCAAGAAATTAACTATATATAAAATAACCTTTATCAAATATCCGAAATCAATATCTCATAAAATCATATATATTTCTTTACAAAACCATAGAAAATCATTTCAAAATATTTATGTATATATATATACCGCGGTGTCTGTATAAGATTTTCTATCCTATGGTCAAGTGATATGGATATTTATCATTTCAATCCGTAATTTAAAATAAAAATTAGAGTTATATATCATTTCAAACCGCAATCCCAAATGAAATGAAAATGCACAATAACTTGCAGTTTATACAATATAAATTACAGCATTCATTCATCCAATATCAATCATCAACCATTTATAATAATCATTATCCAATATAAACAGTAACATCACTATCGAATGGAAAATAAACAACAAGTATTAACTAGCAGTTTATATTCAATAATAAATTAAAACTGTCTAACTGGCAGTTTATACGCAATAATAAATAAATAAAATTTTAACTGGCAGTTTATATGCAAATGAATAATTAAATAACAATTTAATTAAATAAATGCGATTTAACTGAGATGATGAATAAAAATATGCCAAACAGCCATAAATAAATTTCTACTCATATCATAAATCAATTTAACAAACATAAGAAATTTTAGAAGTTGCGATTAGAACGAGTTGAAAACTAGATTTGAATTAAAACAATATAAAATAAACCTACCCCACTAACACGCTACAGTACACACCCTTCTTCCTTAGATTTGAAACCTAGTACGCACGCAACCCATACCAGATCAAACCTAGCCGCCTCCATCATCATGCCAACGAGCCGCCTAGGGCTGCCTACGCCAAGCCGCGAGTCGCCTTCATCTTCCCCACGACCAACGATTCGAACACAGCAAATCGCGCGACCCAATAAACCACCGGTCGCCACTTTGATTTTTAAACCGTAATCGAAAACTGCACAAAATCCAACCGTCGATTCGACGAACAAACTATGCCGACGCGATCCCCTCAGTCCACTCTTCAAAGCCCAGAAACGGTTCGTCGATCCGTCGAGTTTGATTTCGACGTGATGAATGGCAGAAAATTCTTTGATTTTTACTGATCAGACGATGAACAAAAATGAAAAACAAATCATGGATCTGAGTTACGCTCAGTGAGAGCTTCAATATATTTTTTTCAAATTTTTCCGAGGAGTTTGAAATTTTAGCTTTGGATTTGATTTTGGGATTGCAATTGTAATTAGGGTTTGTCTGCCATTGGAAAAGAGGAGTTAAGGAGAAGATATTCGAACAGACAAATGAGAAATAGAGGGCTAGGGTTTATAACTGGGATATATATAGGCAAATTGGAATAGAATAGATGGATCGGGTTGAATATACGCGCCAACGACAAAGTGGCCCAAAAAGCCCATTTCGACTCCGGAATGAAATTGAGTCAACCCATATATCAAAATAGATGTTTAAAAATATTTTAAATGCAATGGAAAAGGTTCCGGGTTCAAATTGCATCATATGAAGAAGTTATGCTCAAATCAGTATTTTTCAAATCGATTTCAATTGATTTCAATTTCATAAATTTCAAGGCGTTTCGAGTCCGTACGATTAAACGACAATTCCGATCGCTATGAAACTTGAAACCCTACAATAATTCACCGTTACGGATCCGATGAAACTGGTTTTGTCGAAATCCTAGTCAGTGACCAGAATGGCTATTTTTCCATAAATTAAATAAATTAATAATTAATTAATTAAATCAAATTTTCAATTTAAATTATAAAATTGACAATTCTGATCATTTAAAATTTATTAATCATTTACAATGATTTTAAACAAATTTAGATGTCAATTAAATGTTGATTCAATCATAAATTTCAGCGTGAATTCAAATTTCATTATATTCATTATAAATTAACTTTTCAATAATTCCATTGAATTCACTATTCATTCTTATTATTCAATTCATTATGATCAAATGGATGAAATTAACATTGGGTTCAAAACTATTACATTAATATTTTCCAATTTCATCTAAATTTTCAATTAACGTAATAATTAATCTTTAATACTACTTAATTGCAATAAACTCAATTATTTACTTTTAATTTCAAATAAATAAATCACGATTCCCATTTTTTTAAATTCCCTATTTATCATGTTATCAATCTTAGGTACCATTTATTTTGGTATATATATCCAGATACAATAACGTTTCTTCCAAATTTATCTTTATTTCAATTGCATAACATTTAATTTCAATTGCCCCAAAAATTACGCTTATTATAAATTGGATTTCAATGGATTTGATTTGTTTCAGTTCAAATCTTTTTGTTAAATTCATTACTACTCTATAAACTTAGTTACCTTGTTTTCCATTCATTTCCTTAATATATACAATTTAACAACTCCTAAACATGGTATTACATTTCACATGAATGTAACATTTATTTACATTTATTAAATTTATTTTGAATTCCATCAAAACAGGTAACTTATAATAATTTGATATCATCAGCCATCAATCACATTCTCACAAGTTTAAATCATTTCCAAACCAAGGTTGTAATTTCTTACTAACATTGATTAAATCCAATTATCATTCACTATATATTTTGGTCAATTGCACCCGTTATTTGAAATTAAAGTCTCAATTAAACTTATCTATTTTGATTTCATTCCTATATTACACCACTTATTGTTTTACAAATAAACTGCATTTCACTTCATCCTATTTCCTTCATATCTTGTGACTATTGCCTTATTCTCATTAATATACATTAAGGTTCATTAAATTCAGCTGACTCCCATTTTAATTATTATAATAATTACTATCCTTGCTTTTACTTAATCACTATTTATTATTATGAATCCCTTAATTAATTCACTAATTTACTTTGTTTTCTTATATTCAATTTATTACCAAATATTTCTATTTACACTCCATTATCATCTAAACAGTCGTTTCAATCAATTTGAATTGCATTAAATTGGTTATTTATCAACTGCCATTAACATTACTACCTTAATTCACATACAGTTACAATTTATCAATATATTATTACATAGGTTAATTAATTCTTGTCTTTAGTTACTTATTTTAAATTTTATATCCAAGTGCAACAATTAACACTATTTCTTTATTGGGATTTCACTTAAATTTTCAACAATTAGGTTTAATAACTATCTCTACAATTCATTATTAACATTTATTTCAATATACACTATAAATTTTTATTCCTTTCTAATTTAATTTCGAAAATCTAATTAAATTAACCAACTTTATTTATCAAAATTTACGGGTCGTTACACTCTTCCCTACTCAAAACATTTCGTCTATAAATCAATATAAATTATTCAAAACATTGTATTCATACAATAAATTTACAGAATAGGATAATTTTAAATAAAATATATAGATTTATAACAACTAAATCTTTTATATTCAAATTAGTAAGGTTTGAAAAACATTTTCAAAATATTAAGTTCAAAATTTACGGAAAATTTTGGCAAGTCTCCTTTGTACAGAGAGGCTCTGGAGAAAATATAATATCAAATATACCAATATACAACATATATTTACCAAAATAATATATATCCCAACCCGAAAAATAATATAATAACGCTATAACCGTAATTCAAAAACGTACCTATTATTTGGGCAATTAACGCTTATTATTATGAAACCAAAAGCAGCAGCAATGGTTTCCTTAACCTGCATTTCACTTATATGATCTAAAAGAGTTAATAATTATATAGAGTGAAATATTTAAGGTTGTTTCAACCACCAAAAAACAAATCAATCAACCATCACTTGCAACATGTTGGGCGAGTTCTCATTACCGGTCCAAGGCTTCTCCAACTACCATTGACCGAACCAACCAACTACCGGTTGAAAGCCTCTCCATGTCCATGCCTAGCCGAATCAACCTCTGCCGAACCAAGCCATGCCGAACCAAGCTTCGTACACTTGCCACCGGTCCAACTCCATCTCCATGCTACTACCAAACCAGCCTCCACCGGACCATACCAACTACCGGTCCAAAAACCTCTCCATCCTCCACCGAACCAGACCTTGTTCACTGCCGAGCCAAAGTACACGAGCCACTGCCGAACCACCATACTCCTACCACCGAACCAAGGTAAACCGATCCAAATTTGCTAGGCCAGATTGCTTCAGCCCAGGCCCACCAGCTGCTATATACATCCAGGACCCCTGCCCCCAGCCTCACTCTATAAATAGAGAGGCAGGGGTACAACAATGGCATACAAGTTTGAGAGCTCAAGCACGGAAGGAACTTTCAAACAACTTTCATATACTTGTATACAAAGCTTTGTACTTGTAATCTGAAAGGAAAAGGAGAATAACATATAAAGTGGACGTAGGCACGTTCTGGCTGAACTACTATAAATCTGTGTGTCTTTTACAGTTTTGTCCATCTATTTCGTATATTTGCATAAATCACCCAAACCATCCAGATCAACATATAATCAACTAAATCATACGACTAGGAGGTGTTTGCCCATTTTTTGTGCAAACATTTTTGGTGCTTTCACTGAGAATTGAACTCAGGAGCTCGAAGCTTCAACTTCTCCCACTTAACCCTTTTTCTGTCAGCATCGTTCATTGCTTGGAAAATATGGCTCCCGGACGGAAGAAAGATGCTAACAAAGGAAAGAACGTTGCAACTGGCGGTGTCCCAGATTCAGTAATTAGGGACCAAGACAATCGTCAGGTTCCAACGGCAAATTTAAATTAGGAAAATCCGACAGCCCCCGCTACGAAACTACCAATTACAAGGGCGGATCTGGACAGGATTGTGGCTGAAGTAACTAACCGCTTCGCATCTCAACAAGAAGCCTTGGTGGACCAACTCATGTCACGCTTAAGGGATGCTGAAGAATCCAACCGTAACACTAAATCATGGGGTGAGTCCCAGTCTGGAGGATCTAAGAGACGACAAGGGTCTTTCTTCTTCGAAGAGGCCAACAACAGAAGCAGCCATGGTAGGAGCCGAGCCCGGACACGGCCCGAATTCCGACCCGAGGAAACACTTGGAACCGAACCCAACGGAGGAAGTGCCAGGCAGGGGTCGGATGTGGCTGAGCCTGTCATGCTACCTAACCATGGAAACACCAATAGGCGGGGCCGAGCTGGAGTCCAGCCCGAAGTTGGACCCGAGGAAGTGCTAAGAACAGGACCCAACAGGGGAAGATCAAGGCAAGGGCCAACTGTGGCTGACCCCAGCATGCCCCCGGAAGACCAGAGGCAGCCATTGGAGAATGTCAGAAGTGATAAACGATACCATCCTTACAGGTCATCTGGACGGAATCAATCCCACAGGGAAGAACCAAACTCATTTTTATCCGCTCCAAGTCCTGATGAAAGGATGGCGCGATTGTTCAGGTAGTGCGTCCAACGGGAGCAAAGGGATCGAGGGATAGGTGCTAGGGTAACCAGCCCCTTCACCCGCAATATCGAAACTGCCATCACCCCCAGGGAATGGAAAATGCCAACGATGGAACCTTACAAGGGAACCTCTAACCCCATTGTACACTTACATAGATACACCCAGCATATGCTCATAAGCGGAGCAACGGAGGGAGTATTGTGTAAATGCTTTCCACTTTTCTTGGCAGATCTAGCTACCTCCTGGTTCTGCCACCTACCCCAAGGGTCCATCAGCTCATGGGAAATGTTGAAAGAAAAATTCATCATCCAGTTCCGTATTCATGTGGAACAACCCAAGGACGCTTATTCCTTATCTAATATCAAGCAGAAACCCGGAGAGACAGTGCAACAATATCTCACCCGATTCAACGCTGCGGCGGCCGCAGTCCAAGATGCCGACGAGAAACTTATCCTAATGGCTCTCTGCAGTGGTGTACATCCGGATACTAAATTTGCTAGAAGACTAACCAAGGAAAAGCCAGCTACTTTACCTGATTTCTTCCATGAAGCTGGAAAGTATATGAGACTTGAAGACGCTGCCACTGAGAGGCAGTCAGGGCAATAGACTAAAACAGCTACAGACAGGGTTTCCGCTGCAACAAAGGATGTCGGAGAAATGACTCTAGAGACAATGCTGGGGGCAAGAAGGGGGAAAAGCGCCTATATCGACCTGGACCAAGATTTGACTCCTACACTCCTTTGAATGAAACAATCGAAAACATCTTCCTAGCCACTTAAGACGAAGTTAGATACAAGCGCACCCCGCACAAGAAGGAGTCAGATAACGCACTCAAGTCTGGAAAGTTCTGCCGCTTCCACGAATCCCACAGACATGACACCAATGAATGCCACCATCTCCGGGACTTGATTGAAGAACACATTAGAAGGAGGAGACTGGAACGCTATGTAAAAAGCTAGAACAGGACTCCAGCTCCCGCCAATGAAAACCCAGGGTTACCCCTCCCAGAAGGAGGCGGAGGAAATCGCAACACCAGCGGCTCTAGTCAAGAGAAAATAGTGGTCCATACCATATCAGGAGGACCACACATCGCCGACAGAAGCTGGGCAGAGATGGAAAGATACGGTAAGTCACTTAGAAACGCTGGAGGCTACGTTAAGTCTGTTATGGAAGAACGCCACCCGAAACGGAAAGAGAATGACGACATCACATTCAGTAGGCGTGATCTAGAGGGAAGACAGTACCCACACATGGATCCTATGGCCATCTCTGCCTGGTTCGGTCCAGCCAAAGTTTTTCGAATTTTAGTAGACACTGGAAGCTCAGTGAATATCCTATTCAAGCATGCATTCGACAAAATGAAGCTGTCAATGAAGGATGTGTCTCCCTGCAACAAACCACTACATGGTTTCACTGGAGATGCGAAGATGCCTCTCGGACAACTGGACCTTTTTGTTGAAATAGGAAGTCATCCCCGCTCCGCTGTGCGAAAACAAACATTTGCACTGATAGAGAGCCATTCGGCCTACAACGCCTTTTTGGGAAGACCAGCCTTGTCTGACTTCCAAATTGTCCTAGCCCCATGGTGCCTGAAGATGAAATTCCCAACAGATAACGGAGTAGGAGAAATAGAGGGAGATCAAGACGCCGCTCGAGATTGCTATGTAACTGAGCTTCGCAACAACCACAGGAAGGATAAAGGGAAGGATGCAGAGACTTCTCTCTGCAAGAAAAACCTAGAAGCATAGCAATTAAAGAAAGCCCCTCCTCTTCGATATACCAGAGATCCTTTCAACGAATTAGACCCCAGGATAAAGAGGAGGAGGCCACCACCAAGCCTGCAGAGGCTATGGAATTTGTATCTGTAGACAAACACGACCCAAGTAGACTGCTGAGGGTCGGGTCTCAGTTAAGAGCGGAGTTGAAAGATCAACTCGTCAATTTTCTTCGCCACAACATGGATGTATTTGCATGGACGCACGCCGACATGACAGGAATCTCTCCAGACGTAGCATGCCACATGCTGAACATCGATCCCACCAAGGTGCCAGTGAAGCAGAAAAAGAGGAGCATGGGGGCAGAACGATCCGCGACCCTCGAGGAAGAAGTAAAGAACTTACTTGCCAATGACTTCATACGAGAAGCCATCTACCCAGAATGGATCGCCAACCCGGTACTGGTAAAGAAAGCTAATGGGAAGTGGCGAACATGCATCGATTTCTCCAACTTAAATGACGCTTGCCCGAAGGACTGCTTCCCACTCCCCCGAATCGACCAACTCGTGGACAGCACAGCCGGACACGAACTCTTATCCTTTATGGACGCATACTCAGGATATAACCAGATCCCTGTGCACGCCCCCGATCAAGACCACACTAGTTTCATCACTGACCGAGGATTGTACTGCTACAAAGTAATGCCTTTTGGACTTAAAAATGCTGGAGCTACTTATCAGCGCCTCGTCAACAAGATGTTTGCGAAATTAATAGGGCGAACTATGGAGGTTTATGTGGATGACATGCTGGTAAAATCAAGGAAAGCCAACGATCATATAAACCACCTGAACGAGATGTTTCAGGTACTTCGCCAATATGGAATGAAACTGAATCCTCTAAAGTGCTCCTTCGGAGTATCATCGGGAAAGTTCTTGGGATTCATCGTACATGCCAGGGGGATTGAAGCGAACCCCGAACAAGTCCAGGCTTTGCAAGATATCAAGATACCATCCACTCGAAGAGAGATGGAAAGCCTAAACGGGAAGGTGGCTGCCCTAAGAAGGTTCATCTCTAAAGCAACCGACAAATGCATCCCTTTCTTCGAAGCTCTTAAGAAGGACAAAGGAAAGTTCGAATGGACTGACGAATGCTCGACAGCCTTCCTTAACTTAATCGAACACCTCCAAAGACCACCAGTACTCTCAACTCCAAACGAAGGCGAGGAACTATACCTATACCTTGCTGTATCATCCCATGCTTTAAGCGCTGCTTTGGTGAGAGAAGACGACCGCGCACAGCAGCCCGTATACTTTGTAAGCAAGAGATTTACAGAGGCAGAAGCCAGATACCCTAAACTTGAAAAGCTAGCATACTGTTTACTAATCACGTCACGGAAACTGCGACACTATTTCCAATCTCATTCCATTAGAGTTTTAACCGATCAACCGCTAAGGCAGGTACTCCATCGTCTCGGCACTTCTGGGCGACTACTTAAGTGGTGCATTGAACTGAGTCAATATGATATTACCTACCATCCTCGCACCGCTATCAAGGAACAAGCCATAGGTAATTTCATTGCCGAATTCAGCACTAACGAAGGTAAGGAGCAATCTGAAGTAGCGAAAAATATCAAGTGGAATCTCTTCGTTGATGGAGCATCAAATGAGCAAGGCTCGAGGGCAGGTGTTGTGATAATCACCCCCAGGGGAAGGAAGCTGCACTACGCCCTAAGGTTGGAGTTCGCTGCCACCAACAATGACGCAGAATACGAAGCAGTGATAACCGGTTTAGAACTTGCCCTGGAGATTGGAGTCGGTTCTTTATGTCTCCATAGTGATTCTCAACTTATTGTAAATCAGATACTGGGAGAATTCCAAACTCGTGGAGATCGACTCACAGCGTATCTAAAGAAGACCAAGCTGCTGCTCAATCAGTTGGATCACTATTTAATCAGACACATTCCTCGAGAGAAGAATCAGGAGGCCGACGAACTGGCAAAGCAAGCTAGCATGAAGGATGACACCGCTTCCCGAACAATAACCATCTCACAACAACTAGCCCCGAGTTACGAGACAATGAATATGATAGCTGCAATCGAAGAGGAAACTTGGATGACTCCTATCCGGAAATATTTACAAAATGGCACACTACCCGACGGGTGTAACGAAGTCAAGAAAATCTTAAGGAAAGCTTCCTGCTATACAATACAAGAAGGCATCCTCTATCGACGCGGCTTCTCTAATCCCTTATTAAGGTGTGTCGCTGGAAGGGAAGCCAAGGAAATCTTATCCAACATACATCGAGGAAGTTGCGGAGATCACACTGGTGGGCAGACTCTGGCAAAGAAGATACTCCGATATGGATATTACTGGCCCAACTTAAACAAAGACGCCCTAGACTTCGTCAAAAGATGTGACAAATGTCAGAATTTGCTAAAATTCCTCGACTACCAACAAACAAGATTACTCAAATGACCAGCCCTTTGCTATATGGGGAATTGACTTGATTGGCGAACTGCCAGTGGGCCGAGGCGGAGCCAAATATGCCGTAGTAGCAGTTGACTATTTCACCAAATGGGTGGAAGCGGAGCCTCTAAATAAAATATCTTCGGCAAAAGTTATTAACTTCTTAATCAAAAATGTTTTATGCAGGTACGGGGTTCCACTCAAAATCATATCGGACAATGGATTTCAATTTGACAGCGAGAAATTCGCCGACTGGTGCCAAGAGCACGGAATTCACAAAAGCTTCTCATCTGTAGCTTACCCCCAGGCAAACGGACAAGTCGAAGCTGTCAACAAAATCCTCAAAACCCTAATCAAGAAGAAACTTGAAAAGTGAAAAGACGCTTGGGTGGATGACTTCCTACGGCACTTTGGGCCTACCGCACATCTTACAGAACATCAACAGGGCATACTCTTTTCTCTTTGGCATACGGATCGGAGGCCATGCTCCCAGTTGAAACTGTAGTGCCTTCCCACCGTAGGATCCACTACAACCCAGAAGAGAACGAAGAACTCCTCCACATGTCTTTGGATCTAATTGAAGAGAGAAGAAACGATGCAGCACTCAAAGCAGCAGCTCACAAGCAAAAAGTTGCAGCACAATACAACTCCAAAGTCAAGCACCGCAGCTTACAAGAAGGGGATCTTGTCCTCAAGCGGATCTTCCCGCGCCCCGGAGCGCTAGATCCAATCTGGGACGGACCCTATGTGATTCATAAAGATCTCCGCAACGGAGCCTATATTTTGTCAACAGTGGACGGAGAGGTGTTCCCGAGGGCATGGAACATCCGACACCTCCGTCGATACTTTTCTTAACTTGTACTGCCCATATGAAGTGAATTAACAAAGAGAATCGGTGGACGTAGGCATTTTCGTGCCGAACCACTTTAAAAATCTTGTCTCTTTTTAACTTATTCCTTTATATCTTGGCTGCTTGTTAAGCTTTATCCTTTTCTGTTGAACAAAATCATGTATAACGACGTTTCCATACTGGAACTTCACGGCGCAACCTCACCTGGACAAGACCCAACAGGTACTATGCGATTCTATGCACTCGCCAATGAGACACTTTTGCTCCAGCATCCCTCTACGGCGGGTTAACTCATTGCTCGCGACTGCCCTCAAAGCCAACTGTAATGAGCCGATTATAAGCCATCAAGAAGGCCGACTATAGCCGATGGCAGCTCATTACGGCGTTCGGTTCGTCGGAAACTGTGAACCTACTTTAAGCCCCAACATAGGGTGTGGCCAGCCAGGGGTAGTTCACGGTTGACGATCGGCACCCACGCTAGCCGGCCACAGTAAATCGAATAATACCCACGATTACGGGCCATAATGGCTCAGGTAGTTACTGTGCGCGATCTCGGCTCCGATATGTCTTAAGTGCGGCTGTGGTAAAAAAGATAAACTCCCCGCGGAGGCGTAAGATGGGTGACAAATGTCTCCAAGACCCACAGCTAGGGAAAGTGACTACAAAACCCGTTTGCCACGAACTTAAGCATATCGACGGCCTTCCGTGATTGGAAGTTTGACTGTTTCTCATATTTCCATTTCATTCAAAAACTTTCCTCCTATCCTATATAACAATGCTTAAAGTACAGGTCACAAAATAGGGGAACTCTCGCTTGTGAAAATATGAGCTCACATCCGGATGACGGAACACTCGGCTACATTCCATACTCAGTCACGCAAGACATTCAAAGCAACCCTCTACAACTAAAACACGAAGGGCGGTACTATCTTCTATTTTATACAAATATGTAGCTTTAATTTATTCACACATCATATTGGCATTACAAGACATGAGATAGTATTTTAAGCAGAAACTTAGCATTAAATACGATTAAGTCACATGCATAAACACGCAGCTGTATTTCTTATGCAGCATATCAAAATGACAACAGCATTCAAACATGACAGAATCAGCTTATGTTATAAAATTACATAAAGTCATTCTTTACAAATAATATAATTACAAGTTACATTAATGTTGCGGACTAACATAGACAGCAACCAAAATATGTACAAGTCAAGTCAAAGAATCAGGGCTTCGCCTCCATCCCGTTAGCCCTCGGGATCTACTTAACTGCAGGATCGGAACTCCCAGCATGTGCTACCAAGGTCCCGCCTGCATAATTCAGAAGAGAATCCATCAATAATCACGAAAGATAAGCAATCAAATCATGAAAAGGTCAAAAGGAAAGACTTACCAGCACCTGCTCCCTGACCATCATCGTCTAGCTGCACGCCTACCTCATCCGCGGCAAGCAGCCGCATGCCCTCCTTAACCGCCACCTTCTCTTCCTTAGTGAATTGGGCCGTAACCACATCCATCCTGAAAGTCGCACCACCTTCCTTACCCACATCGGCCTTAGCTTCCTCCAAAGCCCGGAGATATATCCTAGCCATAACCCGGGGATAATCGTCCATCCAGGACATGTTGCCCTGCCTCCAGGTACGGAAATACATGTCCTGGAGCATCTCGTCCATCATCCCCTCGTTCTCCTCAAACTATTTCATCCGGGCCTCAGAAGCCCACAGTCGTGCGACAGCAGCATCTCTCTCCAATCGGTATCTCGAGCAGTCAGCCTGAAAGGGACTTCCGCATCACTTCCATCTCCTCCTTCTGCTTGGCCTGAGCAAGCTCTGTGGCCTCAAGCCTCCCAGATAACTCTTCTACCTACTCAAGATCTGCTCTCCGAACCTCGTCCACCGTTGCGATGGACATGTCAATCCGTTCCTTGCAGGCAGCCTCCATCTTTCGTAGTTCTGCCTTACTAGCCTCTTCCATAGTCTTCTTCAACCGCCTGGAGGCTGCCTCATGTTGAGAAATCTGAATGGCTTGATCGGAAAGCTGTTTGGCCTGATCAGCAACCTTTAGCCGCAACCGAATATTAGCACTCCCAATCTCCTCTCCAGCCTTGACTAGACGGGCATGATGCCCCATTAACTTCCTGGTCTCCTCCACGACCCGGTCAATATTAGCCTTGGCTTCGTCCCCCATGGTAACTATCCGAGTAGTAAGCAAATCGAGGTCTACGGACTTAGCCTCATCAAGCACCCGTACCATGGGATTGCGGGGGAGATGATGCTCACCCGTGGTCTCGTCAAAAGAGATGTCCTGAAAACACGGGTCCAGATCCGGATGGCCGGCAAATGGGTTGCGAACCAAACCAGGATGGTCTATCGGTTTGACGGTTGGATTTTCGGACGGATGTGGGGAAGGCATAAGCTCAGTATCCTCCTCAGTAATATCATGGATAGGCTGGACTGGAGGCTGGGGGCCAGGTGAAGGTTCAAACGAAGATCGGCCCCTCTTTCTCTTTTGCATATCTTCTTCAATAACTCCGAGAAGAGGGCGATATCTAACCGCATCTCCAGGACGGTTAGCTGACGGCTTTGGTTTGGCGGAAGCTTTGAGTAACTTATACTGTTCAAGGCGGTGGCGAATATCTGATGTCTTGGCCACCTTACCCATTCCTGGAATAAAAACCAAGTGTTACAAACATGCATGAAACTATGATTCAAGAAACATGTGAAGTTAAAAGGAGTTAAGAATTCACCTTGAACCGCCGGAGTTGCCTCAGCTGAAATACTCTCAGAAGATAGACTGGCACCAGTCCTGGCCTTATCAGACCTCTTCGACTTCTCCACCAAGGCTGATCCTTCCTCCAACGCCTCAAAAGCCTGGCGGAAGGCATCATCCGTCCACTCTTGAATCTCGCCTGCTTGCCCAGGAGGCAAATCCCCGGCGCCATCACCACCAGCATCACCTTCTCTGTCGTCTCCACTCTCTGCCTCTCCTCCTACATCGCCTCCTTCGCCTTCACCTCTATCCTCCTCCACGTCTTCCTCCCCCGGAGTAATTGGGCACGTGCTAGGGGAAGGGCCGTCGGACTTCTTGAGCTTCTTACCTCCGACAACTGGAGGTTTTGTGAAAGGCCTCCTCTTGCTACTCTTCGTAGTGGCTCCATCTTTAGCTTTAGCAGCCCTCTCCTCGGCTGTATCTCTCTGCTTAACCACGGATTGACGTGGCAGAATCAAGTTGTGCTCCAGGAGAGTGGCAATCCTGATGAGGTAAGAAGCTGACCTGTCCCTTCCAGAGATAGCCTCTATCTCCGCGGCCATCTGTACCAGGCGATCATTCTCCACGACTGCAAAGCCACCTATCGCTAGCAAGAAATAAAAGCATATAAGAGGAAGCATTGCAGTCGGGACAAAGAAATTACAAATGGAATTCAACTTACAGCCAGAAGTGAAAAGGCGAAAAGAAACGGAGTCGTCCTTGACGAAGAACCATTCCTTCTTAAACATGGTAAACTTCGAGTATAAGTCCAAGACCGGCTTGAAGGACACGACCGACTCTAAACTAATGTATGGAGACCCCTTCTTGTAGCCCCTCAGATTATATAGATATCGGATTTCCCGGTTAGAAGGGGGCGCCCATATCTCCTCTGGAAGATAACGAATAGACACACTAAGATGGCATGGGAGTTGGGCTGAAGCTGAAAAGGAGCCACTTTCAGGTAAGTAATGAAGCTGACTATCCACGCATTGATCGGAGGAATGGCCCCACACATGCAATGGTATCGGCTATACGCGAAGTATCCTTCAGGGGGATTATATGGCATGACCCCCTCCCCTGGCAACAGTATGCATGCTCTATCAATCCCAAAGGAGCAGGAGATAACGTCAAGTTGCTCCTTTTTGAGAGAGCTCGAAAAGCAATCAGGAGGAGAATTCAAAAGCTCTTGGGGACCATACCCATCTACTAGCGACCTCGGGGTGGGTCCACGACGTTCCGGTCCTGGCTGGGCTGGGGGCACCACGGGGGACTCTCGTCTATCCGTAGATTTTCTTTTTTCTGATCGAGTTTCCACTTTGCGAGACATGTTCCTACAAACACAAAAGAAAAACATATTGTTAGAACAGAGGATATAAACAAGCAAGTGTATATAGTCTGAAATTTCACTCAAAAATCAAAACGCCCAGGACTCCTAGTATCATTCGGCAAAGCCGATACAAAGGTTCATCTAGTGTTAAGTCCATTCGGATTCCCAATACCAGGGTTCATTCGGCATTCTCAGTATAAAGCTCATTCGGCGTCCTAACTTTCAAAACGAATTCGGCGATCGAACCCTCAAGCTCATTCGGTAGTACAGTATAAAAATTCATTCGGTGGGAAAGGGGTTTCACCTGGTTCGGCTAGCGCTTTGGTTCGGCGAAACTAAGAGTTTGATTCGGCAAAAAGGTTCGGCTCATTTGGTAAGGAATAACGAAGGCACGTGACCCCTATTTATAAGCAAAACTCAATGATCAGACTAGATGGCTCGGCGCTTAAAACCGAACGAGACTATCCCAGCAAAACAAAGCGCGACACATGCAGGCATGTGCCCCACTTTGGGGGGCAAATGTTGGGCGAGTTCTCATTACCGGTCCAAGGCTTCTCCAACTACCATTGACCGAACCAACCAACTACCGTTAAAGCCTCTCCATGTCCATGCCTAGCCGAATCAACCTCTGCCGAACCAAGCCACGTCGAACCAAGCTTCGTACACTTGCCACCGGTCCAACTCCATCTCCATGCTACTACCGAACCAGCCTCCACCAGACCATACCAACTACCGGTCCAAAAACCTCTTCATCCTCCACCGAACCTGACCTTGTTCACTACTGAGCCAAAGTACACGAGCCACTGCCGAACCACCATACTCCTACCACCGAACCAAGGTAAACCGATCCAAATTTGCTAGGCCAGATTGTTTCAGCCCAGGCCCACCAGCTGCTATATACATCCAGGACCCCTGCCCCCAGCCTCACTCTATAAATAGAGGGGCAGGGGTACAACAATGGCAGACAAGTTTGAGAGCTCAAGCACGGAAGGAACTTTCAAACAACTTTCATATACTTGTATACAAAGCTTTGTACTTGTAATCTGAAAGGAAAAGGAGAATAACATATAAAGTGGACGTAGGCACGTTCTGGCCGAACCACTATAAATCTGTGTGTCTTTTACAGTTTTTTCCATCTATTTCGTATATTTGCATAAATCACCCAAACCATCCAGATCAACATATAATCAACTAAATCATACGACTAGGAGGTGTTTGCCCATTTTTTGTGCAAACACAACAAGCATACATCCATCACATAAAATCAACATAATTCAAACATTCATTCATATCAAACAAACAAATAGTTGTTTGGGTTCAAAACTTTAAATTGTACGGAATGAAAAATAAACTACTGAGTGTACCCTTCACTCAACAGTCTTAGGTGAAACTAAATAGATTATTCATTCATCTAAACAATTTTAAAGTATCCTTACCTAAACAACCCTAAACCAAAACAAACAACAATTTCAACCAACAAATCAAATTTACTTATTAATAATTTCATTTCATACATTAGTTGTCTGATTTCTTTTCTTTCATATAATGATTTATCATTTATTTTACATTTATTTCTTGCAAGTTTCATTTATTTTCATCCATTAATTCAGTGTCTATTTCACTTATTTGCACTTCTACTGTACATAAAATTCATTTTTTTCCTTCTAACAAAATCTCATTTCACTTATTTATGTCATGAAATTTTCCTTTTATTATATTACATAAATTTATTCACTGCTAAATCTCATGTACTTAAGTTTATAATCTTTTATTTAAAATCCTTATCTTTGTATTATATTTACTCATAGTAACATTTTCAATTATACTGTATTCATCTCCCTATTTATTTTCATTATACATAACCTCAACATTTACTTAAGTTTTAACTACTATATCTTATAATACTTAATCTCTATCAAAATTTATTTAAATTAGTAGCCTTTCAATTATACTTAAGTTTATAACACTACAACATAAAATTCTTATTAATTTAGGTGATTCGTTGAACCTTTTTATTATATAAATTTTTCTTGTACAATTTTCCTTTACATTTTCTTATTAAACATTTCAACTTTTAATATTTGGCAAGTTATATATATGCTTTTTAGGAATGTAATTGAAAGTTATACAAGTTTATTCTTAATTTACCGTTAAATAATCATGTCTTAGGTTACATATTTCAGCTTCTTTTGACTTTATTTACAACCTAGCATTAATCTATCGTTTCCTTTAGAGGTTCCGATTATTAATTACTTACAACCCATTTTACTACAATAATTAACACTATTAGTTAACGGAAACTTAAGAATTTAAATACAGGGTTTTATTCAAAAATCATTTTAAAATAATCGATAAATATATACTTAAACTTATATATCCCATTATACTCAAACAATCAGAAATTTATATTTGGTTATCAAAATAAATCCATAGTAAAACTACTACAGTGGTCTTGCCACTTCAAAACTCGAAAATGAATGTCGATGATGCGTGCACTCATCACCAAAATTATTTTCCAGCGACAGAGAGGGAAGTACAAAATTTATTTCTTTTCAAAGTTTCTATTTAAAACAATTCTTTCAATTATATTGAAATACTTATATCAAAAAATACTTATAAACAATATTATTATATTCCAAAATTATTTGAAAGAATTTTTTGAAAGCCCGGAACTTAAGTTCTAAACTTTCAATCTTATTTATTTATTTTAAATCTTATTTCATTTATTATTTATAAATTTCATTACCTAACAACCAATATATTACAACCAAATATAATCTTTATAAAATTTAATTTATATATAGAAAATATATTAGGCAAAATTATTTCATTCACCTATATTAAAACCAAATATTATGTCGGTCTGTCCTATTAAGTGTTTAGAAATCCCTATTGATGTCATAACATCCTATGCACTAACCAGAATTTATAAATGCAAAATGGAACAAATTAACACAATATTAAAACCATTTTATAACACTAACAAATACGCTCTCTCATATATATAAGCTCATCGACTCCCATAGAATATTACTACCCTATTAGTAAAGAGTCAAACCCCACAAAGCTAAGGTTTATCACTAAACCAAAGCTCTGATACCAGATGTAACATCCCGCCTTCTCGCATGCTTTAAATCGACACACGTGCCAATTCAAACCATACAAAAGGGCGGATTGTTATGGGGTAAATAAGAAAAACAAGAAAGAAATAAAACAAAATAGAATCTCACAGCGGAAGGATAAAATATAATAATCAAATATACAGTTCATGAAGCTGTTTACAAAATATTTAATTTTACTTATACAATATATATCAGAGTTGCACATACCAACGAATAAAAATCGATGCAGCGGAATACAATGTGTAATGGAACAATATAATATAATGATAATAATGAAATCTTCGTCTTCGTCCTCCAATAAAAGTCTTTAAATCCAGAAATGCTCGGACTGACCCGAGCGAATTGAAAAGACAAAACATTCGAGTCAGAACTAAAATATCGTATGTGAGTTAAATTAACAGAAATAAATATGAGTGCAGTAACTCAAGAGATGCTCGGGATTTACAACTCCTAAGGATCTGTTAAACTAATTACTATGTAGTAATATTTTGCTACTATAATAGTATCTATTAGTAAAATAAACTTACTTTAAAACAGAGTTAAGGAGTGACCCAATATTCCCCTTAACACATAATATATTCCCATAGTCTATACAGTACCGTAATCTCCCCCGTATTGGGTGTCGTCAGAGGGCACTCCATACGTATGGTACAAAACAAATCGTATAAGGCACGCTAGGGTAGGTGACATGGCACAACTAGGCAATGCCAGGGTAGATATACCAATTACGCTTCCGGGTCGGTGGTAAAGCATAGCCGCAGCTACCGCTCGAGGACCGCCCACCTCGAGCCACACCCCCAAATCAAAGAAATCAAACGTGCCCACCGAATAAATCCAAAAGTCAGAGTATAATATCGAAGCGATGTGTCTGATAAAAGGTGCTACCTTCTTAACCCGTCAATCGCTCCTATTTTAGCCACCTTATGCCAACTCACGGGAGTCGGGTCCACGTATTTACCTCAAAGGAAACGCCGCCACCATCCTACTTCATTCTGGAATCTCCACCACGTAAACGGTTGTTAAAGTGGTTTTCGGAGTTGGCAGAGAGTATGACAACTTCCGATCCCGGTCTCTTCAACAACTAAACGTTATTATAACACCGCGATTATTTCAAAATAATTTATACTTTAAAACCAGAATATAATATCCCTTTCGAAACCATATAAATACGATATCATTTCTTTTTTTTTTAAAACCAAATCAATATGCTATCATTTTTATTTCAAATATATCTTTTTTTCAAAAATCAAAGTACTTTCAAATATATATACCTTAAACCATAGCTTCGAAACATAATTTTCAATACTTAAATGGTTTAAATATAAATTACTTTATAAAGTAAATTAGCTTTTTAATTTCTCAAATTAATTCCAAATACAGATTTGAATTCCCAAATAAACCATTTAAATTTCCATATATTTCAAAGTTTTAAATATTCCATAATTTCAAAACTGAATTTTTAATTGATATATATATATATATATATATATATATATGCCAAATTCACTTTACTATTATTTAGTTTTGAAATACTTACTTAATAAATCTAGTATCCTTTAAATAAAACTTTCAAATTCAATAATTGAATATTCCTCAATTTATTTAGACTAGATTTATTCACTTAAATCATCTTAAACCCGAATTTAGTTATAACACCATATTCTTTTTAAATCTAAATTTCAATAAGATCTTAATTAAATAAAATCTCAAATCAATTTCAAAACTATCTTCTCAACTTTGATTTATAAAAATCAATATAAACTCTATATTAGAATATAATTTAAGTAAATACTTATCCATAATATATTTTAATAAAATCAACTTTATTATTAGACTTACTTCATACTTTAAACAATTTTATACATAGCTTAAAACCAAGAAATTAACTATATATAAAATAACCTTTATCAAATATCCGAAATCAATATTTCATAAAACCATATATATATATTTCTTTACAAAACCATATAAAATCATTTCAAAATATTTTTATATACATATACCGCGGTGTTTGTATAAGATTTTCTATCCTATGGTCAGGTGATACAGATATTTATCATTTCTATCCGTAATTTAAAATAAAAATTATGGTTATATATTATTTCAAACCGCAATCCCGAATGAAATGAAAATGCACAATAACTTGCGGTTTATACAATATAAATTACAGCATTCATTCATCCGATATCAATCATCAACCATTTATAACAATCATTATCCAATATAAACAATAACATCACTATCGAACGGAAAATAAACAACAAGTATTAACTAGCAGTTTATATTCAATAATAAATTAAAACTATCTAACTGGCAGTTTATATGCAATAATAAATAAATAAAAATTTAACTGGTAGTTTATATGCAAATGAATAATTAAATAACAATTTAATTAAATAAATGCGATTTAATTGAGATGATGAATAAAAATATGCCAAATATTCATAAATAAATTTCTACTCATATCATAAACCAATTTAACAAACATAAGAAATTTTAGAAGTTGTGAGTGGATTAAAACACTCACCTTTTGAATTTAAATTGAATTTAAATCCAATTTAAGCCAAAAAACTGCACAGTCTCAGAATTTGTCCAAACCAGCGTCAAAGTGTCTGGAAATTCAATATGAACCTAGCGGAGTAAACCACGTGTGAATCTGGGTTAGTATGTGAAAGTTATTGCGATTAGAACGAGTTGAAAACTAAATTTGAATTAAAACAATATAAAATAAACCTACCCCAAAAATTTTCGCCACGTCACTAACATGCTACAGTACGCACCCTTCTTCCTTAGATTTGAAACCTAGTATGCACGCAACCCATACCAGAGCAAACCTAGCCGCCTCCATCATCAAGCCAACTAGCCGCCTAGGGCTGCCTACGCCAAGCCGCGAGTCGCCTTCATCTTCCCCACGACCATCAATTCGAACACAGCAAATCGCACGACCAAATAAACCACTGGTCCCTGCTTTGAATTTTAAACCCTAATCGAAAACTACACGAAATCCAACCGTCGATTCGATAAACAAACTATGCCGATGCGATCCCCTCGGTCCACTCTTCAAAACCCAGAAACGGTTCGTCGATCCATCGAGTTTGATTTCGACATGATGAACGGCCGAAAACTCTTTGATTTTTACTAATCAGACGATGAACCAAAACGAAAAACGAATCATGGATCTGAGTTACTCTCATTGAGAGCTTCAGTATATATATTTTTTTTCAAATTTTTCTGGGGAGTTTGGAATTTCAGCTTTGGATTTGATTTTGGGATTGCAATTGTAATTAGGGTTTGTCTGCCATTAGAAAGGAGGAGTTGAGGAGAAGATATACGAGCAGACAAATGAGAAATAGAGGGCTAGGGTTTATAACCGAGATATATATAGGCAAACTGGAATAGAATAGATGGATCGGGTTGAATATACGTGCCAACGACAAAGTGGACCAAAAAGCCCATTTCGACTCCGGAATGAAATTGGGTCAACCCATATATCAAAATAGATGTTTAAAAATATTTTAAATGCAATGGAAAAGATTCCGGGTTCAAATTGCATCGTATGAAGAAGTTATACTCAAATTAATATTTTTCAAATTGATTTCAATTTCATAAATTTCAAGGCGTTTCGAGTCTGTACGATCAAACGACAAGTCCGATCGCTACGAAACATGAAACCCCACAATAATTCACCATTGTGGATCCGATGAAACTGGGTTCGTCGAAATCCGAGTCAGTGACCAAAATGGCTATTTTTCCATAAATTAAATAAATTAATAATTAATTAATTAAATCAAATTTCCAATTTAAATTCTAAAATTGACAATTCTTATCATTTAAAATTTCTTAATCATTTACAATGATTTTAAACAAATTTATATGTCAATTAAATGTTGATTCAATCATAAATTTCAGCGTAAATTCAAATTTCATTATATTCATTATAAATTAACTTTTCGATAATTCCATTGAATTCACTACTCATTCTTATTATTCAATTCACTATGATCAAATGGATGAAATTAACATTGGGTTCAAAACTATTACATTAATATTTTCTAATTTCAACTAAATTTTCAATTAACGTAATAATTAATGTTAGTACTACTTAATTGCAATAAACTCAATTATTTACTTTTAATTTCAAATAAATAAATCATGATTCCCATTTTTTTAAATTCTCTATTTATCATATTATCAATCTTAGATACCATTTATTTTGGTATATATATCTAGATACAATAACGTTTCTTCCAAATCTATCTTTATTTCAATTGCATACCATTTAATTTCAATTGCCCCAAAAATTACGCTTATTATAAATTGGATTTCAATGGATTTGATTTGTTTCAGTTCAAATCTTTTTGTTAAATTCATTGCCACTCTATAAACTTAGTTACCTTGTTTTCCCATTCATTTCCTTAATATATACAATTTAACAACTCCTAAACATGGTATTACATTTCGCATAAATGTAACATTTATTTACATTTATTAAATTTATTTTGAATTCCATCAAAATAGGTAACTTATAATAATTTGATATCATCAGCCATCAATCACATTCTCACAAGTTTAAATCATTTCCAAACCAAGGTTGTAATTTCTTACTAACATTGATTAACTCCAATTACCATTCACTATATATTTTGGTCAATTTCACCCGTTATTTGAAATTAAAGTCTCAATTAAACTTATCTATTTTGATTTCATTCCTATATTACACCACTTATTGTTCTACAAATAAACTGCATTTCACTTCATCCTATTTCCTTCATATCTTGTGACTATTGCCTTATTCTCATTAATATACATTAAGGTTCATTAAATTCAATTGACTCCCATTTTAATTATTACAATAATTACTATCCTTGCTTTTACTTAATCACTATTTATTATTATGAATCCCTTAATTAATTCACTAACTGCCTTTGTTTTCTTATATTCAATTTGTTACCAAATATTTCTATTTACACTCCATTATCATCTAAACTGTCGTTTCAATCAATTTGAATTGCATTAAATTGGTTATTTATCAACGCCATTAACATTACTACCTTAATTCACATACAGTTACAATTTATCAATATATTATTACATAGGTTTATTAATTCTTGTCTTTAATTACTTATTTTAAATTTTATATCCAAGTGCAACAATTAACACTATTTCTTTATTGGGATTTCACTTAAATTTTCAACAATTAGGTTTAATAACCATTTCTACAATTCATTATTAACACTTATTTCAATATACATTATAATTTTTTTATTCCTTTCTAATTCAATTTCAAAAATCTAATTAAATTAACCAATTTTATTTATCAAAATTTACGGGTCGTTACAATTAATCAATTGAATTATTAAATGGTACTTAATGGTTTGATTTATTTCGAATAATAATATATCATATAATGCTTATAGAAGGTCGAAAGCCGTAAAATCAAGGCGAGATTGAAGTGGATTGCAAAACAAAAATCAAAGGTGAGTTAATCTCACTCATTTGGATTACCATTAAATTTAAATAGTTAAATTTAAATTATTGGTTGAATGATTGAATTGGCTGGATGTAATATTCTATAAGTGTGTGTGTATATATATATATTGGAATGATTGATTTCCCGCATTATATAGGGAATGAGACCCTATGCGCCCCGCATAATAGCGGAGGACCCTTTATGCGTCGATATCCCACCTTGAAGCGGGATTGGTATTTAAATTGTTGTGCTAACGTCTATGGATGCAGAGAAACAGGTTGGAGGGATCCAACTGGACTCCTCAAATGTTGAATTTATTTTATTCAGTAATGTGATGTATGTGATAATCTGTGATGGATTTTATTGATTATATTTGGAATTAAAATTGTTAAATGCTATGGCTTGGTTGAATATATGTTGGTATTTGAGAAAAAAGAAATATATATAAAGTTGGGATTTTTAAAGGAATAAAAAAGGGAAATTTTTAAGTAAAATAATTATAATGAATTCAAATAAATTAAAAGAATGAATTTGACAAAAATAGGAATTTTGAATAAATGGGAAAAATGATTTTTTTATTTAAAATAAGGACTTAAGAAATATTGTTTTGTAAGTACGAAGAATTATATTTTTAAAATTCAAGATTTGAATGATTTTGGAAAATAAAAGGAGAATTTTGAAAAAGGGTATGAAATTGGTATTTTCGATTTAAGTAAGAATTTAAATTATAAATAAAAGTGTGAATATGGATAAATGGGTTTTGTAATAAATTTGGTTAAGTAAAGGAATTTATTTAAAAATAGAGTTGGTTTGGGAAATCGATTGAAAATCGACTAAGTGTTGAAACTGTGAATAAAAGAGAATGAGATTTTGAAATTATAAACATGGTTTATAAATAAAGTTAAATATTTATCAGAGGATAATTTGGAAGTATAAATTCAGGATGCGAATTTACAAGGAAAGGATGATTTGTTTAGAAATAAATAGTGTTTTATTTTTTAAATGTGTGGAAAGGAAAGTGTATTTTCCTAAAAAGCCAAGTATGTTTTCAAAGTAAGATTTTCAACTATAAGTTGGAAGTTTAAAGTTGTTTTTAAAAAGTATGTTTTTTAAGAAATTATTATTTAGTTGTTTTAATTTTTTTAAAAGTAAATATTTATTAAGTTAATTATATAAGTAATTTTTTTAACCAGTATTAAAGATAATTATTTAATATTTATACCTTATAGAATAACTTTTATTTTTAAAATTAGTTTTGGCTTAAGTTTTACATGAGAATTTATTATAAAGTTTCTTAACTAGTATTTAAATAAAGTGTTTTAAGTAGTTTTTTGTGACGCCCCACCTCTATACCCACGCTAACCAAGAACATTACGGTGAATGCTGTCAACTAGCACGGAGAATAAGGCTGTTGAGGAGCGACCATCCGTGTAATTGCTTTGCGCGAGCATCGATATGTCAGATAGTATAACATGCATTTCTTATCAAGAGGGAAATCCGACATACCGACACAAACTCTAAAAGCGACTACACAGTGGCTGTAATATCTTCAGAAACAAATATAGAAATAAACATAACATAAATCAGTCACAGACAATTCATATCACAAAGGCGGAAATAGATATGAATATAACACATGAAAGTGTACATCAGAGTAGTGGTCAAACAAGATCCACAATATCAAAAAGAATAGATACAAGTGCTAGACAAAAGAATAAGTATACATCATAGAGTCTGTATCTCAAATGTATACAACAAAAACTACTAAACTAAAGTAGTTAGCCAAAAGTCAGAAGATGGTTCCAGATAGGAAGCCATGAGCAAGGACCTGTAATATCTCAGTCTGACCCGAGTATTATTTAATAAGAAAATAATAAACGGATCAGTCTAGCTATAAATATCAGATGAAATGATATAGAATAAGAGATATGACTAAACGTATAATAATCACAATGCCAAGCTGTGATATATAAGTAATTGAAAATCAACAAGAGATTAATCAATATCACAAAATCTTCTCAAAGATAAAAAGGAATGTCATACTCCTAATTTCATTCACCAAGCCACAATAAATGACATATATATCAATGCCAATCGTAAAAGTTGGTGAAACATAAATTCTAGAATTCAACACACGAAATCCAGAAATCACAAGAAAAAGGATGGCCAATCCCACAAACTGGACATCGACGCACCTAGAAAGATACGCCCCATGTACAGTCGAACATCGACGCACCTAGAAAGATACGCCCCATGCTCTAGCATCGACGCACCTAGAAAGATACGCCCCATGCATAAATAAACATCGATGCACCTAGAAAGATACATCCCATGCCTAAATAAACATCGATGCACCTAGAAAGATACACCCCATGTAATGTCTAACATCGATGCACCTAGAAAGATACACCCCATGCAAAGTCGAACATCGACGCACCTAGAAAGATACGCCCCATGCATAGACGAACATCGACGCAACTAGAAAGATACGTCCCATGCCCCGACTTATTGAGCCGATTGCTCCACGAAGTAAACAAACATCGATGCACCTAGAAAGGTACACCCCATGCATAATAAACATTGACGCACCTAAAAAGGTACGACCCATGTGTAAACAAACATCGACGCACCTAAATAGGTACGACCCATGTAAGAAATGAGACGAAACTCAATAAAATGAGGAACAGTCCTCCACATAGACAAAGAGACATCGCACAATGCTAGTCTAAACCACAAAGATGATCGTCATGATCAAAGAGAAGTGTCGATTACAGTAAGCTAGTAAATATATGAGCTTAGCTTCATGTCCCATAACCACTAGCTTAACTTAAATATTTACGAACAAATTGTAGATCTCCACTAGAAAATTGTCACAAGAGATTCAATCGAACAAGTCCAAGAATTAACCGACGAAGTAAACGCAAGCGTTTCATACCACTTGTTTTACTAAGTCGTTTAATTAGATTTCTCATACTAGTGAGGTAAAGGTTTGTATATACTAACAGATTGGAAAACGGTTTAAGAAAAGATCTTTTTTATTGAAAATAGAGTTGAAAACGTTTGATGAAAGAGTTTTGATATTTACTACTAGTATAGAAAACCTTTATATTTTTAAAGTGACAAATCACAAAGAAGATTGTAAAAACAATCAAGCAGTAAAATTCACATTCGAAGACGTGAATAACATCCAAAGAAACCGATAAAGAATCCATCGAAATGGATATTCGAAAATCCCTAAAAAGGAGTCATCAAAGTCATAATAAATGATAACAACAAATAGGATCATCACGAATCGATTTAAATTGGAATTCTCAAGCAAATAGGCAAAATAGTGCTGATTCAGACGTCTGAAATCAAGGATTCAGACGTCTGAATCTGGAAAATAAATATTTTCCAAAGACAGAATTCAGACGTCTGAATCCTTGGATCCAGACGTCTGAAATAGGCACATTTTAGCCTATTTCCTTTCTGGTTCCAAATGAACCAATTCAGACGTCTGAAACCATATATTCAGACGTCTGAATCTGAGAATAGAAATCTTCCCAGAACAATATTCAGACGTCTGAATATTACGTTTCAGACGTCTGAATGAAGGGTTCAGGGCATTCCCTGAACCTAGGCCAAAAAATGGCCAAACGAATATCGGAAACGATCGAACGAGCAAACGACGATGACTAAGGAATTACGTCGAACGACAACCCAGCCTAAACGGCTCTTCGATACGCCTCAAATATCAATGTCCAAATATCCATAATAGGATTTTCATAAATTAGACCAAAACACCAAAAATTGGAATTTACACAAAATCAATCCAAACCAAAATCAATTGCACAAGAGTAAGTGCTAGGAATTCATACCTAACAATCGAAGATAATTATAGACTAAGATGTGAGATAAAAATCTCACCTTTGAACCCAAATCAATGAAGGAGAAGCTTTAAGGACAAGCTAAGATCAATTCCTCTTCAATAACAACTCAAGAAGCTTCAATCTAAGCTTAAAAGAGAAGCATTTCCTAAATTAGGTTTAGGAATTTTCTGAAATCAAAGAGAGAATGAGTTGGAGAAGAAGAAGGAGATGCTTATCAATGGGTTCACTTGAGTTTGGAGCAAGAAGATGGATTTGCTAATGGAAACTAGGGCCTAGGAATTTCTATTTCCCATTCTCTTCCACCATTGTTGCTAAAGCTTGAGTGTTTAAGCAAAGAGGAGAAGTTATGAAGAGAAGGGGGTTGGGCTGAGCTAATAAGGGTGCAGTCCAAACCAAAGTCATTAGCGGGAAAAAGTAGCAAAATTCAACTTTCTCCAAACTTATCGAAGCTTATACTCAAAAAGGTCGCAAACGACATTTTGAACTCAATGGGGGTGGTCTCAAGTCCCAATTCGACTGTTTGCAAAAAGTAGCTTTTCGGACCAAAATCCGACGAACGATAAAATATTTAAATAAAATATTTAAATATAAAATCGATAAATATGTGGGTTGTTACAGACTCCCCTCCTTAAAGAAATTGCGTCCTCGCAATACTTAAGAGGAAAATAAGAAGTAACAACCATGGAAGCATATCAACACAAAAGAAGATTGAAATAAGAAGTTCACCATAAAGAGCATGAAAGAGTTAGCAAGAACGGGATCGCTTAATGAATTCTCTAGATTCCCAAGAGTAATCCCTAGGATTTGAGAACCATTGAACTTTCACAAGAAGAACATCTTTATTCCGAAGGCGCTCAACCTCCGAAGCAATGATGCGAATGGAATGTTGCTCATAAGTCAAATCTGGTGAAACTTCAATTTCCATAATATCACCGGGCTCAAGAATAAAATAGGAAACCTAAATCCATTTCCATAGTTAAAAGACGCAGAAAACGTCAAGAATAGCAGAAAATTGAGCCGGTACAACGGCGTAGTACAAAAACGGTACGCCCGAGGAATTAGAAACTCAAATAATTTGGGACATCAACATAGTACAAAAACGGTACGCCCAATGAACCAAAGCAAAGACATTGATGTAGTACATACGGTACATCCAATGAATCAAATAGCAAAAACATTGATGTAGTACAAACGGTACATCCAATGAATCCAAAAGCAAAGACATTGATGTAGTACATACGGTACATCCAATGAATCGAATAGCAAAGACATTGATGTAGTACAAACGGTACATCCAATGAATCAAATAGCAAAGACATTGATGTAGTACAAACGGTACATCCAATGAATCGAATAGCAAAGACATTGATGTAGTACAAACGGTACATCCAATGAATCGAATAGCAAAGACATTGATGTAGTACAAACGGTACATCCAATGAATCAAAACACCATAAAAGAACATCAGACGCTAGTCCATAAAAGAAATGAGATGAAACTCAATAAAACGAAGTACATCAAAACGTCCGATGAACTTGATAAAAAGATAATTCCATTCAGACAACATAAAAGAATCAACAACTTGTTGTCTACGACAAAACGCATTGGCAACACGATTCCCCCTCCGGGAATAAAAGAATATCAAGATCATAAGATGCCAGGAACTCGAGTAAACATGAAGTTCCTTATGAGAAAATAAATATTCCAAAGATTTTATGATCGAGGTGGAGAACAGATTTCTCATCCAAAAATGATGATGCCAAATTCCAAAAGTAAAAACAATAGCCGCGAGCACTAGATCATGAGTGGCATATCTAGTCTCGATAAGCTATAGTGATTTAGAAGCACAAGTGATAGCACGTTCTCCTTTGCAAGAGAATGACATCCAAACCAATACGACTAGTATTGGTACAAATAGCAAAGTCTTGGTTCCCCTTCAGGAATCACAAGAACAAGAGTATCGAAAAGAAAGAATTTCTTTTAAATAACCTTCTTTCCTGAAAAAGTTAAAACTTTCAAAATTACATTTATCATTATGTAATAATCTTTCTAGAAAAATTTACTATTTTCAAGTTAATATACTGTGTCCGATTGTCTCATCAAAGAGTTTAGGAAATTCCTATCGATAACGTTGATCAAGCGCGTCGACCAGAATTCTTAAAGCACTCAACGGGCAATACAATCACAAAATCATCTTCTATATGATAAACATGTTTCTTAAAATCCTTTAAGAATATTCTTTGCTTGTTTAAGAGCAAAGTCAAATCGTACTTATAAATAAATCTTATGAAAAAGATTTATAAAATTTTAAATTTCTATTTTCATCCAAAACCAATAAATACAAGAATGGTCTCATCGAAATATTCATAGAATATTTGATATATAAAATGGATGAAATAAGCTGGACAATTTGAATGACAAAATAAGTCATTCATTAGAATCATAACGACTGCGGAGTGCGTAAGTGGAATGCTAACTCACGCGACTCGTAGCCAAATGAAAATCGGTCGCAAGGTCAAACTGAAAAGACCTTAGCACCACACAAAAGATTACTTAGGTGATAATCCTAAGACAAGCTCAAAAATACCGGAAAATTTCTCTAACTACATGAATGAGAGAAATAACACTTTCCTTATAAATGGGATTAAGGAATAAAATGATGCCATCAAGCTGGAATCAAAATCATAAAGGAAAAATAGAAATCTGCCTAACAGATAGAAAATGTCAAAGATGAATAGTTCACACGAGAAAATAGGATATAGGCTTCATTAATGATTGAGCCAAACCTTACAAAAATCAATTCCGAAGCCTAAGTAAAAATATCGGCTCGGAAAGATAAATCACATAAAATAACTTCGACATCTATAAAAAGCAAATTGAGTGTTACGGATCCACCAACCGGATTCGCAATCCTCAAAGAAGTCATCAAGCCCAAAATATTCAAAGAAAAAGAATCGACAAGTTCTTTTGATATAAAATAGTGAGATGAAACCCATATAAAAAAGAACTCAAATAAGAAGATCACAAAATAAATGTAATCAAGGATTAAATGAGAAATACCTTGACCACGAGAAGTGTTACTAGGAGCTTGCACTACATTGAGCTCTCCCTCTCTCCTGCTTTGAAGAATGGGACATGCAGTAATGTAGGATCTAGATTAACCCTAGAGGGGGGGGGGGTGAATAGGGTTATAGCAAATTTTCTCGATATAAACACAGAAATAAAACGCAGAAATAAATATGCTGAAAAAGTAAATCACACACAGAATTTTCCCAGCTTCGGCAACCCCTGCCTACTGCTGCATTCCCAGATTTCTATTAGAATTAAACAGTATCACGCTTACAAACACTGTACTAGACTCGCAGACATTTGCTCCCGCTCACAAACACTCAACTAGACTCGCACACCCTGCTCGCAAACATTTGCTCCCGCTCACAAACACTCTACTAGACTCGCACACCCTGCTCCGCCTATAGAATTTCGCTTACTCGCAAACTTTGCTTCCCGCCTATAGAGCTTCGTTTACTCGCAAACTCTGCTCCCGCCTACAATAGAATTTTGCAAACTCGCACACCCTTCTCACTGAACTAATTCTAACTAGACAATCTGACACTACCTAAACCCTAGGTGGTGATTTACAAATTCTTTTGACTCGAAAAATAAAAACACAACAAAAACAAATAGCACTTAAACAACCCTAAACCAAAATTAAAAAAAAAACTTAAGTAAATGTGACCGGCCCAAAATACAAAAGGATATTTTATTCCTTTTCTTTTGACCGTTTAGCTCGTTCCTCTTTCCTGTTGCTTGTGAAAATATGGCCGATCCTCTTTCGTTCCTCTTTGTGAATTAGGGTTTCTGCAAATTGCTTTTGCTCCTTGCGATTCAAACTAGGGTTGTGCAAAATTGAAGCGCCGCTCGATCTCGTTCGATAGTAGGCTTCGATGCTTTTGATTTGCTTACGGCTCTTCAATTTTGGATCGAATTCGTTCTGCTTTTTCGGTATGTATTTTTCTCCTTTTGTTTTGCTGGTTGATGCTTGAACTCGATGATTAATTTGCCGATGATGATTGGGCTTATATAGGATTTGAAATCCTATTTTTGTGTTCGTATATTCGTGTTTGAATTTGTCTACTGATTTGCTTTGGCCATTCGATTATACTTGGATGATTGAGATAAAATCTGACTAATTCATATGCGTATATTCTTGATACTTGCTTCCCACGGCTTGGTTGACACGGTTTTGATTATTGACTCGTTCAATATTGACTTCGGCCATTTTTTGATTGAATTTAATGCTGTAGCATACTTGACCTGTTTTGTTCTTTGTGCTTCGACTCTGGCCATTTTTTATGTTCACTGGCCTGTACATTTGCATTGTATATATTCTTGGATTTGGATTTGAACTGCTTCATGTACTTGATATTGTGGCATGTGGTCTTTGCTGTTATGTTGATGCATTGTGCCTTTGTGGTTGTAACTGGACAGTTCATATTGCTTTGCTTCATCGTTTGTGTCCACAGCATTCTTCGTTTGGTCTACTTGCATTGTTTCTGGCTTTGACTTGGTTACACGGCTAGAATTGTTTCTTTGATGCTTTTGAAACTCGAGTTGCACACTACTGTCTTGGTTTTGGGGCTGCTGTTCTTTAATGCATCTGTGTGTGTTACTGTGTTTATGACCACAAGTTCATCGTGAAGCATGGTTTACTGTTGTTGCATACTTGTATCACTTGATATCTTGAACATTGTTTTAATGCCTGATGCATATTACTTGACCATCGTTGCTGCATTGCTTACTGTCACTACTGTGATCTGTTGCACTGTTGGTTGACTATCTCCTTGAGTTGCAGTGAGCTCGACATTGTTGTTATGTAGTTGCACTGCACTGGCTTGCTGCCATACCCCTTTTTTTTTTTCCAGGCACACTGGTGTACCTGATGTACTTGTGCCTCTGGCCTGTATTGCATTGTTCCATGTACACCTTGAATGAATTTGTGCTTTGTTGCAGTTTGTAGCTTGCTGTGACATTGTTCACTTCATGTTTGCATACTGTATTTCTTGTATCTTTGAGCACTTGATCATTCAAGCCTTTGTGCTTTGATTCATTTAGTGATAATGTTGATTTCACTCTGGCCATACTGCATTTTACCTGTTGCATACATGAACTTGACACTGTAAAATTCTTGTTGCACCTTTGGTTGTTCATCATGTTGCATTCATGAATTTTCTGTCTTGACTTCACCGTGAATTTGGAATTTGTCTAAGCTTTGCATTCTTTTTGTAGCCTTGTGTTGAATCCAGTTATAAAAACTCGGGTTTGACCTTGTGCTCGTGTCGTGATTTTGAATATATTGCATGTGAGTTGAACCCGGCTTTTCATTTGGGTTTGACCTGTGCTCACCTGTCCCTGTAGCATTATCAAGTGTATATATCGGTGTGCACGGCCTTGTGGCATATACAGTAATATACTGTGTATGTCACAAGTTGTTCGTGTATGATGAATTCAAATTTAAATTATGACGAACAACCCAAATAACTGAGGCAAATCATATTTTCAAAAATTATCTTTTATTTTTGAATTGCAAAAATATTTCTTTTTCAATTTTACTGCGTTAGTTTATATTTTTGCAGATTGCTCAGATGCTAGATTCAAACTGGAATGCAGTTGAAGATAAATACGAGTGTGAGTGATATGTAGTGAGGTTATCAATGTAAAAATATTTGTGATGTAATCGTGATGTAATCAAAAATGTATATGTATAGTGAGAGCATGAATTTGTGCTATTCAAGATTGTAATAAATATTTGTTTGAATAAAATTTCTGTTTGAATTCAAAATCTGTGTAACTTGTTCTGTTTGAATTCAAATTCAAATTCTGTGTAATTTATTTTATTCAACAAATATTTATTTAATCTATGAAAAACAAAATAGTACATTATCAAATACATTTAAACGAATGTATATATGTTTATTATCATCAAACAAAAATCATATAAGCGCAAAGCGCATATTCAACAATCTCCCCCTTTTGATGATAACAAACATATATTTAAGATTTTGAATGTATTAAATGTATTTGATCGTTCAATTTGCTCCCCCTATTTGAATGCTCCCTCTCTACACAATACTCCCCCTACATATATGCATACAAATAGCAATATATAAATGAGCCTATATGCAAATTGAAAATTATGAAAATTATTTGACCTTTGCTTGATTCTATTTGACAAAATCTTAACTTTTCTCTCCCCCTTTTGTTATCAGCAAAAGAATAACAGTGTTGTAAAAATAGGGATGAAGTGATAGACATGAATCAAACATTTAACTCAATTGAATATAAATATTAAATTTCAATAAGACTCAAACAATAATCATAATTACCCTTGTCAAGCGCATATTCCATTTTCAGAAGTGATGGGGATAAAATCATCAAAAATCATACAATTCTGTCTGTTTGTGGTATATTTATTTCAGGAAATTTGAATATCTACTAACCATGCATAACCGTTAGGACTTTTAAATGAGATTAGTAGTATTCACAATTTTTATTTAAAAAATAAAATCAAGTATCTTCTAACCACGCATGACCGTGAGGACTTTTAAATGGGACTAGAATCAACTTGTCTATTTGAATCAATTAATTTTGATATGCGTTCCATACATGCATAACCGTGAGGACTTTTAAATGAGCATGGAAGCACATAATCAAAAATCCAAGTAATTCACCCATGCATAACCGTGAGGACTTTTAAATGAGAGTGAATACTTTAGATATTTATTTTTATTGCTAAATATAATAAATTGAAGCACAAATAATTTCCTTCACAGATTTAAAGATATTGAAGAACAAATGATTTCCTTTGTAAACTACCACAAATTTACATACTAAATATGATCTTGATGAGTGATGGTCGATAGAAAGATGATAGAAATAGAAATGGTCATGGAATTTTTACCCAACAAAAAGTTTTTATAACTCTTGTTATTCTAAAGAAATTTTCTAATTATACTTTCTCAAGTTATAATATATGATAAATATCAACACTCATCACTTTTTCAATCACTATTCATCTTTTCGATAATCATTAGGGAGTTAGATTAGTCAAAATTTAAAATGAAATAAAAATGACTAATCTGTAAATATGGTCAAACATGATTTTCTCGAGGGGTTTTAAAGAAATTCTGCTATTTAAAAAATTATTTCAAGTGAAAAATATGCAGATATTTTCTTTGAAAAACGATGCAGCAAATGAATGTTTCAAATTTTTAACAGCTTTCACATGAATTTTGAAATCGTGCAAATTTATAAGCAGTGACCAAAATGTCAAAACCAATATATCTACGTGTAGTATGAGTAACCATCATTTGACCGAACAAATTCATATGGATTAGTTCAAAGTTGAAAATCTGATTGGCCATCATTTAAGCACAAATCAGTGTCATAAATAAGAACAAGTCGAAAATTTCTTAAAATCCTTTTTACAATTTTTTAAATAGAATTCATTAGGATTTTAAGTTGAAGCCATGTAAATAGAAGAAACCGTGAATATAGATTTAGCCAAAAATATTATCGTCAATCAATAAAAGCACCACCAGCAATCCAAATTAATCGATATAAAGTATTTCAAGGATTGTAGTGTTTTTGGCATAAAAGCATAATTGGCCAACAATTTTGAAAAAATCAGAATCAAAGTCATCATCTTTTATTCATCTCAATATTGGCTGATTTAATTCAGATTATGGTGCAGATTATCACATTTGATATATCGTTCAAAAACAAATTTACCTGTTTTACCTTTACGATAATTTTTCGTCGTTATCCATTGTGATTCTGTCACGTTTATACTAGGCTAAGGAACTTTGCTTTGTCGCCCGTTGTGTTTCTGGAACAACCGAAATCCAGAGAACACTGTTGTTGTTCCTTAGCCTGCCACCACACCTACACGATGAAAGATTTATGTGACCTATTTGTTTTTATAGGTCCATGATTGTTAGTGGCAGAATATGAAACATATGTTTGTGGAGACCCAAAACTATTTATATATGTTCCTTTTGGCACCCAAATTTGTTTGACTTTCAAAGATTTTATATTTGTGCCTTTTGGAACCCAAATTGGTATAGTTTTCACGTGTTTGGGTCTATACCAACAATTATTTCGATTATGTCCAAATTTTCTACAAAACGCGCACATTAAATTGACTTGATTAAATTTTGTGTTCCTATAACTATGATTTTCAACATGATTTCCAATTATTTCAGATCGAGCAAAAACACTTTTACTTTTTGCATTATCATCATTTTGTGATTTCCCAAAACCTAGTCCTTTTCTATTGTTAGCAAAAATTTGATTTCCCAATAACATTTTGAAAGATTTTTCTCCTTTTGAAAAGTTATTCAGGGATTTCTCAAGATTTTGGACTCTGGTTTTTAATGTTGAGTTTTCAGTGGCAAGTGAGGTGCATCGATTTATAAAATCCTTTTTCCTAGTGTCGATGGTTTCCTTAAGATTCAAGTTTTCTTTTTCAAGGCTCTCAAAGTTATTCCTAATTTTTGATAGTTCCGAATCTAAAATTTTACATTGGTTACATTCTAGGTTTTGAATATTTTCAAGTTCAGTTTCTAACCTAGAATTTTCATGGGCGAGTTTCCTCCTTTCAGATTTCAGTTTTTCAATTTTAGATTCAAGCGTATCAACTACTTTAGTAAGATCAGAACACATAAAAACAAGTTCTTTATAAGAAAACTCACCTGCCTCACTAGATTCCTCGGAGGTTGCTTCTGAATTTGAGCATGCCATAAGACACAAGTTAGCCTCCTCTGAGCTGCTATCCGAAGCTTCCTCTCCTTCTTCATCATCCCAAGTCGCTGCAAAGGCCTTCTTCTTCTTTTTCTTTCCTTTGTTGTCTTTGAGAAGCGGGCATTTTGGTTTGATGTGGCCAGGCTTGTTGCAGTTATAACACGTCAGTTCATTATCGGAATTTTCGGAATCTTTTGACCTATTGCCCTTTGTTATCTTCTTGCGTGGCTTGAATCTAGACCATCTTCTAAGATTATTGACAGCCATTGCAAGCTCTTCAATTGGATCTTCTTCATCGCTTTCTTCTTTGCTCTTTAAGGCAATCGTCTTCTTCTTTGGTTTGGATTTGTTGCGTTCTTCCTTTGCTTTTAACTCAAGCTCATATGTCATCAAGTTGCCAATCAACTCCTCCATGCTTAGTTTGCTCAGATCTTTCGATTCTTGAATTGCTGTGACTTTTGCCTCAAAGTTCATTGGTAAAACTCGTAGCACCTTCCTTACAAGCTCTACCTCAGTGAAGACCTTCCCAAGCGCTCTAGCGTTGTATACCAAGGTTGAAAAGCGTCCAAACATGTCTTTTATGCTCTCCATCACAGAGTTTTCGTACTCATTGCTGAATAGGGCTAGACGAGACTCCTTGACTTGAGAAGTTCCTTCGTGTGTCACCTCCAAAGTGTGCCAAATTTCCTGTGCTGTTGTACAATGAGAAATTCTGTTAAATTCATTTTTATCAAGAGCACATATCAAAGCATTCATGGCTTTAGCATTTGTCGTTTTCAATCTCTTATCGTTGGCATCCCACCTATCCTTAGGTTTAGGAATCTCAGTATCACCAACGATTATAGTGGGAGGTTTATAGCCAGTTTCAATAATATCCCAAACATCATAATCAACAGAACTAAGATAGATACCCATCCTAACTTTCCAATAAGCATAATCGTTTCCGTTAAACATGGGTGTCCTAGCAATAGATTGCCCCTCAGAAAAAGCATTATTTTGTAGACTCATGACTCTAGAGTTAAATAAAAAAATATACCGGGCTCTGATACCACTTGTAGGATCTAGATTAACCCTAGAGGAGGGGGGGGGGGTGAATAGGGTTATAGCAAATTTTCTCGATATAAACACAGAAACAAAACGCAGAAATAAATATGCTGAAAAAGTAAATCACACACAGAATTTACCCAGCTTCGGCAACCCCTGCCTACTGCTGCATTCCCAGATTTCTATTAGAATTAAACAGTATCACGCTTACAAACACTCTACTAGACTCGCAGACATTTGCTCCCGCTCACAAACACTCAACTAGACTCGCACACCCTGCTCGCAAAAATTTGCTCCCGCTCACAAACACTCTACTAGACTCGCACACCCTGCTCCGCCTATAGAGTTTCGCTTACTCGCAAACTTTGCTTCCCGCCTATAGAGCTTTGTTTACTCGCAAACTCTGCTCCCGCCTACAATAGAATTTTGCAAACTCGCACACCCTGCTCACTGAACTAATTCTAACTAGACAATCTGACACTACCTAAACCCTAGGTGGTGATTTACAAATTCTTTTGACTCGAAAAATAAAAACACAACAAAAACAAATAGCACTTAAACAACCCTAAACCAAAATTTAAAAAACCCTTAAGTAAATGTGACCGGCCCAAAATACAAAAGGATATTTTTATTCCTTTTCTTTTGACTGTTTAGCTCGTTCCTCTTTCCTGTTGTTTGTGAAAATATGGCCGATCCTCTTTCGTTCCTCTTTGCGAATTAGGGTTTCTGCAAATTGTTTTTGCTCCTTGCGATTCAAACTAGGGTTGTGCAAAATTGAAGCGTCGCTCGATCTCGTTCGATAGTAGGGTTCGATGCTTTTGATTTTCTTACGGCTCTTCAATTTTGGATCGAATTCGTTCTGCTTTTTCGGTATGTATTTTTCTCCTTTTTCTTTGCTGGTTGATGCTTGAACTCGATGATTAATTTGCCGATGATGGTTGGGCTTATATAGGATTTGAAATCCTATTTTTGTGTTCGTATATTCGTGTTTGAATTTGTCTACTGATTTGCTTTGGCCATTCGATTATACTTGGATGATTGAGATAAAATCTGACTAATTCATATGCGTATATTCTTGATACTTGCTTCCCACAGCTTGGTTGACACGGTTTTGATTATTGACTCGTTCAATATTGACTTCGGCCATTTTTTGATTGAATTTAATGTTGTAGCATACTTGACCTGTTTTGTTCTTTGTGCTTCGACTCTGGCCATTTTTTATGTTCACTGGCCTGTACATTTGCATTGTATATATTCTTGGATTTGGATTTGAACTGCTTCATGTACTTGATATTGTGGCATGTGGTCTTTGCTGTTATGTTGATGCATTGTGCCTTTGTGGTTGTAACTGGACAGTTCATATTGCTTTGCTTCATCGTTTGTGTCCACAGCATTCTTCATTTGGTCTACTTGCATTGTTTCTGGCTTTGACTTGGTTACACGGCTAGAATTGTTTCTTTGATTCTTTTGAAACTCGAGTTGCACACTACTGTCTTGGTTTTGGGGCTGCTTTCTTTAATGCATCTGTGTGTGTTACTGTGTTTATGACCACAAGTTCATCGTGAAGCATGGTTTACTGTTGTTGCATACTTGTATCACTTGATATCTTGAACATTGTTTTAATGCCTGATGCATATTACTTGACCATCGTTGCTGCATTGCTTACTGTCACTACTGTGATCTGTTGCACTGTTGGTTGACTATCTCCTTGAGTTGCAGTGAGCTCGACATTGTTGTTATGTAGTTGCACTGCACTGGCTTGCTGCCATACCCCTTTTTTTTTTCAGGCACACTGGTGTACCTGATGTACTTGTGCCTCTGGCCTGTATTGCATTGTTCCATGTACACCTTGAATGAATTTGTGCTTTGTTGCAGTTTGTAGCTTGCTGTGACATTGTTCACTTCATGTTTGCATACTGTATTTCTTGTATCTTTGAGCACTTGATCATTCAAGCCTTTGTGCTTTGATTCATTTAATGATAATGTTGATTTCACTCTGGCCATACTGCATTTTACCTGTTGCATACATGAACTTGACACTGTAAAATTCTTGTTGCACCTTTGGTTGTTCATCATGTTGCATTCATGAATTTTCTGTCTTGACTTCACCGTGAATTTGGAATTTGTCTAAGCTTTGCATTCTTTTTGTAGCCTTGTGTTGAATCCAGTTATAAAAACTCGGGTTTGACCTTGTGCTCGTGTCGTGATTTTGAATATATTGCATGTGAGTTGAACCCGGCTTTTCATTTGGGTTTGACCTGTGCTCACCTGTCCCTGTAGCATTATCAAGTGTATATATCGGTGTGCACGGCCTTGTGGCATATACAGTAATATACTGTGTATGTCACAAGTTGTTCGTGTATGATGAATTCAAATTTAAATTATGACGAACAACCCAAATAACTGAGGCAAATCATATTTTCAAAAATTATCTTTTATTTTTGAATTGCAAAAATATTTCTTTTTCAATTTTACTGCGTTAGTTTATATTTTTGCAGATTGCTCAGATGCTGGATTCAAACTGGAATGCAGTTGAAGATAAATACGAGTGTGAGTGATATGTAGTGATGTTATCAACGTAAAAATATTTGTGATGTAATCGTGATGTAATCAAAAATGTATATGTATAGTGAGAGCATGAATTTGTACTATTCAAGATTGTAAAAAATATTTGTTTGAATAAAATTTCTGTTTGAATTCAAAATCTGTGTAACTTGTTCTGTTTGAATTCAAATTCAAATTCTGTGTAATTTATTTTATTCAACAAATATTTATTTAATCTATGAAAAACAAAATAGTACATTACCAAATACATTTAAATGAATGTATATATGTTTATTATCATCAAACAAAAATCATATAAGCGCAAAGCGCATATTCAACAAGTAATATGGTGACCCGAATTTTTGCAATAGCGACAAAAGAGGGGTCTCGGACACTCCCTTGCATAGTGGTTCGTGGAACCACAATTGTAGCATTGTCCACGACTAGAGGTAGGTGCTTTTTCTACCGGGGTTTCTTGCCTCCCTTTCTTGTTGGGATTGGGGCCTTTGAATATGATAGGCCTCTTCAAGTTATTGTCGAAGTTCTGTTGGGCACGCACAACTTCGACATCACCTTCATTATCGGTCTCTTCAAGACGAAGAGCGATATCAATAAGCTGATCAAATGAAACCTCAAGTTTCAGAAGTAATGGCTTCTTAAGATTCTTATTCAAGCCATAAAAAAATCTCTGATTTTTCTTCAATGGGGTATTAATGTACTCAACCCCGTATTTGGACAGAGATTCGAAGGATGCGACATAGTCTGTCACAGAAGATTCACCTTGAACAAGGTCAATAAAACGCCGGGCCAGAGTTACCTTTTCAGCCTCCGGCATAAATTTCAATTCGAATCTTTCCCGGAATTGCTCCCAAGTAAGATCCGCTTCGATAATTTCCGAAGTCAAGAGCTCATACCAATCTAATGAACATTCTTGGAGCATGCTAGAAGCCACTTGGACTCGATGTAGATCAACAAGGTTCGTGCGAGAAAAGATGCGATCACATGATTTGAGCCAAGCCTGAATTTCTATAACACTCTCGGATCCTTTGAATGACCTTCCACCCAAATCGGTGTAGTCTTTGCACATGCGTGCAAAACCGGATCTAGGATGAGTGGGCTTTGGAATGGGTCCTGCAGCTTGAGCGTTCTTCACGAGATCTAAAAGCTGCTGAGCAAACATGAATACTCCATCCTGGGGAGTAGCACTAGATTGACCGGCGCTGGGACGGCCTGGTCTAACCATTTCTCTTCTTTAAGAAAGAAAGAAAGAAAGAAGAGGAAAAAGTTATTCTCAAAATAAATATCAAGCAATCTTGATAGATAAAACAAGGAATCATAAAAGAAAGTAAGATAGAACGGTACGAAGACCCGAATAAAATCCTAAAGCACGACTCCTAAGATGGACTTAGGACGATGATCCTTGTTTAAATAAAGTGTTTTAAGTAGTTTTTTGTGACGCCCCACCTCTATACCCACGCTAGCCAAGAACATTACGGTGAATGCTGTCAACTAGCACGGAGAATAAGGCTGTTGAGGAGCGACCATCCGTGTAATTGCTTTGCGCGAGCATCGATATGTCAGATAGTATAACATGCATTTCTTATCAAGAGGGAAATCCGACATACCGACACAAACTCTAAAAGCGACTACACAGTGGCTGTAATATCTTCAGAAACAAATATAGAAATAAACATAACATAAATCAATCACAGACAATTCATATCACAAAGGCGGAAATAGATATGAATATAACACATGAAAGTGTACATTAGAGTAGTGGTCAAACAAGATCCACAATATCAAAAAGAATAGATACAAGTGCTAGACAAAAGAATAAGTATACATCATAGAGTCTGTATCTCAAATGTATACAACAAAAACTACTAAACTAAAGTAGTTAGCCAAAAGTCAGAAGATGGTTCCAGATAGGAAGCCATGAGGAAGCACCTGTAATATCTCAGTCCGACCCAAGTATTATTTAATAAGAAAATAATAAACGGAACAGTCTAGCTATAAATATCAGATGAAATGATATAGAATAAGAAATATGACTAAACGTATAATAATCACAATGCCAAGCTGTGATATATAAGTAATTGAAAATCAACAAGAGATTAATCAATATCACAAAATCTTCTCAAAGATAAAAAGGAATGTCATACTCCTAATTTCATTCACCAAGCCACAATAAATGACATATATATCAATTCCAATCGTAAAAGTTGGTGAAACATAAATTCCAGAATTCAACACACGAAGTCCAAAAATCACAAGAAAAAGGATGGCCAATCCCACAAACTGGACATCGACGCACCTAGAAAGACACGCCCCATGTACAGTCGAACATCGAAGCACCTAGAAAGACACACCCCATGTACAGTCGAACATCGAAGCACCTAGAAAGATACGCCCCATGCTCTAGCATCGACGCACCTAGAAAGATACGCCCCATGCACAAATAAACATCGATGCACCTAGAAAGATACATCCCATGCCTAAATAAACATCGATGCACCTAGAAAGATACACCCCATGTAATGTCTAACATCGATGCACCTAGAAAGATACACCCCATGCAAAGTCGAACATCGACGCACCTAGAAAGATACGCCCCATGCATAGACGAACATCGACGCAACTAGAAAGATACGTCCCATGCCCCGACTTATTGAGTCGATTGCTCCACGAAGTAAACAAACATCGATGCACCTAGAAAGGTACACCCCATGCATAATAAACATTGACGCACCTAAAAAGGTACGACCCATGTGTAAACAAACATCGACGCACCTAAATAGGTACGACCCATGTAAGAAATGAGACGAAACTCAATAAAATGAGGAACAGTCCTCCACATAGACAAAGAGACATCGCACAATGCTAGTCTAAACCACAAAGATGATCGTCATGATCAAAGAGAAGTGTCGATTACAGTAAGCTAGTAAATATATGAGCTTAGCTTCATGTCCCATAACCACTAGCTTAACTTAAATATTTACGAACAAATTGTAGATCTCCACTAGAAAATTGTCACAAGAGATTCAATCGAACAAGTCCAAGAATTAACCGACGAAGTAAACGCAAGCATTTCATACCACTTGTTTTACTAAGTCGTTTAATTAGATTTCTCATACGAGTGAGGTAAAGGTTTGTATATACTAATAGATTGGAAAACGGTTTAAGAAAAGATCTTTGTTATTGAAAATAGAGTTGAAATCGTTTGATGAAAGAGTTTTGATATTTACTACTAGTATAGAAAACCTTTATATTTTTAAAGTGACAAATCACAAAGAAGATTGTAAAAACAATCAATCAGTAAAATTCACATTCGAAGACGTGAATAAAATCTAAAGAAACCGATAAAGAATCCATCGAAATGGATATTCAAATCCCTAAAAAGGAGTCATCAAAGTCATAATAAATGATAACAACAAATAGGATCATCACGAATCGATTTAAATTGGAATTCTCAAGCAAATAGGCAAAATTGTGCTGATTCAGATGTCTGAAATCAAGGATTCAGACGTCTGAATCTGGGAAATAAATATTTTCCAAAGACAGAATTCAGACGTCTGAATCCTTGGATCCAGACGTCTGAAATAGGCAATTTTTAGCTTATTTCCTTTCTGGTTCCAAATGAACCAATTCAGACGTCTGAAACCATATATTCAGACGTCTGAATCTGGGAATAGAAATCTTCCCAGAACAATATTCAGACGTCTGAATATTACGTTTCAGATGTCTGAATGAAGGGTTCAGGGCATTCCCTGAACCTAGGCCAAAAAATGGCCAAACGAATATCGGAAACGATCGAATGAGCATATGGCGATGACTAAGGAATTACGTCGAACGACAACCCAGCCTAAACGACTCTTCGATACGCCTCAAATATCAATGTCCAAATATCCATAATAGGATTTTCATAAATTAGACCAAAACACCAAAAATTGGAATTTACACAAAATCAATCCAAACCAAAATCAATTGCACAAGAGTAAGTGTTAGGAATTCATACCTAACAATCGAAGATAATTATAGACTAAGATGTGAGATAAAAATCTCACCTTTGAACCCAAATCAATGAAGGAGAAGCTTTAAGAACATGCTAAGATCAATTCCTCTTCAATAACAACTCAAGAAGCTTCAATCTAAGCTTAAAAGAGAAGCATTTCCTAAATTAGATTTAGGAATTTTCTGAAATCAAAGAGAGAATGAGTTGGAGAAGAAGAAGGAGATGCTTACCAATGGGTTCACTTGAGTTTGGAGCAAGAAGATGGATTTGCTAATGGAAACTAGGGCTTAGGAATTTCTATTTCCCATTCTCTTCCACCATTGTTGCTAAAGCTTGAGTGTTTAAGCAAAGAGGAGAAGTTATGAAGAGAAGGGGGTTGGGCTGAGCTAATAAGGGTGCAGTCCAAACCAAAGTCATAAGCGGGAAAAAGTAGCAAAAATCAACTTTCTCCAAACATATCGAAGCCTATACTCAAAAAGGTCGCAAACGGCATTTTGAACTCAATGGGGGTGGTCTCGAGTCCCAATTCGACTGTTTGCAAAAAGTAGCTTTTTGGACCAAAATCCGACGAACGATAAAATATTTAAATATAAAATCGATAAATATGCGGGTTGTTACATTTTTATATTAAATATTTTAAAGTATATATTTTGGGTAAAGTGATACTAATTATTTTAAAATCTAGGTGTTAAGACTTGGTGAATTTCAATGGAAGTAAACAAGATTTGGAAATTTATTTCGCGAGAGAAAAATGATTTGAAAACTATTTTCAAAGAGTTGAAGTGTAGAAAAATAACTTCCGAAGATATTTTGAATAAATAATTTGGAAAATTATTTAATCTAATGGTTGTGGGTGAATGTTATTTGATAGTTAAATAACTGACTATCTATATTGGCCAATACGCTGATCATTTTGAAGAAACCGGGATCAGGATTAATTTCTTGAAAACCACTTCGATGCGCTTTGAAAGTTTTCATGAGGAAGACAAGAGCTTGAAGTCAAAGATGGAGCAGTGAAGTGCAAGGGCAAATCGCTACTAATCCTGAGGGTGATTTCAAAATGGATGTAGTAGGAGTAGTGCATTCGGTTCCGTTCGAACCCAGAACAGACTCGTATGGACGAATGCTTTCAGAACATCGTTAGGAGGACGGTGAGCATTTAAGGTGTATGTGTGCTAAAAAGGTAACGCATAGACTCGAGCCTCATCAACCGCGAATGGCTAAAACAAGGGAAGTGCACACAAAGCTAAGTGGCTAGCAACCAATTAGGGTAAGGTCACCCCTGTCTAGGTGTCCCTTTATTTCGGCTGTGTGGGTGGTTGCTGATCCCAACCGCGGGGTGAACTTATTCGGACTATCCAGTAAGGGGCAGCTCCGGTTTTGTGATGCAGGGGGATTAGGTTGGATCCTCGGTACGGTGATCTAGACCACGTACTATGACGGGCAGTACCCCAATAGCCCTGCCATTGTATGGAATCCAATCTCCAATAAGCGCCTGTACGATTTTGATTGTGTCCAACTATGCTGGAACGTGAGATGTAAGCATTTCAGCTAGATTCTATTTTACTTTCTATAGACACTATTATAATATCATATGAATTTGATAAAAATGTTTTGGTTATCGTAAGGTAAAAACCTGGCATGTTTATGTGTGACATAGTCTTATGAGATACTTTCCATTTCAAAGTATTTTGCAAACTTTAATAATCCAATTGAGTGTTTTTCTCACTCTGGTTTTTCAAACTGACTTGGGTGTTATTTTGCTGTAATGCTCGGGTTAAACCGAGCACTATAAATACAGGAAAATATGCCATGGAACTAAAGAGGCAAGTTGGATGGCGAGACGTATCACACGTATTTGATGTATTATCCGCTGTGTATGGTTGCTGCAAATTCAGTTTCCATGTGGACAAGTTATCATAATTGTCCAGTGTTGTGTTTTTGTTTGTGTTGTACTCTGATGATGTGATGTATAAAACATATATAGTACTTTTTGTATAAAGATCAGTCATTTATCTATTATATATTGTTCCGTTGAGATTGTGAGATTCTGATATTGTTTTCTATTTCTTCTTCTACCTCCTTCTTTAACCCTAATGGTTCGTATTTCTATTCACTTTGGGTTGATATGATGGAGAATAGTGTCGACTCAAGGGGTACGAGTTTGCGGGCTGTTACAGTGGTATCAGAGCGAGGTTAAGCGAGAAAATTGGCTCTGGTGGGGTTTGCTCATTAGAATAGAGTCCGTAGTACTCTAAGAATGAGCTTGAGTGTATTAATAGATATGAGTGCGTATTTGTTAGTGAATATAAAAATTGTTTTATATTGTGTCGACTTATCGGTTGAGTGTTTATAAATTCTGGTCGGTGTAGTCTGGCCAACTATATCTATAGGGATTTCTAAACTCTTAAACAAGATAAACCAGCACAGTATTGTTTTAAAATAGGGTAAACGAAATAATTTTATCAAAATTATTTTTGTATATAAAAGAAATAATTTTTTAAATTATTATAGTACATGGTTTCTTGGTTGTTAGGAAGTGGTAATATTAAATTATTATCATTGTTGTGTGGAAATTGAACTAGTAATTAAAATTTTAACCAAAGTTAAGAAATTAACTTATATAACAAGATGAAATATGAAATGTGAATTATAAATGTGATTTATAAATTTAAATATGAAGCCAGAGTAATTTTTGAATAAGGATCGAAAGGATTCGGAATTCAAAATTTTGAAATTTGAGAAATTTAAATTCCTTTGAGTTTGAAAATGATTTTCAAAAGGCTTTGGGAAAATAATAGTGATATTATTTCGAAAATATTTTTGAATTGGATATGAAATCTGGTGGGATTTGGAATCAAAAATATTTGAACTTTTTTTGGAAAGAATAATAGCATTGAACTCTCTTCGATCGTTGGAAAATAACTTCGGCGATGACTGTAGCATCATCGATGTTCATTTTCGAGTTTCCGCAAGAGGAATTGTTGCCAAAAGGTTTTGAATTGAAGTTGTTTGCAAAACTGGGTTTGGTTTTATAATTCAAGAGCTAATATGATACCAAAGAATTCTGGATATAATTGATTTCAAAATGGTGAAATTCTTAAATAAAATTGGCATTGGAAAAAATATTCCAAGTTAATTTTTGAATGAATAAAGAGTGAAATGGGATAACTGAGAATATCAGTATAGAAATCAAATGTGAATTAAAAGAGAGTTGATATAGCTAAATCAATTGAGATAAATACGTATGATGTACGTATATTATTTATTTTGCATAGCGATTTGATCCATATTTGAGCAAAAAGTTTCGAGATAGTTATATCGGTCCGAGTTAGGATTTATCACTTGATTTTCGACGGCGAACCCTGGATATGGATTTTTGATTGATTCTAGAAAATCTCTATCACAGTTGTGGCTATGTAAGGAGAATGACGGTTTCTGATCAAGAAACCAGATCTGAATCCGCACTAGGAAGTCAGGTGGATGATACTAGTTCGAAAGTAAAATTGTGTGATCGAGTGAGCGATCGAATTTGGTATGGCATACGGATGATATATGTGCATCGTACGGACTTGAATAAAATAAATATTGTAACTTTTGTAAAGAAATGAATAAAATGATTTTGAATTCTATGGTTGGATATTATTGCTTAGTAGGATATACAGATGTTTTAAAAGCAAAGGAATGGGGATTTTTGATTGCAAAGGATAAATTTGAATTGACTGACAAAAAGGTATGTATTTAAATTTCTGCATGAAATTTGATGATTTTCTGGTCTAGCCACTTGGCCTTTTGTTTTCTTTTGAAACACGAGGGCCCATAGAGGCATTTTGTAGTCGAAACGATCTAACCGCGCAAAGGAGACGCCGACGAAATGTTTCGAAAATTTAGGGAGTTAGAAAATTTTGAGAAATTTTGATAATTCAAAATTTGGTTTTAAATTTGAATTTAAATTGGTGAGTAAATAATATTGTTTGAAAGTTATGGATGAGTTTAGGAAGTCAGTAAGAGTGATAGTGTCTTTAATAAAAATTATTTTGGAAAGTTGAAACTGTTGGGTTTAAAAATAGAGTTTGTTTTGGAAATCGATTGAAAACCGACTAAGTGTTGAAACTGTGAATAAAGGAGAATGAGATTTTGAAATTATAAACAGGGTTTGCAAATAAAGTGAAATATTTGTCAGAGGATAATTTGGAAGTATAAATTCAGGATGGGAATTTATAAGGAAAGGTTGATTTTTTTTTAAAATAAATAGTGTTTTATTTTTTAAATGTGTGGAAAGGAAAGTGTATTTTCCTAAAAAGCCAAGTATATTTTCAAAGTAAGATTTTCAAGTATAAGTTAGAGGTTTAAAGTTGTTTTTAAAAAGAATGTTTTTTTAAGAAATTATTATTTAGTTGTTTTAAATTTTTTTAAAAGTAAATATTTATTAAGTTAATTATATAATTAAATTATTTTAAATTTATTTAACCAGTATTAAAGATAATTATTTAATATTTATAACTGATCGAATAACTTTTATTTTTAAAATTGGTTTTGGCTTAAGTTTTACATAAGAATTTATCATAAAGTTTCGTAACTAGTATTTAAATAAAGTGCTTTAAGTAGTTTTATATTAAATATTTTAAAGTATATATTTTGGGTAAAGTGATACAAATTATTTGAAAATCTAGGTATTAAGACTTGGTGAATTTCAATGGAAGTAAACAATATTTTGAAATTTATTTCGCGAGCGAAAAGTGATTTGTAGACTAATTTCAAAGAGTTGAAGTGTAGAAAAATAACTTGCGAAGATATTTTTAATAAATAATTTGAAAAATTATTTAATATGATGGTTGTTGTGAATGTTATTTGATACTTAAATAACCGACTATCAATATTGGCCAATGCGTTGATCGTTTCGAAGAGACCGGGATCGGGATTAATTCCTGAAAACCACTTCGATCCATTTTGAAAATTTTTGTGAGGGAGACAAGAACTTGAAGTCGAAGATGGAGCAGTGAAGTGCAAGGGCTAATCGTTACTAATCCTGAGGGTGATTCCAAAATGGATGTAGTAGGAGTAGTGCCTTCGGTTCCATTCGAACCCGGAACGGACATGTATGGACGAATGCTTTTAGAACAACGTCAGGAGGACGGTGAGCATTCAAAGTGTATGTGTGCTAAAAAGATAACGCATATCCTCGTGCCTCATCGACCGAGAATGGCTAAAACATGGGAGGTGCATACAAGGCTAAGTGGCTAGCAAACAATGAGGGTAAGGTCATCCCTGTCTAGATGCCCCTTTATTTCGGCTGTGTGGACGGTTGTTGATCCCAACCAGAGTAACCCTACCATTGTATGGAATCCAATCTCCAATAAGTGCCTGTATGGTTTTGATTGTGTCCAACTACGCTGAACGTAAGATGTAAGCATTTAAGCTAGATTCTATTTTACTTTCTATAGACACTATTATAATATCAGACGAATTTGATAAAAATGTTTTGGTTATCGTAAGGTAAAAACCCGATATGTTTATGTGTGGCGTGGTCTTACGAGATACCTTTGATTTCAAAGTATTTTGCAAACTTTAATAATCCAATTGAGTGTGTTTTCTTACTCTAGTTTTCCAAACTAACTCGGGTGTTATTTCGCTATAATGCTCGGGTCATACCCAGTATTATAGATACAGGAAAGTATGCTGTGGAGCTCCCAAGGCGAGTTGGATAGTGAGACGTATCACACGTATTTGATGTATTATCCGCTGTGTATGGTCACTGCAAATTCAGTTTCTATGTGGACAAGTTATCATAACTGTCCAGTGTTGTGTTTTTGTTTGTGTTGTACTCTGATGATGTTATGTATAAAAAAGATATAGTTCTTTTCGTATAAAGATCAGCCATTTATCTATTATATATCGTTCCGCTGCAATTGTGAGATTTTGATATTGTTTTCTATTTCTTCTTCTACCTCCTTCTTTAACCCTAATGGTTTGTATTTCCATTCACTTTGAGTTGATATGATGGAGAATAGTGCCGACTCAAGGGGAACGGGTTTGCGGGGCTGTTACAGATTCATTCCTTTTTAGGTTGCCAGAGTAGATTAAAAGGAAGCAGTGCTTGCCAAAATAAACGCCTTGCTTTGCTAATAAAAAAATCACCGCTAAATAAATTTTGCTAAATAATCTGCACGCTCTAGTATCATGCTTTCATCCTTTGTTTTTATTTGAATTGTATTATTGGTTGTTTGCATTTGCATTTATATATAGAAAAAAAACTTCAAAATCCAAAAACAAAAACAAACTTCATTTTAGTTGCATTATAAATTCACATTCGATTTTTGTTTTGCATTCATCTCATCTTATTTTCTTTTTTTAAGGGCAATACCCCAATTCACATAAGGTGAGGGATTTCATCACCCTTTCCTTAGCCCACAAACACATTTCATTGTAGAATTTGACTAATAATAAAGGTTAGACATTGGACTTAAGGGTGTCACGAGCTCACTTAGGGTTTAATTGTATTTTCACAATTGTTTTCTTTGAACAATTTTATTTCTTGGTGTCTAGGCTACGACAGAGTAATAACCATTTATAGATATTATGGTGATTCGTAAATATTATAGTGGTTGTTCCTCCAAAGGTATTTAAAACTTCGGCTACATTGCTACGGTGATTCATGGTGCACCGATAACCCCTGCCCGTTACCTGGCTGAAAAATATTTTTGCTGATTTAAGACGAAGTGTGATTACACAATTTTGGGTTAGGAGCCACTAAGGACAGAAAACTGTAACTAAGTCCTTTGCATTCATTTAGTTGCACAATTTCATGCATATTTTAAAAAAAAATCAAAAATCAAAAATCCAAAAAAAATTGTAAATTTTACTTGACTTAGTTTTTAACCAAAAAAATACCTTTCTCCTTTTCTTTGTAAATTTTCAATCAAAAACAAAAATATAAAATCTTTTTTTAAAAAATTTAAAAATTCAAAAGAAAAAAAAATTGAAAATTGAAAAACAAAAACCAAAATTCCATTTTCTAAAAAAAATTGAAAAAAACCTTTGGTAAATATTTGAAAATTAAAAAAAATACAAAAAAAACATATAGAAAAAAAATTTGAAAATTTAAATAAAAAACAAAAATCAAACTTCTCTTTTGAAAATAAATTTCACTTGTTAAATAGTTTTCTTTCTTATGAAAAACAAAAACAAAAACAATTTTTCACTTCGTTTCTCAAACCCTCTTTTATTCTCTAAACTCGATTCTAACTTCTTTCTCTTCTCGACTTTCACTTGTGCATGAGTACTGGACTCGTGACACAACAACAAATCATTGGACTCGTGACTCAACAACTAATCGTTTAACTCGAATAGACGATCCTCCCGAAATGGCGAACGAAAACGCCCCTCTAACTCTTATGGATAGAATTTTTTCCGATAGAGTTTCTATTCCATCTTGCATCACGTTACCCGCCCATACGGGTAACCATTTTGAAATTCACTTGAACCATATTGCCACATTTTCAAAATTTGGCAATTTCGAGCACGATGACCCTTACATCTTTTTGACTAAATTCGAACAAGTTTGTGCAACCACTGAACTCCAACAACTTTTCGATGATGGAATCAAACTTCGATTAATCCCATTTGCTCCTACGGATTATGCTAAAAAATGGTTGTATGGCTTATCATCAAATTCGATAATACTTGGGAAGAATTCGTAAAAGTTTTCTTAAAAAAGTTCTACTCCTTGGAAAATTGAGTTGAATCCGAAACGAAATTGTAAATTTTCATTAATTCAAGGGAGAACCATTTGGAAAATATTTGAAAGATTCAAAGAGCTTTTGATAAAATATCCACACCATAACTTCGAAAAATGGATGATTTGCCAAATCTTATACGATGGACTCGAAAATAGATCACGAACCATGCTCGAATCAATGTTTTAAGGCAACTTTCTTGCCCAACATCATGACGATGCTTGGTAATTTCTTGAAAACCTCGCTGAAAAGTCATCCAATGGAAACGTTCGAACGAAAAATCTGTTTACTCTCGATCAAGTGCACACTCGATAGGATCTTCTTTTGCTTTGGAAGCTAAGATCGACATAATGATTAAAAATTCGATAACGTTTTCTTATTGAATCAAATGAAGCAAGCTTCCCAACCGATGTGTTATAAATGCAACGATCCTAATCATATAGCCGATCAGTGTCCCAATTCTTTTGGAAAAATCAATGCCTTCAATAAAGCCAAAAATGACCCGTTTTCTCCAACGTACAACCCTGGTTAGAGAAATCATATGAATTTTGCATGGAACCAAAACAATCCCAACACGAATACGATTTGTCCCAATTTTCAAGCATTCCCGAATAATGGTTCGAATCCTCTCTTTCTGCCCAACAATTTTTGACCAAACTTTGCGGTTCCGTCCCATAATCAATCTCAATAATCAAATTTTCAACTAAAATCTGCTCATCCTCTCCAAGACGATAAACATTTAACTTCGCTTGAGAAAACTTTTGAAACGTTGGCTAAGGTAACTACTCAAAGCCTTCAATCAAATAGCAATTTACAAAATTTACTGACCTCATATATGTAAAACACAAACCAATTTACTGACCGAAGAAACACTCGGACCAAATGGAAGAGATGTTGGAAATTTTTAAACAAGTGAAAGTGAACATCTTGCTTCTTGACATCGTTCAACAAGTCCTCACTTATGCAAAATTTCTTAAGGACTTGTGTACCCAAAAGCGACACACTCAAGTGCCCAAAAAAGTCTTCTTAGCCTCCAGTTTGAGTGAAGTCTTGTCCCAATCCATGTTCATTAAATACAAAGATCCTGGCTGCCCTACGATTTCGTGTACAATTGGAGATAAGACGATTAACAAATGCTTGATATACTTAGGTGCGAGTGTCAACTTGATTCCATACTCCGTGTTTGAACAATTAAGCTTAAGTGAGCTCAAACCCACGAAAGTTACGCTTCAATTTGCCAATCGTTCCATTAAGAAGCCCGTGGGAGAAAATGAAAGCATGCTCATTCTTGTAGGGCAATTCATATTCCCCGTTTACTTTATCGTTCTCGAAACACAACTCGCGACGAATCTCTCGGGTCAAAATCCATTGATTTTAGACCGATCATTCTTAGCCACCTCAAATGCATTAATCAATTTTCATAACGGATCGATAAAACTTCATTTTGGAAACATAACTTTGAGTCTTAACATTTTCAATCTTGAAAGCCAATCGAATGAACCTCATGACCAAACATTGGAAGTTAGTGCCATTCACAAAAACTTTGAAAAAGACACTGACCTTAACTCCGAACGCGAAGCCGAGTACAAAAAATTATTTCTCGAAATTCCCAACGAGATTGAATACACTCTTCCATTTGAATCGCTTCAAGTTGAGTCCAAATCTCAACCCAACTCTTTGATCGAAAAACTCCTGAAGTTGGACCTCAAACCACTTCCCGATCACCTTAAGTACACATACTTAGGTGAAGATGAAACTTTGCCTGTCATAATTTCTACAACTCTCTCTTGATGAAGAAACCTCATTACTCTCTATTCTTTGAAAAAACAGAGAAGCAATTGGATGGTCGATCCCCGATATAAAGGGAATTAGTCCCATTCTTGTTCAACATCGCATCCATTTAATCATCGAAAATCATTTGACTTTGAGTTGATTCTAAATCGATGTAAGGAAAAACATTTGAGTTTGAATTGGGAAAATTGCCACTTTATGGTCAAACAAGGCATTGTCCTTGGACATATCATCTCAAATAAAGGCATTGAGGTAGACAAAGCGAAAATCGATGTCATTACAAACCTACCCACTCCCAAATCTGTTAAGGACATTCGATCATTTCTAGGACACACTGGCTTTTACCCACGCTTTGTGAAAGACTTTAGCAAAATCGCTCATCCTTTGAAAACTCTTCTTGGAAAAGACGTCCCTTTCGAATTTAACGCTGAATGTATCTCTTCTTTCGAACATCTAAAAAACGAACTCATTTCTGCTCCAATCATTTGAATGCCCAACTGGGATCTTCCATTTGAAATAATGTGTGACGCTTCTAACTTTGTAGTTGGTGCTGCCTTTGGACAACGCATCAAAAAAATCCTTCATGTCATTTGCTACGTGAGTATGACTTTGAACCACGCTCAACTAAACTACACAACAATCCAAAAGAAGCTTGTAGCTGTCGTCTTTGCCCTCAAAAAATTCCGACCATACTTGATAGGTTCACACATTACACGGACCACTCTGCGCTTCGATATCTCTTTGCTAAATAGGATGATAAATCCCGTTTGATTCGTTGGATCCTTTTACTTCAAGAATTTGACCTTACAATCAAAGATAAAATAGGATCCGATAATGTCATAGCCGATCACTTCTCTCATCTTCTGAACGCACCATCTTCTTTGCCAATCAATGAAAACTTCCCTGATGAACAACTTCTTTCAATTTCTATCGATCCATGGTACGCTGATATAGTGAACTACTTAGTCACTAAAGAAACTCCCTCATCTTGGTCCAAACAAGACAAATGTAAATTCATGTCCTAAGTGAAATATTTCTATTGGGACGTTCCATACTTGCTCAAATATTTCCACGACCAAATCATCCGACGTTGCATTCTGGATAATGAGATCAGGAGTGTTCTTTCATTTTGTCACGATCAAGCGTGTGGTGGACATTTCGGTCCTCGAAAAACCACGGAAAAGGTGCTGCAGTGTGGTTTCTATTGGCCTTCACTTCTCAAAGACTCGTTTGAATTTTGTAAAACTTTCAATCGATGTCAAATGCTTGGACGAATTTCTTGATGAAATATGATGCCTCTAAACCCCATTCTTACAATCGATATCTTTGATGTTTGGGGTATCGACTTTGTGGGACCTTTTCCTAATTCTTTTGGAAACTTGTAAATCCTTCTCGCCATCAATTATGTCTCAAAATGGGTCGAACCCATTCCTTGCAAAACCAATGACCATAGAATTGTTGTGAAATTTCTCAAAGAAAACATCTTTTCGAGGTTCGACACATCTCTCATAATAATTAATGATAACGGAACCCATTTTCGCAATCGATCTTTTGTAACATTAATGAAGAAATACTCGATAACCCACAAGTTATCCACTCCATATCATCCTCAAACTTGTAGGTAAGTTGAAGTTTCAAATTTTCAAATAAAACAAATCTTGGAGAAAACTGTCAACAAAAATCGAAAAGATTGGTCTCATAAATTGACCGACGCACTTTGGGCTTACCGTTTTGCTTTTAAAACTAACCTTGGGATGTTCCCATTTCGTTTAGTTTATGGTAAAGCTTGCCATTTACCCGTTGAAATCAAACACAAAGCGTTGTGAGCAATAAAGAACTTAAACTTTGATCTTGAGAAAGCTGGCGAAAATCGAAAACTACAACTCAACAAACTAGAAGAACTTAGGCACGATGTGTATGAAAATGAGGAAATTTAAAAATAAAGAACCAAAGTTTTTCATGACAAGTCAATCCTAAGGAAAACATTTTTGCCTAACCAGAAAGTTCTTTTATACGACTCAAGACTTCAATTATTCCCTGGGAAACTTAAATCAAGATGGGCAGGACCATTTGTGGTGCGAACTGTTTTTCCACATGGTGCCGTAGAAATAGAAAACCCCAGAGATGGATCGAGTTTCCAAGTCAACGGTCATCGTTGGAATTGTAATTTCCAAATAATCAAGAGGAGGAGCTCATGATTCTTCATGAGCCAAGCCACGTCTAGTAAGAATGTTAATCCTCTTTTATAAATATGTACGTATTTTTCCCCGTTACACTCATTATATCATGCATTGACTGTGGGGACACGGTTAAAATTAAGTGTGGGGGGAGTCTCATTTTCATTTTTTTAGTTTCATTGCATTTTTTGAATTTTCATTTTCTTACATAAAAAGAAAATCTCAAAAACATTTTCTTTTTAGCATTTTGATTTATTTTTAAAGAAAAGCTATGGGATAAGTATAAGTTTTGGTGAATAAATTGAAATTTTTGAAAATTTATTTGTCTTAACAAAAATAAAAATGAAGTTTGATTACAAATAACAATAGTTTAACTAGTATATAGGAAGGTTCATATGTGTTAATTACGAAGTATATTTTAGTTGAAAATCTTTGTTTAAAAAAGTGGTAAATTTAAAGTAAAGGATATAACATTTTTATCTTCTAAGTTAAATGATGCTAAGATGATTTTGCAAAACTCTCTCTTTTTGAAAAAAATTGAAAAAAAAAAACATTTGTATATATGTAAATATTTTCTATTAACACCTACGATCGACAGGTGTACACACTTGTGTGTACACTCGCCATGCTCTATACCTTTCTCATGTAAACTCGAAAGACAGTGCATGATCGGTATATCTGGCCTCAGTTTATATGAGCTAGGTGTATGTATATATAAATTCTTTTATTAATAATGCCTATAGTCGATAGGTGTTCACATTCGTGTGTTCACTCGCCACACTCTGTAATCCCCTTACATAAGCTCGAAAGGCAGTGCATGAGTAATATATCTAGCCTCAGTTTACCTGAATTAGGCATATGTAGATATTGTTTATATCAATAAAATTTTCAAATAAGAGAGAGTAAGCAATTGAAATCTAAGCACCATTTTAACTTGTTTTATTTAACTTGTTATTGAAAAGAAATGAAAATATGACTTTAATAATTTTCAATAATCAACTAAGGATCCATTTCATAATTACATTGTATTATCAACCGAAACAACTAGCCAAACTATGATCTATCTGTCATGACAACTTGATTTTTATTGGAAAATTTGACGAGTAAATGACTTAAATTTTCAAGACAATGACCAAAACTTGTATTTAACTTATTTGTGTCTATTAAAAGTAAACCTTCCATTTGTAAATATTTCCAAAAACTCTCATTCATCTCTCTGTAAATAAATCATGCATTTTGTAAATATTTTCACTTTGCATTTGGATTTTTTGGGTAGTATCCGCTGAAAACCCTCACGAGACAACACTAGTCCTACTGGGGACACCTAAAGGTTTAACGGTTTATTGCATATGCTTAATGTAATCGTGCACCCTATGAAAACGGATTTATCATAGTTTTCCTTTATTCGAGGACTAATAAAAAGATATGCGTGGGGGATTTGATGTGCATGTAAATGTGCGTATATTTACATCCATAGTTTATCTATTTTTATTTAAATAAAAGTCATATTTTGGCATTTTAACATGTTTAAAACCACAGTTCAATTATTTTCAAATCATCATATATTCATCTTCAATCAGGGGCAAAATGGTCATTTTTGTGCATGTGTAAATTTGAGAATTTTTACTTCGACATTTTTTTGATTTTTTTATATAGGAATTTGGGTGCATACGGAAGAGGCTTATATGAAGATACATGCATGTACAAATGAATACAAAGGAAAGAAAGGGAAATAATTCAAGACCATGAACATGGAGGACCCCACCCACTTGCCTAAATCTAAAATTAGAAGCTAATGGACAACTAAGTGGAGGTTAAAGCTTCATGCACTTTTAATGAGAGATTAATTAGAGGCTAATGGTTACTTGGTGTCCACACTTCCTAAATGGCATTTTAGGAAGCACCCTAAAAATAGAATTTGGGTTTTATGAATGTATAAATAGCCCTCTTATGTACACGAACATGTCTCCTACTCTCTTTCATATTTGTTAGAAAATTAAGAAAGTAAGTTGTAAGCTCTATGTTGAATGAAATGAAAATGGCTTTCTAGCCTCCTTCTCTTCTCTTTTCTACTTGTTGTTGTTTACTTTTATGCTTATTTTTCTTCTTATGCTCTCTTTCGTTTTATATTCATAGTTTAGATTTATATTTATGCACTAGTTTAATTCATTTCCTTTTAGTAGCTAATCTTCTTTTTCTTGTTTACTCTCTACTTTATTTCATTTTCAATGTTGTAATCTCTGTATGTTGAAATGATAACACAAATAAGAAGCTAAACCACTACAATTTAGGGGTAATGAAGCTTTCTTCTATCATGTAGATTCTGTAGGATCGATTTCACCCTAGAGGGGGGGGGGGTGAATAGGGTGATAGTGTAAATTATAAAAATTAATCGCGGAAGCTTATTAATTAATTTCAATTCAGATCACAGAATAGCAGCACAGATATTGCAGAATAATAGAAAAAAAAACAGAACAACACAGAATTTACCCAGCTTCGGCAAAACCCTGCCTACGTGCTGCCCCCAAGGTTTCTACTAGAAATTAGATAGTCCCTCGCTTACACACATAAACTCGCTATACCCGCTATTGACTAATCTAACTCTACGCTCAAAACCCTGACCACAACTCAACCACCGAGTTGCGAATTCCCAAACTACACACCGTAGTTTGTCCCCTAGTCACACGACTAGAAAATTAAAAACGGTTTAAAAGAAAAATACAATTTAAAAACAATTTAAAAACACAATAACCCTTATTTAAAAATTTAAACCCTTAAAATAAAAAGTAAGCCTAAATTAATAAAACACAGGCCGGCCCCTTATTCACTTCTTCAACCCGTTCCTTTTGCTGTGTGAAAGTATGGCCGATCCTCTTTCGTTCCTCTTTGCGAATTAGGGCTTCTGGTAATTTGCTTTTGCTCCTTGCGATTTAAACTAGGGTTGTGCAAAATTGAAACGCCGCTCGATCTCGTTTGATAGTAGGCTTCGATGCTTTTGATTTGCTTACGGCTTCTTCAATTTTGGATCGAATTCGTTCTGCTTTTTCGGTATGTATTTTCCTCCTTTTTCTTTGCTGCTTGATGCTTGAACTCGATGATTAATTTGCCGATGATGATTGGGCTTATATAGGATTTGAAATCCTATTTTTGCGTTCGTATATTCATGTTTGAATTTGTCATTTTCGTTTCTCTGCCGCTTGATTATGCTTGGTCGTTCGAGATTGATTCTGACCTTTTCATATGCGTATACTTTCGTTGCTTGGTTGACACGGCTTGGATTTGTGACTTGGTCAGTTTTCTTTGCTACCATGGTTTCGAATTTTACTTGTTCAACGTTGACTTCGGCTTGGTCTTTTGATGTTGATATGATTTATGGCTTGTTCATATGAGTATATATTTTTATTACCTGTAAATCACGGTGTTGATGATTTTCGTGAATTTTTTTTACTGCTTGCTTCGGTCTTGGCTTTGATTCATTTCGTGATGACCACGGCTTGACTTTCTGAAAGATGCGTACTTGAATTCGTCTTGCTCACCATGTTGCATACTTAATGTTGTCACTGTGTTCGACATGGTCTTTGTAGTACTCGGTTACTGGTCGAGTTCATTTATACATTTGTTCACCTGCACTCTTCGTTTGGTCTACTTGCATTGTTTCTGGCTTCATCTGTAGTCTTGTTCATTGATGGTTTTGGTCGTTGTATTTGCTGGGTACACAGTCTTGACCTGTTGCAGTCCTGTAGTTGCATTCATTGGTCATTTAGCCTTATACCTGTAGTTGTACTGCATTGTGTATATTCATAATATATGTATTGTTGTTGGCTTCGGGTAACTTCGACACTTTCATCTCGAGCTTGTGTAATTTGAACCTGGTTTGGTGTGCATTGTGCCTTGTACTTGCAGTTTGGTCCATTGAGTTGTTGCAATTGAGTTCAAGTTTCTCTGTAACTTCGCTTTTTGCCTTGCATTGACCATGGCTTTTCTTGGTGGTGCATTTTGTTGCGGCCTGTACATGTATTACTAGCTCTGGTTCATCTTTGTTGCTTCACCACAGTTTGCATTTGCCACACTTGTGTTCCCTGTTATCAACTGTCCTTGATTATGTTTTGATTCAAAACTTCTGTTCACCTGCATGTATTGTTGGTTCATTGTGATATTTGTTCATTTGTGTTTCACTGGTAGCACTTGAGTTGTTGCAGTTGATTTAGTTGTTCCCTGTACTTGTGCACTGTTGTGTCTGGTTCTTTTCATTCATGTTGCAACTCAAATGTTTCACTCTGATATATAAATGCATTTGCCACTGAGCTTGATTCATGCAGTCTTCATTAGCTCGTGTGCTTCCAGTGTTGCCACTGTATCAAGTATGGTTTCATGCCTTGTAGTTATCTGGTAGTAGCTGTTGTATCACTTGGTGTCTTGAACATTGTTTTGATGCCTGATACATATTACTTGACCATCGTTGCTGCATTGCTTACTGTCACTACTGCTTCGAGTCAGTTTCATTGTTGCTGCTCCTTCGGTGCACTATGCTTTGTGTACATGTCTTGTTGAGTTTGTAGTTTGTTGTCACTGGTTCATTGGGCTGCATACATGTTGTAAGTGATACTTTGGACCTTTTGCCTTCAGTTGCTTGTCGAATTTGCATGTATCTATATCACTTTGGTATACTGCTGCTTGTATTCTGCCTTGAGTTGAATCCCGTGTGTTATTTGGGTTTGACCTTGTGCTGAATTGTTAACAGTGCTTTTGTTTGATTTGTGCACACGAGTTGGTGGGGCAGTGCACACGTGTACAAATGTATGTGTGTGTACTACAGCCACTTATGTATACCTGTCCCTGTAATATCTATGTGCACGACTTTGTGATGAAATCAAGTGTGAATGATGAGGAACAAACCCAAATAACTGAGGCAAATCATATTTTCAAAAATCGTATTTCATTTTTTATTGCAAAAATATTTCTTTTTCAATTTTACTGCGTTAGTGAATATTTTTGCAGATTGCTCAGATGCTGGATTCAAACTGGAATGCAGTTGAAGATAAAAATACGAGTGTGAGTGATATGTAGTGAGGTTAACTGTAAATGTGAAATGTGATGTGATTGTAATCAAAGTTGTATAGTTATAGTGAGAGATTGAAATTGTACTATTCAAAATTGTAATAAATATTTGTTTGAATAAAATTTCTGTTTGAATTCAAATTCTGTGTCATTTAATTTTATTCAGCAAATATTTATTTATTTTATGAAAAATAAAATAGTACATTAACAAATACATTTAAACGAATGTATATATGTTTATTATCATCAAACAAACATCATATAAGCGCAAAGCGCATATTCAACAATCTCCCCCTTTTGATGATAACAAACATATATTTAAGATTTTGAATATGTTAAATGTATTTGATCATTGATATATCCTAATTGCTCCCCCTATTTAAATGCTTCCTTTCTACACAAAACTCCCCCTACATATATGCATACAAATAAAAATATGCAAATGAGTCTAGATGCAAATAGAAAATTATTTGACCTTTGCTTGATTCTATTTGACAAAATCTTAACTTTTCTCTCCCCCTTTTGTTATCAGCAAAAGAATAATAGTGTTAGAGAAAATAGAGATAAAGTAATCGATATCAATCCAACATTAAAACTCAATTGAATATAAATATTAAATTTCAATAAAAAGTCAAACAAAAATCATAAATATTTTGTTAGGCGCATATTCCACTTTTAGAATGATAGGAATGATATCATCATATAAAACCATACAGTTGTGTCTATTTATGGTATATTTATATCAGGAATTTGAATAACTACTAACCATGCATAACCGTTAGGACTTTTAAATGAGATTAGTAGCATTCCAATTTTATTTTAAAAAAAATGAATTCAAGTATCTTCTAACCACGCATAACCGTGAGGACTTTTAAATGGGATTAGAATCAACTTGTTTATTTTACAAATCAACTTTTGATATGCGTTCCATACATGCATAACCGCGAGGACTTTTAAATGAGCATGGAAGCACATAACAAATTCCAAGTAATTCACCCATGCATAACCGTGAGGACTTTTAAATGAGAGTGAATACTTTGGTATTTATTTATTTATTTAATTTTTTTTTTAAAAAAATGTAAAAATGAAAAACAAACTATTCCTGTTTAAAGTACCACATATTGACAAACTATATAGAATTTTGATGAGTGATGGTTGATAGAAAACATGATAGACATAGAGATGGTCATGGAATTTTTACCAACAAAAAGTTTTATAACTCTTGTTTAAATTTCTAAAGAAATTTACTAATTATACCGTCTCGAGTCATAATATATAATAAATATCAAAACTCATCACTTTTTCAATCACTATTCATCTTTTCGATAATCATTAGGGAGTCAGATTAGTCAATGTAATCATTTAAAATCAAATTCAAAGATAATTATGAAATTAATTTTTCAAAAATGACTAATCTGAAACTACGGTCAAAAATGATTTTCTCCAGGGGGTTTTAAAGAAAAAGTTTCTGCTATTTGAAAATTATTTGAAATGAAAAATATGCAGATATTTTCTTTGAAAAAAAAATTATGCAGTTACTAAATGTCTCAACAAAAATCACGTTTCACTAGTAATTTTTCTATCAACTAGATTACTAGTGTAATCTGCATCTGAATTTCTCTCTCACTCAAAATTATCATCAATTGAATTTTATAGACCAAAACATGAAGTGATCACCAAAAATTTCAAACTCAATTTTTAACAACAATTTAAATGACATTCTTTTGAATCTGAATTGAAGCCGTGTTAACCGTGAATATAGAGTTAGCCGAATTATAACCAATTGTATAATTATCCAACAAAACACTATTTTTAATCCAAACTGATATATATGAAGTAATTCAAAGAATCTAGAGAATTTTATAGTGTTTTTGGCATAAGAATATAATTGGCCAACTATGTTGAATAAGTCAGAGTCGAAATCATCATCTCAATATTGGCTGATTTTAATTCAGAATACGGTGCAGATTATCACATTTAATATATCGTTAAAACATACCATTACCTGTTTTACCTTTACGATATTTTCCGTTGTTGTCCGTTGTGATTCTGTCACCTTTATACTAGGCTAAGGAACTTAGCTTTGTCGCCCGTTGCGTTTCTGGAACAGCCAAAATCCAGAGAACACTATTGTTGTTCCTTAGCCTGCCACCACACCTACACGATGAAAGATTTATGTGACCTATTTGTTTTTATAGGTCCATGATTGTTAGTGGCAGAAAATTTTGAAAAATAATTTTGTGTAGACCCAAAACTATTTATAATTGTTCCCTTTGGCACCCAAATTTGTTTAGCTTTGAGAGATTTTATATTTGTGCCTTTTGGAACCCAAATCGGTATAGTTTTCACATGTTTGGGTCTATACCAACAATTATTGTGATTGTGTCCATATTTTCTACAAATCGTGCACATTGAATTTTCTTGATTAATCTTGTTTTCAACAATTTTCGAACTATTATATCCAAGTCCTTGTCTAACCGAATTAACAGTTTGCTTTCCTAATAGCATATTCAACGATTTTTCACTTTTTGAAAATTTATCCAAAGTCGTTGACAATTGTTGGACTTGTGTTTTGAGAGATTCATTTTCGTTTAACAATTGTGTGCACCTTTTAATAGAATTCTCTCTCCTAGTATTTTCATTCTCTTTTAAAATCAGAATTTCATTTTCAAGTGATTTTATATTGATTTCTGATTTTTTAATTTCTTCTTCGAATGTTGGACACTTATCACACTTAGGGATTCTACGTTGATATGTTTTAACTAATTGATCAAGTTGTTTATTACATTCTATCAAAGTATCGTTTTGAGATTCAAGTTTGGCGTATTTTTCCCTAAGTCGTTCAAAACAACCGTTTACTTCATGAAAATATATAAGCAACTCAGAATGGGTAAGTTTTGATACCTCACTTGGCTCGTCATCGTCACTGTCAGTTGTATCACCTAGAAGACACAATTCTGCCTTTTCGCTTTCACTGCCAGTGCTTTGATCATTCTCGTCTATTTCATCCCAAGTGGCTGCAAAACTTTTCTTTTTCTGTTTCTTTCCATGGCTGGATTTAATTTGTGGACAATCGGGCTTGATATGACCGGGTTTGTTGCAATTATAACAAATAAACTTTTGTTCTTCTAAGTAGTCTAGTGCTTTGGCTATTCTGCTTTTTTCTTTTTGATTTCGAGCTGAATTTCCATGTTTTTGATTCCATTTTTTGAATTTCCTTATTAACAGCTCCAATTCTGCTGCTCCATCAACTTCATCGTTATCATCATCACTTTCGGTTGTTCCTTTGAGAGCTATTGATTTCTTTTGAGTGTCACCTCCTTCACGCTCTTCTTTGAATTTCATTTCTAGCTCATAAGTGGTGAGATTTCCGATGAGTTCCTCAACTTTAAGTTGTTTTAAATCTTTCGATTCTTGTATGGAAGTTACTTTTGCTTCAAAGCTTTGTGGAAGGACTCTGAGGATTTTCCGGACTATTTCTAATTCGGTGTATGTTTTTCCGAGAGCTTTTGATTTGTATACGATATTGGAGAGTCGTCCGTACATCTCTTTGACATTTTCTTCCTTCGCCATTTTGAAGTTCTCGTATTCGCTGCTTAGCATTGCAAGGCGAGATTCTTTGACTTGAGATGTTCCTTCGTGAGTCACTTCCAGTGTGTGCCATATTTCCTGTGCAGTTAGACAATGTGAGACACGATTAAATTCAAATTGATCCAATGAACAGATAATAGAATTCATAGCTTTGGCATTAGTATTTTGTAATTTATTTTCTAGTTTTGTCCATTGTTCCTTTGGTTTCTCTATTTCTTGATTATCTACAGTTATAGTTGGTATTCTATAACCTGTCTCAACAATATTCCAAGCGTCAATGGTTTTCAGAAAAATTTGCATTCTATTTTTCCAATAAGCATATTCACCATTGAACATTGGTGGTCTAACTATGGATTGACCTTCTGCAAAAGCATTATTAAAAGAAGCCATTTTAAAAATTCAAATTTTTAAAACAAAAACCGATTTTTTTTTTTTGAAACACGAATTTTAAAAAAAATTGATTTTTGAAACACGAATTTTTAAAACAAAAATTGGTTTTTGTAAAATCAAATTTTTAAAACAAAAAATGGCTTTTGAACCTCGCTCCGATACCACTTGTAGGATCGATTTCACCCTAGAGGGGGGGGGGGGGGGTGAATAGGGTGATAGTGTAAATTATAAAAATTAATCGCGGAAGCTTATTAATTAATTTCAATTCAGATCACAGAATAATAGCACAGATATTGCAGAATAACAGAAAAAAAACAGAACAACACAGAATTTACCCAGCTTCGGCAAAACCCTGCCTACGTGCTGCCCCCAAGGTTTCTACTAGAAATTAGATAGTCCCTCGCTTACACACGTAAACTCGCTATACCCGCTATTGACTAATCTAACTCTACGCTCAAAACTCTGACCACAACTCAACCACCGAGTAGGGGTAATGAAGCTTTATTCTATCATGTAGATTCAACATGAATTTTTTATGTATGATCACTTTTATGCTTTATGAGAAAATGGATGTTTATGCTTGTTTGTGTTTTATGTTGAATTTGATAGCCTACTTTGTTCATAAAAAATAGGCTATGCTTGTCTCATTAATCATAAGTTGTCTCTATATCTAAATATGATCATGGCAATGAAGTGAAGTTTGAATCAAAATTTGATGATCTATGTTACTAATTAATAGTAAATAGTTCATGCTTAAACAAGATTTTGATTTCATTTTCTATGCTATGTTTCATGAGATATGAAAAGTAGGACTAGAGTTGTATTATAGTTTGACGGTTTGATTTGTGTTCATTAATAACTCAAATAGGCCATGCTTATGATAAATACATCACTAATCCTACTTCGATTAAAAAGAGATCATCATTTGATTTAATGTTGATTTATGTGAAAAATATAAGAAAGTGGATTTTCCTCTAAATTGAATTTTAATCATATAGTTTTTAATCTCAACATTTTCTTAGCTTTCTAATTTTCAAAACAATCTCCACTTTTGGTTTAATTTGATTGACTAGAAAATTTTAAAATCTCATAATTCCTCATGGATTGACTCGTACTAACTATTGTACGCGTGCGTTTGCGGTTATTTTTATTTTGAATTTTTTCGGCATTTTTCTAAACCCAAAAAAAATTTGCCGTTAAATGTTTCACAAGAAGGGTGCTTAGAAGGGTGGAGCAGCCAAGAGAGGAAAGTCTGCGGTGGTCTGCTTTAAGTGCGACAAGAAGGGGCATTTTGCCAACGAGTTTCGTTCTGGGAAGGATAAGGAAGTGATCGGGAAGAGGAATGTCAGGTGCTTCAACTGCGATTAGATACGACATTATAAGAACCAGTGCAAGGACCGCTAAGGATGGAAAGGGAAAGGTGTGTGCATTGGAGCCTACTATTTCTAAGCCGACAACTCAGGAAAAGGAAAGATAGTTTTGGGAGAATGCTTCAGATCCATCGTATGTCTATTAGGTTTCTATTTGACACGGGCGCATCGTATTATTTTATACCTAGATTTTTAATAGATAAGCTTAACCTAGAACCCATATATTTTGTTAATTCCTTACGGGTTGTGAATCTAATAGGAGGGTATGTAACTCTAGGGTTGAGATGTGATCAGTTAGAGTTTGACCTGTTAGGTCTCACTTTTGTTTGCATTTTTCATGTGTTTGATTTTATGGGATTCAAGATTATTCTTGTGATGGATTGTTTAAGTGAGTACAAATTTAGGATTATTTGCCAGGATGGGAAAATATCTCTTAGACAACCTGGTTGTAGCGACGGAATTGTTTAAACCATAAAAGGTTTTGGCGACGATATGTATGCTTTGCTTGGTGTTATGGAATCAGATGATGAGTTGAGTTGAGTTTTCATGGTTAGAGAATTCGTAGATGTTTTTAAGCCCGTAGTTGGATTGTCACCGAACCGAGCCATAAAATTTCGAATAGATTTGGTTCGAGAGGAGAATTAGTGAGTAGGCTGGCGAGTAGGATAACCCCTTCAGAGATGAGAGAGTTGAAGTTGCAGTTGATAGATTTGGAAGGCAAGTGTTTTATCAGGCCGAGTAGTTTTTCTTGGCGTGCAGCAGTAGTGTTTGTTAATAAGGCGAATAGATTATTGAGGCTATGTATCGATTATCGTAAGTTGAATGAGAAGATGATAAAGAATCGTTATCCATTGCCCAGAAATGATGATTTGTTCGACTGATTGAGTGGAGCCAAGGTGTTTTCTCTATTGTATACGGCAACAAGTTTTCATCATCTCAGAGTAGTGGATGATATTATACCTATGACGGTGTTTAGGACCAGGTATGGATCTTACGAATGGTTAGTTATGTTGTTCGGACTGATTAATGTGCCAGCTTTCTTTATGGATTCGATGAACTAGGTTTTCTGAGAGCATTTGGATAGGTTCGTATTGGTTTTCATAAACGATATATTCTAAAGATGAGAGAGAGCATGAAGTTCATCTTAGAGTGATGCTTGAGGTGCTGAGGCAGCATCAGCTGAAGGCGAAGTTCTTGGAGTGTCATTTCTGGAAGAAGGAAGTGAAGTTTCTTGGTCATGTAGTCTCAGAGACAGGGTTATCAGTGGATTCGACTAAGATTGAGGTAATGATTGGTTGGAAGAGACCCAAGATAGTGACTGAGATAAAGAGTTTCCTTGGGTTGGCTAGTTATTATCGGAGATTCGTTAAGGATTTTCCATGGATAGCAGCACGGATGACTAAGCTAACAACAAAGGATGTGAAGTTTGTGTGGGCCGATAAGTGTGAGGAAGCATTCCGGAGTTTGAGACATTAATTGACCCATGCATATTTATTGGTTGTTCCAGAAGGGAATCAGGATTTGGTGGTTTATATCGATGCGTGTGGAACATGATTAGGAGCTGTGCTGATGCAGAGAGGTAAAGTGATTGTCTATGCTTCTAGACAGCTTATATCGCATGAGGTCAGATATCCAATGCATGACTTGGAGTTGGCTGTAGTGATTTTTTCTTTGAAGGTGTGGAGACATTATCTTTTGGGAGAGAGGTTTGAGCTGTATACAAATCATAAGTTGTTGAAGTATTTGTTCTCTCAAAAGGAGATGAACATGAGACACCAGAGGTGGTTAGAGTTTATTACTGCTTATAATTTTGGGATTGAGTGCACACCATGGAAATAAAACAAGGTTGTAAATGCACTTAGTAGGAGACATCATAATGCAATGTTGGCGATGATAGCTGAGTGGAAGGATTTGGAAGCGTTAGCAGATTGCAGTGGAGTGGAGATTTGAGGCATTGTCTAGCGGAGATACCGTAGCATTGTCTTGTTTGGAATTTCGACCAGCGATGATCAAAAGGATTGCTTCTAAGCAGGAGGAGGATCCAGTGTTAGCTGAACGGATCAGAAAGTTAAGAGAAGGAATTGAGAGCATGACTTGAAAGATTTCAGTTTTAACCAGAATGGACGATTGAGAAAGAAAGGAAGATTACGTGTTCTGAGTGTAGGAAACATAAGAAAGGAAGTTTTAGAGGAATTCCAACGTTCAATGTTCTCTATTCATCCGAGAGGAACTAAGATATATCAGAATATGAAGATGTGTTTCTTCTGGGAAAGTATGAAGCAAGATATTGGCTTATGTGTAAAGTAGTGCTTGAATTGCATACATCCAAAGGTCGAACACCAAAAGCCAAATGGGTTGCTTCAGCAATTAGATATTCCATTATGGAAATGAGATTCTATTTCTTTGTACTTTATTGATAGGTTGCCAAGGTCGAATAGAGGAAATGAAAGTATATAGGCCATAGTGGATAGGTTGACCAAGAGTGCCTATTTCATTCTAGTTAAGTCAACTAGGACGTTACTTGTTTTAGAAAAGTTGTTCATGAGGAATATGGTTAGACTGCCTAAAATTCCTAGTAGCATTGTTACTAATATAGATTGCTTATTCACTAACGAATACTGGAAGAGTCTGTAGGAAGTTTTAGGAACCAAGCTCAAGATGAGTACAACTTACCATCCGCAGACAGATGGGCAAACGAAAAGAGTTAACAGGATCTTAGAGGATTTGTTAAGAGCTTGTGTTCCAGATTTCTAGGGATCATTGAAAAACCATCTGCTTCAAATCGAGTTTTCGTATAACAACTGTTATCAGACTAGTATTGGGATGACATCGTTTAAAGCTTTATATAGAAGGCAATGCAAACCTCCCGTTTGTTGGTCGGAGACCCGAGATAGGTTGGTTCTTTGTCAAGATTTGGTGAGAGAAGCTGCATAAAAGATTGAGGTCATTCAGGCTGGAATGAAGGAGGCTTAGTCTAGGTAGAAGAGTTATGCAGGTAAAAGACGGAAAGACTTTGAGTTCTCAATTGGAGATCAGGTTTTTATTAAGGCATCATGGATGAAGGGTGTGATCAGATTTGGGAGATCAAGAAAGCTGGCACCGAGATTTATCGGACCTTTTCCTATTGTTAAGAGGATCACTAAACTCGCATATAGAGTTGAGTTACCGAGTAGTTTGATAGGAGTCCACGATGTTTTTCATGTTTCTTATCTCAGAAAATGTGTTAAAGTCTCGGAGACTACTATTGCACCGACTGTGCTAGATGATTTAGTGGTAGAAACGGATTTGACTATAGTGAGAAAGCCTTTTTGCATTGTTGCGAGAGATAGGCGGAAGCTTAGAACCAAGACGATCAGATTAGTCAAGGCCCAATAGAGTAACGACGACAGAGACTGTACGTGGGAGGTTGAGAGCAGGATTAGAGATGCTTATCCTGACTTGTTTGTTGGTAGATTTTACCTTTTTGTTTAAATGTTGTGTACCTTACTGTAATTTCGAGGACGAAATTCTTTAAGGAGGGAGTCTATAACACCCTAAATTTTCGACAACATTATTTATGATATATAATTTGATAAATAAAATAAAATAATGTCATGATTAAGAGATTGAGATATGATTTAATTAAGGGATAGCCGTGCCATTTAAACTAATGAATTAAAGAAGAGTTAAAATGAAATAGGAAGGGGGTAAAATGGAAAAGAGGCCATTCCTAAGTCTATATCCCTTAGCCGCATAAATTATACACGTTCATTTCATTCTCAATATTCTAAAAGACAAGGCTGACCACCATTAATAAGAGAAGGAGAAAGAAAGATAAAGGGGAAGCTTAATCAACACCAAATTTGTTCAAATCTCATATCTTTAGTCTCTAAAGCTAAGGTGAATAATGTTTACATCTCTAACTTATTTTGTTTTCAGTTTTAAGGAGAAATCTAAAATATTTTGCAATGTTTTGCCCTATTTTTGAAAGAAGGAATGATTATATATACTGGTTGATGGTTTATACATGTTCATATTGATTTTACGATATGTTTTAAGGTAAAAACCCTATTAAATGACATCTAAATGCCTTATGAATTTTTTTGTAAATCAGAAATAATATTTTGGATATGGGTTTCAATTTTCAGAATTTTTGGAATTTATGTGGATTTAATGTGAATTTTCTAGTGAAGAAAATGTTATTTTGGGTTATTGATTATTTAAGGGTAAATAATAAAAGGTTTGGGTCTGAAATTTTGTAGAATTTTTCTAGATTTTTACCAAGCGTTTTGATGGATATATAAAATTATTTAAGGTATGGGGTTTAAATGTTTTATATGTTTTACAAGGAGAATGGGCTCTTTGCAAATTATTCAAATTTGTTATTTCTAGAAATTGGCAGCACTTCTGTGACACGCCGCCTCTATACTCACGCTAGCCAAGGAACCTACGGCGTAATGCCGTCAACTAGCACGAAGAATAAGGCTGTTGAGGAGCGACCATCCATGTAATTGCTTTGTGCGAGCACCGATATGTCAGATTGTATAACATGCATTTCATTTCAAGAGTAAATCCAACACGTCGATACAAGCTCAAAGCTACTACACAGTAGCTATGTGGTCTTCGGAAACAAATATAGAAATAAACATAACATAAATCAGTCACATATATCATATCACAAAGACGGAAATAGATTTGAATATAACACATAAAAGTGTACATCAGATTATTGGTCAAACAAGATCCACAACATCACAAAAGAATAGATACAAGTGCTAGACAAAAGAATATGTATACATCAAGGAGTCTCTATCTCAAATGTATAACAACAAAAACTACCAATCTAATGTAGTTAGACAAAATTCAGATGATGATCCCTGATAAGGAGTCAAGTAGAAGATCCTGAAACATCTCGGTTTGACCCGAGTATTATTTAATAAGAAAATAATAAACAAATCATTCTAGCTATAAATATCAGATAAAATGAGATAGAATAAGAGATATGACGAAAGTGTATGATAACAATAATGCCATACTATGAAAAGTATACATTTAACAATAACAAAAATCATACATTATCTCAAAAATCTCATAACATAAAAAAGAATGTCATATTCTTTACCATATTCACCAAACCTCAAATATTGGCCAACATATCCACGCCAATCATAAAAATTGGTGAAATATATTCTCGAAATTATCAATTAGAAATCCAGAAATCTCAAAAGGGGGAGGCCTATCATAAATGGGAGCATGAAAACTCTCCAACACGTGTATCACAAACGGGACGCTATCCCATGGTCGCTAACCATAGAGCTGGTGCAATGACGTAGTACAATATAGATACGCCCGAGGAAACTGAAACTCGAATAGTATGGAACAACGACATAGTACAACGGTACGCTCGATGAACCTGATAAGTCGGTACATCGACGTAGTACAATGGTACGTCCGATTAATCGAACTCCATAAAAGAACATGGGTCGCTAGCTCATAAAAATTGACTCGGAACTCCAAAGAATCAATAGGTCATTTAGCGTATAAAAGAAATGAGACGAAACTCAATGAAACGAGGTATAGTCCCCTACGTGGACAAAGAGACATCCATATCGCAAGTCTAAATCACAAAATGATCATCGTTGATCAATAAAAAGTGTGAATTACAGTAAGCTAGTAAATAAACGAGTTTAGCTTCATGTCCCATAACCACTGGCTTAACTTAAATATTCACGAACAAATTGTAGATCTCCACTGATAAATTGTCACAAGAGTTTCAATCAAACAAGTCCAAAAATTAACCAACGAAGTAAACGCAAGCGTTTCATACCACTAGTTTTGCTAAGCCGTTTAATTAGATTTCTCAAACGAATGAGGTAAAGGATTGTGTATACTAATAGATTGGAAAACGGTTTTATAAACGAGCTTTGTATTAAAAATAGAGTTGAAATCGTTTTAATGAAAGAGTTTGAATATTTACTACTAGTATAGAAACCTTTGCATTTAAAAGCGACAAACCATAGAAATGATTGTAAACACAATCAATCACAAAAATTCACATTCGAAGAGGTGAATTAAATCCAAAGAAATCGATAACAAATCCATCAAAATGGATATTCCCCAAAAATCCCGAAATAGAAGTCATCAAAGTCGTATAAATGATAATAGCAACTCGGATAATCACGAATCGATAAGAAAATTGGAATTTTAATCAAAATAGGCAAACTGGGATGAAGCAGCAGGTCAGTCGACTGGACACTGAGTTCAGTCGACTGGCCCAATGCCTGGAAAACTCTCGGGTTCCAGGTCCGTCGACCGGACTCAGAGCGCTAGCCGACTGGAACCTATTTTCCAGTATTTCCAGCCTTGTCCCCAAAGGGGCAAGAATCCAAACGGAGCCGATCGGTCGAGCAATTGCAACTAGGGATTTATGCCTTGTGACAACTCAGTCCTATAAGCTCTTCGACTCACTCCAAAGACATGTTCAAGCATCCAAGCTAGGATTTTTAAAGATTTATCTTCAAAACACCAAAAATTGGAACATTCATAAAACCAATTCAAACCATAAGCAAATGAACATCAATAAGTGTTAGGAATTCATACCTAACAACAAAGATAGATATAGACATGGATGTGAGATTAAAACCTCACCTTATACACAAAAACAAGGAAGGAGAAGCTTGAAAACAAAGGAAGATCAACCACTGTTCAATCTCAACTCTAAAAGCTCCAATCTAAGATCATAAACAATAATTTCCCAAATTAGGTTATAGGGAATCTCTAAAATTGGAGAGAGATTGAGATGGAGAAGGAGTTGCTTACCTAAGCTTCTCTTTTGAGTTTGGAGCTAGAACTTGAATTTGCAAAGGAGCCAGGGCTTAGGAATTCTAATTTTCAATCTCTTTCCCCATTTTTCTAAAGCTTGAATTGTTAGGAATTAGAAATGAAATGGATGAAGAGGAGTGGGGTGGAGCTTAGGTCTTAAGTTGGGGTTGTTAACATAAAAATCGGACGCTAACACCCCGATGCAAGTAAAGAAAGTGTGAAAGCACCACCCGATGATACGGGAATCAGAAATAAGCAGAAAAATACCAAAAAGACAGTAGAAGACACAGTTTTTATAGTGGTTTGGCTTATAGTCAAGCCTACGTCCACTTTATATCTCTTTATTGCTGACTCAAGTACAACTTATACAACTTTCTTCAATTACAACACACTTTAGACTAGTAGATCAAACTTTGATGAAGAATGATCTCTCGAATCCATGTTGGATGATGTAGATCTTCTCTTGAAGTATGTCGTAGTGTCCTTGGTGTTTGGAGTGCTTGAAGTGCCGTGTTAGTTGAGAAAACGACAGAGTATCGGCGCTTCGAGAATGAGCCAAAATGATCCCCCGAACGTTGGAGCTCACACGGTATTTATAGGAGTTTTCGGACAGGCCTTAAGTCATGAGCGACTTGAGATAAGTCGTAAGTCGAAGGATACGACCTAACATGAGTCTTAACTTGCCAGCGAGCTAAGGGGATTTGAGTTACAACCTAACTGGTTTGCACCTGGCCATCTGAACTAGCTAGTAGATTCCAGCGACCTAACGGAGAGCGGCAAGGTTCGATAAGTGCTAAGTCGTGAGCGACTTAAAGCAGGTAATGAAACCACTAGGTCGCTGCCGCTTTATCTTCTTAGGTCATGAAGTACTTAGGTCATTGATTCGTGGCTTCCTGTAAGCAGTTAGGTCGTCCCACTTTCAGCTAGGTCACTTATTCCTTAAGTCGATAAGTCGCTTCATCCCTTAAGTCGCTAAGTCGCTTCATCCCTTAATTCGCTAAGTCGCTTCATCCCTTAAGTTGCTAAGTCGCTTTATCCTTTAAGTCGCTAAGTCGCTTTATCCTTTAAGTCGCTAAGTCGCTTCATCCCTTAAGTCGCTAAGTCGCTTCATCCCTTAAGTCGCTAAGTCGCTTTATCCTTTAAGTCGCTAAGTCGCTTTATCCTTTAAGTCTCTAAGTCGCTGAGTCGCTAGGTCACATAATAAAGGGAATTAACATTTTCCCCTCGAAGTACACGCCTAGGTCGTAGGTCGTGTGCTTCGACTTAGTTCCTTAGGTTTTGAGCGACTCAAACGGTTCGCTAGGTCATGTGACGGTATGACTTCCTTTCGTATAAATTGCTTAACCCGTTCCTTCTTCACTTTACCTGTTCCATCACTCTAAGCCGCCATTAGCGATTTCCTGAGCTTTCCAAAGATAATTTTGAACCAATCAATCATCGATTATCCTTAATATTTCATCGCGTAAGTAAATTTGCTTCCTGCTCAATCATGATTATCACTGAACTACGAATCTCTACCCTCTGACCCCAAATCAACTTCGTACGCCTCGCTTAGCTTTAGAGTCAAGTTGCGATTGATTTTGATCGCCATTAGTTATGCTACTATTGCGACTCATGAGAGCATAACAGCGCGTTGGATTTATGATGGAGTTGGAGCGATTCGAATCAGTGTGGGTGATTTGGTGAAATGGATAAATAATGGATTTTTGTTAGTGGAGAGGCTAACGGGTTAGGAGGTAGGAGTTATTGGGTAGAGAGGAAGTTAGCGAGTTAGGAAGAGGCCAACATGAGATGGTCCAAGGCTGCCTAGTTTCATTAGAGGCGACCCAACAAATCCGAACAACTTAAGAGACTTTGCGGCCTAATGTTCTTAAACGACTTTAGAGCCCGCGACTTAAATTGCACATGACTTAACTTCTTAGGTCATGTTAGTATCTTGACGACCTAGGACTTAAACCTTAGATCATGCGAGCGACCTAGGTCTTGGATGCGCACAGCCATGCCTTGTTTTTCTTGCGACTTAAATCACTTGCGACTTATCATATCTGCGACTTAGGCTTTAGGTCGCAGCCGAGCTAGGACTTGGATGAATTTTGCGCTGACGAGAAACTTCTTGCGGCTTAACTCACTTACGACTTAGCATATCTATTAGGTCGTGAACGACCTAGGACTTGGATGCATACTGTCATGCCTTACATCCTTTAACTCAAACCATACGGCCTAGGACTTGAACAACCCCTCACTGCCTTGACTTGAAGCCTTTTAATTTGAACTTGGAACCGTCGAGATAACTCGCATGACGTTGCTATGCTTGCTTAACAGATTATACCAAATTTTGACGCTAATAACCTGTTAAATACAACATTTGCAGAAAACTAGGGCGAGTATACTGTCATTGATCGCCCACATCGAATGACATATTAGTTGGTACAAGATAATTAACTCAACTTAAGGAAATTGTATGAAATGCTGTGAGTCAACAAATTCAAGTGAAGTAGTAAAGCAATGTTAATCAACTAAAGCTGATTTGTTTGCATTAATATTGCACTTGTACTTGGACTTAGAGCGACAAGTCTCGAAATTTTACAATTGACACATGTTCTTTAGTTTAATTTCAGTTATATTTACTTATCACTTTATTAGTTTTACACAACACTTCACACATTTAGGAAACGTGCACCTTCATATTTGAATATCCAGTTCCTTGTGTAGAATGTCTTCTCGTCAAGAGGGAGAAGCAGTACAAACTGGAGAGGCCCTCTCGATGGCTGGTCCACTGGTCAACCCACCAGAAAGAACTCCAACTACCCTGAGTTACCGGGTGTTCAACCAGTTACGCGCCTAATTTGGGATTGTAGCAGCATATGCTATTCTCCCTGGGCCAAGTGATTTTGCTGACAGTCCTCCCTTCGGGTTTGTTGCCGTTAACCGCCAAATGTGCCTTTGTGGAGCCATTCCTCCTTTCAACAATTTTCTCCAACAACTCCTTCGCCGATTGGCTATTTCTCCTTTTTAATTGCACCCCAACGGCTATGCCATTTTGATGGGATTATGCGTTCTCTTCAGAAGGACGCTTGACCGCCTCCCAAGCTTTGAAGAAATCTGCTATTTATGCACATTTGCGAGAAACAAAGACCATCCTTCCATTATATATGTGAGGAGCGCCAGAAAACGCAAGCTTATCACTGATCTCTCTGATAGCGCTCATGGTTTCCTAAACCAGTTCTTCTTTGTTTGTTGCCTCCAGGGATTTTACGCTATCTAGAGAGTAGGGGGTAAGCTTACTTATCCCCATTCTTTCCTTTTCTGATCTTTGCGAGATCCAAATTGCTAAATGTTAACCTCGCTCTCTACTTTTGCAGTCCTTCCTCCTCTTTGTAGAGTTCCAAGCCACAAGCAGACTTTTGAGAGGCTTAACGCTGTAGCGGCTGAGGAGAGATGTATCAAGTTTTTGCTAAGAGACGAGTTCCTTCATCAGTTCGGACTCTTACACCCTTCCCGCTCCACTCAGCCTTACGAAGTTCCTGATTCTCCGGCCGAGACACCGGATGCCCCAGTTTCTGTTGAGGAGCCTACACTGAAAGATCCTGCTCCTGAGTCTTCTCTGGTGAAGTGCTCTACTTCTACTGATGTCGTGGGGTCATCTGGCAAATTTGCACTTGCCCCGGTCATTGAAGAAGAAGAGCCTCGAGAATCTCCCCAACATTCAGGGAAGTCCGGTGATGGAGAGGCCGGGAAAACAAGTCCTGCCAAGCAGAGAGGGGATGACACTTTTGAAGGGTTGAGTGACCTGTTTATCACCTCACAGGAGCTCTTTAAAGATGATCCTGTTACCACTAGGGTTTCCTCTTCAGTAGTTGAGGCAATTTCCATTTTGCAACAGATTCCGTCGACTCAAGAGTTGACGTTAGCTACTACACCCATCATTTCTTCGCAACCGAGGAACGGTTCGTAGTTTAACACGCGTAGTCTGCACGTTACACACACTTAGGATTTTTCAGCAATTATATATACCTATATGCACTTTTACTTCCAAGATTTTCAAGTTTTGCCTCTTTCTCATTTTCAGGTTCTCTAATGGGGCATAGCGGTTCCTATTATGACGACTTTCAACAGTACGGAAGGCGTGGTCAGTATGATTATAGGCGCTATCTTCCCACCCACAGGGAAACCGATGAAGAGAGAGCTGCTCGAAAGGCTCAAGAAAGAAGAGCGTATGAAGAAAGGTACGGAAGAAGGGATGAGCAATATGACTCTTCCCGCAGAGGCGATGACTCTCATAAAAGAAAAACTTATGACGATAGAGGAAAGAGTCATGACATCGGAGACCCAAGCAAGCGGGCCAGGATTGATGAAAAGACCGCATCTGCAACTTTAGAGAAGGCCGCTGTTCTCACTTCTCTTAAAATTCCTTCAAAGTCTCCTGCCCTTGAAGGAGCCGACATTCAGATACTTCTCGGCAGACCCTCTTACCAAGTCGAGAGAGGTCCACCAACCCTTCAAAGTCGGTTCCCGCATTGGTGCTTAAATGGAGTCCGCTTTGACCTTGACTTGGTTCCCATCGACAAAGAGGCCATGCTACGAAATATTGACAATGTTAAACTTGATATTGAGAGAATGCCAGCGTGGCAAAAGCTCATCGATGAGCTTCAGAGGGTGAACCGGGCCAACCTTGAAGCTATGCCGACGATGGAGAATGACAAGTCTGAATGGCAGAAAATTCTTGATCAGCACAACACCGAAATGAAAAACATCGCTGAGTACAACGAAAAGCTTGAGGCGAAGGTCGAGAAACTTAAGCACGAGCTTGCTGCCTCTTCCACCTCTTATACTCAAAAGGAAGAAGTGCTTCAGAAGCAAGTTCGAGATGCTCATGCCGCTCAACGGCATGTCGAAACCCGACTTGAAGCCACACAGAAGACGGTGGAAAAATATCGTGCTGACTTTGTAGAGTTACGGGAGAAAGCTAACTCCCAGGACTTAGAAATCATGAGGCTGAAAGCTCAATTATTAAAGACTGAGAAAGAACGTGATGAGGCCATGGCTGGAAAGAAAGCCGCTGAACAATCTCATGAAGAGACAAAAGCCAACATCAGCTCTACTCTGTTTGATTTTTACGTCCAAAGCGTCTTGGGGCGTGGAAGCCTTGCATTTTTTGGGCCTAAATATGAAATCACTTTAGCTGAAGTGTGGGAGGCTGTACTGGATATGCTCAAAGGTGCCGGTTATTCCGAAGATGAACATGAGGCACATTACTTTGATGGCAAAACTCGTGCCGCTCTTGCTAGAGGAAAGGAGTAGCTTGCTAAACTACGAGCCGAAACGATGGAAGGGGAGCATCCAGAGAAAGAAGAACCTTTAACTTCCCCTGTCCCCCCTTCGACTTCGGCCGACATTGATATCATGGGCTCCGGTTCCCATTCTTCGCCCACGGCTAAAGTCGTGACTGAGATTACAAGCGCACAGGGCGGAGACGAAGGCGAAGAAAGCACTAAAGCACAAGCTTATGAAATTGACGTTAGAAAGCCAACTTCTCCAGGTAACTTTAATGCTGATCTTGCTCAAGTGGACTGCTCATTTGCTTCATATGAGTTTGATGAGCTTCTTGATTATTTCCTGAATCTCAACGAGCCTTTATCTCCCCACTTTACTAACTTTAACTTCTTTTCTTCTGTAGAGAAAGTGCCGAACATTGTTCAGACTTCCCCTCCTTCATTTATTCCACCCCCGTCTCTGCAAGTCACTCCTCCTTCTGCCTCTCAACCGGGATCACAAGAGGAGCAAATAGAAGCTCTCCATGACTTGGACGATCCCATCGCTTCTTAAGAACATAGGGGAGAAGAAACTGAGGAGGGCGAAAAGACCCCGGAACTAACTGGCTCCGATGATATGCCGTTGGCCACACTTTTTACTCCAGGAAGCGGGTCTTCTCCTAAGAAAAGGGGGAAACGCGGAGTTTCAAAGAAGAAAGAAGCTTCAGCTGGCGAGGAAAAAACAGAAACAAGTCCGATCGTCCCCCCTTCTCCTTCTTCTCCTACTCTTTCAAGCCCCCGCAGGAAGTTGGTCATCCGGCCAGGTGCAGGCTCAAAAGGTGGAGGGAAGGAGAAATGATGGCTTTGGTCCTGTGCTTTTTATCTCGCTCTTTGCTTTTTTTCTCATATATAAGCTTGTGTTGACTGGAGATTGTGTGGGTACCAGTCCCCGCTTTCTTTTACTTTGAAACCTGCATATATATAAAATTCTCATAGTATGGAATAAAATGGTTCTTTCACTTATACAAAATTCTGTCTGTATTTGAGAACACTTTTATTTTCTGTTTCCATGCAAGTTTCTTTATCCTCTTTATGTGAAGTTGCAGTAAACCTATGGTATGTTTCTTGAGCATTGTTTTTGTGACAACCCGCAATTCGTACCCCTTGAATCAACACTATTCTACCTCTATTAACTCAAGTGGCACAGAATTACGAACCATTAGGGTTAAAGAAGAAGAAACGAAACAATAACAGAATCTCACAGTCGCAGCAGAATAAAATATAATAGTAAATATAGAACTTTACACAAAATGAAATCTATTACTGTTTATACATCATATCATCAGAGTATCTCATACATCAACAATCACAAATTAGACCTACCATACAATCACAGTAGCGGATGTATATATAGGTACATATAATACGTCTCGGACTCCAGCTCCACTCCTGCCCCGCAGCAACCTATCCTGAAACAATAATACTCGGTCTGACCCGAGCATTATAATGAAATAACACCCGAGTCAGTCTGGAATACCAGCTGATAATAATGCATCCAAATTGATTATTAAAATTTCAAAATTCCTTTGAAAACAAAAGCATCTCGTAAGACCATGCCACAAATAAACATGTCGGGTTTTTACCTTACGATAGCTGAAACACTTTTTATAAAAATCCTCTGATATTATAATAGGGTCTATTTACAAATACTTATAAAATAGCCGAAATTGTTACATGTATTAAATTCCAGCTACTAGCCACAAAAGTGGGTAATACAAACAAAACTCGTACAAGGCTCGTAGGGAAAATGGATTTCCAATAATGACTAGGCACTGGGGTACCACCTGTCACAGTACGGGGCCTAGATCACCGTACCGAGGACTGCTCCCTTCATCCCCTGCAACACAAGGCCGGAACCATTCCTTACTGAACAGTCCCGAACAAGATAAACCCCGTGGTTGGCGCGACCAACCACCCACTAAGCCGAAATATATATATAAGGGACATCTAGACAGGGGAAATATCTTGTCCTACTTGGGCATGACCCACCAAACCTTGCTGCGTATCCCCTGATTTTCAATCATTCCCGGTTGATGAGGCTTGAGGCTAAGCGTTACCTTTAGAACGTTTTCACTTAAAATGCCCATCGTCCACCTGACGATGTTTCACAAGCATTCATCCATACAAGTCCGTCCCGGGTTCGAACGGAACCGAAGGCACTATTCCTACTACATCCATTTTGGAAATATCCTCAGGATTAGTAGCGACTAGCCCTTGCACTTCACTGCTCCATCTTCGACTCCGAACACGTTTTCCGCACGAAACGTACAAACCGGATCGAAGTGGTTTTCGAGAAATAAATCTCGATCCCGGTCTCTTCAAAACGATCACGCATTGTCCAATATTGATAGTCGGTGATTTAACTATCAATTTATATTCATAAACATCCATAAACATCCATCTCGCCAAAAATAATTCCCATATTATTTATTTACCCAATTATCTTTACAAGATATATTTCCAAAGTTTCAAAACTCATTTGAAAACAATTTCCCAAACTCTTCCTTTACAAGGTAAATCCTTTACCATAATATTCCCATTGGAAATAACCAAGTTCAAAACATTTTAGATTTAAAATAATTAAAACATTTTATTCTGTAATATACTTTAAAATAGGTAAATTTACTACTAGTTATTTACTCAAAATATAATTTCAAAATATTTAAAGCAAAACTATTTTATAAGATATAACTTGATTTAAACTAAGGTCTTAGTTAAACTATATTTTAAAAATAGAGTTGTAAAAAGATTAATACTTATTTCAATATACTTAGGTCAAAACTAGCTTTTTAAACAAATCCATTTGTAAAAGAATAATTACTTTACTATTACTAATTTGTAAATAGTTACTTTAAAAATAATAATTTCCAAACACTCTTTTAAACCAGTTTAAATTTCAAAACTTTCTCTTTATAAAATCAGCTTAAACTCGAACTTGGTTTTTCCCAAGGAATCTCATTTCCACTTAAACATCACAGAAATCCTTCTCACGATTTCGGTCAATTTATTTCAATTTAGTTTTATAGTTTAATAACATAAATTTACTTTCACATTTATCAACTGATAACATTTCTCTTTGTTTATCATTCTAGATTTTACAAATTTTCAATTTCCATTCTAAATAGATTTCAAATTTAATTCTTTTAAATTCATTATTTAACAATATCCTTTATTCCTCTAAAATTCAATTTGTCCATTTATAATTAAATTATGGGTTTATAATTTAACCAACAATATTCCAATAAAATTTCATTTCAGTTTTCCATCCAAACAGATTCTATTTTTATATTCTTTTAAATTCCTTATTTATTAATTTCTTAATTTCTTTTGAAACCCAATTTAATTTCTCTATAATTAAACTCCAATTTTTTTATAATTAACATTCTGGGTTTGTAGTCTATACCACAATATCACAGAACAATTTAATTCCACATTTATCAATCACAATATATAAACATGCATCATCATCAATTATAAAAATAATTACTACATTGTGAGGAATCCAGCAGGATCCCTCCAACCTGTTTTCCCTGCATCCACAAATATTAGCACAACACTATAAATATATATATCAATCCAGGCTGATAATACCAATAACATGCAAGCAATCACACAGATATTTAAATATTTATTATTTAAATCAGCCAATATCCATATGTGAGTGAGAATAACTCACCTTGAGTTTCGGCGAGCGTTCGAAATTCAAATTAAACCTAACGACATTCGATTTAACTTAAATTTCTACTTGCCCGGAATGACTCCGGATCTGCGCCATCACGTAGTATTCTTTCCTGCGATTCCAACGCTTCCAGTTTCGTCCGAAACTGATAACATATGCAAAAGTTATGTATTTTATAAATTTCAATTTGAATCTAAAACAAATTCCCTTTTTTTTTATAATTTTCAGTTACCCAACAACTACAGGCCGTTCATCACGAAAACAAGGATGTGCCTTTGTCTTCCTCACACGCGACCTCTCCAGTACGAAACCAACCCATCAACCAATGACTAGGGCTCGAGATCGCCTCCTCCACGCACAGCTAGGGATCGATCAAACATCTCCAAAACGAAGCCCTCCATCGCGTGCACCTATGGTCAGAGGGTGGTCAAGCTGGGCCCTCCACAGGCGCTGAAAATCGTGCACCAATATCACCCAAACGCGGCCCAAAAACCCCTCCTCCGATCAATGAAAATCCATCTCTACCGCACAACTTGAAGAACTCGAGATGCTCGTCATCTTTCTAGAAGGAAGTTTCCTCTAAAACTCGACGGATTTTAGTGGATCTAAGGTGGAAGACAAGTAATTTTCGGCCATTAATGTAAAAGAGAACGGTGGCTGGAATATGATACTAGGGTTTGAACGATAATGTTAATATATAATATTGTTTTATAATATTTTATTAATAAAATTCTCTTTTTAACATCTTATGCAAACGAACTCTAATTCTCATGCTCCAATAGGCGATTCTAGGGTTTTTCCATGTTCCGGACACAATGGAACAGGTTTCGTAAGCTAATTCGGTCGTATGTGCGAGTTACGAAATTAAACGATCAATAATTTAAACCGATTAAAACGATTTCTATGCGTTTCGAGCTGCCACGGTCAAACGACAATTCCGATTGCTACGAAAATTGAAATCTGATAATAACTAACTATTACGGATCCAATGGAACTAGTTTCGTCAAATTCCGAGACTGTGCCCCGAAAGGCTATTTTAACTCGTCTATTTAATCGGGCGATTTCAAAATTGACGAAAACGCTTAAAATTTCGCTTTTAAAATTTTAATAACTTATCGATAAATCATATAAAATTTATATACACATTAAAAATCATTTTGACTTATTTCAAACCAAAATCTGATTAAATTGCATTTTAATAATATTAAATTCATTTTTAAATTGATATAAAATCCTAATTATTAATTTATCGACTTTAAAATTCTTCTAAAATTCCCACCACGCTATTTACACTCAAATAACTCAAAATGAATTTTTAAAACCATTTTTATCACTATTTACATCCAGATTTGCTTTTATTTCAATTCAGAATAGTTAAATTATTATTGTTCAATTTCAAATTAAATTTCCACCTTAGAAATTTTAACTTGTTATTATGATTTAAACCAATCCCTTTAGTTCAAAATAAATCTTAAACCCATAGTAAACATTTAAAATGAATTAAATGTTCACAACTCCCGTGTTAAAAATTCCGGGATGTTACATTCCTCCCCCCTTATAAAAATTTCGTCCTCGAAATTTGCTAAGGTAGAAAATACTCTCCAACTCATTTACTTACCCAATTAGCTTAGTTAAAAGCTTATATACTCTTCCCAAAATCCTTTAGCTCAATCCCCAAACCCATGTGTTTCAATTAGCTTTAATTTTAATTTGTAACCTTCCAAGTTACTTTCAGATTTTCAAAATTCCCAAAAATTTTCTAACTCCCAAAATTTTCGAAATTTTTTGCAGAGTCTCCCCTGTACGGAGGAGCTTTCGCGATATCGCAATACAAATAGATATATATACATCGACCCACACGATCGAAAATCAAAATATATCACAATATATATATCAATTCCCAATTACATTTGCGTAGGCGTACCTTTTTAGCAAATTTTAATAGCGAGCGGCTAATATTACGCTTATACGCGCTCCAACTCTCTCGAATGCCTTCTATACCTGTACTATACATAACAAACACATTAGTTTTCAAAGATTTGAACATTATAACAACATTTCTAATATAATGTAAGTCAACATATCAATTTCATAATCCATTCAACAACTTTGTATGATCTCATGAGTAAATCATATTTTATAACATGCACATGGTTCATTTCTAATGCCAAACTCCATTTCATTTCACACAAATGATTTTCATACAGGTTTACCATTCTCAATTTGTAATTACTACCACCAAACCATATTCACTTCAATATTACGTATATGTGCCTTTAATCCATTTACTTTTCTTTTTAATTAGCCTGCATTTACATACAAGCCCACTAAATAGCTTCCAATCCATTTTCCATTTTTCAAATGTCAATTTCATTTACTTCTTTTAATTCATTCACTTACATCTATACTCAAATCCATTTATTAAGATTTTAGCCCATTCTACTTTCACCCAAACTAACTTCATTTTATGTTACTTGAAAGATTTACATTCAAGTTCACTATATACCATTCATATTTATTGCAACTAATTCATTTCTATTTCAATATGATTAACATATGCCTTACTTGCATTTCTTTACTTTAACTTACATTCCCAATTTGATTTAAAATCAAATTTTATTTTAAACTTGAAGCATTTGCATTTCTTTTTATGATCCATTTCCATTCATATACAAACATCACCTATCAAAATGTCAATTCACCCCAATTGATTCAAAATCAATTCCATTTGCTATTTTAAACCAATTCACTTGCATTCATTTACAAACTCTTTGAATTAGATTCCAATTCACTTAAGCTTATAACCATTTAAATTTAATTTCAGTTTTGATTTTTATTAATTTTATTCAATTCTGCATAGTTCACAATCCAAGCATTCTTATTCCATTTGGAGTTATTCACAACCCAATATTCTTATTTTCTTGCACATTTTTAAATCAAATCCTTATTCTCACCTTTCAAATTTATTCTTCATCCTAAGTTTATCTTTATTATTTTATTATTCTTATTATTATTACTATTATTATTTAATATTATGTTAATCTCAACTCAATCAATTTTTATTATCTAACAAATTTCATTCCAAGATTACTTAATAAAGCTCATTCCCAACCATTTTGTTTTCCTTTCAATTTGCTTAAGTTCTTTCACAATATCTCCATTATCTTCTTATATCGATTTTATTTTATTTTCATTTGATTAACATCCAATTCAATTTCAATCCACTTACAATTTTTAATACACTTTGTTTATTTATTCAATCCATTTTTAGATTTATTTTATTGGCAAGAAACCACTTTTATAATATTTCACTCATTGGAATTCATTTACAATTCAACTATAACCATTTTAATCTAATTTCATTTTTCATTCACACTTTCAATCTTTATTACCAAAATTTAAATCCCATGCCACAACTGGATTTTTATTTACCTTCCAAATTTTGACCAATTATCAAAATTCTATTCATTTCAATACAAATTCCATTAATTTGTAATTTAATTCAGTCAATAACCTAATCCATATTAGGTTTTAATCAACTTCCTCAATCCACTCTGAATTATTTATAATATTACCATTTCCAATTATTTCATTTAGCTAATTTAAATTTCTACCTTTCCTTTCACTCTTTTAATAAAATCCAAATTTCTTTCAATATTATTTATTACACAACTTGAAATTTAATTCCAATTTCATTATCAAACAATTTTCCATTTTCCCCATACATAAGTCCAAGACTTATTGGCTAACTTAAGAACACCCACATTTTTGTTCTCACTTTGCTTCATTTGAGTTTAGTTTGGGCTCACCATACCATTCCACTATTTCCCGTTGTGATTATAATTTCATTTCTATTTATATAAGTTCACCAACTTATTTCTTTTAAAGCTCATATTGCTCATTTCAATCCATCTACATCATATAATCACAATTTCAAAATTTATATATATGTGTATCACTGAATTCTTAAGGATACAAATTTCTTTCATTTAACTTCTTACACAATATTAAATCCTCAATCTCAAATTATAAGTATACAACTTAATAACTTGTGGGTACAATCCATTTCACAATGACCCACAATTTCAAAGTTATAATTTTTCAATCTTAATCCTTTGCAAATTTTAAATCCACACTTCCAGATTATAAGTATAGCACTTAATAGCTCATGGATACAACTCATTTCAATTCAACCCAAGTCAATTTAATTCTAAGTCCAATTATTTAACTTATCCAAGTTAAATTCAAATTTCCAATTCACTTTAATATATTTTATTCATTTCCACTTACTCAAGTTAAATTCTTAATTTCATGATTAAAATTTTCATTTCTCCTTCTTATTAATATCTACTTCACTTAATAAGTTCAATGGTTAATTCATTTCAACTTTACACATTATTTAATTAGAATTTTCCCAGAATTCTATTCCCGGTTTTATTTCAAAACCATTTGAAATAATAAATAACTCATACACCCCTGGTATCAAATCAAATCTCCCAATTTCAAAACGCTTGGTTTTATTAAAACAAATTTCCCTTTGAAATTTATAATACCACTTGTATACCCAACAAATCCAAACAATATCATCATCAAGTACTAGGGAAGCAATCCATCACTTTAGAAACTCGAAAATGAATTCTAATGATGTGGCCAACATCATCAGGATTATTTTCCAGCGACTGAAGTGAGTTCAATGCTTCTTACTTTTCTAAATTCATTTCAAAACAGTTTCCATTTAAAAAAAAATATTTCCCTAAACAATATTCCAATATTGCCTTCAAACACCTTCAAATCTCAACAAACGTTTCAAACTTTCCCAGGATTTTAAATATCCAAACCTTTATTTTTATTTTATTTAAAATCCTTCCCAAAACATGCAGGATTTAAATTCTGGTTTAATTCAAATTTAGTTATTCCTCCTTTTACATAATTTATATTTGTATAATTTTATTTCCATTATAACTATTTCAAATTCCAGATTAAATTTTTAGATTCTTATTTGATTTAGACATTAACAACCAATCATCCAAATATATATAATAATTTCAAAAAATTATTTCTTTGATATCAAAATATAATTTTGGGTAAAATTATTTCATTTACCCACCTTTAAAGAAAAACAATACTATGTCAGTTTATCTTGTTAAGAGTTTAGAAACCCCTATCGATACGGTTGTACTTCCCGTACCGACCAGAATTCATAAACACTCAACCGATAAGTCAACACAGTATAAAAACAATTTTATATCCACTAACAAGTACGCTGTCATATCTATTATTACTCTCAACTCATTATAGAGTACTATTGACTCTATTTAATGAGTAATTTCCCCACCAAAGCCTAGGTTGTCGCCAACCTAAGCTCTGATACCAAGTGTGACAGCCCGCAATCCGTACCCCTTGAATCAACACTATTCTACTTCTATTAACTCAAGTTGCACAGAATTACGAACCATTAGGGTTAAAGAAGAAGAAACGAAACAATAACAGAATCTCACAATCGCAGCAGAATAAAATATAATAGTAAATATAGAACTTTACACAAAATGAAATCTATTACTGTTTATACATCATATCATCAGAGTATCTCATACATCAACAATCACAAATCAGACCTACCATACAATCACAGCAGCGGATATATATATATAGGTACATATAATACGTCTCGGACTCCAGCTCCTCTCCTGCCCCGCAGCAACCTATCCTGAAACAATAATACTCGGTCTGACCCGAGCATTATAATTGAATAACACCCGAGTCAGTCTGGAATACCAGCTGATAATAATGCATCCAAATTGATTATTAAAGTTTCAAAATTCCTTTGAAAACAAAAGCATCTCGTAAGACCACGCCACAAATAAACATGTCGGGTTTTTACCTTACGATAGCTGAAACACTTTTTATAAAAATCCTCTGATATTATAATAGGGTCTATTTACAAATACTTATAAAATAGCCGAAATTGTTACATGTATTAAATTCCAGCTACTAGCCACAAAAGTGGGTAATACAAACAAAACTCGTACAAGGCTCGTAGGGAAAATGGATTTCCAACAATGACTAGGCACTGGGGTACCACCTGTCACAGTACGGGGCCTAGATCACCATACCGAGGACTACTCCCTTCATCCCCTGCAACACAAGGCCGGAACCATTCCTTACTGAACAGTCCCGAACAAGATAAACCCCGTGGTTGGTGCGACCAACCACCCACTAAGCCGATATATATATATAAGGGACATCTAGACAGGGGAAATATCTTATGCTGCTTGGGCGTGACCCACCTAACCTTGCTGCATATCCCCTGATTTTCAGTCATTCCCGGTTGATGAGGCTTGAGGCTTAGCGTTACCTTTAGAACGTTTTCACTTAGAATGTCCATCGTCCACCTGACGATGTGTCGCAAGCATTCATCCATACAAGTCCGTCCCGGGTTCGAACGGAACCGAAGGCACTATTCCTACTACATCCATTTTGGAAATATCCTCAGGATTAGTAGCGACTAGCCCTTGCACTTCACTGCTCCATCTTCGACTCCGAACACGTTTTCCGCACGAAACGTACAAACCGGATCGAAGTGGTTTTCAAGAAATAAATCTCGATCCCGGTCTCTTCGAAACGATCACGCATTGTCCAATATTGATAGTCGGTGATTTAACTATCAATTTATATTCATAAACATCCATAAACATCCATCTCGCCAAAAATAATTCCCATATTATTTATTTACCCAATTATCTTTACAAGATATATTTCCAAAGTTTCAAAACTCATTTGAAAACAATTTCCCAAACTCTTCCTTTACAAGGTAAATCCTTTACCATAATATTCCCATTGGAAATAACCAAGTTCAAAACATTTTAGATTTAAAATAATTAAAACATTTTATTCTGTAATATACTTTAAAATAGGTAAATTTACTACTAGTTATTTACTCAAAATATAATTTCAAAATATTTAAAGCAAAACTATTTTATAAGATATAACTTGATTTAAACTAAGGTTTTAGTTAAACTATATTTTAAAAATAGAGTTGTAAAAAGATTAATACTTATTTCAATATACTTAGATCAAAACTAGCTTTTTAAACAAATCCATTTGTAAAAGAATAATTACTTTTCTATTACTAATTTATAAATAGTTACTTTAAAAATAATAATTTCCAAACACTCTTTTAAACCAGTTTAAATTTCAAAACTTTCTCTTTATAAAATCAGCTTAAACTCGAACTTGGTTTTTCCCAAGGAATCTCATTTCCACTTAAACATCACAGAAATCCTTCTCACAATTTCTGTCAATTTATTTCAATTTATTTTTATAGTTTAATAACATAAATTTACTTTCACATTTATCAACTGATAACATTTCTCTTTGTTTATCATTCTAGATTTTACAAATTTTCAATTTCCATTCTAAATAGATTTCAAATTTAATTCTTTTAAATTCATTATTTAACAATATCCTTTATTCCTCTAAAATTCAATTTGTCCATTTATAATTAAATTATGGGTTTATAATTTAACCAGCAACATTCCAATAAAATTTCATTTCAGTTTTCCATCCAAACAGATTCTATTTTTATATTCTTTTAAATTCCTTATTTATTAATTTATTAATTTCATTTGAAACCCAATTTAATTTCTCTATAATTAAACTCCAATTTCTTTATAATTAACATTCTGGGTTTGTAGTCTATACCACAATATCACAGAACAATTTAATTCCACATTTATCAATCACAATATATAAACAGGCATCATCATCAATTATAAAAATAATTACTACATTGTGAGGAATTCAGCTGGATCCCTCCAACCTGTTTTCCCTGCATCCACAAATATTAGCACAACACTATAAATATATATATCAATCCAGGCTGATAATACCAATAACATGCAACCAATCACACAGATATTTAAATATTTATTATTTAAATCAGCCAATATCCAGATGTGAGTGAGAATAACTCACCTTGAGTTTCGGCGAGCGTTCGAAATTCAAATTAAACCGAACGACGTTCGATTTAACTTAAATTTCTACTTGCTCGGAATGACTCCGGATCTGCGCCATCACGTAGTATTCTTTCTTCAAATGCTTCCAGTTTCGTCTGAAACTGATAACATATGCAATAGTTATGTATTTTATAAATTCCAATTTGAATTTAAAACAAATTCCCTTTTTTTTTATAATTTTCAATTACCCAACAACTACAGGCCGTTCATCACGAAAACAAGGCCGTGCCTTTGTCTTCCTCACACGCGACCTCTCCAGTACGAAACCAACCCATCAACCAAAGACTAGGGCTCGAGATCGCCTCCTCCACGCACAGCTAGGGATCGATCAAACATCTCCAAAATGAAGCCCTCCATCGCGCGCACCTACGGTCAGAGGGCGGTCAAGCTCGGCCCTCCACAGGCGCTGAAAATCGTGCACCAATATCACCCAAACGCGGCCCAAAAACCCCTCCTCCGATCGATGAAAATCCATCTCTACCGCACAACTTGAAGAACTCGAGATGCTCGTCATCTTTCTAGAAGGAAGTTTCCTCTAAAACTCGACGGATTTTAGTGGATCTAAGGTGGAAGATAAAAGAGAGCGGCGGCTGGAATACGATACTAGGGTTTGAACGATAATGTTAATATATGATATTGTTTTATAATATTTTATTAATAAAATTCTCTTTTTAACATCTTACGCAAACGAACTCTAATTCTCATGCTCCGATAGGCGATTCTAGGGTTTTTCCACGTTCCGGACACAATGGAACATGTTTCGTAAGCTAATTCGGTCGTATGTGCGAGTTACGAAATTAAACGATCAATTTTAATTTAAACCGATTAAAATGATTTCTATGCGTTTCGAGCTGCCACGGTCAAACGACAACTCCGATCACTACGAAAATTGAAATCCGATAATAACTAACTATTATGGATCCAATGGAACTGGTTTCGTCGAATTCCGAGACTGTTCCCCGGAAGGCTATTTTAACTCGTATATTTAATCGGGCGAATTCAAAATTGACGAAAACGCTTAAAATTTCGCTTTTAAAATTTTAATAACTTATCGATAAATCATATAAAATTTATATACACATTAAAAATCATTTTGACTTATTTCAAACCAAAATCTGATTAAATTGCATTTTAATGATATTAAATTCATTTTTAAATTGATATACAATCCCAATTATTAATTTATCGACTTTAAAATTCTTCTAAAATTCCCACCACGCTATTTACACTCAAATAACTCAAAATAAATTTTTAAAACCATTTTTATCACTATTTACATCCAGATTTGCTTTTATTTCAATTCTGAATAGTTAAATTATTATTGTTCAATTTCAAATTAAATTTCCACCTTAGAAATTTTAACTTGTTATTATGATTTAAACCAATCCTTTTAGTTCAAAATAAATCTTAAACCCATAGTAAACATTTAAAATGAATTAAATGTTCACAACTCCCGTGTTAAAAATTCCAGGATGTTACAGTTTTCATATTGTATTGCCCCCATACCATGGTTCATTGCAATCTCTTTCACACTGGCAAAGTTTCGGAGAACAACTCTTCTATTTCGAGAAGACTTGTACTCTTTCTTTAGAGAACAACTCTTCCATTTGAAGGAAGTTTGCATTTGTACTTTATATGATAATATTTCCGTTCTAAGGAAACATTTTCCTAATTTAGTAGAACGCACTTCATATTAGAGGAGTTTTTTTTGTTTGATTGTGCCTCTGGGAAGAGGTCTTTTTGTTTGGTTGCGCCTCTGGGAAGAGGTCTTTTTGTTTGATTGTGCCTATGGGAAGAGGTATTTTTGTTTGATTGTGCCTCTAGGAAGAGGTCTTTTTGTTTGATTGTGCCTCTGGGAAGAGGTCTTTTTGTTTGATTGTGCCTCTGGGAAGAGGTCTTTTTGTTTTTGCCTCTTGGGAGAGGCTTTTATCTTTTCCCTGTTCGCTGGGAAGCGGGCCTCCGAAGAGGGCTTTTCACATTTCGACTCGTGTGAAGTTTTATTTCAGATCATGGTGAAATGTGTGCCTCTGAGCAGGGCTTTTTCCTGGAAGTTTGGAGTTTCTTTCTCTTAGTTGGATGGATTCACGGGGCGGACACGAGTGTTCTGTGCCATCGATCAGTCCGCAACTTTCTGTCGAGAAAGAACTCTCTTTGTCTGGCGAGGCCCGCTCGAGGTCTTTTAGCATTTCAACTATGGTGAAATGGGCCTCCGAAGAGGGCTTTTCACATTCCAGCACTTGTGAAGTTTTATTTCAAATCTCGGTGGAATGCGTGCCTCCGAGTATGCCTGGAAATTTCTTCCTCATGGTTGGCTGGATTCATAGGGTGGACGCAAGTTACTTGGACGCTTATTTGCACAGATTGTCTCAACTAGTGAACAAGCGCCTTGCCTTCCACTTGGGAAGGTGCCTCCGATCATCGTATGGATTCAGGGGGCGGACGCAAGTTACTTGGACGCTTGTCTGCGCAATCTGTCTCAGCTAGTGAACAAGCGCCTTGCCTTCCATTCGGTATGGTGCCTCCGGTCATTCCATACCAATCTTTTTTGTTGAGAAATTCTTCTGGCATGCTCCGTTTGAGGTTTTTATCCTCCGAAGAGTTGTGCCTCCAAAGAGGACTTATGCCTCCGAAGAGGTCTTTTGCTGTCTGATGCTTGCTCACCCATGTATTTTTGCCGTCTATTCATATCGGCGATCCCCGTTATCTTTTCCAAATACACTTCCATTTTAGTTGCCAACAATTTCCCTTATCCAAAGAAGTATACTTCATAGTTAAGCGAGTTGGTGGTGGCAGGCACAGGCTATTTAACTGGATGCTCGTTTGTTCAAACGTCCACAATTAGTTAGCAAGGGCCCACTTCCAACAGAATCACTAACTTTTTGTTTGAAGCACTTCTCCCGTAGGATTTGAGTATGGAAATTTTGATCAGCTTAGCGTTTGCTTGTTGGGTGATGTCGGGGATTGCTTGGTCTTGTGACGGGTAAGCTTTGTTTTTATGGCCTGCGTTATTAGATCGACATTTTAGTTATACAATTGACGTATTTTATATATCGAAATAAAACAAAGCAGTTTATAATAGTAAGGAACACAAGATTTATAGTGGTTCGGCTAATAGTCAAGCCTACGTCCACTTTATAGTTTTTATTATTCACTTGCACTGGCTTTACAACGGCTTTCGATACAAGAATCATACATTCATCATTCTTTTACAGTACTTCATTAAAGCCTTTAAGTAAAATATGGGTGCAAATGATTGCTGTTCCAAGCTCTTGGAATTGGGTCTCCTTCGACAGTTACAAGTTTGAATGTGCCATCAAGAAGTTTTTGGCCTATAACATACGGCCCTTCCCAGTTTGGTCCAAGCATGCCTATAGGTGTCATAATTCTTTTTAAGATTAGATCCCCAACTTCAAAGCCGCATCGGCGAACTTTGGAATTGAAGTGCCTGGCTATTCTTTGCTGATGAGCCGCAATTCTGAGCTTAGCTTCTTCCCTTTTTTCATCAAGGAAGTCAAGGGCTTCAAGTTGCAGCTTTTCATTTTCGGTTTGATTGAAATGGATTCTTCTGTGCGAAGGGACTTCTGTTTCCACTGGAATCGTTGCTTCCGATCCATATGCCAATGAAAATAGTGTGTGCCCAGTCGCAGTTTTGTGGGTAGTTCTGTATGCCCATAGTGCTAGTGGCAGCTTATCAACCCAACCACCTTTTGCTTTTTCTAGCTGCTTTTTGATGGTTGACTTGATAATTTTATTCACTGCTTCCACTTGCCCGTTTGCCTGCGGATGAGCCACTGCTGAGAAACTTTTCTGGATCTTGAATTTCTTGCAAAAATCTTGGAACTCTTTACTTTCAAATTGGGTTCCGTTGTCTGTGATTATCTTTTGAGGCACACCATACCTGCAAATGACACTCTTAGTTACAAAGTTTATCATTTTCTTAGAGGTAATAGTAGCTAAGGGTTCAGATTCAGCCCATTTAGTAAAATAATCAACAGCAACTATAGCATATCTGATTTCGGATTTTGCAGTTGGCAAAGGCCCGATGAGATCTATTCCCCAAATAGCAAATGTCCACGGACTGACCATCTGTGTTATCTCGGTGGAAGGTGCTCTTGGGATTTTTGCAAATCTCTGGCGTCGGTCACATTTTCGGGCGTAACTCGCGGCATCATGATTAATATCTGGCCAAAAATATCCATAACGGAGAATTTTCTTTGCTAAAGTTTGACCTCCTGAATGGTCTCCACACTCTCCTCCATGTACCTCAGTTAGAATTGTCTCAGCTTCTTCCTTAGTCACACATCGGAGTAATGGCATTGAGAATCCCCGCCTATACAATCGGCCATCTTGAATTACAAATCTGGATGCTTTTCTTAACAACTTCTGCCGTTCTCTTGAGTTTTCTGGTAGAGAGCCGTCGCGCAGGTGCTCCAATATCGGAGTCATCCATGATTCTCGCTCCTGTGATATAGTCATGATCCAGTTAATATCCATTTCATTTCATCAATGCTTGGAGTTGACAGGACTTCCACAGGAACTAATCCCAATAATTGAGCTTCACCAGTGCTTGCATACTTTGTGAGGGAATCTGCCTTCATGTTTTCTTCCCGAGGTATATGGTTTATCGTATAATGGTCCAGGTCCTCGAGAAGCTCCCAAGCTCTTGACAAGTAAGCGTGCAGATTTCCTCCTTTGGTATGAAACTCTTCCCTGACTTGACACACAATAAGCTGTGAATCACTGAAGGTCTGCAATGCCTTGATGTTCAGTTCTTTAGCAATCTTCAGGCCAGCAATGAGAGCTTCATATTCTGCCTCACTATTAGTCGAAGGAAATTATAATCTTAATGTATAACACAGTGACCGTCCTTCAGGGGTTTCAAGCACAACCCTAGCCCCGGAACAGTAATCGTTTCTTGCGCCATCGACATACAATTTCCATAGAATTGGGGAATTATCGGTTACCACCTCCTCACTATCACCTTTGTCTGTACATTCTGCGATGAAGTCTGCCAAAGCTTGTCCATTGATTGCTTTCCGGGGATGATAAGTGATGTCATATTGACCGAGCTCAATATTCCACTTCAAAAGACGACCCGAAGTCTCAGGACGAAACATGACTTGCTTCAAGGGCTGATCAGTGAGGACTTTGATGGGATGAGCTTGGAAATATGGTCTCAATTTTCTTGATGCAATCAGTAGACAATAAGCGAGCTTTTTCAACTTTGAATAGTTCAATTCTGCCCCAGTGAATCTCTTGCTGATGTAGTAGACCGGGCGCTGAATTTTCGCATCCTCCCGTACCAAAGCTGCACTGAGGGCATGAGACGAGATTGCCAAATATACAAAAAGATCTTCACCATTGTCAGGCTTAGAAAGTATAGGAGGCGTTTCCATATGACGAATGAGCTCATCGAAAGCTTTCTGGCATTCAGGAGTCCAGTTAAAGTTTTTTCTTCCTTTCTTTAAAGCATCAAAGAATGGAATGCATTTATCAGTAGCTTTGGAAATAAACCGACTCAAGGCAGCAACTTTTCCATTGAGACTTTGCAATTCCTTCCTCGTTCTAGGAGCTTTGACTTCTCTTAAGGCAGTTATCTGAGCAGGATTAGCTTCAATGCCCCTTGCACTTGCAATGAAACCCAAAAACTTTCTAGATTCTACCCCAAATGAACACTTCAATGGATTAAGCTTCATACCATACTTCCGGAGGATTGAGAACATCTCTGCCAAGTGATCCATGTGGTCCACTGCTTTCTTTGATTTTACCAGCATATCAACGACATAAACTTCCATAGTCTTGCCAATCTGCGATTTAAACATGGCATTAACAAGTCTTTGGTAAGTTGCCCCCGCATTCTTAAGTCCGAAAGGCATGACTCTGTAGCAGTAAAGACCAACATCGGTGATAAAGCTCGTGTCCTCTTGATCTGGCTCATGCATCATGATCTGGTTATATCCGGAGTAGGCATCCATAAAAGATAGCAATTCATGCCCCGCCGTTCCATCCACCAACTGGTCAATCCTGGGTAACGGGAAGCAGTCTTTGGGGCCAGCTTTGTTTTGATCTGAAAAATCAATGCACACTCTCCATTTTCCATTAGCTTTTTTAACCAATACAGGATTTGAGACCCAATTCGGATAAGTAGATTCCCTGATAAAACCATTCTCCATGAGCCGATCGACTTCTTCTTTCAATGCTACTAACCTTTCAGGACCTTGAGTTCTTCTTTTCTGCTTTATCGGTGTAAACTTTGGATCAATATTCAAGGTATGCACTGCGAATTCTGGAGATATTCCACATATATCAGCATGAGTCCAAGCGAATACATCCAGATTTGCTTTCAAAAATGATGTCAAAACATTTTGAACCGTTGCATTAAGCTGCGAACCCACATTCAACACTTTGTTCGGGTCTTTCGGGTCAACAGGTACCTGCATTGTCACTTCAACTGGTACCACTCTATTCCCCCCTGCACTGGCTTTTCTGGGATCCATCTCTCTTCGTACACTGCTATGTTCGCCTGTGCAGGGTCCACCCTGTAATTGCTAAAAGGTTGATTCTTTGATGCGGACTGGGGCCGCCACATCTTTTCCCATTTCTCTCTTCCTCGTTTCACGCAACTCTGTAAGATAACATTCTCGTCCAGCATTCTGATCCCCTTTCACCACACCGACTCCATTATCTATGGGGAATTTTGTGGTTAGACACCATGGGGCAAGAATAGCTTTGAATGCTGCCAGAGTTGGTCGACCTAGGAAGGCATTGTAGGCAGAAGATTCTTCAACAATAACAAAGGTCTGTTTTCGAGCCACTTTTCTCTGCTCCTCTCCAAGCTCTACGAACAAATCGATACTCCCAATTGGCTGTTTCGGCTCCCCAGTAAAACCAGCAATCTTTAGTGATGAAGCTTGAACGTCAGCCATTGGAATCTTCATATGATCAAAAGTCTTCTTGAAGAGAATGTTGCACGAAGCTCCACAGTCAACCAGAACTCTTTTCACAGTAGCTGGCCCAATGCCAGCGGAGGCGACCAAAAGATCAATGGTAGGAGCTTCAACACCCATCGAATCCCTAGAACTGAATATAATGTCATCATTAAAAGTTTTCTGCTGCTTCAAGGCTGCAGCATCTTCTAACACAAAAACACTTTCATCTGCCGGTGCATACTACAAAGCACGGGCGTATCTTTCCATCTCACCCCAACTCCTGCCAATTGGGTGAGGGCCCCCTGTAACCACATTTATAACAGGCCTCTCTGATTCATGAGCTACCGCCTTTTCACTTGAGCTAGGACGATGAACAGGAACCTGTTGTCCTTGAGTTGACGAAGTTGGGCCATTCTTGTTCCTTTTTACATATTGCTGGAGCTTGTTTCCCTTCAATAGTTCCTCAATTACCTCCTTCAAGTGACGGCACTCGTTAGTATCATGCCCGGGTTGGTTATGGAACTGGCAAAACCTTCCCTTCTTCTCAGTTTTCCTATTCACTCTTTGCTTAGCTGGTGCGGGGAATTCGACCGTGTCTTTGTTTGCAAAGTAGATGTTTTCCGGGGTATTAGTCAGAGGGGTGAAGTTGAAGGGACGACCTTACTTTGCATCTCCTTGCTTCTTCTGGCCATCGTTCCCCCTCTTCTGATTGCCAGATTCCTTCTTATTCAGAACAACATTACTATTTCCAGCCCCTATCGATTCCACCTTAGTCGGTGCTTGGAGGCTTTCCAGGCGCATGAATTCATCGGCTTTCTTATAAACTTGTCGAGTGAATTCAGTTCTTTCATTTTCAACCACCTTCCAAATTCACTTGATTTTTCAATTGCCCTCATCAAGTATGTCAGGATCATGCGTGGCTCTGCGTTATCCACCTCAGCCAAAGCTATGTTAAAGCGATTCAAGAATGATCTGATAGATTCTCCAGGATTTTGTTCTAGGCTGGAGAGCGACATTATATCCTTTGCCTTTGATGCATACAATCGAAACTGTTCCTTGAATTTCCGCGTCAAATTAGAAAGTTGGTCTATCGATTGGACCGGCAGCTTTGTGAACCAAAGTAGAGCAACTCCTTTCAGGTATACCGGAAAATACCGGCATTTGATTTCATCAGAGGCTCTGGCACTCGTCATGTGCCAATCGTACTTATACAGAAACTCATTAGGATCGCTCGTTCTCTTATAAGCCGGTATGGTAGGAGGAACAAACTTCATAGGAAATTCTTCTTTCAAAGTCCTTTCAGTGAATGGAGTCTTGCTCGGAGCAAAGCCCCATTCTTTTTCGTCTTCCTCCCTTTGCATACTTTCCTTCATGATTTGTCGAACCATCCCTGAGAAATATTCCTCATCATTAAGGGGCTCAGCAGGACAGGCATCGGCCATCTTTTTAGAAGTTTGCCTTGACAGGCGTTCACGGATAGTTGGCTGTTGTCCCGATCCTCCAACTTGGGGAGGTGTGCCTTTAACCGGGCCAGCTGCCCTTTGAGGAATATCTCTTTCTTCCACATCATGAACATTATCAGCAAAGTTTGGTTCGTTATTTACCGGTTGACGGTTAGCCCCAAGCGAAGTGTTCAACCTTTCCAACATCAGATTGTTTTGGGCTTCCATCTGCTGATATAGTCCAGAAACCGCAACATCCAATTCTACTCGCGTTACTCCAACAGTTGGAGTTGTTTGACTTAAAGGAGGAGAAGTGGCAGTAGTCACGCGAACATCATCGGATCTAACAGACTTGCGCTTTCTTCCTGGAGCCATTATTTCTGACAAACTTCTAGTTTTTAGAGAGATCCTTTCCACAAATTTCTGTGAAGCTATCATGACAGTATCCTGAGTTGGGTTCTCAGTGAAAGCACCAAAAATGTTAACGTAAAAATCGGACGCTAACACCCCGATGCAAGTAAAGCAAGTGTGAAAGCACCAACCGATGAAACGAGAATCAGAAATAAGCAGAAAAATATCAGAAAGACAGTAGATGACACAGTTTTTATAGTGGTTCGGCTTATAGTCAAGCCTACGTCCACTTTATATCTCTTTATTGCTGACTCAAGTACAACTTATACAACTTTCTTCAATTACAACACACTTTAGACTAGTAGATCAAACTTTGATGAAGAATAATCTCTCGAATCCATGTTGGATGATGTAGATCTTCTCTTGAAGTATGTCGTAGTGTCCTTGGTGTTTGGAGTGCTTGAAGTGCTGTGTTAGTTGAGAAAATGACAGAGTATCGACGCTTCGAGAATGAGCCAAAAAGATCCCCCGAACGTTGGAGCTCACACGGTATTTATAGGAGTTTTCGGACAGGCCTTAAGTCGTGAGCGACTTGAGATAAGTCGTAAGTCGAAGGATACGACCTAACATGAGTCGTAACTCGCCAGCGAGCTAAGGGGATTGGAGTTACAACCTAACTGGTTCGCACCTGGCCATCTGAACTAGCTAGTAGATTCCAACGACCTAACGGAGAGCGGCAAGGTTCGATAAGTGCTAAGTCGTGAGCGACTTAAAGCAGGTAATGAAACCACTAGGTCGCTGCCGCTTTATCTCCTTAGGTCATGAAGTACTTAGGTTGTTGAGTCGTGGCTTCCTGTAAGCAATTAGGTCATCCCACTCTCAGCTAGGTCGCTTATTCCTTAAGTCGCTAAGTCGCTTCATCCCTTAAGTCGCTAAGTCGCTTCATCCCTAAAGTCGCTAAGTCGCTTCATCCCTTAAGTCGCTAAGTCGCTTCATCCCTTAAGTCGCTAAGTCGCTTTATCCTTTCAGTCGCTAAGTCGCTTTATCCTTTAAGTCGCTAAGTCGCTTTATCCTTTAAGTCGCTAAGTCGCTTCATCCTTTAAGTCGCTAAGTCGCTTCATCCCTTAAGTCGCTAAGTCGCTTCATCCCTTAAGTCGCTAAGTTGCTTTATCCTTTAAGTCGCTAAGTCGGTTTATCCTTTAAGTCGCTATGTCGCTGAGTCGCTAGGTCACATAATAAAGGGAATTAACAGGGGTTAATGGTTGAAACCCAAACCCAAAACCCTAAGTGAAAATGTCAAAATTCAAGCTAACTCCAAACACATCGATGTTTATACTCAAAAAGGTCGCAAACGACATTTCGGATTCAATGGAAATAGTCTCGGGTCCTAATTCGACTGTTTGCAAAAAGTAACTTTTCGGACTTAAATCCGACTAACGATGCTATATTTAAATAAACGTTTAATGGCTTCCAGATGCTATACTTAAATCCGACTAACGATGCTTTAACGATGTTTGTATGTATATAAACGTTTAATGGCTTCCAGATCTAGATATGGAGATTAGGGTTTATCTCTTTTCTCCTTTTTTTCTTTCGATTCTTCCATAATCTTCTGTTTGTTTCTATATTCTGTCTTCAATTCTTTCTCCTCAGACCTGGACGTCATTGACATGGGTTCTCTGTGGAATGAAGAAGGCTGGGAGGAGGTGAGAAGGAAAAGGGGCAAGTCTACAGTTCCTTCGGGACCTGAAACTAGACTCAATCTGGGAGGACACAGACCGAGAAGAATCGAAGCTATTCTAGAACGGAAATCGAGGAGAAGGTTTCAGGCGGCTAATGCTGGACAGACATCAACAAATCTCTCGAAAACATTAAAGCCGAACGCCCTTCAATCAGGAAGCATTTCGAAAATCAAATTCACTGTCTCAGAGAACGCTAAATTTTTTTCTTATAGTGAGGTAGTTAAAATAGGAGCGGTTGGAGATTTAGGAAACCTAGATCTTGAATTTATTGAGCCAAAAATAGTTGATGGCAAAAGGATAGGTACCCTTTCGCCCGAAGCTATCATAGAAGCGGAGGGTGGCTAGGACTTATGTATATTACTGTATGTGGTTGGTTATAAACCATGGCTTAAAATTTTTGAAGGATATCCAATAGAGTTTGGTCTACATAGAAGCCGTTTTCAGTTCATTCAAGGAATAACGGATTCTTTGTGGTGAGATTTGGGTCTGAGGAGGATTGCAACAAGATTTTGAAATCACGACCTTGGTTTTTGGACCGGAACCTGATTATCATGAAGCGTCTGACCCCAGATATGAAAGCAGATAGAGATCTACTTACATCTTTGCCTATGTGGGTTAGACTTCCAGGTTTACGTTTTAAGTTGTGGGGCAATAAAGCAATCAGTGCCCTAACAAGCACTATAGGAGTCCCTATAAAGATGGACGAGGCCACGAAAAACAAATCTAGATTAGCCTACGCCCGAGTTTTGATTGAGGTTAACGCTACCTATGGTACGCCTAATACCATTGTAGGTATGGATGACAAAGGAAGGAGTTTCATTCAGGAAGTGGAATATGAGAAACCCCCTCCTATATGTGGCAAGTGTGTGTGTTTTGGTCATGTAACCGACGAATGCCCAATGACCAAGTCTTGGGTTCCTAAATAGACTCATGTAGCTGACTCTGATAAAGAAAACCCAGTGGAACAAAGTCCTGTCGGATGTTCGGAAATAGTAAGGGAGTAAGGCGGAATTGACATTACTGATGATTCAGGAAAACAGGTGAATGATTGAAGTCCCACTGAATCCCTATATACTGAGCTATCGAACGATGGTCAATTATCTGATGGACAAACTAGGTATAACGTAGAGGAGGTTTCATGTGGAGAGGATGGAAATCAGATAGCTAACACGCAGGAGAAAGAACAAATCCCTGTGGCCAGGAATGATGTCATTTCTGATCTAGGAAACAGTGAGTCGACCATCCTTGAGAGATCGACTACCTTGGGAGTCAGAGAATTGAGCTCATTACCTCCGAAGTCACCCTCGACCCAAATTACAATCCTCAAACGCCCTTCGTCATCATCAGATACTCCTCCATTTTCCAATACTTTACTTTCTAATGATATTTGTATTGATGATTGTATAGTTAATAATGTTAATTTTAGGAGTGGTACTGAACCTTGTATTGATATACAGGTACAGGAAAATCTGGGTCAGGATACAGGAATGACAGAAGTGGTAGAGGAACAGAATACATATGATAATGCAGATCCAACTCAGATAGTCCTAAGCCTCAGGATATAGAATTTGAGAATATTCAGAAGGATAAGCTTGTCCGTAAGAATCCCAAGTGGGTTCAGATGTTAGGCATTCCTGTAGAAGACAAAGAGGAGTCCTCTAGTAGAAGGTTACAGAGGACTCGTAACAACAAGGTTACATAATGTCGTTTGCATGTTGGAATGTTAGAGGGTTTCACAACCCCAACAGAACGAAAGAAGTGAGAAAACTCATTGACAAGAATAAAATAAGTTATTTCGGTGTTCTGAAAACAAGCTGTTGTTTTCGAATATCTTGAAGCTAGAAAGTGTTTTGGATGACGGATGGAAAATAATAAGTAATGTTTCTTGTTATTTTAAATGCAGAATTTTCGTCCTCATCGATGGAAATTCATGGGATTTTAATTACATTAGTATGAGTGACCAACATATTACTATTGAACTGATTAACAACATGAAATTCAAATGTAATTTAACCTTTGTCTACGCTCAGAATTTTGCTAATCTAAGGAAAAGATTGTGGAAGAATCTACAAGAGGATGCTATTAACATTTACAGACCATGGTTGGCTTTCGGGGACTTCAATTGTATTCGCAGTCCCTCAGAAAGAAAGGGAGGTAATCCAGTGTCTTTTGGAAACCTGTTCGAACTAGATGATATGTCTAACTATACAGGCCTTAAAGAGATCAATATTAAAGGTTACGAATTTTCTTGGTGGTCTGGTCCTAGTCGCAACATATTTTCTAAGATTGATAGGGTCTTCGCTAACCTAGACTGGATCAACTTATTTATAGATTCATCGGCCGAATATTTGCCTCCTTCTATGAGCGACCATAATGCGGTTTTTGTCTCACTTTTTCTTAAACCTAGAGACAAGAATAGACCTTTTAGGTTTATGAATCATTGGACGCTATGTGATCAATACTTTCCTTTGATTGAGACAACATGGATTTCTAATCAGGAAGATCGACCTCTGTATCAAATCATGTATATTCTCAAGAATATTAAGAGAGAGCTTAAGATTTGGAGTGCTAAAATACGGAATACCAAACAAGAGGTTATGGTTCAGAGAGAGAATTGTTCTAGACTTCAAAAACTACTGGAAAAATCAAATGATCACAATTTAGTTATGGAATTTCAAAATGCCAAAATTAAACTGGAAATGGCACTTAAAAAAGAGTTCCTGGCTACCAAACAAAAGGCTAAATGTGATTGGTTGATGATGGGTGACGAGGCTTCTTCTTTCTTTTATGCTAAAATGTCTAGCAGAAGAATTAGAAAATGTTTGACCAGCATCGTAGTAGATGGCAAGGCGGTTTCCGAAGATTCATTTGCAGAATCGGCTATTAATTTCTATAAACAAAATTTTAACCTTCCCTTAGGTGATCAGTTCCCAGAAGTTATATGTAAATCGATCATTTCTGAATACGGTGCTAATTTTTTGAATGATGGTATATCTTTGGAAGAAAATAAATTTGCACTGTGGGATATTAAAGATACTACTTCTCCAGGTCCGGATGGTTTTAACTCTAAGTTTTTCAAAACTCATTGGAATCTTTCGAAAGACCTTATTTTCAAAGCTTTAAACGATATTTTTCAAAAGGGTTTAATAATCAAAGAGTGGAACCATACTTTCTTGCACTTGATCCCTAAAAAAGTCCATTCCATTAATATTCAAAATTTTAGACCCATAGCCTGCTGTAACACTTTATATAAGGTTTTCACCAAAATTCTTTGTAACAGACTGGTCCCTTTTTTGGATAAGTAATTGATTCGATTAATCGAGCTTTTGTTAGACACATGTTAATAAGCCTGGGTTTCCCAGACAAATGGGTGAAAATTATTGAAAACATCATAACAACTCCAGTGTTTTCTATCATTGCAAACAGGGAATTGCACGGTTATTTCAAGAGTTCAAATGGCCTTAGACAAGGCGACCCACTTTCCCCTATTTTATTTACTTTGGTCATGGAATACTTTACGCTATTGATGGAAGGAAAAGTCAGGGATGGTCTAATTTCTCCAATCACAGACTATGATAATAAGATAACCCACCTTATTTATGCCGATGATATTATTGTTTTTCCTAAAGCTAATGCACAAACTGCAATTGCTATTAGTGATGTCTTTCAAACCATGAAGAGAGTTACCGGCTTGGAAATAAGTTGTGAGAAATCCAACGTTTTCTTTGGAAAAGGGGTAGATCATTGCACTGATATTAGTACTATCCTCAAAATTCAGCAATCAGATCTCCCAATAAGGTATTTGGGCATTCCCTTGTCTAGTGCTAATTTGAGGGATAAGGATTGTTCTCTTTTGATTGAGAAGATCAAGCTAAGATTTGGAGGATGGGAAACTATAATGCTTAGCTTAGCTGGAAGACTTGAACTCATAAAATCTACCATTTACCCCATAATTCAATTCTGATGCAATGCTTTTGTCTCCCAGTCTCTACTGTTCAGAAAATTAAACATTTGATTCTTAACTTTCTTTGGAAAAGTCATAATAGTAAGATTCCCTGGGAAATTTTGTGTAGACAAAAAGAAGAAGGTGGAATAGGATTGAGAAATCTTGAAGAGTTGAATCGAGCGTTATCTACTAAGTTGATATGGAAAATAATTAATGTTGAAGGAATTTGGGCGGATCTCATGCATTGTAGATATATTGGTCATAAAAGTTTCTGGGAAATTAATCAACGATTGGACGATTCGGGAGTGTTGAAATTTATTTTGAAAAATAGACAGGAAGCTTTGAAATGCTTCTCTCTCAACATTGCCGATGGTAAAACTACTTCTTTATGGTATGATCCATGGTTGAACGGAAGTTCAATCATGGAACTGTTGGCAAAGACACTGCTTTTAGAACTGGTACGGAAAATTTATCTCTCAGCAGGATTTTAAAGAATGGTGAGTGGAAGTGGGACTCGTATAGTTTTTTATTTCAAATTCATGCAGAAATAGAAGGCATCAAGATTCACAATAACAAAGAAAGGGACTTTTGGTCTTGGAAGTGTACTAAGGACGGTTTATACCAGTTTAAAAAAGTTTGGAACTCGATTAGAACCAGTTTTGAAATCAAATATTGGTCATCTTTGGTCTAGAATAAAATACACATTCCAAAAATGGCGGTATGCCTTTTTAAAGCCATCAATGATTATCTACTGACAAAGGAAAGACTACTTCAGAAGCAGATAGTTGTGGATCCCTTCTGTGTTTTTTGTAAAAATCACACTGAAACTATAGACCACCTATTTTTTCAATGTAATTATACAGAAAATGTATGGCTTTGGAGCTGTAATTTTTTTTTAAATCACCAAAAAGTTTGTTCTCATTTACTCTGAAGGAAGATTTACAGAACATCGTTTCTTACTCTAGAGATAAAGGTCTCAATTCAGATTTGTTTCAACTTTCACTATCAGTTTGTGTTTGGCATATCTGGAGAGAAAGAAACGATAGGATTTTTCAGAATCGTTTTACAGAAAACACACAGATTTATAAAAAAATTTGTCAGACTATGAACATAAGAATGGCCAAATCTAAGCAGTTTAAGAACATTACTGGCATGAATGAAATAATAGCAAAGAAATGGGGATATACCTCCCAATGCTGAATTAGGGCATCATCTGCGTTATCATATGTTTCGTTCTTCTCCAATCTTCTTGCTTCTCGTTTTCTTGGTTTAGGTTATCTTGTACCTGTATTATTTGCATTGTCCTCACCATCTCTCTTATAAATTACATTATAATTACAACCTACAACACTTATTGATCTAGTTTGATAAGTTGCAGATTACAGCTTAAATTACAGATTCTTCTGGATCTATGCTGACTTCTCGTTGCTGTTTCTGTTTCCTTGTAGTTGTCTCGAACAATCTAAACACAAAGAAATTTAGTTAGTTTCTCAAATCCAGATTATTGTTCTGGGTGTAAGAGACTTATCTTGCAAAGGTTTTTGCTTTTCCTAAGGAGGTTATGGTTTCTAGTTTTGGATACGATATTTGTCCAGAACTGGTAGTAGAAGGTGGAGCTTTGAGTTTCATTTGACTTTGAAGAGCTTCTCCGCTGCTCTGGAGTAGTCTCGAGCACCCTAATAGCAAATAAACTTAATTAGAACCTACATAAAATATAAAGACATCGTCTTTTTGGGTGTAAGAGACTTATCTAACGAAAATTTATGTTTGCTCTACTTGAAGAGATAACAGCTCTAAGACCTTTCGTCTTTCTGGATATTAGACATTCGATCTGCTGCTGTTTTTGCTTCCTAAGGTATGGAATTAGTTCAGACCTGGAAGAAGAAGTTGAAACATTGAATATTCTGAAGCGATACTCCTCAGCTGCTCTGTTGTAGCCCCGAGAAACAAAACTATAAAGAAACTTCGTTAGCTTTCTCTAATAAAGTTTAAAGTCTTTATCTTTTGGGTGTCAGTGACTTATCCTGATAAGATCTGCATTGCTTGACTTGAAGAAATTACTGGCTTTTTGATTTGCTTACTCTAGTTGTATCCTTATCTGTAATTTGTCTCAATCTGGAAGTAGAAGTTGAAGAGTAGGGGTTCAGTTGATTACGAAGTGTAACATGAAAAGAATTTCATTACTACTCTTAAGCCGCCATTAATGCTTTTTTATGATTTTATTTCGGAGAGGAGTAAATGAAGTAGATGGAAGTGTCGTTTTACCTAATATGCTTGGAGCATTCTCTCGAAGCTTCTGGTTATTGGGCTTTTGTTTCGGAATATTAAACCGTATAAGATGTTGGGCCTATTGTGAATCTTTTGTAGTTGGCTTAGTGTTGTTGTGAACTTGCCATTTGGCATTTGTAATCTCTTCTTATAGTTTTTATAGTAAAGTTAGAACCCGCTTTCAAAAAAAAAAGTAACAACCATAAAAGCATATCAACACAATAGAAATTTGAAATAAGAAGTTCACCTCAAAGAGCACGAGAGAGTAAGTCCGGATGTGTTCGCTCGATGAATTCTCTAGATTCCCAAGAACATTCTTTAGGATTTGAGGACCATTGAACTTTCACAAGAGGGACATCTTTATTTCAAATGCGTTTAATCTCCGAAGCATAATACGAATAAGATGTTGCTCGTAAGTCAAATTAGACAAAACTTCAATTTCTTCCACAACACCGGGCTCAAGAGTAGAATCGGAATCTCAAATGTATTTTCATAATTGAGAAACATGGAATACGTCATGAATAGCAGAAATTTGAGCTGGTAATAAAAAGCGATAAGCCATGGTACCAATACGTTCGGTGATGGAAAATGGGCCAATATATCAAGGTACTAACTTTTCCGATCGACTGAAACGCACAACACCCTTCGTAGGTGAAACACGAACAAACACCAAATCTCCCACAGAAAATTCTAATTTCCTTCATCGATTATCGGCATAGGATTTTTGTCTACTTTGAGCTTCTTTCATCCTATGGCAATAAGGTCAATCTTTTCTGTGGAATCACGAATAAAGTCTGGACCTAAAACCAGCTTCTCACTGGCCTCAAGCCAACAAGAAGGAGATCGGCATGACCTTCCATAGAGTGCCTCAAAAGGTACCATACCAATACTAGATTGGAAGCTATTATTATAGGAAAACTCAACAAGAGAAATGTGATCTTCCTAACTTCCACCAAAATCAAGAACACATGCACGAAGAAGAACTTCAAGAGTTTGATTCACCCGCTTAGTTTGTCCATTAGACCGAGGATAATAAGCGGTGCTAAAATTAAGCTTCATTCCCAAAGCTTTTCGAAGACTCTTCCAAAATCCACTAGTAAATAGTGGATCACGATCACTAACAATAGAAGTAGGAACTCCATGCAATTTAACAATTTCCTTAACAAAGAGCTTTGCCAAAAGAGGTACAGTCCGATTGGACCGAACGGGTATAAAATGGGTGATTTTGTAAGTCTTTCAACTATCACCCATAGACTATCATGGTCCGAACGGGAATGGGGGAGACCGTCAATAAAATCCATGGAAATTTGGTCTCACTTCCAAATTGGAATGCCCAAAGGTTGCAATAACCCATCAGGCCTTTGATGCTCAGCCTTAACAAGTTGTTAAGTCATGCAATGCTTAATGAAGTTAGCAATGTCAGATTTCGTTCCATCCCAATAATAAAGTCGCTTCATATCCGCGTACATTTTACTACTACCGGGATGAATGATGAATTTAGAACGATGAGAATCTTCTAAAATGTCTTTACGAAGATCACTAATATTTGGCACGATAAGTCTAGCAAATTTTCATACACCACCACGAGGCATCAATGTCAAAGTCTTTCAAACCTTCAATACTAATTTTATCCCTACAACTTTGGCTAACAAGAGCCAATTCGGGATCTAGCTTTTGAGCATCAAGAATGCGGTCTAAAAGTGAAGGATGAGCCTTAAGGCTACATAAAACGAGAGATACACATAAATTGGATTCACGATCTCGAATCTCACAAGTGGATAAAATCTCGAGATCATTCCATTCGGATATCATCATGAAAACAACCGCTTGTTGCTTTACGACTAAGGGCATCGGCAACACGATTTCCCTTTTCGGGAGTATGAAGAATGTCAACATCATAAGATGCAAGGAACTTGAGCCAACGTTGTTAACGCAAATTGAGCTCCTTTTGAGAAAATAAATACTTCTAAGATTTATGATCGGTATAAAGAACAAATTTCTCTCCCAAAAGATAATGACGCCAAATTCGAAGGGCGAAAACAATAACTGCGAGCTTTAAATCATGAGTGACATATCTAGTCTCGGCCAGCTTTAATTGCCTAGAAGCATAAGCAATAACACGATCCCTTTGCATAAGAACTGCTCCCAAACCAACACGACTAGCATCGGTATAAACAATAAAATATTAGTTCCCTTCGGGAATCACAAGAATAGGAGCAGCGGAAAGGAGTTCCTTTAATTTCTGAAAAGAAGCTTCACATTTGTCCAACCAAATGTATTTAACTCCCTTCTTTATCAAACCAGTAAGGGGCACGGAAATTTTTGAAAAGTCTTTTATGAACGACGATAATAACCCGCCAATCTGAGAAAACTACGTATTTCCATCACACTCTACCATCTCTTCCAATCTTGAATCGTTTCAATCTTTGAAGGATGCACGGAAATTCCAGATTCAGAAATGATATGACCAAGAAATTTCACACGAGATTGCCAAAAGTGGCACTTAGAATTTTTTTTCTTTCGATTGATTGCTCCTAAGAGTTTCCAACACAATCCGAAGATGTTTTTCATGCTCTTCCTCGGTTTTAGAATAAACAAGAATATCATCTATAAAGATGAGAACAAATTGATCGAGGAAGTCTTTGAAAACTCGATTAATAAGGTCAACGAAATAAGCTAGAGCATTCGTTAAACCAAATGGCATAACAAGCCATTCATAAGATCCATAACGAGTATGGAACGATGTCAAAGGAATGCTATCCTCTGCAATACGAAGCTGATGAAAACCGATTGCCAAGTCTAACTGTGAAAAGACTCTAGCACCACTAAGTTGATCGAATAGATGATCAATCCGAGGTAAAGGATATTTATTCTTGATAGTAGATCATTAAGATTGTGGTAGTCAACGCAAAGCCTAAATGTACCATCGGATTTCTTTACAAAAATAGCAGAAGCTCCCCAAGGAGAGGAACTAGAACGAATAAATTGCTTCTCTTCCAATTCAGATAATTGTTTGCGCATCTCCTCATTTTCTTTATTGGACATACGATAAGGAGGACGAGTAATAGGTAAAGCTCCAGGAATTAGATTAATTCTGAACTCAATGGCTCTCTTAGGGGGTAATCCTAAAATGGGCTCAAAAATATCGAGAAATTCCCGAACAACGTGAATGAGAGAAATGACTTCTTCCTCTTCATCATTATCGTCATCATAAGGATTTAAAGAATATAAAGATGCTGCCAAGTTGGAATCCAAATCTTTAAGAACAATAGAATCTGCTTAATAGATTGAGGATGTCGAAGATGAATAGTCCGCCCAGGACATAGGATATGAGCTTCATAATAGCTAAGCCAATCCATTCCCAAAATCATTCTAAAGCCTAAGTAACGCATGACATGCAAATCGGCTCGGAAAGAAAAATCACATAAAAAAATCTCGATATCTTTACAAAGCAAACTAAGTGTTGCGGATCCACCAACTAGATTCGCAATTCTCAAAGAAGTCATTAAAGCCATAACACTTAAAGAAAAAGTATCAACAAGTTCTTTTGATATAAAAGAATGGGACGCACCCATATCAAAAAGAGCTCGAATAGGTTGATCACAAAACATAATAATGCCATCAAGTATAGGATGAGAAATACCTTGACCGCGAGAAGTGTTACTAGTTGCACAACATTTAGCTTTCCCTCCTTCTTGCTTTGAAGTTTGGGACATGAAGATATAAGCTGACCTGAATTTTTGCAATAGCGACAAAAGAGAGGTTTTGGACATCTAGTAGCATAAAGGTCCTTAGAACCACAATTGTGGCATTGCCCACGACTAGGGGCAGGAGTCTTTGCTACCGAAGCTACTTGCTTCCCTTTCTTATTGGGATTTGGGCCTTTAAATCAACTAAAACCCTTAGATGATTAAGTCCTAACCTCGAGGCACCTTGACCACTTCGAAAGGAGGTTTTGATAGGATCCTAATCCAATCCAACTAGTTCAAAATGTATTTTCAAAAGAGATTCAAGTGTCTCACCGCATCAGAAGGTTATTTAAAGGAGTTTCAATCATCGCAACCATTTCAAAAGGTCACTTTAAAGGAATTTTAGGCTACTCTTACTGATTCGAAAGGTGCTTTTGAAGAGCTAAAATCACTTTTCTGCTTTGAGTATTGAAAAGATTTCTTGTTAACATTTTTGGTGCTGGAAGGAGGGATTGAACCTCCAAATCCAAATATCACCATAGATTAATTGCAGAGAGTTCTTCATTCAAAAGAAGAAAATGGTAAGAGAAAGGAGTGATAACGACATCCTAAAAGAAGAAGCTACATCATAATCGACTTTGTAAAATAATATAGTCCCAAACTTTAACGTAGAGAATATGGAAATTGGACAACCTTCAACCCTAATAGGACCGGAAAACAATGAGATTAAATCCAGAATCTACTATAATAAGTGATAGCTATGCAAGTACATCTTGAAGGGGCTCCATCTCAAGGATCATTAAAGTTTACAAAAGGAGATGATGAAGCGTAATCATCAAATAGAGACCTATATGAAAACCATGAAAGTCAAGCTAAAAAGGCCCTTAAGCAATTTAATAGTTCAATCCAAAGAAACAATAAAAGTTGCTATAAAAACACACCTGACTAAGAAGACATCCTACATCAAATGATAATAGATATGCGTAAAGAAAATGGAATCCCTAACCTAGGAAAATATGTTATCCTGCAAAAGACTCTTTTTTGGGACAAAATAATGGAAGTTAGCATTCCTCCTCAGATTTAAATTCACCGCTAAGGTATGATGGCACCACCGACCCAGAGGATCACTTAGTAGCTTTTGGAATACTAATGGATCTCTACAACACTTCTGGGGCAATTCGTTATAAAATTTTCAAGGTAACTTCTCAAGGAGTAGCTTTCAAATGGTACAAGAATTACCAACTAAAAACATCCGTTCCTGGGAACAATTCTCTTATGATTTCATGGTACAATTATATATATACAAAGATCTAACTATAGACTTTAGCTTGTTAGATACTATCAAACAAAAAACCGAGAGAACTACTTGACGAATACTTGAAAAGATTCAGTATAGAAGCATCAAAAGTATGGAATACAACTAATAGAGAAAAGCTTATGGTAGTTCGATCAGAATTGATTGAGCAAACCTCTTTCCGGGAGGAACTTCATTTTCATTAATGTAGAGATCTGCAAAACTTCTGTTTTCAAGCCGAGAAATTTACTCAGATAGAGAAGAGGCATTCCACTACAAGGTAATCTCAACACAATCAAAGGGAAGAAGAGATCAACTTTGAGTCTCCTAGTAAAAGATCGAAAGGAAAGAAAAGAGAAGAAAAAGTCAAAGAGAGATTTTTGAATCTTACAAATTGAAATTGAGCAAACCCTTTCTCATATTTTTGCCATAGGAAAAGACTTTGAAATTTTTTCAACTATTTGCAAAGTGCCGAGCCGTCCTAAGCCAGGAAAAGAGAGGGACTATTGCGACTACCACAAAGCGAATGGGTATTAGATTGATAAATGTCATGTCCTATCAAGGTCGATCTAGAACACGGTTAAGTCGGTGTCATTAAAAGAGTTCATCAAAAAATTTGAAGAGTTCATTAATTTTTTTAAAGGACTTCTTATGTTAAAAAGACAATGGCCTAGATGCTCAAGAACTAACTTCTTCAGCAATGGAATAACAACTTAGTGACTTATTAAGCCATAAAGCCCCGCAACATTTGTTTATTATAAACTTTCCTTATTCATATATTTCAAGATTTGATTTGTATTTTGAAACCGATCATGTATTAATAAAAAATTTAAGTGTCTTTACAAGTAAAAACAAAACTAATCCATTGCATCCGACGGACTCTAAAGCAAAACAATTTTCTAGCCACTTAAGAGAGACTACTCAAATGCTTAGAATGAAATAACTCATTCTTACCTCAAAGCTTGAATCAATGTGGTGGAAAGAACTACTCTCATGGAACCTGGAATTATCATCACATTTCAATTGTGAACTCATTTTCCTAATGGAAGATAAATATCCAAACTTTCCCAAAAGAGGGGATTCTTTTGAAATGCATGCTTTTACTCATGAAAGTCTATTAGTCCATGCATCATGTCTTTTCAGACTCGTGAAATAAAACATCTCTTTTTGATGAAAAAAAACCTAAGGAAGCATAACCATATATACTTTATACATTGACTCTATTTTCAATTGGTTATTCCACTATTTGAGGAGAAGTTCCCTAAATATGTTTTAAAGAAAGTTGTTTTCAAAAGTCAAAAAGGATTATTTCTAATTATCCTATAAATAAATGAAATTAAGCAACCATTTATTTTGAAAATAAACCTGCACAATCTTTAAAGAATATCATTTAGCATTAGTAAATGCATACCGAAGATTTTAAATTGGGCATGTCTTAAAAAAAGCATTTTCAAAGCTTTCTGAAGTTATCAATGAAAAGAGAATTTATAGTTATCTAACGAAAATTTTTAGAGCTACAAAAGCTCATTATAAAAATCCTTGCGTCAAAGATTTATTCTTGATTAAAGAACCATTAGTTCATGAATCATGACCATTCAGTCCCTTATTTGAGATTTGTTTTTCTATCACAAGAATGGCTTAAAAACCGTCCTTGGTGATAGTACAAAAGAAGAGCTTTTTTATCAAAAAATTATGATATTCAAAGTCTTTTTAGAAGGAAGATTAATTTCAAAAATGGTTTCAAAATTTATCAAAGAGAATACCATATCAAAATTTCTATGGACCAAAAGAGGTTTTCACAAGTATTTAAAGTATTCCCTCAAATAAATTTTTCAGAACTAATTTTATACCTCCTAGAGGAAGGGTCAAAATTACTTTCATACCTCTTGGGGAGAGGGTCAAAAACTATTTAAGGCTTCTTCGGAAGGACCTCTTAAAAAGAGGAATGAAATTTTTTTTATAAAAAGGTCAATGTTTTTTAGAATGAGCCTCCAACATCTGCTCCAGAGCAAAATGTTTTTGAGAATGAGCCTCCGACATCCAGTACGGAGCAATTTTTTTTTGAGAATGAGCCTCGGATGTCCACTTTGAAGCAAAATGTTTTTGAGAATGAGCCTCGGATATCAACTTTGGAGCAAAATGTTGTGGAGAATGAGCCTCTGACGTCCACTCCGGAGCACCTCTTGGAGGGAGGAATAAAACCTCTAACATCCAATTCACCTTTTAGAGGGAGGGTCATTTCTAGCACCAACTAGCAAACTTTTAGAGGCAGGTCAATTTAACATAAACTATAGCCCTTAGTATCAAGGGAAGCCTAGAGGGGGCACTAAACCAACAAAGAAGGATAAAGATGTCCCTAACTCAAAAAAAAGTCCATACCTAAAAAACAAAATGTCAAAAGAATAAAGCTATTTGCCATCTAAAACAAAGATGAAGCCCGAAAAAGGGAGATAGACAAAAGGAAAAAGGATGAAACTGTCCTATGCTATAGAAAGGAATGGATAAGATATCCAAGGCTATAATCAAAAGGACAATGTATTAGCTATCAATCTTCAATACATCTGATGCCAGAAAAGTGGCTCTTACAACAAAGAATTATGAAGTTTGCATCATGAAAGGTAGCACGGGTCAAGTAAATGAATAAAGAGATCCGCAATTTGTAATGGAAAACAAAGATCAATACAAAAGATAAAGGAATAATCAACTTTTAGTACAAGGATAAAAGTGGTTTCGTTCGAAGAATATAATAAGCAAACCACTTCCAAATCCTTAGAATAAGGTGACCCTTTACGATAAGAGAGTCTATATATTATTATATATATTAATGAGTTATTTGCACTACTGGACGACTAAGTAGTAGGACGGAACTTGCGCGACTGAATGACCGATTATTCAAATGGAACCTACATAGTTGAACGGCCAACAAACTGAACGGAACTACCTGCTAAACAGTTGAACGGCTGAAAAGCTGAAAAAAAGAATGGAACTATCTACTGAACGGTTGACTGGCCTTATGAAATTACTACTCCGAATGGCTGACTGGTATTATAGAACTACTATTTCAAATGATTGCATGGCTTTACGGAACTACTCAGCTCCAATATAACAATAATACTACTCAGCTTTACGGAACTACTAACTTATAGGCACTTTGGGAATTACACATCTATTAATAAGATACTTTCTTTTGGATAATGAGAATCCCCATCGATATTCAAGGAATGAGTATTAAATAAATCTTTGGCATAATATATCAAGTAGAACTTTAGAATTAGGGCCAGATAAGGTCAAAGGTCTTTTGCTAAGGTCAAAGATCTTTTGCTTAGGTCTACTTAGGTTACCATTACTAGACAGTTTTCCATCCTTGCACTTATACTGAATACAATGTTGAAGTAGTCTATTTGCCAGATGACTGACAAATTTCTGACTAAACCCTTGATTTTGTGAACTTCCAATTTCCTTATATCTTTTATTAAATATTTCATAAAAACTTATTCTGAATTATTACTCATATAATACTCTACTACATCCTAAGAATATATGCGCAGCAAAAAATTCAATTTGCTTGAAATCCCGTGAAGGCCCAAAGTAAATTTGGGTCTTATAACCAGGTCAACCTTTTAGAATTCTTTAACCGTTGGGTTAGGCAAGTAGCTAGGAAGACCAAGACACTGGTATCAAACTTAGGCATAGAGTCTACATTCCTTAGACAACCCCAAGGTGAAGACATTTATTAGTTGTCCCAATAACATCGAGTGATCACTTAACAAGGATATCTAACAATTCAAAACATGTTTTAAATTACAACATTCTAAATTAAAGAGTTTGTAATGAACGGGGATTTTCAACCCTCAAAAATCGACACTTATACGTTCACTGTATTCCATGCCCAACAATCGAAAGCTGGAAAACCCAATTGTTAAGGGAAAAGAAGAAGGAAGAAGAAAACAATATAAAAAGAAAAACTAAACAAACAAGAATCTCATAGAGGAACGAATAATATATTATATAAAATAGATCTTTACAAAAGAAACAAAACATAATATACATACATCAACCAGAGTACACTAACCTATTTCAGCCTAGATAGTTATAACAGCCTGCCCTTACAATTGCTGATAAATACAACCAACAGACAACACATCGTAACACAATGAAATAGGTAGATATGTCTTGGTCCTCCAGCTCGTCTTATGAGCTTCAATGAGTCCAAAGAAATTTATAAATATGCTCGGTCTAATCCAAGCATCGAAAGGGAAAAATGTTCGGATCATTCTGGTAAACCAGCATGAGAAAACACACCTAAATGGAATTTAATGTTTATTAAAACCCTTTCAAATAAAGATATCTAGTAAAACCACGTCGGACATAAATATAGACGGGTTTTTACCTTATGATAAACAAAACATTTTCAATAGAAAATTAATTGATATTATAATAATGTCTAAGGGTTAATGTAAAATATGAATATAGCTAAAATGCTTGCGCCTTATATTTAAATATAGTTGGGCACAACTAAGTCCATGTGACGCTTCTTGGTAAATGGATTCAACACAATAACCTGCCTTTTAGGGTATGGTCTGTCGTGGTCCGTCTCTAGATATAATAGTACCGACAACCTCGTTAGAATCCCTTGCCAACATAGAACCGGCCTACCACTTGACAAATAGTATCGAATATGATCACCCCTTGGTTATTAGGCCCTGAAGCATACAAATGAGCGATAATATTGACTGTAGATAGGGATGATCATACCTTAATTGGGAGCGACCCAATTAATCCTACTTGGAATTCTATCACTACCTCCAAGAAACAATGCAATGCCGGCATTCATTCATATAGGTTGTTTAGGATATGAACAAGTCGAAGGTGCTAATTCTACTACAACCATTTTGAAATCATCCTAACAATTAGTAGCAAGCAATTCTACTACAACCATTTTGGAATCATCCTAATGATTAGTAGCAAGCAACCATTGCACTACAAATAGCTCCATCTTCAATCCCATCATCTTCAAGATGCCTTCACTTCGAAACACTTGAGTTGGAACGAAGTGGTTTTAGGATAATATATCCGATCCTGGTCTCTTTGGAACAACATTCGATAGTTTTTGTTAAAAACAACCCCAGTTCTTTAGGAAATAAGCGTCAAGGATAAGAGCGGAGATCGCCTCATAATGGTTAGTGGACGGATTTCTTTATCGTTTATCCTAAGAAAACAAAACAAGATTTATAAGCATAGTACATCATCTTTGGAGATGACTATGCTTTATAACCCACGTGTTTCTTAGATATTTCCAAAGTCACGTTTTGGTTGCATATTTGATAATAGGTTATCTAGTTATCCACAAACACATATCCAAATCAAGGATTATTTCAAATGGGAAAACCAACCTTGGTTAATCCCATAAGTAACCACTATCCTCTTTTAATAAATCTTTCCATTAGTTAAAATCACTTCGTAAATTTCTTGTATAAAAGTACCTTTACAAAGATATACCCATAAAAACCCTCTACACTTGAAAATACCGTATACTTATCTCAACGATATAAGTATATTCACAAACATTACAATTCACAACTTAGAAAATGTACTCATATAGTTTATCTAAATGGTATAAGTATATTTACAAAAAACCGAGGAAGATTTCCTTTTTATTCAATTCTGTAATCATTTACAAATTCCTTTATAAATTTCTAAAACCCATTTATAAACCATTTTATAGATCTCTAAAAACCATTCATAAACATCTCTAAATCATTTGTAAACTCTTTATAAATCCATAACAACCCTTTATAAATCTCTTTTTACCCTTTATAACAGCACTAATCGTATACTAATCTTTTTACCCTATATAAATTCAATGAGAAGTTGGACGAGGCTATTGGTAGGTTGGAGAAATTGATGATTGACATGAATCAAAGTCAAAGGAGAAGGTCGCCAATCTCGAACCATGGAGGAAACAGAGTTTCGCCATCGGTTGCGGAAGCTAGGAGGGTGTTGCCACAATCTGTTCGAGATAGAAGAGAGTCATTAGTTTCAACAAGGCGAGAACGTCATGAGTATAGAGATGAAGAGAGAAGAACTCCACGGGAGTATGAACGTGAGCCATATCGTGATGCTGAAAGACATAGTCGAAGAGATATGCGTGATCATAGAGATGTTGATGGTCGAGATCGATATCGAAGTACATTTGATTATGATGAAGATGGTGATAGATGTAGTGTTCATTATCGAGAACGAGACCAAGTGCGAAATCACTATCGGGAGGTAGAAGATGATCGTAAATGAGAGTCGGGGATGAAAACAGAAATTCCAGAATTCAAAGGAGGAATGATTGCTGAAGAATTTTTGGATTGGTTATCAAATGTTGAGGAAATTTTTGACTTCAAGGAAGTTCCTGAGCATCGTAGAGTTAAGTTGGTTGCCACTCATTTGAGAGGTAGAGCTATGACATGGTGGTAGCAAACTAAACTTACACGGGAAAGAATGGGAAAGTCAAAGATTGAGTCATGGGAGAAGATGAAGAAGTTGATGAAAGCTACTTTCTTACCTTATAATTATCAGTCTCTTATGTATCAGTTACAAAATTTGAGACGGGGAACAAAGTCGGTGAATGATTATGCGGATGAATTTTATCAATTGATTGCGATGAATGATATTATGGAGACAGAGGAACAGCTGACTGCAAGATTTGTTGGAGGGTTAAGAATGCAGATCCAGGATATGGTGAATATGTTTGATCCAAGATCCGTGGCTGAAGCACACCAGAAGGCTCTAGCTTGGGAGAGGCAAGGTAGAAGAGGAGGTGGTGTGTTTACAAATTCCAACAATCAAGTGAAAGGGGCTAGTAGTAATACGAATGTTTCCAAGGCTGTTACTAAACCAGTTGTCAATGAAGTTGCTAAAACCAAGGTCAACAACAATTTCAAGTGTTATAACTGTCAGGAGTTTGGTCACAAGACCAATGAATGTCCGAAGCCTAAGAAGGGAGCGATGGTTGCAGAGGTTGAGGATGAGGATGAGGATGCAGAAGTAGAATGTTCAAATTCACCACAAATTGAGGAAGAAGAAGAGTTGTCGGGAGATGAAGGGTGTAATTTAATGATGAGGAGATCTTGCTTGACGCCAAAACAAGAAGAGGAAACTAGTTGGTTGAGGAGTAATATCTTTTAGTCGACGTGCACTATTCTGGGGAAGATTTGCAAGTTTGTTATCAATGCAGGAAGTTGTGACAATATTATCTCCTCAGAAGCTGTAAAGAAGTTGGCGTTAAAGATAGAGAAGCATCCAAAACCCTACAAATTAGCTTGGTTGAGGAAAGGTGGGGAAGTGAAGGTTGGTCGAAGAGCTCGTGTAATTTTTTCCATCGGAAAGAAGTATAAAGATGAAATTTGGTGTGATGTGGTTGATATGGATGTATGTCATCTGTTGTTGGGGAGACCGTGGCAGTATGATAGAGCTGTACAACATGATGGACGTACCAACAGCTACAGTTTCATGTTTGAAGGTACTAAAATCACTTTAATTCCTAAAAAGCAACAACAGAAGGAAAGCAAGTTGGAGGAGACTGAAGAGTTGAAAACTTTGCTATCTTTGAAAGAGTTTGTTAAAGAAGTCAAAGATGAACCTGAAGTATTTTTGTTGATAGGACGTGAGAGTAATGAAGTGGTTGAAATTCCTAAAGAAGTAAAGCCAGTGCTTGAAGAATTTGAAGATGTATTTCCTGAAGAGCTGCCAAAAGAGTTACCACCGTTGAGGGACATACAACACCAAATAGATCTTGTTCCAGGAGCTGTGTTACCACATAGACCACATTACAGAATGAGTCCAAAAGAACACGAGGAGTTGAGAAGGAAGGTGGAAGATTTGCTTGAACAAGGGCGTATACAGGAAAGTTTAAGCCCTTGTGCAGTTCCAGCCTTGTTAGTGCCGAAAAAGGATGGAACGTGGAGGATGTGTACCGATAGTCGGGCACTGAACAAGATTACCGTAAGGTATAGATTTTCAATGCCAAGATTGGATGATTTATTAGACCAATTGAATGGAGCTATTATCTTTTCGAAGATTGATCTGAAAAGTGGATATCATCAAATTCGAATTCGACCAAGGGACGAGTGGAAGACAGCATTCAAGACACGGGAGGGGTTGTATGAATGGCTGGTTATGCCGTTTGGTCTTTCAAATGCACCTAGTACGTTTATGCGGGTGATGAATCAGATCTTTAGACCATTTATTGGGAAGTTCATGGTGGTGTATTTTGATGATATACTGATATACATTGGAAGCCCAAAAGAACACTTGCATCATCTGAGAGAAGTGTTGATGATACCATGACATGAACAATTTTATGCTGCAACGAAGAAATGCGTGTTCATGACGCATAGTGTTTTATTTTTGGGATATGTTGTATCAGAAGGAGGTATACAAGTGGATCAGAATAAAGTGGAAGTAATCAAAAATTGGCCACAACCCAGGACGATAACAGAAGTTAGAAGTTTTCATGGTTTAACATCATTCTACTGAAGATTTATTTCACATTTCAGTAGCGTGATGACACCAATTACTGATTGTATGAAGGGGAAGCAATTTTCATGGATAGAGGAAGCAGGAGTTGCTTTTGAGCGAATCAAGGAATTTTTGACGACAGCACCAATTCTAGTTTCGCCGGATTTTCAGTTGCTATTTGAATTACATACTGATGCATCTAAGGTTGGAATTGGAGGGGTGTTAAGTCAGAAGGGCCGTCCTATTACTTATTTTAGTGAGAAGCTTTCGGAAGCCAAGATGAGATATAATACTTATGATGTAGAATTTTATGCTATTGTACGAGCAGTGAAACATTGGAGACACTATTTGTTCCATAAAGAATTTGTTATATATACTGATCATGAAGCGTTGAAGCATTTGCAAGGGCAGGACAAGATTGCAGCTAGACATGCCTCGTGGATTGCATACTTACAACAGTTTACATTTGTTGTGAAACACAAATGGGAGTTACAAATCGAGTGGTAGATGCATTGAGTAAGAGAAATCATTTATTGACTACGATGAAGGTTGAAGTGACGGGGTTTGATATACTTCCAGAATTGTTTGTTGAAGATCCTTACTTTGCGAAGTTTGTAGACGAAGTCAATAAAGGGAAGACGGATGAGTTTGTGTTAGTGGATGGTTTTCTTTTCAAAGGAAATCGATTATGTATTCAAGATTGTAGTTTGCGAATGAAGATTGTGAAGGAGTTACATGAAGAAGGTCATGTGGGTAGAGATCGTACCTTGCAGTTGATTTCTCAATCATATTTTTGGCCTTCCATGAGAAAAGAAATTGAAAGATTTATGGAGAGATGTCACATATGTCAAGTTTCCAAAGGGACAGCTACGAATGCTGGATTGTATATGCCATTACCCGTGCCTACTAGACCATGGGTTGATATTAGCATGGACTTTGTGTTGGGCTTGCCAAGAACTCAGCAAGGGAATGATTCTATATATGTTGTGCTGGATAGATTTTCAAAGATGGCACATTTCATAGCTTGTAAAAAGACCGCTGATGCAGTCCGCGTTGCTCAATTATTCTTTAAAGAGGTTTATCGACTATATGGGCTACCTGAAACCATTGTGTCAGACCGGGATACTCGATTTCTAAGCCATTTTTGGTTGAGTTTGTGGAAGATGGTTGGAACGAAGCTGAATTTTAGTAGCGCCTATCATCCACAAACAGATGGGCAAACAGAAGTAGTGAACAGATCTTTGGGAAACTTGTTGAGATGTCTTGTGGAAGATAATTTGAAGAGCTGGGATATGAAGTTATGTCAGGCGGAATTTGCACATAACCACGCTGTTAATCGAAGTACTGGATTCAGTCCATTTCAAGTTATATATTCAGCAATTCCGAAGGGACCGTTGGATTTGACGACAGTGCCATGTCAGAAGGGAATTGATAAGCGAGCTTGTGATTTCGTGAATGAGCTGCAGGAATGTCACAGAACGGTTCATGAACGATTGCTTGCATCAAATGAGAAGTATAAACAAATGACGGATAAGAAGCGAAGGAGTGTAGACTTCAAAGAAGGTGATTTGGTTTATGCAGTGTTGACGAAAGATTGTTTTCTAGTGGGAACTTACAACAAGTTGAAAGCTCGAAAAATTGGTCCAGTGGAAATCTTGAAGAAGATCAATGATAATGCTTATCAGTTAAGAATGCCGGATCATGTCCATACTTCCGATGTTTTCAATGTTAAACATTTGATTCCGTATCATGAGAATAAGCTTGTTGAGGAAGCGGAAGGTACAAATTCGAGGTCGAATTCTTGTCAACTGGGAAAGGATGATGCAGCGCAATCTACCAACTCAACGGATTTGAGTCGCTCGAAGGTCTTAGGTCGTTCACGACCAAGTGAAGGTCGCTCGCCAATGCAATCTACGTTGGATTTAGGTCGGCAGCGACCTAGTATGTTGGTAGGTCGTCCAACGACCTAATAAGTCGAGATAGCCGACCTAACGAGCTAACTTACCAAACGACGACACAACAGGCCGAAGCTCAACGACCTAACGAAGTCAACTCGCGTGAAGGGTTAGGTCGTTACTCCATGGGTTGCGATCGAATGCATCAAAATTCCTAAGTCGAAGATCCTTAAGTCGCTCCAGATGTTTAGGTCGCATGAAGAATTCCAGAAGCCACTTCCTTAGGTCGCCGAAGCCTTTGATCGTAGGTCGCTGGCAACTGTTGTGTAGTAGGTCGTTGTATATATATTGTTCGGTCGTTAATGTGCTATGTTGCTTGAATTTATTACGTTGCTTATGTATTGTTGTAACGTGTTTTCTTATGTCATTTACTGTTAAGTCGTATGTCGTGTATCCTTGAGTCGTGGGTCGTTTTATGTTAGGTCGTAAACGACCTACATTGTGTTGTGTTTTGTTTGTAAGGTCGCCTATGCCGCATGTTGTAACCCTATAAATATGGAGTCGTGTCATTTGTAAAAGGAGTTGATTTTTGAATAAAACTTTGTTCGAGTGCTTTGTGCCTCTTTGAAATTGGAAGTTGAGCGTTGTCTCCTTACTCCATTTTCGGTTGTTCGAGTGCGCTCGAATCAACGGATTTGAAGCCGATTCACGGAATCTCGTGCGCGAGATCAACGTAGAAGAGTTGTATATCTTTTAACACGGTACCGTGCGATCAACGTGTTGAAGATAGCTAGAATTCGGTATCTCTCGAGATCAACGAATTTGAGCGTTCGGTATTTTTTCAATCCATCAATTTATCTTGTTTCATCTAATCGTTTCATCGATTAGCTTGACATGAAATCCACATTTCGTCGTCATCCATTATATCCGCTGCGTCACCTATCAAGGTCGATCTAGAACACGGTTAAGTCGGTGTCATTAAATTGATGAATCTTACTAACTATTGTACACCGTGCGCTTGCGGTTATTTTTATTTTGAAATTTTTCTGCATTTTTCTAAACCGATAGAAAATTTGCCGTTAAACAAGTTTTTGGCGCCGTTGTCGGGGACGTTGTTTTGATTTTGATTTTCTATTCTTCGAATTATTTGTGTTTGATTTTTGTGTGTTTTTATTTTATGTGTGTTTGCATTTTAAAGAAAAAAAATTGCGTGTTTGTTTGATTTTTGCGTGCATTTTGTTGTTTGCTTGTTTTTCTTGTTTTATTTTTCACTTGCATATTTTTATTATAAAAAAAACCATTAACACAATCTCAATTGATTTTTTTTCCATTTACACTTTTAGTTTGTACAACTTTCTGCTTTTATAATTTTACAATTTCATTTACAATTTTTCATTTCAACATACATTCTGTTTTTCTACATCTTTCCACTCCCTGTTGCATTACACATCTTCACTGAACAGCAGCCATCATCTTTCCTGCCACCAAGTCAAAGTTCAAACTTCACAAGTCACACCAGAAACCACTCATTACACAGCAACCTCCTTTAACTACTTATCACCTAACCATCAAACTACAGTGCCGACAGTCTCAACTATCAGCCTCTCCACTGCCCTCAACCAAGCCTGCATCACTTCACACATTCATCTTCAGAACCAACTGCATACACTTCACATAATACACTACTGTGCCTCAACATTGCAAAATTTTCTACAACAGCTCCAACTGTCATATTCCCCCTCCTACTTCATCATCATACTTGCCAACCTTCTCTTCACATTGCATCTACATTTTTACAACTACAATTTTCTTTTTCATTCTTTCTTTATTTACATTTTAGAAAGAAAAAAAAAAACTTTCCATTGTCATTCCCTGTGCATATCAGCACACGACCCTGTACATACATTTTAACACCTCTGTCACGTTCTCTGATGCACATACAAACCATCCTACCCCTACTCCATCAAACATTCTGTGAACACTTCCTCTACTTGCCTTACATCATCTCACCAAACTGATCAAACTCCCTACAACCATTTCTGCCATCCCTCTTCCTTACATTGTTGTGTTGAACTGCCTTCTACACATCAAAACAGCTCCTCACAATACTGCATAAGTGCATATCTCTCCACTTCTGTCCTCCTTTACCACATCACAAGCCATCAAACTGCCCTGTTCCAGATGCAACTTGTATTACCACTATCTTATATTCCACCTACATTCAACCAACCTACCACACCCCTTCTGCTTCACTGCATATACCCCTGCCACTGTGTCTAACCATCACAACTATTCCAAAAACTGCCAACTTCTTCCAAACAACTTACAAACTTCACTCAGATACACTTCTCATTCACCTTCTACTACACTCCTCCACCTCTTTCACATTCACACGCATACATTGATCTACAACTTCCTGTTTCAAAACCATCCCTGAAGCTTGCTTCAACCACCAAACATCACATCAGCCCCTTCTTACATCTCAACTGCTTCACCCAATCGCTGAAACACATCCAACCAGTCACATCTCCTCTGCCTTAAGCACTTCTGCCCACAGCCAACAACACTTCCTCAACCACAAGCCTGCAATCGCGAATAAACTACCAATCTCGACTAAACCCTACTACGACCGAAAAATAGATCATCGCATCCACACCCTGCTTCACCAAATCACCATCACCTGAATCATCAAACTCCATTGATTTTGAACAACAACCACCATCTGCTGTCAGTTCCCCACAGACTTCCCCCTTAACTACCACCATCCAAACTTCATCTCCCTAACATCGCCACTGAACCACACTCTGCTCCTCCAACATACTGCACTGCTACCCTTCAGTCAACACAACATCATACACATAATTCATACATACTGCCTGCTGCCATCAACTTGCAAGAAATTAAACTTCACCTGAAAACATAAGTGCCTGCCTTACCACTTCTGCACAAATCACACAGCCACCTCCACTACGCCAAACACAGTCGCGCCACTTCATTACCACTTCAACAGTTCGCCTCATCCAAACGTGACAACTCCCTTCATCGCTTCAAACCCAGAGCCAACTTCAACAAATCGAGCAACCTGCGACCATCCATTAAGCTCTGACATCGACCAATCGAACCTCGTCTCCATCGCAAGCCCAAATCGAATTACGAAATCAACGACCGCTTCACCAACTTCCTCAGCAAAACCGCAATCAGACCTGAAGCCATCATCGAATCACCCGCAACCCAATCCCCAAGTCGCGACTCAATCCAGACTTCCACCGCAATCGTCACGAACAGTCACGACCATTCCTCCACTACCACGAACCCGAAACCCAACTGCGACCCCGCACTGAACCAAGGCCATCACAAGACGTTCGAATTGATTTTGAAACTGTGGGATTTGGGAATTGAATTTGATTTGGTGAATTTAAGTGACAGAATTTTTGTAAAAGAAATCGAATGGAAGAATTGTTGTTGGTCGCTATTTACTGTTAAGTTTCTCTGATAGTTGTTTGGTACGTTTATAATTAGGCCGGGCTTGTTAATTAAATGTGGCAAGTGTGATTGTTGTGGGTTGGTTGTGGGTTAAAATTTGTATTTATTTATTTTTGTATTAAGTTCTTAACTTCATTAATAAAAAAAGAACCCGTTTTCTTCCCACTTATTTCTTTTTGGCTTTTGTTTCTTAGAGTAGTAAATAAAAAAATTTCTTTAGTTTTTATTTTTCCTTCTTATTAAAAAAAAAACCAAAAAAGGCATTCAACAAGTGTAATTTGTTTTTAATTCTTTTAGTATAATTTGTTTTTGTTTTCCATTTGTTTTAGTTAAAAAAAAAACAAGTTTCACTTTATTTAAATTTTCATTTTATATTTGTTTTCACTTGTTTTAGTTTTCATTTATTTTATTTTCATTTGATTAGTTTTTCACTTGTTTTATTTCTTCTTTGATAAATATATAAAAAAAACAAACAAAAAGTTTTATATAAATATTGATTCTGTGACGATCCAGAATTTTTGTATATTTGAAATTGGAATATTTAATTGATTTTAAATATTTGAAAGTTAGTTTAACTTGAATTTCAAATATCACTATTTATTTGACAATTAAATTATTGAATTTAATAATTGAAAATCGGTAAATTGCTGAATCGAGAATTCGGGGATTGTTAAAAATATTTCAAAATCTTATAAAATTTATATTAATAGTACTGAAGATATGAAAGCTTTAAAATTGAAATTTGAAGTGTATTGTTCAGTTTTAAAAATATATCGTTTAGATTGAATTTAAAAACAGCCTTCCGAGACACAGTCTCGGAATTCGACGAAAACCAGTTCCATTTGATCCGTAAATAGTGTTTTATTATCGCATTTCAAATTTCGTAGTGTTTTGAGTTGTCGTGTGATCGTACGGTAGGTAAACGCGCTGAATTTTTATATCGAAAATTCAATATAATAACTGAGTCCAAAAAGCTATCTTCTTCATACGATAGATTTAGGACTCGAAACCTTTTCCAGTGCGTTCGGAATAGGGTATAACCTTATGAACGCCTAGCGGCACATCTCGATAGGAATTCAAAATTTTAAATTGCATTTTCAAGGCGATATAAATTTGAATTTAAAATTTAAATATAAATAACATAATTGCATTAAAAACACTATAGCAAATTGGGTGGGCACGTTAGGCAGTTTACTACACATGTCTCCCACCCTCTTCAAAATGGCATACAGATGTCCTTTGTTTCTTTATAAAAAATAAAATAAAACTCAAGCCGATTCAATAAAAAAAAAAAGAAGAAATCGCATCGCCTGTAACGACCAGAATTTCTGTCATTTGAAATTCGTATATTTAATTGATTTTAAATATTAACAAGTAAAATTTGTAAGTCGAATAAATGTTATTTCGAATATCTAAATTTAATTGGATAATTAAATCGATAATTTAATATTTGAAATTACAGAAATAATTGGAAATTGGGTTTAATGTGATTAAGAATGATTTATAAAGTTGTATTAAATCATATTGGAGTTAGAATGATGTTATAGAACTTTTAAAATTTAATTAAAAGTTAATTTGGGGAAATTGAATATTTTGATATTTAATTGACGAGTAAAAATAGCCATTTTTCAAACAGTCTCGGATTTTGACGAAACAAATTTCATTGAATCCGTAATATTATATTATTGCAAGATTTCAAATTTCGTGTCAATCGGATTTACGGTTTGTCCGGGGCAAGCTAGAACGCACTGAAATCGGTTTAAGTGAATTTTAAATTTAAATAAATCGATTCGAAAACCTATGTTCCAAATACGATCGAATTGGCTCCCGATATATATTCCATTGCGTTCGGAATAGGGGTAAAACATTATAAACGCCAGGCGGCACGCTTCGTTTGGAGTTCGAAAAAAAATTCAGGTGAATAGTGTTTTGGCAATTTTCTATATAAGGACGTTCATTTTCACTTTTGCAAAGCAATTAGGGTTTCAAGCCCTAGCCGCCAGAAAATAAAACAATGGCCGAAAATGCATCTCTTGCTTCCTCCTTTTTCTTCTAATCCATTCACCTTCACCAAAAACGTTCAACTACAACATCGAAGAGGGCATCGAGTTCTACGTTTTCAACGGCTATGATCAAATTTAGAGCAACAAATCAGTGGCAAATCGAGCTCGAACGGCCATGGTTCGTGCACGTTTTTCTACGCGCAAAGGGGGCCGAGCTCCTCGTGGTTCCAGCCGAAGGTGGCTCTCATGATGGCACTTCAAACAGCGTTGGCCGATCGTCTTCAAAGTCGACGTGGTGGTCGCGAAAATCAAGGGTTTAGCGGCGACATTGGGTTATTTTCGTTCGTGTTTTAGCCTGGGGAAGGAAGAAGGGGGTGGGGGGGCAGTCACGATCTATGCAAAGGGAACGAACATCTCTGATTGAATAGGGTTTGAAAATTAAAAAGAAATTGTAAATTTATATATTATATAATTCGTTCAATCTTTAAAACTTCATAACTTGTTCATACGAGGTCGAAAATTGACGAAACGAATTGCATTGGAATCGTATTGACGAGCAATACGCAATGGAGCATGATTGGGATTTATTTGAGCTAGTGAGAATTTTGGGTAAAATTAAACGCGTGTTTAATTTTATTCGGAACGAAACGCTGAAACTGTATTGGAAGCAAGGTGAGAACTTCTCACTCAATCGAATTAGTTTTGATTTAAAGTTTAAATAATTAGATTTAAAATTGCTTGATTATGTGATTTAATGATGATTGCTATTTGTTGTATTTAAATAGATCATATACGCCGTGTATTAAGCGGAGATTATTTTATTAAACACATATACCGCGATATTCCACCTTGAAGTGGAATTAGCATTATATATGTACTTGGAGTTGATTTTCCCGCATTATATAGCGGATGAGACCCTATTGCGCTGCATAATAGCGGATGATATTTTGTATAAACCCATGTACCGCGATATTCCGTCTTAAAACGGGATTGATATTGTGCTAACATCTGTGGATGCAGGGAAACAGGTTGGAGGGATCCAACTAGATTACTCAAATAATTGAATTTGTTTCAAAGTTGGGTGTTGATTATTTATAATCTCTGTGTGATTTTTTTTATGATTGAAATCGTTGAAGGCTAAAATTTAGCCGAATATAGTTTTGGTATTGTTGGATACCGGAAATAAATAAATATTTGATTTTTGAAAATTCAGGTTGAAAGTTTATATTAAATTTTTTGATGTTTTGAGAAATATAGTTGAAAGGTGATTTTTGGAAATATGAAGTTGATTATTTTATAAAATAATTTAAATGGTGATTTTTGAATTTATTATAAAAGCTTTATATATAAGATTTAAAAAAATTGGATTTTTATAAATCAAAGTGATGGAATTATAAAGGAGTTTTAAAGACGTTTTAAAATGATGTTATAAATGGATTTTATAAAAGAATAGAATCTACGATTTGTGAAGTTATAAAATGAATGAATTTGTAAATAGAGAATTATAAGTAATTTGCTTATAATTTGGATTTTGGCGTGTAAATGGGATATGGATAGAATTTGTTAATAAAGTGATTTTATAAGTTGAAGTTGTTATAAAATATAAATGGAATTTATAAACATTGTTTTATAAATCCGAAATAGACTTATTTTGATAAGTTAATTATTATAGCTTATTAAAGGAGATATATCCACGATTTTGGACAGTGGATAATCCTTTAAAATAAAATGTGTAGAAATGTTGAATTTGGTTTACGAAGTATATTCACGATTTTGGACAATGAATAATATATTAAAGAAATGTTTTGGGGAAATGATATTTTAAATAGAATTATAAAGATTTAAAGGTGTTTTAAAATGTATTAAGTATCGAAACCATAGATTTCAACATTCATTGTTGAAATAGACGTTTCGAGAAATAAAAGGGAATGGTGGACTGTAACACTGTTGTTGTAGTAAATGATTTTCGAAAGGAAATGTTTTATATAGTATTGGGATTTATATATCTATCTTCATTTCGAATCCCTATACTAGTGATTTTGGGTTGTCGTAACGATGTTTTACGAAACATTCGTTTTGACTCAAATGAATGTGTTTAAGAGAATGTTTTCCTTAAAGAATTAAATATATACTTGATTGTGATTTAAGTATATTGAATATTTCCCAAATGTTGAAAATAAATAGATTTGTGAATTACTTATTATTAAATAAGTATGGAAATGTTTTCCAATATGAAGTGAAATGTTTTGAGATTATATCTTTTAAAGATAAATTGAAAGTGAATATTTGAAATCAATTTGAAAATCGTATATTAGTGGATGTTTGGAAATTTAAATTCAAATGGAATTTATAAAGAAAAGGGAAATTTGTTTAAAAATAAACATTGATTTATTTTTGAAGTGTAGAAATAAATTTACGGATTTGGAACGTAAATTTAAAGTAAATCGGTAAGGATTTATTTAATTGGTTTAAATGAACCACTTTGAAATGTCTCCTTGGAAGGCCGAATAAGATTTCAGAATAGCTTTGAAAGATATATACATACATACATACATATATATAATTCTAGAATTGGTTTTAAAAAGTATACTTTGGAGAAATTAACTTTTTAAGTTGTTCTTGAATCCTTTAAGTAAAGGTTTATTAAGTTGATATAGAAATGATTATTTCTAAGGTTTAATCAATAATTGTTTTAGAAAATAGTTATTTAAATAGTTATACTCTATCTACTAAATTTTATTTTGAAAATTAGTTTGGACTTAAGTTATTTGTAATATTGGCATAATATTTTTATAACTAATATTTTAAGTAAAGTGTTTAAAGAAAAATAATTTTATTTCAAAATGTTTTCCCGATATATTTTGGATAAGTGTTATAAATTATTTTAAAGTATTTGAACTCGGCAGATTTTCAGTGAAAAAGAATAAATATTTGGAAGTGTTTCCATGTAAGGAAAATGATTTAAAATTTGTTTTCAAAAGTTGTAAAGGTGAAAAGTGATTTGAAAATTGTTTTCAAATGATTGAAGTGTGGAAAATATATCTTGTAAAGATATTTTTTTGGAAAAATAAATAATTTGAAAAATTATTTGGAATCTGGTGATGTTGTGCATATCTATTGATAGTTAAATAACTGACTATAAATATTTACCTTTAAATGGGAATTTGTTGTGATTTGCTTGAATTTGAATGCTACACTTGTTTTAAAATAAGCGCTCGTTATTCGGTTTAGCCGGGAGAGGTCCTTTGGGTCATGAATCCCCTTCCGAATAGTGATACGTCGTAATGGATGGCATTTGAAGACCGGTGTTGAAGACCAGATATTTTCGAAAACGGAAGGATTACCGTCGAATGTCTCTACATCGGCTGATCTCCTATATAGAGATTTTATCACCCTTTGTGATGGGAAGTCCGGTCATGATTAGTGAATATTCGGATTACAAGCGCTTCTTTGGAAGTGCTTTCAGTTCCGTTCGATCCCGGAACGGACTTGTATGGATGTGTGTCTGACGTTACAATTTGAGATGTAAAGCTGGTTTCTATCAAATACATTTCTGTTGGTGGTGGAGAATTTATTCTCTTATCTTAACACCATTCTCTGAGACGTACGAGCTCATAGGTTATGTAGTTGATGGTTACTAGTGATACATTCCCAATTTGGTAATGTGGCATACGAAGTGCTGCTGATCATTTGTTGATCAAAGCATAGCTTTTGTGAAAAGCGTAGCTTTGTGGACAAGACTTCGTCGGACCTCACACCCCGGTAATGGTCAAAACAGGAAAGATGCAGCAAGGTTATAGGGAGTAGCGCCCCTTAGGGTATGTGCATTTCCTTCTGGAAAGAAGTGGTATCATGATATGGAGCCCAGATACTTAACCTATGTAGATGTCGCAAATATATATATATGACTTTGTGATTGTTGTTGGTTGAGGATCCTCGGATAAAGGTTGTTTACAACCGAGGGATGGCATACTCGTGTCAGTAGCTACCTACTTTTGCAGAGGTAACCCGACCTTGTGTTGGCAGAGATCCGGTTAGGTTCTCGGGGCATCCTTCCAGAGGCGTACCCATGTGGCAATGGGAAGTTCCTTGGCCTGACCATTTGTTGGAAAATCCAAAGAAACAATACGAGCCCTGTACGGTTTTAGTTGTATAACCTGCCATGGAATGTGGCGGTAACCTGCTATTGAATATGGTAGCTATAGTAGGCATAAGTGCGAAATGCCTATGCTGGCTAAGATTTATATTGTACTTTTGAAAGATTTTCCACTTTGCACTTATAGAAATAATATCAAAGAAATTTTTCTGCGTATCAAGCATGTTTGACCGTCATAAGGAGAAATCGCCTCCGATTCTGCGTTTGCATTGTGTGTGTGCGGAAGGCCTTATGGTAGTTACATTTTCCAAAAGCATTGCGGATCTATTTTAAATATTTCTTTGTTTGTTTTTAAAGAATAACTGTTTTAAGTTCTCACACCAGTCCCATGACTGACATGGAGTTTATTGTTTCCTTCCTAAACTCTGGGTGCCCACCAATTTCTACACGGGCAGTCTCGAGTCAGGTTATCAGGTCATTTAGGAATTCAGGAGATGCTGTGGAGCTAAAGAGGCGAGCTGGATGGCGTGGCGTATCAACTAGTATATAGTATTTCTTTTCCGCTGTTTTGTTGTTGTAAACTTTGATAATGTAACGTAATGTGATGTAATGTAATAAATTGATACAGTTCTTTTGATTTAAAGATTATTCATTTATCTATTATATGTTGTTCCGCTGCGAATTGTGAGATTTTGATATTATTTCTGTTGCTTCTTCTTTCTTTCTTCTTCTACCTCTTCTTCTTTAACCCTAACAATACGTCTTTCCGGCCGTCAATTGCTCGGCAGTTGATACAGTGGACGTATTAATGTCGATTTTCGGGCGTCGAAGAATCGTGTCGTCACATTTGGTATCAGAGCATTTGGTTAAGCGACAACCTTGGTTCTGTTGGGTGTTACTCATTAGAGATAGAGTCAGCAGTACTCTAGAATGAGTGTGATGTAATCATAGATATGAGCGCGTATTTGTTAGTGAATATAAAATTGTTTTATATTGTGTTGATTGGTTTGTTGAGTGGTATATGGATTCTGGTCAATATGAGTAATTAACGTGATTCCTACGATAGGAATCTCTAAACACTTGTACAGAACAAATTCGACACGATATCGTTTAAAATAGGGTAAATGAAATAATTTTCCCTAAATTATTTTCGTATATAAAAGAGAAAATTTTTCTATGAATTATTATAATTTATGATTGCTTGGTTGCTAGAAAGTGATGATATTAGATTATTATCATTAGAAAAAGAAATTGAAATCGTAACTCCAAAGTTAAGAAATAAATTCACATACAAATAGAATTGGAGAATATAAATTGTAAATGTGATTTGTAATTTGAAGTAAAACTCCACAAGAATATTTGGAAATATTTTGAAAGGGTTTGCAATTTGGAAAAGATTAAAATCCTTTTTGAGTTTGAAAATGGTTTTCAAGGGTTTGGAAAAATGTTTTTGGAGGGATAAAAGCTCTAAACTCTTTTTGATCGCTCGAAAATAACTTCAGTGATGACTGCAGCATCATCGGTGTACATTTTCGGGTTTCCAAAAGAGGGATTACTGCCAAGTTGTTTTAAATGGAAGTTGTTTGGAAAATTTGGGTTTGGGTTTTGAGATTCAAAGGATAATTTGAACTGGTTTCAGAAATGGTTTTGAAATGTTGGAAAGACTCTAGAATCTGAGAAAAATAGTTATGGAATAAAAAATTATTAAGTTGAAAATAAATTTGGGGCAGAAACAAATGAATTGAAATTGAGTTTGAATTATGGAAATAAATTTATGAATGAATGAATTTACAATTGCGAGTAAATGAAATTGGAAACTAAACGTTGAAATTCATCTTGAAATTGCAAGTAAATTGAAAATTTGTCAAGTTGGATCAAATGAAGCTAAGTATTAAAATAAAACTAGTAAGTAAAACTAATTGAAGAAATGACAAATTTAATATGGGTTGAAATGAGTTGAATTCAACATTTATAAATAGAGGGTAAATTAAATTCATATGGAATTTGAAATCCAGTTTAAATATAAGTGGTTATAAACCGAAATAAAGAATTGAATTGTGTTTGGGAACGAACAAAAGAATAAAAACTGAAATTGAAAACTGAATATCGAAAACCAACTTGAATTGTGCGAGATGAAGTGAGTTAGAACTTGTAATGAATTAGTAAGAGAAACTAATTTAAAATAGGAAGATGAATCAGTTGTAAATGGAAAATAATTGATAAAAATTCAATATTCAGAAGGTAAATTGAATCCAAATAGAATTGAAATTGTAAATTGAATTCAAATGAAATTGATAATGTGAGATTGAATGAAAATGGATATTATGGTTAGCAGGATATACATGTGGATTAAAGGAAATTGGGATTTTGATTTCGAAGATAAAAAAATTGAATTGCTCGACAAAAAGTATGTATTTGAGTTTCAGTATGAAATTTGATGATTTTCTTGTCCAGCCACTTGGCTTTTTCTTTTCTTTTTGAAATCTAGGGGCCGTGGTGCCATTTTTGTAGTCGTACCGAGCTAGCCGCGTAAAGGAGATACTGGCGAAATTTTTCAAAAATTTAAGGCGTTAGAATATTTTTGAGAAAATTGGAAATTTTTGAAAACTATAGCTTTGATTTTGGAGTGAAAAGTTAAATGATATAGTTGGTTTTGAAAAGATAACTAAGTATGATTTGAAAACTTAGTAAAGTTATTGTAAGAAGTTTGACTATGGATTTTGGAAAAGTTAAAATGTTTAACTGAATTTGAAATTTATTTGAACAAATGGTTTTAAAAAGTTAGTGGATTCTGTAACATTTTCTTACTTGGCAATTTCGAGGACGAAATTCTCTTAAGGAGGGAAGTTTGTAACGACCTAGAATTTCTGTCATTTGAAATTCGTATATTTAATTGATTTTAAATATTAACAAGTAAAATTTGTAAGTCAAATAAATTTTATTTCGAATATATAGATTTAATTGGTAATTAAATCGATAATTTGATATTTGAAATTACAGAAATAATTGGAAATTGGGTTCAATGTGATTAAAAATGATTTATAAAGTTGTATTAAATCATATTGGAGTTAGAATGATGTTATAGAACTTTTAAAATTTAATTAAAAGTTAATTTGTGGAAATTGAATATTTTAATACTTAATAGACGAGTAAAAATAGCCATTTTTCAGAAAGTCTCGAATTTCAACGAAACTAGTTTCATTGGATTTGTAATGTTATATTATTACAAGATTTCAAATTTCGTGTCAATCGGATTTACGGTTTGTCCAGGGCAAGCTAAAACGCGCTAAAATCGGTTTAAGTGAATTTTAAATTTAAATAATTCGATTCGAAAACCTATCTTCCAAATACGATCGAATTGGCTCCCAATATATATTCCATTGCGTTCGGAATAGGGGTAAAACATTATAAATGGCAGGCGGCACGCTTCGTTTGGAGTTCGGAAAAAAATTCGGGTGAATAGTGTTTTGTCAATTTTCTATATAAGGACGTTCATTTTTCACTTTTGCAAAGCAATTTCGGTTCCAAGCCCTAGCCGCCAGAAAATAAAACAATGGCCGAAAATGCATCGCCTTCTTCCTCCTTTTTCTTCTAATCCACTCACCTTCACCAAAAACGTTCAACTACAACATCAAAGAGGGCATCGAGTTCTACGTTATCAGCGATTACGATCAAATTTGGAGCAACAAATCAGTGGCAAATCGAGATCGAATGGCCATGGTTCATGCATGTTTTTCTACGTGCAGAGGGGACCGAGCTCGTCGTGGTTCCAGCCAAAGGTGGCTCTCATGATGGCGCTTCAAACAGCGTGGGCCAATCGTCTTCAAAGTCGACGTGGTGGTCGCGAAAATCAAGGGTTTAGCGGCGGCATTGGGTTATTTTCGTTTGTGTTTTAGCCTGTGGAAGGAAGAAAGGGGAGGGGCGGTCACGATCTATGCAAAGGGAATGAACGGCTCTGATTGAATAGGGTTTGAAAATTAAAAAGAAATTGTAAATTTATATATTATATAATTCGTTCAATCTTTAAAACTTCATAACTTATTCATACGAGGTCGAAAATTGACGAAACAAATTGTATTGGAATCCTATTGACGAGCACTACGCAATGGAGCCAGATTGGGATTTATTTGAGCTAGTGAGAATTTTGGGTAAAATTAATCGCGTGTTTAATTTTATTCGAAACGAAACGCTGAAACTGTATTGGAAGCAAGGTGAGAACTTCTCATTCAATCGAATTAGTTTCGATTTAAATTTTAAGTAATTAGATTTAAAATTGCTTGATTATGTGATTGAATGATGGTTGCTATTTGTTGTATTTAAATAGACCCTATATGCCGTATATTAAGCGGAGGTTATTTTATTAAACACATAAACCACGATATTCCACCTTGAAGTGGAATTGGTACTATATATATACTTGGAGTTGATTTTCCCGCATTATATAGCGGATGAGACCCTATTGCGCCGAATAAAGGCAGATGATATTTTATATAAACCCATGTACCGCGATATTCCGTCTTGAAACGGGATTGATATTGTGCTAACTTCTGTGGATGTAGGGAAACAGGTTGGAGGGATCCAACTGGAATCCTCAAATAATTGAATTTGTTTCAAAGTTATGTGTTGATTATTTATAATCTCAATGTGATTTTTTTTATGATTGAAATCGTTGAAGGCTAAAATTTAGCGGAATATAATTTTGGTATCGTTGGATACCGGAAATAAATAAATATTTGATTTTTGAAAATTCAGGTTGAAAGTTTATACTAAATTTTTTGATGTGTTGAGAAATATAGTTGAAAGGTGATTTTTGGAAATATGAAGTTGACTATTTTATAAAATAATTTAAATGGTGATTTTTGAATTTATTATAAAAGCTTTATATATAAGATTTAAAAAAATTGGATTTTATAAATCAAAGTGATGGAATTATAAAGGAGTTTCAAATACGTTTTGAAATGATGTTATAAATGGATTTTATAAAAGAATAGAATCTACGATTTGTGAAGTTATAAAATGAATGAATTTGTAAATAGAGAATTATAAGTAATTTGTTTATAATTTGGATTTTGGCGTGTAAATGAGATATGGATAGAATTTGTTAATAAAGTGATTTTATAAGTTGAAGTTGTTATAAAATATAAATGGAATTTATAAACATTGTTTTATAAATCCGAAATCGACTTATTTTGATAAGTTAATTATTATAGCTTATTAAAGGAGATATATCCACGATTTTGGACAGTGGATAATCCTTTAAAATAAAATGTGTAGAAATGTTGAATTTGGTTAACGAAGTATATTCACGATTTTGGACAATGAATAATATATTAAAGAACTGTTTTGGGAAAGTGATATTTTAAATAGAATTAAAACGATTTGAAGGTGTTTTAAAATGTATTAAGTATCGAAACCATAGATTTCAACATTCATTGTTGAAATAGATGTTTTCGAGAAATAAAAGGGAATGGTGGACTATAACACTGTTGTTGTAGTAAATGATTTTCGAAAGGAAATGTTTTATATAGTATTGGAATTTATATATCTATCTTAATTTCGAATCCCTATACTAGTTATTTTGGGTTGTCGTAACGATGTTTTACGCAACATTCGTTTTGACTCAAATGAATGTGTTTAAGAGAATTTTTTCCTTAAAGAATAAAATACATACTTGATTGTGATTTAAATATATTGAATATTTCTCAAATGTTGAAAATAAATAGATTTGTGAATTACTTATTATTAAATAAGTATGGAAATGTTTTCCAATATGAAGTGAAATGTTTTGAGATAATATCTTTTAAAGATAAATTGAAAGTGAATATTTGAAATCAATTTGAAAATCGTATATCAGTGGATATTTGGAAATTTCAATTCACATGAAATTTATAAAGAAAAGGGAAATTTGTTTAAAAATAAGCATTGATTTATTTTTGAAGTGTAGAAATGAATTTACGGATTTGGAACGTAAATTTAAAGTAAATCTGTAAGGATTTATTTAATTGGTTTAAATGAACCATTTTGAAATGAAAGTGTATTCTCCCTGGAAAGCCGAATAAAATTTCTGAATAGCTTTGAAAGATATATATATATATATATATATATATAATTCTAGAATTGGTTTTAAAAAGGATACTTTGGAGAAATTAACTTTTTAAGTTGTTTTAAATCCTTTAAGTAAAGGTTTATTAAGTTGATATAGAAATGATTATTTCTATGATTTAATCAATAATTGGTTTAGAAAATAGTTATTTAAATAGTTATACTCTATCTACTAAATTTTATTTTGAAAATTAGTTTGGACTTAAGTTATATGTAATGTTGGCATAATATTTTTATAACTCATATTTTAAGTAAAGTGTTTAATGAAAAATAGTTTTATTTCAAAATGTTTTCCCGATATATTTTGGATAAGTGTTATAAATTATTTTAAAGTATTTGAACGCAGATTTCCAGTGAAAATGAATAAATATTTGGAAGTGTTTCCGCGTTAGGAAGATGATTTGAAATTTGTTTTCAAAAGTTGTAAAGGTGAAAAGTGATTTGAAAATTGTTTTCATATGATTGAAGTGTGGAAAATATATCTTGTAAAGATATTTTTTTAGAAAAATAAATAATGTGGAAAATTATTTGAAATCTGGTGATGTTGTGCATATCTATTGATAGTTAAATAACCGACTATCAATATTTACATTTAAATGGGTATTTGTTGTGATTTTCTTGAATTTGAATGCTACACTTATTTTAAAATAAGTGCTCGTTATTCGGTTTAGCCGGGAGAGGACCTTTGGGTCATGAATCCCCTTCCGAATAGTGATACGTCGTAATGGATGGCATTTGAAGACCGGTGTTGAAGACCGGATATTTTCGAAAACGGAAGGATTACCGTCGAATGTCTCTACATCGGCTGATCTCCGATATAGAGATTTTATCACCCTTTGTGATGGGAAGTCCGGTCGTGATTAGTGAATATCCGGATTGCAAGGGCTTCTTAGGAAGTGCCTTCGGTTCCGTTCGATCCCGGAACGGACTTGTATGGATGTGTGTCTGACGTTACAATTTGAGATGTAAAGCCGGTTTCTATCAAATACATTTCTGTTGGTGGCGGAGAATTTATTCTCTTAGCTTAACACCCTTCTCTGAGACGTACGAGCTCAGAGGTTATGTAGTTGATGGTTACTAGTGATACATTTCCAATTTGGTAATGTGGCATACGAAGTGCTGCTGATCATTTGTTGATCAAAGCATAACTTTTGTGAAAAGTGTAGCTTTGTGGACGAGACTTCGTCGGACCTCATACCCGGGTAATGGTCAAAATAGGAAAGATGCAACAAGGTTATAGGGAGTATCGCCCCTTAGGGTATATGCATTTCCTTCTGGATAGAAGTGGTATCATGGTATGGAGCCCAGATACTTAACTTATGTGGATGTCGCAAATATATATATGACTTTGTGATTGTTGTTGGTTGAGAATCCTCGGATAAAGGTTGTTTACGACCGGGGATGGCATACTCATGTCAGTACCTACTTTTGCAGAGGTAACCCGGCCTTGTGTTGGTAGAGATCCGGTTAAGTTCTCGCGGCGTCCTTCCAGAGGCGTACCCATGTGGCAATGGGAAGTTCCTTGGCCTGACCATTTGTTGGAAAATCCAAAGAAACAATACGAGCCCTGTACGGTTTTAGTTGTATAACCTGCCATGGAATGTGGTGGTAACCTGCTATTGAACATGCTAGCTATAGTAGGCATAAGTGCAAAATGCATATGCTGGCTAAGATTTATATTATACTTTCGAAAAGTTTTCCACTTTGCACTTATAGAAATAATATCAAAGAAATTTTTCTGCGTATTAAGCATGTTTGACTATCATAAGGAGAAATCTCCTCCGATTCTGCGTTTGCATTGTGTGTGTGTGCGCGGGAGGCCTTATGGTAGTTACATTTTCCAAAAGCATTGTGGATCTATTTTAAATATTTCTTTGTTTGTTTTTAAAGAATAACTGTTTTAAGTTCTCACACCAGTCCCATGACTGACCTGGAGTTTATTGTTTCCTTCCTAAACTCTGGGTGCTCACCAATTTCCACACGGGCAGTCTAGAGTCAGGTTATCAGGTCATTCAGGAATTCAAGAGAAGCCGTGGAGCTAAAGAGGCGAGCTGGATGGCGTGGCGTATCAACTAGTATATAGTATTTCTTTTCCGCTGTTTTGTTATTGTAAACTCTGATAATGTAACGTAATGTGATGTAATGTAATAAATTGATACAGTTCTTTTGATTTAAAGATTATTCATTTATCTATTATATGTTGTTCCACTGCGAATTGTGAGATTCTGATATTGTTTCTGTTGCTTCTTCTTTCTTTCTTCTTCTACCTCTTCTTCTTTAACCCAAACAATTCGGTTTTCCGGCCTTCGATTGCTCAGCAGTTGATAAAGTGGACGTATTAACGTTGATTTTCGGGCGTTGAAGAATCATGGCGTCACATCGCCCCTAGCTCTATCTCTTCCCCTTCAAAATTAATTGCACTCATTTGAAATCAATGCTCAAACTAAATAATGGTCGAAACTTCGGCTATATAAAAAAAAGGCCATGCGCGATCGAACACGATAGGATCGACGACGGCTTCGAGGGCGAGCTGGGCGCGAGTTCGAACTCGACTAGGATTTCGAGAGTTAGAGCGATGGCTACGACCCGAGGGAAGCAACAACAAGGAGGCCGAGGTCGCGACTTTGATTTGTGGTCGCGTGGTGGCAAGGGGGGTTTCATGGCAACGCTTTGGGATGTTGTCGCTTGCGAAGTCAAGGTGATGACCGGAGGTTCGCATGCATCTCGATTTATGGCAGAGATAGAGATCGAATCGATCTCGACAGAAAGGTATTATCGTTTTTCTGATGTTGTGTTAGAGGTCGATAGAAAATTTGAATTTACATTAGGGTTTTTTATTTTAAAATAATAATAAAAAATAAGGTTTGTATTTATATATATATATATATATATATATATATATACTAGATGGAAAAAATTGTTAGATAAACAACAGTAAGGTATATGATAATTCTGTTTAACGTATAGATCAGAAGGAAAATTTTATTTTTCAATTTAATAAATAAATGTATATATTTATATAGGGTTTAAATAGAAAATATATGTATATGTATGATTCTGAAAAGAGAAATTTTAAATTTTGAAGAATTTATACAAAATTTGATTTTTTGATCTATATAGATATTTTTATAAATATATATGTAGTTTTAAGAGGAAGTAAATATACATATATGCATTTTTATTTTACTATTTTATTTTAAAAATATGTATTTGGGTTTAATTTATTTAGTAAATTTAATTTATTTTAGTTACTAAGAAATTATTAGAAGAAAATTATTTTAAATTAAATCATTAATGTAACATCCTGCCTTCTCGCACGCTTTAAATAGACACACGTGCCAATTCAAACCATACAAAATGGCGGATTGTTATGGGGTAAATAAGAAAAACAAGAAAGAAATAAAACAAAATAGAATCTCACAGCGGAAGGATAAAATATAATAATCAAATATACAATTCATGAAGCTGTTTACAAAATATTAAATTTTACTTATACAATATATATCAAAGTTGCACATACGAACGAATAAAAATCGATGCAGCGGAATACAGTGTGTAGTGGAACAATATAATATAATAATAATAATGAAATCTTCGTCTTCGTCCTCTAATAAAAGTCTTCAAATCCTGAAATGCTCGGACTGACCCGAGCGAATTGAAAAGACAAAACACTCGAGTCAGAACTAAAATATTTTATGTGAGTTAAATTAACAGAAATAAATATGAGTGCAGTAACTCAAGAGATGCTCGGGATTTACATCTCCCAAGGATCCGTTAAACTATTTACTATGTAGTAATATTTCGCTATTATAATAGTGTCTATTAGTAAAATAAACTTACTTTAAAATAGCGTTAAGGAGTGACCCAATATTCCCCTTAACACATAATATATTCCCATAGTCTATACAGTACCGTAATCTCCCCCGTACTGGGCGTCGTCAGAGGACACTCCATAGGTATGGTACAAAACAAAATCATATAAAGCACGCTACGGTAGGTGACACGGCACAACTAGGCAATGCCAGGGTAGATATACCAATTACGCTTCCGGGTTGGTGGTAACGCATAGCTACCGCCCACCTCGAGCCACACCCCCAAATCAAAGAAATCAAAAGTGGCCACCGAATAAATCCAAAAGTCAGAGTATAATATCGAAGGGATGTGTCCGATAAAAGGTGCTACCTTCTTAACCCGTCAATCGCACATGTTTTAGCCACCTTATGCCAACTCACGGGAGTCGGGTCCACGTATTTACCTCAAAGGAAACGCCGCTACCATCCTACTTCATTCTGGAATCTCCACCACGTAAACGGTTGTTAAAGTGGTTTCCGGAGTTGGCAGAGAGTATGACAACTTCTGATCCCTGTCTCTTCAACAACCAAACGTTATTATAACACCGTGGTTATTTCAAAATAATTATACTTTAAAATCAGAATATAATATCCCTTTCAAAACCATATAATAATCATTTCTTTTTTTAAACCAAATCAATATGCTATCATTTTTATTTCAAATATATCTTTTTTTCAAAAATCAAAGTACTTTCAAATATATATACCTTAAACCCATAGCTTCGAAACATAATTTTCAATACTTAAATGGTTTAAATATAAATTACTTTATAAAGTAAATTAGCTTTTTAATTTCTCAAATCAATTCCAAATACAGATTTGAATTCCTAAATAAACCATTTAAATTTAATATTCCACCATTTCAAAACTGAATTTTTAATTCATATATATGCCAAATTCACTTTACTATCATTTAGTTTTGAAATACTTACTTAATAAATCCAGTATCCTTTAAATAAAACTTTCAAATTCAATAATTAAATATTCCTCAATTTATTTAGACTAGATTTATTCACTTAAGTCATCTTAAACCCGAATTTAGTTATAATACCATATTCTTTTTAAATCCAAATTTCAATAAGATCTTAATTAAATAAAATCTCAAATCAATTTCAAAACTAACTTCTCAACTTTGATTTATAAAAATCAATATAAACTCTATATTAGAATATAATTTAAGTAAATACTTATCCATAGTATATTTTAATAAAATCAACTTTATTATCAAACTTACTTCATACTTTAAACAATTTTATACATAGCTTAAAACCAAGAAATTAACTATATATAAAATAACCTTTATCAAATATCCGATATCAGTATCTCATAACATCATATATATTTCTTTACAAAACCATAGAAAATCATTTCAAAATATTTATATATATATATATATATATATATATATATATACCGCGGTGTCTGTATAATATTTTCTATCCTATGGTCAAGTGATACGGATATTTATCATTTCAATCCGTAATTTAAAATAAAAATTAGGGTTATATATTATTTCAAACCGCAATCCCAAATGAAATGAAAATGCACAATAACTTGCAGTTTATACAATATAAATTACAGCATTCATTCATCCAATATCAATCATCAACCATTTATAACAATCATTATCCAATATAAACAATAACATCACTATCGAATGGAAAATAAACAACAAGTATAACTAGCAGCTTATATTCAATAATAAATTAAAACTGTCTAACTGGCAGTTTATATGCAATAATAAATAAATAAAAATTTAACAGACAGTTTATATGCAAATGAATAATTAAATAACAATTTAATTAAATAAATGCGATTTAACTGAGATGATGAATAAAAATATGCCAAACAACCATAAATAAATTTCTACTCGTATCATAAATCAATTTAACAAACATAAGAAATTTAAGAAGTTGTGAGTGGGTTAAAACACTCACCTTTTGAATTTAAATTGAATTTAAATCCAATTTAAACCCAAAAACTGCACAGTCTTAGAATTCATCCAAACTAGCGTGAAAGTGTCTGGAAATTCAATACGAACCTAGCGGAGAAAACCTCGTGGGAATCTGAGTCCGTATGTGGAAGTTATTGCAATTAGAACGAGTTGAAAACTAAATTTGAATTAAAACAAAACAAAATAAACCTACCCAAAAAATTTTCGCCACGTCACTAACGCGCTACAGTACGCACCCTTCTTCCTTAGATTTAAACCCTAGTACGCACGCAACCTATACCAGAGCAAACCTAGCCGCCTCCATCATCAAGCCAACGAGCCGCCTAGGGCTGCCTATGCCAAGCCGCGAGTCGCCTTCATCTTCCCCACGACCATCGATTCAAACATAGCAAATCGCGCGACCCAATAAACTACCGGCCGCTGCTTTGATTTTTAAACCTTAATTGAAAATTGCACGAAATCCAACCGTCAATTCGACGAACAAACTATGCCGATGCGATCCCCTCGGTCCACTCTTCAAAACCATGAAACGGTTCGTCGATCCATCGAGTTTGATTTCGACGTGATGAACGGCCGAAAATTCTTCGATTTTTACTGATCAGACGATGAACCAAAACGAAAAACGAATCATGGATCTGAGTTACGCTCATTGAGAGCTTCAAAATATTTTTTTCAAAATTTTCCGAGGAGTTTGAAATTTTAGCTTTGGATTTGATTTTAGGATTGCAATTGTAATTAGGGTTTGTCTGCCATTGGAAAGGAGGAGTTAAGGAGAAGATATACGGACAGACAAATGAGAAATAGGGGGCTAGGGTTTATAACCTGGATATATATAGGCAAACTGGAATAGAATAGATGGATCGGGTTGAATATACGCGCCAACGACAAAGTGGCCCAAAAAGCCCGTTTCGACTTCGGAATGAAACTGAGTCAACCCATATATCAAAATAGATGTTTAAAAATATTTTAAATGCAATGGAAAAGGTTCCGGGTTCAAATTGCATCGTATGAAGAAGTTATGCTCAAATCAATATTTTTCAAATTGATTTCAACTGATTTCAATTTCATAAATTTCAAGGCGTTTCACGTCCGTACGATCAAACGACAAGTCCGATCGCTACGAAACGTAAAACCCTACAAAAATTCACCGTTACTGATCCGATGGAACTGGTTTCGTCGAAATCCAAGTCAGTGACCAAAATGGCTATTTTTCCATAAATTAAATAAATTAATAATTAATTAATTAAATCAAATTTCCAATTTAAATTCTAAAATTGACAATTCTTATCATTTAAAATTTCTTAATCATTTAAAATGATTTTAAACAAATTTATATGTCAATTAAATGTTGATTCAATCATAAATTTCAACATAAATTCAAATTGCATTATATTCATTATAAATTAACTTTTCGATAATTTCATTGAATTCACTATTCATTCTTATTATTCAATTCACTATGATCAAATGGATGAAATTAACATTAGGTTCAAAACTATTACATTAATATTTTCTAATTTCAACTAAATTTTCAATTAACGTAATAATTAATGTTAATACTACTTAATTGCAATAAACTCAATTATTTACTTTTAATTTCAAATAAATAAACCCTGATTCCCATTTTTTTAAAATTCCCTATTTATCATATTATCAATCTTAGGTACCATTTATTTTGGTATATATATCCAGATACAATAACGTTTCTTCCAAATTTATCTTTATTTCAATTGCATAACATTTAATTTCAACTGCCCCAAAAATTACGCTTATTATAAATTGGATTTCAATGGATTTGATTTGTTTCAATTCAAATCTTTTTGTTAAATTCATTACCACTCTATAAACTTAGTTACCTTGTTTTCCCATTCATTTCCTTAATATATACAATTTAACAACTCCTAAACATGGTATTACATTTCACATAAATGTAACATTTATTTACATTTATTAAATTTATTTTGAATTCCATCAAAACATGTAACTTATAGTAATTTGATATCATCAGCCATCAATCACATTCTCACAAGTTTAAATCATTTCCAAACCAAGGTTGTAATTTCTTACTAACATTGATTAAATCCAATTACCATTCACTATATATTTTAGTCAATTTCACCCGTTATTTTAAATTAAAGTCTCAATTGAACTTATCTATTTTGATTTCAATCCTATATTACACCACTTATTGTTTAACAAATAAACTGCATTTCACTTCATCCTATTTCCTTCATATCTTGTGACTATTGCCTTATTCTCATTAATGTACATTAAGGTTCATTAAATTCAATTGACTCCCATTTTAATTATTACAATAATTACTATCCTTGCTTTTCCTTATCACTATTTATTATTATGAATCCCTTAATTAATTCACTAAATGCCTTTGTTTTCTTATATTCAATTTATTACCAAATATTTCTATTTACACTCCATTATCATCTAAATAGTCGTTTCAATCAATTTGAATTGCATTAAATTGGTTGTTTATCAACTGCCATTAACATTACTACCTTAATTCACATACAGTTACAATTTATCAATATATTATTACATAGGTTAATTAATTCTTGTCTTTAATTACTTATTTTAAATTTTATATCCAAGTGCAACAATTAACACTATTTCTTTATTGGGATTTCACTTAAATTTTTCAACAATTAGGTTTAATAACCATTTCTACAATTCATTATTAACACTTATTTCAATATACATTATAATTTTTTTATTCCTTTTTAATTCAATTTCGAAAATCTAATTAAATTAACCAATTTTATTTATCAAAATTTACGGGTCGTTACAATTAATTAATTGAATTATTAAATGGTACTTAATGGTTCGATTTATTTCGAATAATAATATATCATATAATGCTTATACAAGGTCGAAAGCCGTAAAATCAAGGCGAGATTGAAGTGGATTGCAAAACAAAAATCAAAGGTGAGTTAATCTCACTCATTTGGATTACCATTAAATTTAAATAGTTAAATTTAAATTATTGGTTGAATGATTGAATTGGCTGGATGTGAAATTCTATAAGTGTGTATATATATATTTGAATGATTGATTTTCCGCATTATATAGCGAATGAGACCCTATGCGCCCCGCATAATAGCGGAGGACCCTTTATGCGTCGATATCCCACCTTGAAGCGGGATTGGTATTTAAATAGTTGTGCTAACGTCTGTGGATGCAGAGAAACAGGTTGGAGGGATCCTACTGGATTTCTCAAATGTTGAATTTATTTTATTCAGTAATGTGATGTATGTGATAATCTGTGATGGATTTTATTGATTATATTTGGAATTAAAATTGTTAAACGATAGGGCTTGGTTGAATATATGTTGGTATTTGAGAAAAAAGAAATATATATAAAGTTGGGATTTTTAAAGGAATAAAAAAGGGAAATTTTTTAAGTAAAATAATTATAGTGAATTCAAATAAATTAAAAGAATGAATTTGACAAAAATAGGAATTTTGAATAAATGGGAAAAAGGATTTTTTTTATTTAAAATAAGGACTTAAGCAATATTGTTTTGTAAGTACGAAGAATTATATTTTTAAATTCAAGATTTGAACGATTTTGGAAAATAAAAGGAGAATTTTGAAAAAGGGTATGAAATTGGTATTTTCGATTTAAGTAAGAATTTAAATTATAAATAAAAGTGTGAATATGGATAAATGGGTTTTGTAATAAATTTGGTTAAGTAAAGGAATTTATTTAAAAATAGAGTTGGTTTGGGAAATCGATTGAAAATCGACTAAGTGTTGAAACTGTGAATAAAAGAGAATGAGATTTTGAAATTATAAACATGGTTTATAAATAAAGTGAAATATTTATCAGAGGATAATTTGGATAATTTGGAAGTATAAATTCAAGATGCGAATTTACAAGGAAAGTATGATTTGTTTAAAAATAAATAGTGTTTATTTTTTAAATGTGTGGAAAGGAAAGTGTATTTTCCTAAAAAGCCAAGTATATTTTCAAAGTAAGATTTTCAAGTATAAGTTAGAGGTTTAAAGTTGTTTTTAAAAAGAATGTTTTTTTAAGAAATTATTATTTAGTTGTTTTAATTTTTTTTAAAAGTAAATATTTATTAAGTTAATTATATAAGTAATTTTTTTTAACCAGTATTAAAGATAATTATTTAATATTTATACCTTATAGAATAACTTTTATTTTTAAAATTAGTTTTGGCTTATGTTTTACATGAGAATTTATTATAAAGTTTCATAACTAGTATTTAAATAAAGTGTTTTAAGTAGTTTTTATATTAAATATTTTAAAGTATATATTTTGGGTAAAGAGATACTAATTATTTTAAAATCTAGGTACTAAGACTTAGTGAATTTCAATGGAAGTAAACAATATTTGGAAATTTATTTCGCGAGAGAAAAATGATTTGAAAACTATTTTCAAAGAGTTGAAGTGTAGAAAAATAACTCCCGAAGATATTTTGAATAAATAATTTGGAAAATTATTTAATCTGATGGTTGTGGGTGAATGTTATTTGATAGTTAAATAACTGGCTATCAATATTGGCCAATACGCTGATCCTTTCGAAGAAACCAGGATCAGGATTAATTTCTTGAAAACCACTTCGATCCGGTTTGAAAGTTTTCATGAGGAAGACAAGAGCTTGAAGTCAAAGATGGAGCAGTGAAGTGCAAGGGCTAATCGCTACTAATCCTGAGGGTGATTTCAAAATGGATGTAGTAGGAGTAGTGCATTCGGTTCCGTTCGAACCCGGAACAGACTTGTATGGACGAATGCTTTCAGAACATCGTTAGGAGGACGGTGAGCATTTAATGTGTATGTGTGCTAAAAAGGTAACGCATAGCCTAGATCCTCATTAACCGTGAATGGCTAAAACAGGGGAAGTGCACACAAGGCTAAGTGGCTAGCAACCAATTAGGATAAGGTCACCCTTGTCTAGATGTCCCTTTATTTCGGCTGTGTGGGTGGTTGCTAATCCCAAGCGCGGGGTGAACTTATTCGGACTATACAGTAAGGATCAGCTTCGGTTTTGTGATGTAGGGGGATCAGGGTGGATCCTCGGTACGGTGATAAAGACCACGTACTGTGGTGGGCAGTACCCCAGTAGCCCTGCCATTGTATGAAATCCAATCTCCAATAAGCGCCTGTACGGTTTTGATTGTGCCCAACTATGCTGGAACGTGAGATGTAAGCATTTCAGCTAGATTCTATTTTACTTTCTATAGACACTATTACAATATCAGATGAATTTGATAAAAATGTTTTGGTTATCGTAAGGTAAAAACCTGGCATGTTTATGTGTGGCGTGGTCTTACGAGATACCTTCCATTTCAAAGTATTTTGCAAACTTTAATAATCCAATTGAGTGTGTTTTCTCACTCTGGTTTTCCAAACTGACTCGGGTGTTATTTCGCCAGAATGCTCGGGTCAGACTGAGCACTATAGATACAGGAAAGTATGCTGTGGAACTCAAGAGGCAAGTTGGATGGCGAGACGTATCACACGGATTTGATGTATTATCCGCTGTGTATGTTTGCTGCAAATTCAATTTCTATGTGGACAAGTTATCATAATTGTCCAGTGTTGTGTTTTTGTTTGTGTTGTACTCTGAATCAATTTGTATAAAGATCAATCATTTATCTATTATATATTGTTCCGCTGAGATTGTGAGATTCTGATATTGTTTTCTATTTCTTCTTCTACCTCCTTCTTTAACCCTAATGGTTCGTATTTCCATTCACTTTGACTTGATATGATGAAAAATAGTGTCGACTCAAGGGGTACGAGTTTGCGCTGTTACAGTGGTATCAGAGCGAGGTTAAGCGAGAAACTTGGGTATGGTGGGGATTGCTCATTACAATAGAGTCCGTAGTACTCTAAGAATGAGTTTGAGTGTATTAATAGATATGAGTGCGTATTTGTTAGTGAATATAAATTTTTTTTTATATTGTGTCGACTTATCGGTTGAGTGTTTATAAATTCTGGTTGGTGCAGTCTGGCCAACTGTATCGATAGGGATTTCTAAACTCTTACACAAGATAAACCAGCACAGTATTGTTTTAAAATAGGGTAAATGAAATAATTTTACCAAAATTTTTTTTGTGTATAAAAGAAATATTTTTTGTAAATTATAATAGTACATGGTTGCGTGGTTGTTAGGAAGTGGTAATATTAAATTATTATCATTATTGTGTGGAAATTGAACTAGTAATTAAAATTTTAACCAAAGTTAAGAAATTAACTTATATAACAAGATGAAATATGAAATGTGAATTATAAATGTGATTTATAAATTGAATTATGAAGCCAGAGTAATTTTTGAATAAGGATCGAAAGGATTCAGAATTCGAAAATTTGAAATTTGGGAAATTTAAATTCCTTTGAGTTTGAAAATGATTTTCAAAAGGCTTTGGGAAAATAATAGTGATATTATTTCGAAAATATTTTTGAATTGGATATGAAATCTGATGGGATTTGGAATCAAAAATATTTGAACCTTTTTTGGAAAGAATAATAGCATTGAACTCTCTTCGATCGTTGGAAAATAACTTCGGTGATGACTGTAGCATCATCGATGTTCATTTTCGAGTTTTCGCAAGAGGAATTGTTGCCAAAAGGTTTTGAATTGAAGTTGTTTGCAAAACTGGGTTTGGTTTTATAATTCAAGAGCTAATTTGATACCAAAGAATTCTGGATATAATTGATTTCAAAATGATTTTGAAATACTTAAGTGATTGTTGAAAACTCTAGAGTTGATTTAGAAGGTTTTGGAATGTTTAAGCAATTGATTAAAAACTTTAGGACCTTATTTAAAATGTTTATGGAATATAAATGGGTTTGATAACTTATAAAAATTTGATTTTTTTTGAAATGAAATTCAACTTGAAAGGAGTTAAATTAAAATAAGCGTGAAAACGAAATGAGTTAGAAGGTAAGCTAATTAATTGAAGTGAATTTGAGGAAAAGTCTAAGTAGACTAAATGTAATGGTCATTGAAATAAAATATACTAAATGTGAAATAAATTTGTGAATGAACAAATGAAGTTACATATGTACGTAAATGAAATTTACACTGGATATTGTAATTAAATTTGAATGGTGCTAAATAAAGTAAAATGGAAAATTAGTCAAGTTGGACTAAATAAAACAATGTATTGAAATAAAATTTGTAAATAAACAAATTGATTTAAGAGGGTAAGAAAATGAATTGGAATTGAATAAGGAATTGAGATTTGACTTGAATCATGTTAAATAAAATAAAGATTTGAATTTGATTGGGAAGAAATAGGTGAAAGGAAGAAAAATTGAATTCAAGAAAAATTGAAGAATTAGTCCGAAGTGAACTAAAACAATAAAAGTTTGGAGAATAATTTTTTTTGAGATTTAAAATAAATTAGTAAGCGAACTAATTAAAGAAATGGTTAAATAAAAATGGTTTGAGATAAGATAAATAAAATTCAATATTCAGAGTTTGAAGAAAGATTGAATTCAAAAGGAATTGAAATGTAGATTGAATAAAAATTGATATAAAGATTAAGTAGTGAAGTAAAAATAAATAGTAAAGTATATAGAATATTTATAATAAACTCAAGGAAGGTAAATGGTGAAATTATTAAATAAAATTGGCATTGGAAAAAATATTCCAAGTTAATTTTTGAATGAATAAAGAGTGAAATGGGATAATTGAGAATATGAGTATAGAAATCAAATGTGAATAAAAAGAGAGTTGATATAGCCAAATCAATTGAGATAAATACGTAGGATGTATGTATATTATTTATTTTGCATAGCGATTTGATCCAGATTTGAGCAAAGAATTTCGAGATAGTTATATCTGTCCGAGTTGGGATTTTTCACTCGATTTTCGACGGCGAACCCTGGATATGGATTTTTGATTGATTCTGGAAATTCTCTATCACAGTTGTGGATATGTAAGGAGAATGACGGTTTCTGATCAAGAAACCAGATCTGAGTTCGCACTAGGAAGTCGGGTGAATGATACTAGTTCGAAAGTAAAATTGTGTGATCGAATGAGCGATCGAATTTGGTATGGGTACGGATGATATATGTGCATCGTACGGACTTGAATGAAATAAATATTGAAAGTTTTGTAAAGAAATGAATAAAATGATTTTGAATTCTGTGGTTGGATATTATTGCTTAGTAGGATATACAGATGTTTTAAAAGCAAAGGAATGGGGATTTTTGATTGTAAAGGATAAATTTGAATTGACTGACAAAAAGGTATGTATTTAAATTTCTATATGAAATTTGATGATTTTCTGGTCTAGCCACTTGGCCTTTTGTTTTCTTTTGAAATCCGAGGGCCCATAGAGGCATTTTGTAGTCGAAACGATCTAGCCGCGCAAAGGAGACGCTGGCGAAATATTTCAAAAATTTAGGGAGTTAGAAAATTTTGAGAAATTTTGATAATTTAAAATTTGGTTTTAAATTTAAATTTAAATTGGTGAGTAAATAATATTGTTTGAAATATGGATGAGTTTAGGAAGTCAGTAAGAGTAATAGTGTCTTTAATAAAATTTGTTTTGGAAAGTTGAAACTGTTGGGTTTTGGGAAGTTGTTAAAAACTATTTTGATTGGGAAAATAGTTAACGAGTTTTGGACCATTCTTCTTAACTAGTAATTTCGAGGACGAAATTCTTTTAAGGGGGAGGAATGTGACGACTCGGAATTTTTGAATATTTGAAATATTTAGTTGATTTTAAATATTTGAAAGTTAGTTTAACTTGAATTTCAAATATCACTATTTATTTAGCAATTAAATTATTGAATTTAATAATAGGAAATTGGTAAATTGCTGAATCGTAAATTCGGGGCTTGTTAAAATATTTCAAAAGCTTATAAGATTTATATTAATAGTACTGAAGATAATGAAAGCTTTAAAATTGAAATTTGAAGTGTATTGTTCAGTTTTAAAAATATATCGTATAAATTGAATTTAAAAATAGCCTTCCGAGGCACAGTCTCGGAATTCGATGAAACTAGTTCCATTTGGTCCGTAGTAGTGTTTTATTATCGGATTTCAAATTTCGTAGTGTTCTGAGCTGTCGTGTGTATATATGCGGGGCACATAGGGTCTCATCCGCTGTATAATGGGGGAAATCAATCACTCCAATATATATATATATACACACTATATAGAATTGAATTGAATTGAATTGAATGTGATATTCTATATAGTGTGTGTGTATATATATATATATATATATATTGGAGTGATTGATTTCCCCCATTATACAGCGGATGAGACCCTATGTGCCCCGCATAATAGCGGAGAACCCTTTATACCTCGATATCCCGCCTTGAAGCGGGATTGATATTTAAATTGTTGTGCTAACATCTGTGGATGCAGGTAAACAGGTTGGAGGGACCCAACCGGATTCCTCAAATGTTGAATTTATTTTATTCAGTAATGTGATGTATGTGATAATCTGCGATGGATTTTATTGATTATATTTGAAATTAAAATTATTAAATGTTATGGCTTGGTCGAATATATATTGGTATTTGAGAAAAATGAAATATATATATATAAGGTTGCGATTGTTAAAGGAATAAAAAACAGAAATTTTTAAGTAAAATAATTATAGTGAATTCAAATAAATTAAAAGAACGAATTTGGCAAAAATAGGGATTTTGAATAAATGGGAAAAAGGATTTTTTTTTTATTTAAAATAAGGACTTAAGCAAAATTGATTTGTAAGTACTAAGAATTATATTTTTAAAATTCAAGATTTGAACAAGTTTGGAAAATAAAAGGAGAATTTTGAAAAAGGGTATGAAATTGGTATTATCGATTTAAATAATATTTAAATCATAAATAAAGGCGTGAATACGGATAAATGGGTTTTGTAATAAATTTGGTCATGTAAAGGAATTTATTTAAAAATAGAGTTGGTTTTGGAAATCGATTGAAAACCGACTAAGTGTTGAAACTGTGAATAACGGAGAATGAGATTTTAAAATTATAAACAGGGTTTGCAAATAAAGTGAAATATTTATCAGAGGATAATTTGGAAGTATAAATTCAGGATGGGAATTTATAAGGAAAGGATGATTTTTTTTAAAAATAAATAGTGTTTTATTTTTTAAATGTATGGAAAGGAAAGTGTATTTTCCTAAAAAGCCAAGTATATTTTCAAAGTAAGATTTTCAAGTATAAGTTAGAGGTTTAAAGTTGTTTTTAAAAAGAATGTATTTTAAGAAATTATTATTTAGTTGTTTTAAATTTTTTTAAAAGTAAATATTTATTAAGTTAATTATGTAAGTAAATTTTTTTAACCAGTATTAAAGATAATTATTTAATATTTATACCTAATTGAATAACTTTTATTTTTAAAATTGGTTTAGGCTTAAGTTTTACATAAGAATTTATCATAAAGTTTCATAACTAGTATTTAAATAAAGTGCTTTAAGTAGTTTTACATTAAATATTTTAAAGTATATATTTTGGGTAAAGTGATATAAATTATTTTAAAATCTAGGTATTAAGACTTGGTGAATTTCAATGGAAGTAAATAATATTTTGAAATTTATTTTGCGAGAGAAAAGTGATTTGAAAACTAATTTCAACGAGTTGAAGTGTAGATAAATAACTTACGAAGATATTTTTAATAAATAGTCTGAAAAATTATTTAATATGATGGTTGTTGGTGAATGTTACTTGATACTTAAATAACTGACTATCAATATTGGCCAATGCGCTGATCGTTTCGAAGAGACCGGGATCGGGATTAATTCCCGAAAACCACTTCGATCCGTTTTGAACATTTTTGTGAGGAAGACAAGAACTTGAAGTCGAAGATGGAGCGGTGAAGTGCAAGGGCTAATCGTTACTAATTCTGAGGGTGATTCCAAAATGGATGTAGTAGGAGTAGTGCCTTCGGTTCCGTTCGAACCCAGAACGGTAATGTATGGACGAATGCTTTCAGAACAACGTCAAGAGGACGGCGAGCATTCAAAGTGTATGTGTTCTAAAAAGATAGCGCATATCCTCATGCCTCATCAACCGAGAATGGCTAAAACAGGGGAGGTGCATACAAGGCTAAGTGGCTAGCAAACAATTAGGGTAAGGTCACCCCTGTCTAGATGTCCCTTTATTTCGACTGTGTGGACGGTTGCTGATCCCAACCGTAGGGTGAACTTATTCAGACTATCCCATAAGGGGTATCTCCAGTCTTGTGATGTAGGGGATCATGGTGGATCCTCGGTTCGGTGACATAGACCACGTACCATGACAGACGGTACCAGAGTAACCCTGCCATTGTATGGAATCCAATCTCCAATAAGTGCCTGTATGGTTTTGATTGTGTCCAATTACGCTGAACGTGAGATGTAAGCATTTCAGCTAGATTCTACTTTACTTTCTATAGACACTATTATAATATCAGACGAATTTGATAAAAATGTTTTGGTTATCGTAAGGTAAAACCCGGCATGTTTATGTGTGGCGTGGTCTTGCGAGATACCTTTGATTTCAAAGTATTTTGCAAACTTTAATAATCCAATTGAGTGTGTTTTCTTACTCTGGTTTTCCAAACTGACTCGGGTGTTATTTCGCTATAATGCTCGGGTCAGACCCAGTATTATAGATACAGGAAAGTATGCTGTGGAGCTCCGAAGGCGAGTTGGATGGTGAGACGTATCACACGTATTTGATGTATTATCTGCTGTGTATGGTCGCTGCAAATTCAGTTTCTATATGGACAAGTTATCATAACTGTCCAGTGTTGTGTTTTTGTTTGTGTTGTACTCCGATGATGTAATGTATAAAAAAGATATAATTCTTTTTCGTATAAAGACCAGTCATTTATCTATTATATATTGTTCCGCTGCAATTGTGAGATTCTGATATTGTTTTCTATTTCTTCTTCTACCTCCTTTTTTAATCCTAATGGTTCGTAGATTAAAAGGAAGAAGTGCTTGCTAAAATAAATGCCTTGCTTTGCTAATAAAAAAATCGCCGCTAAATAAATTTTGCTAAATAATCTGCACGGTCTAGTATCATGCTTTCATCCTTTGTTTTTATTTGAATTGTATTATTGGTTGTTTGCATTTGCATTTATATATAGAAAAAAATCCAAAATCCAAAAACAAAAACAAACTTCATTTTAGTTGCATTATAAATTCACATTCGATTTTTGTTTTGCATTCATCTCATCTTATTTTCTTTTTTTAAGGGCAATACCCCAATTCACATAAGGTGAGGAATTTCATCACCCTTTCCTTAGCCCACAAACACATTTCATTATAGAATTTGACTAATAATAAATGTTAGACATTAGACTTAAGGGTGTCACGAGCTCACTTAGGGTTTAATTGTATTTTCACAATTGTTTTCTTTGAACAATTTTATTTCTTGGTGTCTAGGCTACGACAGAGTAATAACCATTTATAGATATTACGGTGATTCGTAAATATTATAGTGGTTGTTCCTCTAAAGGTATTTAAAACTTCGGCTGCATTGCTAAGGTGGTTCATGGTGCATCGATAACCCCTGCCAGTTACCTGGCTGAGAAATATTTTTGCTGATTTAAGACAAAGTGTGATTACACAATTTTGGGTTAGGAGCTAGTAAGGACAGAAAACTGTAACTAAGTTCTTTGCATTCATTTAGTTGAATAATTTCATGCATATTTTAAAAAAAATCAAAAATCCAAAAAAAAAGTGTAAATTTTACTTTACTTAGTTTTTAACCAAAAAAAAAATACTTTTCTCCTTTCCTTCGTAAATTTTCAATCAAAAACAAAAATATAAAATATTTTTTAAAAAAAAATTTAAAAGTCAAAAGCAAAAAAATTTGAAAATTCAAAAAAAAAACCAAATTTCCATTTTCTAAAAAAATTGAAAAAAAATACAAAAAAAATATACAGAAAAAAAATTTGAAAATTTAAAAGCAAAAACAAAAATCAAACTTCTCTTTTGAAAATAGATTTCACTTGGTAAATAGTTTTCTTTCTTATAAAAAACAAAAACAAAAACAATTTTTCACCTCGTTTCTCAAACCCTCTTTTATTCTCTAAACTCGATTCTAACTTCTTTCTCTTCTCGACTTTCACTTGTGCATGAGTACTGGACTCGTGACACAACAACAAATCATTGGACTCGTGACTCAACAACAAATCATTTAACTTGAATAGACGATCCTCCTGAAATGGCAAACAAAAACGCCCCTCTAACTCTTATGGATAGAATCTTTCCCGATAGAGTTTCTATTCCATCTTGCATCACGTTACCCGCCCCTACGGGTAACCATTTTGAAATTCACTTGAACCATATTGCCACACTTTCAAAATTTGGCAATTTCGAGCACGGTGACCCTTACATCTTTTTGACTAAATTCGAACAAGTTTGTGCAACCACTGAATCCAACAACTTTTCGATGATGGAATCAAACTTCGATTAATTCCATTTGCTCCTACGGATTATGCTGAAAAATGGTTGTACGGCTTATCATCAAATTCGATTAATACTTGGGAAGAATTCGTAAAAGTTTTCTTGAAAAAGTTCTACTCCTTGGAAAAATTGAGTAGAATCCGAAACGAAATTGTAAATTTTCATCAACTCAAGGGAGAACCATTTGGAAAATATTTGAAAGATTCAAAGAGCTTTTGATAAAATATCCACACCATAACTTCGAAAAATGGACGATTTGCCAAATCTTATACGATGGACTAGGAAATAGCTCACGAACCATGCTCGAATCATTGTTTTAAGGAAACTTTCTTGCCCAACATCATGACGATGCTTGGTAATTTCTTGAAAATCTCGCTGAAAAGTCGTCCAATGGAAACGTTCGAACGAAAAATCTGTTTACTCTCGATCAAGTGCACACTCGATAGGATCTTCTTTTGCTTTGGAAGCTAAGATCGATGCAATGATTAAAAAATTCGATAACGTTTTCTCATTGAATCAAATGAAGCAAGCTTCCCAACCGATGTGTTATAAATGCAACGATCCTAATCATATTGCTGATCAGTGTCCCAATTCTTTCGAACAAATCAATGCCTTCAATAAAGCCAAAAATGACCCGTTTTCTCCAACATACAACCCTGGTTAGAGAAATCATATGAATTTTTCATGGAATCAAAACAATCCCAACACGAATACGATTCGTCCCAATTTTCAAGCATTACCGAATAATGCTTCGAATCCTCTCTTTCTGCCCAACAATTTTCGACCAAACTTTGCGGGTCCGTCCCATAATCAACCGCAATAATCAAATTTTCAACTAAATTCTGCTCATCCTCTCCAAGACGATAAACGTTTAACTTCGCTTGAGAAAACTCTTAAAACGTTGGCTAAGGCAACTACTCAAAGCCTTCAATCGAATAACAATTTACAAACTTTATTGACCTCATATATGTAAAACACAAACCAATCAACTGCAAAAGTCCAAATGAAAATGAGTCAATTAGCCACATCTGTAAGTGAACGAGAACGTGGAACATTCTCAAGCCAGCCCATTCCAAATCCTAGAAATCCAAACGCAAATTCAAATCAAGCCCATGTTGTTCAAGATAGCAATGTCACCCAATTGAATGCTATCACAACTCTCCGTTCCGGTAAACAAATCGATAATCAAGTTGTTAATCCAAACAATTTACCAGAAACTTCTATCTACACTTCTAAAACAATGAACAAATCTAAAAAGAACGTGGAGCCAAACATTGAATCGAATGCCAATCAAAATTCTTTTTCTTCTATTCGAGTAGACCCGCCTACCGAGTATCGTGTTCCATTTCCACATCGTATTCAACCAAAGAAACACTCGGACCAAATGGAAAAGATGTTGGAAATTTTTAAACAAGAGAAAGTGAACATCCCGCTTCTTGACATCGTTCAACAAGTCCTCACTTATGCAAAATTTTTTAAGGACTTGTGTACCCAAAAGCGACACACTCAAGTGCCCAAAAAAGTCTTCTTAGCCTCCAGTTTGAGTGAAGTCTTGTCCCAATCCATGTTCGTTAAATACAAAGATCCTGGCTGCCCTACAATTTCGTGTACAATTGGAGATAAGGCGATTAACAAATGCTTGATAGACTTAGGTGCGAGTGTCAACTTGATTCCATACTCCGTGTTTGAACAATTAAGCTTAAGTAAGATCAAACCCACGAAAGTTACGCTTCAATTTGCCGATCGTTCCATTAAGAAGCCCGTTGGAGAAAATGAAAGCGTGCTCATTCTTGTAGGGCGATTCATATTCCCGTTGACTTTATCGTTCTCGAAACACAACTCGTGATGAATCTCTCGAGTCAAAATCCATTAATTTTAGACCGATCATTCTTAGCCACCTCAAATGCCTTAATCAATTTTCATAACGGATCGATAAAAATCTCTTTTGGAAACATAACTTTGAGTCTTAACATTTTCAATCTTGAAAGCCAATCGAATGAACCTCATGACCAAACATTGGAAGTTAGTGCCATTCACGAAAACTTTGAAAATAAGACACTTGACCTTAACGACAAACGCGAAGCCGAGTACAAAAAATTGTTTCTCGAAATTCCCAACGAGATTGAATACACTCTTCCCTTTGAATCGCTTCAAGTTGAGTCCAAATCTCAACCCAACTCTTTGATCGAAAAACTCCCGAAGTTGGATCTCAAACCACTTCCCGATCACCTTAAGTACACATACTTAGGTGAAGACGAAACGTTGCCTGTCATAATTTCTACAACTCTCTCTCTTGATCAAGAAACCTCATTACTCTCTATTCTTTGAAAAACAGAGAAGCAATTGGATGGTCGATCCCCAATATAAAGGGAATTAGTCCCATTCTTGTTCAACATCGCATCCATTTAATCATCAAAAATCATTTGACTTTGAGTTGGTTCTAAATCGATGTAAGGAAAAACATTTGAGTTTGAATTGGGAAAATTGCCACTTTATGGTCAAACAAGGCATTGTGCTTGGACATATCATCTCAAATAAAGGCATTGAGGTAGACAAAGAGAAAATCATTGTCACTACAAACCTACCCATTCCCAAGTCTGTTAAGGACATTCGATCATTTCTAGGACACACTGGCTTTTACCCACGCTTTGTGAAAGACTTTAGAAAAATCGCTCATCCTTTGACAACTCTTCTTGGAAAAGACGTCCCTTTCGAATTTAACGCTGATTGTATCTCTTCTTTTGAACATCTAAAAAACAAACTCATTTCTGCTCCAATCATTTGCATGCCCAAATGGGATCTTCCATTTGAAATAATGTGTAACGCTTCTAACTTTGCAGTTGGTGCTATCTTAGGACAACGCATCAACAAAATCCTTCATGTCATTTGCTACGTGAGTATGACTTTTAACGACGCTCAACTCAACTACACAACAATCAAAAAGAAGCTTGTAGCTGTCGTCTTTGCTCTCAAAAAATTCCGACCATACTTGATAGTTCACACATTACAGGACCACTCTGCGCTTCGATATCTCTTTGTTAAAAAGGATGATAAATCTCATTTGATTTGTTGGATCCTTTTACTTCAAGAATTTGACCTTACAATCAAAGACAAAATAGGATTAGATAAAGTCATAGCCGATCACTTCTCTCATCTTCCGAACGCACCATCTCCTTTGCCAATCAATGAAAACTTCCCTGATGAACAACTTCTTTCAATTTCTATCGATCCATGGTACGCTGATATAGTGAACTACTTAGTCACTAAAGAAACTCCCTCATCTTGGTCCAAACAAGATAAATGTAAATTCATGTCCTAAGTGAAATATTTCTATTGGGATGATCCATACTTGTTCAAATATTTCTCCGACCAAATCATCGACGTTGCATTCTGGATAATGAGATCAGGAGTGTTCTTTCATTTGGTCATGATCAAGCGTGTGGTGGACATTTCGGTCCTCGAAACACCATGAAAAAGGTGCTTCAGTGTGGTTTCTATTGGCCTTCACTTCTCAAAGACTCGTTTGAATTTTGTAAAACTTTCAATCGATGTCAAATGCTTGGACGAATTTCTTGATGAAATATGATGCCTCTAAACCCCATTCTTACAATCGGTATCTTTGATGTTTGGGGTATCGACTTTATGGGACCTTTTCCTAATTCTTTTGGAAACTTGTAATCCTTCTTTCCATCAATTATGTCTCAAAATCGGTCGAAGCCATTCCTTGCAAAACCAATGACCATAGAATTATTGTGAAATTTCTCAAAGAAAACATCTTTTCGAGGTTCGGCACATCTCTCATAAAATTAATGATAACGGAATCCATTTTCGCAATCGATCTTTTGAAACATTAATGAAGAAATACTCAATAACCCACAAGTTATCCACTCCATATCATCCTCAAACTTGTAGGCAAGTTGAAGTTTCAAATTGTCAAATAAAACAAATCTTGGAGAAAACTGTCAACAAAAATCGAAAAGATTGGTCTCATAAATTGACCGACGCACTTTGGGCTTACCGTTCTGCTTTTAAAACTAACCTTGGGATGTTCCCATTTCGTTTAGTTTACGGTAAAGCTTGCCATTTACCCGTTGAAATCAAACACAAAGCGTTGTGAGCAATAAAGAACTTAAACTTTGATCTTGAGAAAGCTGGCGAAAATCGAAAACTACAACTCAACGAACTAGAAGAACATAGGAACGACGTGTATGAAAATTAGGAAATTTAAAAATAAAGAACCAAAGTTTTTCATGACAAGTCAATCCTAAGGAAAACATTTTCGCCTAACCAGAAAGTTATTTTATATGACTCAAGACTTCAATTATTCCCTGGGAAACTTAAATCAAGATGGGTAGGACCATTTGTGGTACGAACTGTTTTTCCACATGGTGCCGTAGAAATAAAAAACCCCAGAGATGGATCGATTTTCCAAGTCAACGGTCATCGTTTGAACCCTTTCTTGGAATTGCCAAATAACCAAGAGGAGGAGCTCATGATTCTTCATGAGCCAAGCCACGTCTAGTAAGAATGTTAATCCTCTTTTGTAAATATGTATGTATTTTTCCCCGTTGCACTCATTATATCATGCATTGACTGTGGAGACACGGTTAAAATTAAGTGTGGGGGGAGTCTCATTTTCATTTTTTTAGTTTCATTGCATTTTTTGAATTTTCATTTTCTTACATAAAAAGAAAATATCAAAAACATTTTCTTTTTAGCATTTTGATTTATTTTTGAAGAAAAGCTATGGGATAAGTGTAAGTTTTGGTGAATAAATTGAAATTTTTGAAAATTTATTTGTCTTAACAAAAATAAAAATGAAGTTTGATTACAAATAACAATGGTTTAACTAGTATATAGGAAGGTTCATATGTGTTAATTACGAAGTATATTTTAGTTGAAAATCTTTGTTTAGAAAAGTGGTAAATTTAAAGTAAAGGATATAACATTTTTACCTTCTAAGTTAAATGATGCTAAGATGATTTTGTAAAACTCTCTCTTTCTGAAATAAATTGAAAAAAAAACAAAACATTTGTATATATGTAAATATTTTCTATTAACACCTATGATCGACAGGTGTACACACTTGTGTGTACACTCGCCACGCTCTGTACCTTTCTCATGTAAGCTCGAAAGATAGTGCATGATCGGTATATCTGGCCTCAGTTTATATGAGCTAGGTGTATGTATATAAAAATTATTTTATTAATAATGCCTATAGTCGATAGGTGTTCACATTCGTGTGTTCACTCGCCACACTCTGTAATCCCCTCACATAAGCCCGAAAGGCAGTGCATGGGTAATATATCTAGCCTTAGTTTACCTGAATTAAGCATATGTAAATATTGTTAATATCAATAAAAAATTTCAAATAAGAGAGAGTAAGCAATTGAAATCTAAGCACCATTTTAACTTGTTTTATTTAACTTGTTATTGAAAAGAAATGAAAATACCACTTTAATAATCTTCGATAATCAACTAAGGATCTATTTCATAATTACATTGTGTTATCAACTGAAACAACTAGCCAAACTATGATCTATCTGTCATGACAACTTGATTTTTATTGGAAATTTTGACGAGTAAATGACTTAAATTTTCAAGACAATGACCAAAACTTGTATTTAACTTATTTTTGTCTATTAAAAGTAAACCTTTCATTTGTAAATATTTCCAAAAACTCGCATTCATCTCTTTGTAAATAAACTTTGCATTTTGTAAATATTTTCACTTTGCATTTGGATTTTTTGGGTAGTATCCGCTGAAAACCCTCACGAGACAACACTAGTCCTACTAAGGACACCTAAAGATTTAACGGTTTGTTGCATATGCTTAATGTAATCGTGCACCCTACGAACGGATTTATCATAGTTTTCCTTTATTCGAGGACGAATAAAAAGATAAGAGTGGGGGTATTTGATGTGCATGTAAATGTGCATATATTTACATCCATAATTTATCTATTTTTATTTAAATAAAAGTCATATTTTGGAATTTTAATATGTTTAAAACCATAGTTCAATTATTTTCAAATCATCATATATTCATCTTCAATCAGGGGCAAAATGGTCATTTTTGTGCATGTGTAAATTTGAGAATTTTTACTTGGACATTTTTTTGATTTTTTATATAGGAATTTGGGTGCATACGGAAGAGGCTTATATGAAGATACATGCATGTACAAATGAATAAAAAGGAAAGAAAGGGAAACAATTCAAGACCATGAACATGGAGGACCCCACCCACTTGCCTAAATCTAAAATTAGAAGCTAATGGACAACTAAGTGGAGGTTAAAGCTTCATGCACTTTTAATGAGAGATTAATTAGCGGCTAATGGTTACTTGGTGTCCACACTTCCTAAAGGGCATTTTAGGAAGCACCCTAAAAATAGAATTAGGGTTTTATGCATGTATAAATAGCCCTCTTATGTATATGAATATCTCCTACTCTCTTTCATATTTGTTAGAAAATTAAGAAAGTAAGTTGTAAGCTCTATGTTGAATGAAATGAAAATGGCTTTCTAGCCTCTTTCTCTACTCTTTTCTACTTGTTGTTGTTTACTATTATGCTTATTTTTCTTCTTATGCTCTCTTTAATTTTATATTCATAGTTTAGATTTACATTTATGCACTAGTTTAATTCATTTCCTTTTAGTAGCTTATCTTCTTTTTCTGGTTTACTCTCTACTTGATTTCATTTTCAATGTTGAAATCTCTATATGTTGAAATGATAACACAAATGAGAAGCTAAACCCCTACAATTTAGGGGTAATGAAGCTTTCTTCTATCATGTTGATTCAACATGAATTTTTTATGTATGATTACTTTTATGCTTTATGAGAAAATGGATGTTTATGCTTGTTTGTGTTTTATGTTGAATTTGATAGCCTACTTTGTTCATAAAAATAGGCTATGCTTATCTCATTAATCATAAGTTGTCTCTTTATCTAAATATGATCATGGCAATGAAGTGAAGTTTGAATCAAAATTTGATGATCTATGTTACTAATTAATAGTAAATAGTTCATGCTTAAACTAGATTTTGATTTCATTTTCTATGCTATGTTTCATGAGATATGAAAAGTAGGACTAGAGTTGTATTATAGTTTGACGGTTTGATTTGTGTTCATTAATAACTCAAATAAGCCATGCTTATGATAAATACATCACTAATCCTACTTCGATTAAAAAGAGATCATCATTTGATTTAATGTTGATTTATGTGAAAAATATAAGAAAGTGGATTTTCCTCTAAATCGAATTTTAATCATATAGTTTTTAATCTCAACATTTGCTTAGCTTTCTAATTTTCAAAACAATCTCCACTTTTGGTTTAATTTGATTGACTAGAAAATTTTAAAATCTCACAATTCCTTACGGATTGACTCGTACTAACTATTGTACGCCGTGCGTTTGCGGTTATTTTTATTTTGAATTTTTTCGGCATTTTTCTAAACCCATAGAAAATTTGCCGTTAAACGTTTCACAAGAAGGGTGCTCAGAAGGGTGGAGCAGCCAAGAGAGGAAAGTCTACGGTGGTTTGCTTTAAGTGCGACAAGAAGGGGCATTTTGCCAACGAGTTTCGTTCTGGGAAGGCTAAGGAAGTGATCGGGAAGAGGAATGTCAGGTGCTTCAACTGCGATTAGATACGCCATTATAAGAACCAGTGCAAGGACCGCTAAGGATGGAAAGGGCAAGGTGTGTGCATTGGAGCCTACTGTTTCCAAGCCGACAACTCAGGAGAAAGGAAAGATAGTTTTGGGAGAATGCTTCAGATCCATCGTATGTCTATTAGGTTTCTATTTGACACTGGCGCATCGTATTATTTTATACCTAGATTTTTAATAGATAAGCTTAACCTAGAACCCATATATTTAGTTAACTCCTTACGGGTTGTGAATCTAATAGGAGGGTATGTAACTCTAGGGTTGAGATGTGATCAGTTAGAGTTTGACCTGTTAGGTCACACTTTTTTTTGCATTTTTCATGTGTTTGATTTTGTGGGATTCAGGATTATTCTTGTGATGGATTGTTTAATTGAGTACAAAGCTAGGATATTTTGCCGGGATGGGAAAATATCTCTTAGACAACCTGGTTGTAGCGACGGGATTGTTTAAACCATAAAAGGTTTTGGCGACGATATGTATGCTTTGCTTGGTGTTATGGAATCAGATGATGAGTTGAGCTGAGTTTTCATGGTTAGAGAATTCGCAGATGTTTTCAAGCCCACAGTTGGATTGTCACCGAATCGAGCCATAAAATTTCGAATAGATTTGGTTCCGAGAGCAGAATCAGTGAGTAGGTTGCCGAGTAGGATAACCCCTTCAGAGATGAGAGAGTTGAAGTTGCAGTTGGAAGATTTGGAAGGAAAGTGTTTTTATCAGGCCGAGTAGTTTTTCATGGGGTGTAGCAGCAGTGTTTGTTAAGAAGGCAAATAGATTATTGAGGCTATGTATCGGTTATCGTAAGTTGAATGAGAAGACGATAAAGAATCGTTATCCATTTCCCAGAATTGATGATTTGTTTGACCGATTGAGTGGAGCCAAGGTGTTTTCTCTGTTATATATGGTAACAAGTTTTCATCCGCTCAGAGTAGTGGATGATATTATACATATGACGGTGTTTAGGACCAGGTATGGGTCTTATGAATGGTTAGTTATGCTATTCGGACTGATTAATGTGCCGGCTTTCTTTATGGATTCGATGAGCTAGGTTTTCTAAGAGCATTTGGATAGGTTCGTATTGGTTTTCATAAACGATATATTCTAAGGATGAGAGAGAGCATGAAGTTCATCTTAGAGTGATGCTTGAGGTGCTGAGGCAGCATCAGCTGAAGGCGAAGTTCTTGGAGTGTCATTTCTGGAAGAAGGAAGTGAAGTTTCTTGGTCATGTAGTCTCAGAGACAGGGTTGTCAGTTGATCCGACTAAGATTGAGGTAATGATTGGTTGGAAGAGACCTAAGATAGTGACTGAGATAAAGAGTTTCCTTGGGTTGGCTAGTTATTATCGGAGATTCATTAAGGATTTTTCGTGGATAGCAGCACCGATGACTAAGCTAACAACAAAGGATGTGAAGTTTGTGTGGGCCGATAAGTGTGAGGAAGCATTCCGGAGTTTGAGACACTAATTGACCCATGCATCTGTATTGGTTGTTCCAGAAGGGAATCAGGATTTGGTGGTTTATATCGATGCATGTGGAACAGGATTAGGAGCTGTGCTGATGCAGAGAGGTAAAGTGATTGTCTATGCTTCTAGACAACTTATATCGCATGAGGTCAGATATCCAACGCATGACTTGGAGTTGGATGTAGTGATTTTTGCTTTGAAGGTGTGGAGACATTATCTTTTAGGAGAGAGGTTTGAGCTGTATACAAATCATAAGTTGTTGAAGTATTTGTTCTCTCGAAAGGAGATGAACATGAGACAGCAGAGGTGGTTAGAGTTTATTACTGCTTATAATTTTGTGATTGAATGCAAACCAGGGAAAGAAAACAAGGTTGTAAATGCACTTAGTAGGAGACATCATAATGCAATGTTGGCGATGATAGCTGAGTGGAAGGATTTGGAAGCGTTAGCAGATTGCAGAGTGGAGTGGAGATTTGAGGCATGGTCTAGCGGAGATACCGTAGCATTGTCTTGTTTGGAATTTCGACCAGTGATGATCAAAAGGATCGCTTCTAAGAAGGAGGAGGATCCAGTATTAGCTGAACGGATCAGGAAGTTAAGAGAAGGAATTGAGAGCACTGACTTGAAATATTTCAGTTTTAACCAAAATGGACGATTGAGAAAGAAAGGAAGATTACGTATTCTGAGTGTAGGAAACATAAGAAAGGAAGTTTTAGAGGAATGCCAACGTTCAATGTTCTCTATTCATCCGAGAGGAACTAAGATATATCAGAATATGAATATGAGTTTCTTCTGGGAAAGTATGAAGTAAGATATTGGCTTATATGTAAAGTAGTGCTTGAATTGCGTACATGCAAAGGTCGAACACCAAAAGCCAAATGGATTGCTTCAACAATTAGATATTCCATTATGGAAATGAGATTATATTTCTTTATACTTTATTGATAGGTTGCCAAGGTCGAATAGAGGAAATGAAAGTATATAGGCCATAGTGGATAGGTTGACCAAGAGTGCCTTTTTCATTCTAGTTAAGTCAAATAGGACGGTACTTGTTTTAGAAAAGTTGTTCATGAGGAATATGGTTAGATTGCCTATAGTTCCTAGTAGCATTGTTACTAATATAGATTGCTTATTCACTAACGAGTTCTGGAAGAGTCTGCAGGAAGTTTTAGGAACCAAGCTCAAGATGAGTACAGCTTACCATCCGTAGACAGATAGGCAAACGAAAAGAGTTAACAGGATCTTGGAGGATTTGTTAAGAGCTTGTGTTTCAGATTTCTAGGGATCATCGAAAAACCATCTGCTTCAAATCGAGTTTTCGTATAACAACTGTTATCAGACTAGTATTGGGATGACATCGTTTAAAGCTTTATATAGACGGCCATGCAAACCTCCCGTTTGTTGGTCGGAGACCCGAGATAGATTGGTTCTTGGTCTAGATTTGGTGAGAGAAGCTGCATAAAAGATTGAGGTCATTCAGGCTAGAATGAAGGAGGCCTAGTCTAGGTAGAAGAGTTATGTAGGTAAGAGATGGAAAGACTTTGAGTTCTCAATTGGAGATCAGGTTTTTATTAAGGCATCATGGATGAAGGGTGTGATCAGATTTGGGAGATCAAGAAAGCTGGCATTGAGATTCATCGGACCTTTTCCTATTGTTAAGAGGATCACTAAACTCGCATATAGAGTTGAGTTACCGAGTAGTTTGATAGGAGTCCACGATGTTTTTCATGTTTCTTATCTCAGAAAATGTGTTAAAATCTCGGAGACTACTATTGCACCGACTGTGCTAGATGATTTAGTGGTAGAAATAGATTTGACTATAGTGAGAAAGCCTTTTTGCATTGTTGCGAGAGATAGGCGGAAGCTTAGAACCAAGACGATCAGATTTGTCAAGGCCCAATAGAGTAACGACGTTAGAGACTGTACGTGGGAGGTTGAGAGCAGGATTAGAGATGCTTATCCTGACTTGTTTGTTGGTAGATTTTACCTTTTTGTTCAAATCTTGTGTACCTTACTGTAATTTCGAGGACGAAATTCTTTAAGGAGGGAGTCTATAACACCCCATATTTTCGATAACATTATTTATGATATATAATTTGATAAATTAAATAAAATAATGTCCTGATTAAGTGATTGAGATATGATTTAATTAAGGGGTAGCCGCGTCATTTAAACTAATGAATTAAAGAAGAGTTAAAATGAAATAGGAAGGGGGTAAAATGGAAAAGAGGCCATTCCTATGTCTATATCCCTTAGCCGCATAAGTTATACACGTTCATTTCATTCTCAATATTCTAAAAGACAAGGCTGACCACCATTAATAAGAGAAGGAGAAAGAAAGATAAAGGGGAAGCTTAATCAACACCAAATTTGTTCAAATCTCATATCTTTAGTCTCTAAAGCTAAGGTGAAAATGTTTACATCTCTAACTTGTTTTGTTTTCAGTTTTAAGGAGAAACCTAAAATATTTTGCAATGTTTTGCCCTGTTTTTGAAAGAGGGAATGATTATATATACTGGTTGATGGTTTATACATGTTCATATTGATTTTATGATATGTTTTAAGGTAAAAACCCTATTAAATGACATCTAAACGCCTTACGAATTTTTTTGTAAATCAGAAATAATATTTTGGGTATGGGTTTCAATTTTCAGAATTTTTGGAATTTATGTGGATTTAATGTGAATTTTCTAGTGAAAAAAAATGTTATTTTGGGTTATTGATTATTTACGGGTAAATAATAAAAGGTTTGGGTCTGAAATTTTGTAGAATTTTCTAGATTTTTACTAAGTGTTTTGATGGATATATAAAATTATTTAAGGTATGGGGTTTAAATGTTTTATATGTTTTATAAGGAGAATGGGCTCTTTGCAAATTATTCGAATTTGTAATTTCTAGAAATTGGCAGCACTTCTGTGATACCCCGCCTCTATACTCACGCTAGCCAAGGACCCTACGGCGTAATGCCGTCAACTAGCACGAAAAAAAGGCTGTTGAGGAGTGACCATCCATGTAATTGCTTTGTGCGAGCACCGATATGTCAGATTGTATAACATGCATTTCATTTCAAGAGGAAATCCAACACGTCGATACAAGCTCAAAGCTACTACACAGTGGCTATGTGGTCTTCGGAAACAAATATAGAAATAAACATAACATAAATCAGTCACATATATCCATATCACAAAGACGGAAATAGATATGAATATAACACATAAAAGTGTACATCAGATTAGTGGTCAAACAAGATCCACAATATCACAAAAGAATAGATACAAGTGCTAGACAAAAGAATATATATACATCAAGGAGTCTCTATCTCAAATGTATAACAACAAAAACTACCAATCTAATGTAGTCAGACAAAAGTCAGATAATGATCCTTGATAAGGAGTCACGCAGAAGATCCTGAAACATCTCGGTCTGACCCGAGTATTATTTAATAAGAAAATAATAAACGAATCATTCTAGCTATAAATATCAGATAAAATGAGATAGAATAAGAGATATGACGAAAATCTATGATAACAATAATGCCATACTATGAAAAGTATAAATTTAACAATAACAAAAATCATACAATATCTCAAAAATCTCACAACATAAAAAAGAATGTCATATTCTTTACCATATTCTCCAAACCACAAATATTGGCTAACATATCCATGCCAATCATAAAAATTGGTGAAATATCTTCTAGAAATTATCAGTTAGAAATCCAGAAATCGCCAAAAGGGGGAGGCCTATCATAAATGGGAGCATGAAAACTCTCCAACACGTGTATCACAAACGGGACGCTATCCCATGGTCGCTAACCATAGAGCCGGTGCAACGACGTAGTACAATATCGGTACGCCCGAGGAACCTGAAACTCGAATAGTTCGGAACAACGACGTAGTACAACGGTATGTCCGATGAACCTGATAAGCCGGTACATCGACGTAGTACAATGGTACGTCCGATGAATCGAACTCCATAGAAGAACATGGGTCGCTAGCCCATAAAAATTGAGTCGGAACTCCAAAAAATCAATAGGTCGTTAGCCTATAAAAGAAATGAGACAAAACTCAATGAAACGAGGTATAGTCCCCTACGTGGACAAAGAGACATCGCATATCGCAAGTCTAAATCACAAAATGATCATCATTGATCAATAAAAAGTGTGAATTACAGTAAGCTAGTAAATAAATGAGTTTAGCTTCATGTCCCATAACCACTGGCTTAACTTAAATATTCGCGAACAAATTGTAGATCTCAGTGATAAATTGTCACAAGAGTTTCAATCGAACAAGTCCAAAAATTAACCGACGAAGTAAACGCAAGCGTTTCATACCACTAGTTTTACTAAGCCGTTTAATTAGATTTCTCAAACGAATGAGGTAAAGGTTTGTGTACACTAATAGATTGGAAAACGGTTTTATAAGCGAGCTTTGTATTAACAATAGAGTTGAAATTGTTTTAATGAAAGAGTTTGAATATTTACTACTAGTATAGAAACCTTTGCATTTAAAAGCGACAAACCATAGAAATGATTGTAAATACAATCAATCACAAAAATTCACATTCGAAGACGTGAATTAAATCCAAAGAAATCGATACCAAATCCATCAAAATGGGTATCCCTCAAAAATCCCGAAATAGAAGTCATCAAAGTCGTATAAATGATAATAACAACTCGGATAATCACGAACCGGTAAGAAAATTGGAATTTTAATCAAAATAGGCAAATTGGGATGAAGCAGCAGGTCAGTCAACTAGACACTGAGTTCAGTCGATTGGCCCAATGCCTGGAAAACTCTCGGGTTCCAGGTCCGTCGACCGGACTCAGAGCGCCAATCGACTAGAGCCTGTTTTCCAGTATTTCCAGCCTAGTCCCCAAAGGGGCAAGAATCCAAACGGAACCGATCGGTCGAGCAATTGCAACTAGGGATTTACGCCATGTGACAACTCAGTCCTATAGGCTCTTCGACTCACTCCAAAGACATGTTCAAGCATCCAAGCTTGAATTTTTAAAGATTTATCTTCAAAACACCAAAAATTGGAACATTCATAAAACCAATTCAAACCATAAGCAAAGGAACATCAATAAGTGTTAGGAATTCATACCTAACAACAAATATAGATATAGACATAGATGTGAGATAAAAACCTCACCTTATACACAAAAACAAGGAAGGAGAAGCTTGAAAACAAAGGAAGATCAACCACTGTTCAATCTCAACTCTAAAAGCTCCAATCTAAGATCATAAAGAATAATTTTCCAAATTAGGTTATAGGGAATCTTTAAAATTGGAGAGAGATTGAGATGGAGAAGGAGTTGCTTACCTAAGCTTCTCTTTTAAGTTTGGAGCTAGAACTTGAATTTGCAAAGGAGCTAGGGCTTAGGAATTCTAATTTCCAATCTCTTTCCCCATTTTTCTAAAGCTTGAAGTGTTAGGAATTAGAAATGAAATGGATGAAGAGGAGTGGGGTGGAGCTTGGGTCTTAAGTTGGGGTTAATGGCTGAAACCCAAACCCAAAGCCCTAAGTGAAAATGTCAAAATTCAAGCTAACTCCAAACACATCGATGTTTATACTCAAAAAGGTCGCAAACGACATTTTGGATTCAATGGAAGTGGTCTCGAGTCCTAATTCGACTGTTTGCAAAAAGTAACTTTTCGGACTTAAATCCGACCAACGATGCTATATTTAAATAAAATATTCAAACATACAATCGTAAAATATGTGGGTTGTTACAGACTCCCCTCCTTAAAGAAATTACGTCCTCGCAATATTTTAAGAAGAAAATAAAAAGTAACAACCATAAAAGCATATCAACACAAAAGAAATTTGAAATAAGAAGATCACCTCAAAGAGCACGAGAGAGTAAGTCCAGATGTGTTCGCTCGATGAATTCTCTAGATTCCCAAGAACATTCTTTAGGATTTGAGGACCATTAAACTTTCACAAGAGGGACATCTTTATTTCAAAGGCGTTTAACATCCGAAGTAATAATACGAATAGGATATTGCTCATAAGTCAAATTAGGCAAAACTTCAATTTCTTCCACAACACCGGGCTCAAGAGTAGAATCAGAATCTCAAATGTATTTTCATAATTGAGAAACGTGGAATACGTCATGAATAACAGAAAACTGAGTTGGTAATAAAAGGCGATAAGCCATAGTACCAATACGTTCGGTGATGGAAAATAGGCCAATATATCAAGGTGCTAACTTTCCCGATCGACTGAAACGCACAACACCCTTCGTAGGTGAAACACGAATAAACACCAAATCTCCCACAGAAAATTCTAATTTCCTTCTTCGATTATAGACATAGGATTTTTGTCTACTTTGAGCTTCTTTCATCCTATGGCGAATAAGGTCAATCTTTTCTATGGAATCATGAATAAAGTCTGGACCTAAAACCAGCTTCTCACTGGCCTCAAGCCAACAAGAAGGAGATCGGCATGACCTTCCATAGAGTGCCTCAAAAGGTACCATACCAATACTAGATTGGAAGTTATTATTATAGGAAAACACAACAAGAGAAATGTGATCTTCCCAACTTCCACAAAAATCAAGAACACATGCATGAAGAAGACCTTCAAGAGTTTGATTCACCCGCTTAGTTTGTCCATCAGACCGAGGATAATAAGCGGTGCTAAAATTAAGCTTCATTCCCAAAAGCTTTTTGAAGACTCTTCCAAAATCCACTAGTAAATAATGGATCATGGTCACTAACAATAGAAGTAGGAACTTCATGCAATTTAACAATTTCCTTAATAAAGAGCTTTGACAAAAGAGGTACGGTCCGATTGGACCGAACGGGTATAAAATGGGTAGATTTTGTAAGTCTTTCAACTATCACCCATAGACTATCATGGTCCGAACGAGAAGGGGGGAGACCATCAATAAAATCTAGGAAATCTGGTCCCACTTCCAAATTGGAATGTCCAAAGGTTGCAATAATCCACCGGGCCTTTGATGCTCAGCCTTAACAAGTTGGTAAGTCATGCAATGCTTAATGAAGTTAGCAATGCTAGATTTCGTTCCATCCCAATAATAAAGTCGCTTCATACCCGTGTACATTTTACTACTACCGGGATGGATGATGAATTTAGAACGATGAGAATCTTCTAAATGTCTTTACGAAGATCACTAATATTTGGCACGATAAGTCTACCAAATTTTCGAACACCGCACGAAGCATTAATATCAAAGTCTTTCAAACCTTCAATACTAATTTTATCCCTGCAACTTTGGCTAAGAAGAGACAATTCGGGATCTAGCTTTTGAGCATTAAGAATGCGGTCTAAAAGTGAAGGATGAGCCTTAAGGCTACATAAAACGAGAGATGCACATAAATTGGATTCACGATCTCGAATCTCACAAGTGGATAAAGTCTCGAGATCATTCCATTCGAATGTCATCATGGAAACAACCGCTTGTTGCTTACGACTAAGGGCATCGACAACAAGATTTCCCTTTCCGGGAGTATAAAGAATGTCAACATCATAAGATGCAAGGAACTCGAGCCAACACTGTTGACACATATTAAGCACATTTTGAGAAAATAAATACTTCTAAGATTTGTGATCGGTATAAAGAACAAATTTCTCTCCCAAAAGATAATGACGCAAAATTCAAAGGGCGAAAACAATAACCGCGAGCTCTAAATCATGAGTGGCATATCTAGTCTCGGCCGGCTTTAATTTCCTAGAAGCATAAGCAATAACACGATCCCTTTGCATAAGAACTGCTCCCAAACCAACACGACTAGCATCGGTATAAACAATAAAATCTTAGTTCCCTTCGAGAATCAGAAGAATAGGAGCAGCGGATAGGAGTTCCTTTAATTTCTGAAAAGAAGCTTCACATTTGTCCGACCAAATGTATTTAACTCCCTTCTTTGTCAAACCAGTAAGGGGCACGGAAATTTTTGAAAAATCTTTTATGAAACGACGATAATAACCCGCCAATCTGAGAAAACTACGTATTTCTATCACACTCTACCATCTCTTCCAATCTTGAATCGCTTCAATCTTTGAAGGATCCATAGAAATTCCGGATTCAGAAATGATATGACCAAGAAATTTCACACGAGATTGCCAAAAGTGGCACTTAGAAATTTTTGCTTTCAATTGATTGCTCCTAAGAGTTTCCAACACAATCCGAAGATGTTTTTCATGCTCTTCCTTGGTTTTAGAATAAACAAGAATATCATCTATAAAGATGAGAACAAATCGATCGAGGAAGTCTTTGAAAACTCGGTTAATAAGGTCAACGAAATAAGTTGGAGCATTCGTTAAACCAAATGGCATAACAAGCAATTCATAAGATCCATAACGAGTATGGAACGATGTCAAAGGAATGCTATCCTCTGCAATACGAAGCTGATGAAAACCGGTTGCTAAGTCTAACTGTGAAAAGATTCTAGCACCACTAAGTTGATCAAATAGATCATCAATCTGAGGTAAAGGACATTTATTATTGATAGTAGATCATTAAGATTGAGGTAGTCAACGCAAAGCCTAAATGTACCATCGGATTTCTTCACAAAAGTAGCAGAAGCTCCTCAAGGAGAGGAACTAGAACGAATAAATTGTTTCTCTTCCAATTCAGATAATTGTTTACGCATCTCTTCATTTTCTTTATTGGACATACGATAAGGAGGACGAGTAATAGGTAAAGCTCCAAGAATTAGATTAATTCTGAACTCAATGGCTCTCTTAGGGGGTAATCCTAAAATGGGCTCAAATATATCGGGAAATTCTTGAACAACGTGAATGAGAGAAATGACATCTTCTTCTTCATCATTATCGTCATCATGAGGATTTAGAATATATAAAGATGCTGCCAAGTTGGAATCCGAATCTTTAAGAACAATAGAATCTGCTTAATAGATTGAGGATGTCGAAGATGAATAGTCCGCTCAGGACATAGGATATGAGCTTCATAACAGCTAAGCCAATCCATTCCCAAAATCATTCCGAAGCCTAAGTAACGCATGACATGCAAATCAGCTCGGAAAGAAAAATCACATAAAATAATCTCGACATCTTTACAAAGCAAACTAAGTGTTGCGGATCCACCAACCAGATTCGCAATTCTCAAAGAAGTCATTAAAGCCGTAACACTTAAAGAAAAAGTATCAACAAGTTCTTTTGATATAAAAGAATGGGATGCACCCGTATCAAAAAGAACTCGAATAGGTTGATCACAAAACATAATAATGCCATCAAGTATAGGATGAGAAATACCTTGACCGCGAGAAGTGTTACTAGTTGCACAATATTTAGCTTTCCCTCCTTCTGGCTTTGAAGTTTGGGACATGAAGATATAAGATGACCTGAATTTTTGCAATAGCGACAAAAGAGAGGTTTTGGACATCTATTAGCATAATGGTCCTTAGAACCACAATTGTAGCATTGCCCACTACTAGGGGCAGGAGCCTTTGCTACCGAAGCTACTTGCTTCCCTTTCTTATTGGGATTTGGGCCTTTAACTCAACTAAAACCCTTAGATCATTAAGTCTTAACCTCGAGGCACCTTGACCACTTCGATAAGAGGTTTTGATAGGATCCTAATCCAATCCAACTAGTTCAAAATGTATTTTCAAAAGAGATTCAAGTGTCTCACCGCATCAGAAGGTTATTTAAAGGAGTTTCAATCATCGCAACCATTTCAAAAGGTCACTTTAAAGGAATTTTAGGCCACTCTTACTGATTCGAAAGGTGCTTTTGAAGAGCTAAAATTACTTTTCTGCTTTGAGTATTGAAAAGATTTCTTATTAACATTTTTGGTGCTGGAAGGAGGGATTGAACCTCCAAATCCAAATAACTTCCACCATAGATTAATTGCAGAGAGTTTTTTATTCAAAAGAAGAAAATGGTAAGAGCAAGGAGTGATAACGACATCCTAAAAGAAGAAGCTACATAATAATTGACTTTGTAAAATAATATAGTCCCAAGCTTTAACGTAGAGAATATGGAAATTGGACAACCTTCAACCCTAATAAGACCGGAAAACAATGAGATTAAATCCAGAATCTACTATAATAAATGATAGCTATGCAAGTACATCTTGAAGGGGCTCCATCTCAAGGATCATTAAAGTTTACAAAAGGAGATGATGAATCATAATCATCAAATAGAGACCAATATGAAAACCGTGAAAGTCAAGATAAAATGGCCCTTAAGCAGTTGAATAGTTCAATCCAAAGAAACAATAAAAGTTGCTACAAAAACAAACCTGACTAAGAAGACATCCTACATCAAATGATAAAAGATATGCTTAAAGAAAATGGAATCCCTAACCTAGGAAAATATGCTATCCTGCAAAAGACTCTTTTTTGGGACAAAATAATGGAAGTTAGCATTCCTCCTCACATTTAAATTCACCGCTAAGGTATGATGGCACCACCGACCCAGAGGATCACTTAGTAGATTTTGGAATACGAATGGATCTCTACAACACTTCTGGGGCAATTCGTTATAAAATTTTCAAGGTAACTTCTCAAGGAGTAGCTTTCAAATGGTACAAGAATTACCAACTAAAAAACATCCGTTCCTGGGAACAATTCTCTTATGATTTCATGGTACAATTTTACATATACAAAGATCCAACTATAGACTTTAGCTTGTTAGATACTATCAAACAAAAAAACGAGAGAACTACTTGACGAATACTTGAAAAGATTCAGTATAGAAGCATCGAAAGTATGGAATACAACTAATAGAGAAAAGCTTATGGTAGTTCAATCAGAATTGATTGAGCAAACCTCTTTCCGGGAGGAACTTCATTTTCATTGATGTAGAGATCTGCAAAACTTCTGTTTTCAAGCCGAGAAATTTACTCAGATAGAGAAGAGGCATCCCACTGCAAGGGAATCTCAACACAATCAAAGGAAAGAAGAGATCAACTCTGAGTCTCCTAGTAAAAGATTGAAAGGAAAGAAAAGAGAAGAAAAAGTCAAAGAGAGATTTCTGAATCTTACAAAATGAAATTGAGCAAACCCTTTCTCATATTTTTGGCATAGCTAAAGACTTTGAAATTTTTTTCAACTACTTGCAAAGTACCGAGCCGTCCTAAGCCAAGAAAAGAGAGGGACTATTGCTACTACCACAAAGCGAATGGGCATTAGATTGATGACTGTCATGTCCTATTGATGCAGCGCAATCTACCAACTCAATGGATTTGAGTCGCTCAAAGGTCTTAGGTCGTTCACGACCTAGTGAAGGTCGCTCGCAAATGCAATCTACATTGGATTTAGGTCGGCAGTGACCTAGTATGTTGGTAGGTCGTCCCAACGACCTAACGAGTCGAGATAGCCGACCTAACGAGCTAACTTACCAAACGACGACACAACAGGCCGAAGCTCAACGACCTATCGAAGTCAACTCGCGTGAAGGGTTAGGTCGTTACTCCATGGGTTGCGAGCGAATGCGTCAAAATTCCTAAGTCGAAGATCCTTAAGTCGCTCCAGATGTTTAGGTCGCATGAAGAATTCCAGAAGCCACTTCCTTAGTTCGCTGAAGCCTTTGTTCGTAGGTCGCTGGCAACTGTTGTGTAGTAGGTCGTTGTATATATATTGTTCCGTCGTTAATGTGCTATGTCGCTTGAATTTATTACGTTGCTTATGTACTGTTGTAACGTGTTTTCTTATGTCATTTACTGTTAAGTCGTATGTCGTGTATCCTTGAGTCGTGGGTCGTTTTATGTTAGGTCGTAAGCGACCTATATTGTGTTGTGTTTTGTTTGTAAGGTCTCCTATGACGTATGTTGTAACCCTACAAATAGGGAGTCGTGTCATTTGTAAAAGGAGTTGATTTTTGAATAAAACTTTGTTTGAGTGCTTTGTGCCTCTTTGAAATTGGAAGTTGAACGTTGTCTCCTTTCTCCATTTTCGGTTATTCGAGTGCGCTCGAATCAATGGATTTGAAGCTGATTCACGGAATCTCGTGCGCGAGATCAACGTAGAAGAGTCGTAGATCTTTTAACACGGCATCGTGCGCGATCAACGTGTTGGAGATAACTAGAATTCGGTATCTCTCGAGATCAACGAATTTGAGCGTTTGGTATTTTTTTAATCCATCGATTTATCTTGTTTCATCTAATCGTTTCATCGATTAGCTTGACACGAAATCCACATTTCATCGTCATCCGTTATATCCGCTGCTCAGTTTGGTATCAAAGCTAGACTTAGCCAATCATAGCTAAGCCGAGTCTTTGGAGCCAAGGAGAAAAGTTTGAAGAGTCAAAGCCGAGCTAAATCAAGCAAAGCCGAGCTAAGTGAAGTGTTGTCCAGTTTCAAGCCGAGCCGAGAGTAGGTTCAGTGAAGAAGCCAAGTTGTTGAAGATTGTTTGATTCGACAATGCCACCGAGAAGAGCTAATCATCATCAGAATGTTGAAGATTTGTATAAAAGAGGAGATGCGAACAAATGGAACAACGAATTAGTAATAAATTCAATGAGAAGTTGGACGAGGGAATTGGTAGGTTGGAGAAATTGATGATTGACATGAATCAAAGTCAAAGGAGAAGGTCGCCAATCTCGAACCATGGAGGAAACGGAGTTTCGCCATTGGTTGCGGAAGCTAGGAGGGTGTTGCCACAATCTGTTCGAGATAGAAGAGAGTCATCAGTTTCAACAAGGCGAGAACGTCATGAGTATAGAGATGAAGAGAGAAGAACTCCACGGGAGTATGAACGTGAGCCATATCGTGATGCTGAAAGACATAGTTTCGAAGAGATATGCGTGATCATAGAGATGTTGATGGTCGAGATCGATATCGAAGTACATTTGATTATGATGAAGATGGTGATAGATGTAGTGTTCATTATCGAGAACGAGACCAAGTGCGAAATCACTATCGGGAGGTAGAAGATGATCGTAAATGGGAGTCGGGGATGAAAACAGAAATTCCAGAATTCAAAGGAGGATTGATTGCTGAAGAATTTTTTGATTGGTTATCAAATGTTGAGGAAATTTTTGACTTCAAGGAAGTTCCTGAGCATTGTAGAGTTAAGTTGGTTGCCACTCATTTGAGAGGTAGAGCTATGGCATGGTGGCAACAAACTAAACTTACACGGGAAAGAATGGGAAAGTCAAAGATTGAGTCATGGGAGAAGATGAAGAAGTTGATGAAAGCTACTTTCTTACCTTATAATTATCAGTCTCTTATGTATCGGTTACAAAATTTGAGACAGGGAACAAAGTCGGTGAATGATTATACGGATGAATTTAATCAATTGATTGCGATGAATGATATTATGGAGATAGAGGAACAGCTGACCGCAAGATTTGTTGGAGGGTTAAGAATGCAGATCCAGGATATGGTGAATATGTTTGATCCAAGATCTGTGGCTGAAGCACACCAGAAGGCTCTAGCTTGGGAGAGGCAAGGTAGAAGAGGAGGTGGTGTGTTTACAAATTCCAACAATCAAGTGAAAGGGGCTAGTAGTAATACGAATGTTTCCAAGGCTGTTACTAAACCAGTTGTCAATGAAGTTGCTAAGACCAAGGTCAACAACAATTTCAAGTGTTATAACTTTCAGGAGTTTGGTCACAAGACCAATGAATGTCCGAAGCCTAAGAAGGGAGCGATGGTTGCAGAGGTTGAGGATGAGGATGCAGAAGTAGAATGTTCAAATTCACCACAAATTGAGGAAGAAGAAGAGTTGTCGGGAGACGAAGGGTGTAATTTAATGATGAGGAGATCTTGCTTGACACCAAAACAAGAAGAGGAAACTAGTTGGTTGAGGAGTAATATCTTTTCGTCGACGTGCACTATTCTGGGGAAGATTTGCAAGTTTGTTATCAATGCAGGAAGTTGTGACAATATTATCTCCTCAGAAGCTGTAAAGAAGTTGGCGTTAAAGACAGAGAAGCATCCAAAACCCTACAAATTAGCTTGGTCGAGGAAAGGTGGGGAAGTGAAGGTTGGTCGAAGAGCTCGTGTAATTTTTTCCATCGGAAAGAAGTATAAAGATGAAATTTGGTGTGATGTGGTTGATATGGATGTATGTCATCTGTTGTTGGGGAGACCGTGGCAGTATGATAGAGCTGTACAACATGATGGACGTACCAACAACTACAGTTTCATGTTTGAAGGTACTAAAATCACTTTAATTCCTAAAAAGCAACAACAGAAGGAAAGCAAGTTGGAGGAGGTTGAAGAGTTAAAAACTTTGCTATCTTTGAAAGAGTTTGTTAAAGAAGTCAAAGATGAACCTGAAGTATTTTTGTTGATCGGACGTGAGAGTAATGAAGTGGTTGAAATTCCTAAAGAAGTAAAGCCAGTGCTTGAAGAATTTGAAGATGTATTTCCTGAAGAGCTGCCAAAAGAGTTACCACCGTTGAGGGACATACAACACCAAATAGATCTTGTTCCAGGAGCTGTGTTACCACATAGACCACATTACATGATGAGTCCAAAAGAACACGAGGAGTTGAGAAGGTAGGTGGAAGATTTGCTTGAACAAGGGCGTGTACAGGAAAGTTTAAGCCCTTGTGCAGTTCCAGCCTTGTTAGTGCCGAAAAAGGATGGAACGTGGAGGATGTGTACCGATAGTCGGGCACTGAACAAGATTACCGTAAGGTATAGATTTCCAATGCCAAGATTGGATGATTTATTAGACCAGTTGAATGGAGCTGTTATCTTTTCGAAGATTGATCTGAAAAGTGGATATCATCAAATTCGAATTCGACCAAGGGACGAGTGGAAGACAACATTCAAGACACGGGAGGGGTTGTATGAATGGCTGGTTATGCCGTTTGATCTTTCAAATGCACCTAGTACGTTTATGCGGGTGATGAATCAGATCTTTAGACCATTTATTGGGAAGTTCATGGTGGTGTATTTTGATGATATACTTATATACATTGGAAGCCCCAAAGAACACTTGCATCATCTGAGAGAAGTGTTGATGATACCACGACATGAACAATTTTATGCTGCAACGAAGAAATGCGTGTTCATGACGCATAGTGTTTTATTTTTGGGATATGTTGTATCAAAAGGAGGTATACAGGTGGATCAGAATAAAGTGGAAGTAATCAGAAATTGGCCACAACCCAGGACGATAACAGAAGTTAGAAGTTTTCATGGTTTAACATCATTCTACTGAAGATTTATTCCACATTTCAGTAGCATGATGACACCAATTACTGATTGTATGAAGGGGAGGCAATTTTCATGGATAGAGGAAGCAGGAGTTGCTTTTGAGCGAATCAAGGAATTTTTGACGACAGCACCAATTCTAGTTTCGCCGGATTTTCAGTTGCTATTTGAATTACATACTGATGCATCTAAGGTTGGAATTGGAGGGGTGTTAAGTCAGAAGGGCCGTCCTATTGCTTATTTTAGTGAGATGCTTTCGGGAGCCAAGATGAGATATAATACTTATGATGTAGAATTTTATGCTATTGTACAAGCAGTGAAACATTGGAGACACTATTTGTTCCATAAAGAATTTGTTATATATACTGATCATGAAGCGTTGAAGCATTTGCAAGGGCAGGACAAGATTGCAGCTAGACATGCCTCGTGGATTGCATACTTACAACAGTTTACATTTGTTGTGAAACACAAATGGGAGTTACAAATCGAGTGGTAGATGCATTGAGTAGGAGAAATCATTTATTGACTACGATGAAGGTTGAAGTGACGGGGTTTGATATACTTCCAGAATTGTTTGTTGAAGATCCTTACTTTGCGAAGTTTGTAGACGAAGTCAATAAAGGGAAGACAGATGAGTTTGTGTTAGTGGATGGTTTTCTTTTCAAAGGAAATCGATTATGTATTCCAGATTGTAGTTTGCGAATGAAGATTGTGAAGGAGTTACATGAAGAAGGTCATGTGGGTAGAGATCGTACCTTGCAGTTGATTTCTCAATCATATTTTTGGCCTTCCATAAGAAAAGAAATTGAAAGATTTATGGAGAGATGTCACATATGCCAAGTTTCCAAAGGGACAGCTACGAATGCTGGATTGTATATGCCATTACCCGTGCCTACTAGACCATGGGTTGATATTAGCATGGACTTTGTGTTGGGCTTGCCAAGAACTCAGCAAGGGAATGATTCTATATATGTTGTGGTGGATAGATTTTCAAAGATGACACATTTCATAGCTTGTAAAAAGACCGCTGATGCAGTCCACGTTGCTCAATTATTCTTTAAAGAGGTTTATCGACTACATGGGCTACCTGAAACCATTGTGTCAGACCGGGATACTCGATTTCTAAGCCATTTTTGGTTGAGTTTGTGGAAAATGGTTGGAACGAAGCTGAATTTTAGTAGCGTCTATCATCCACAAACAGATGGGCAAACAGAAGTGGTGAACAGATCTTTGGGAAACTTGTTGAGATGTCTTGTGGAAGATAATTTGAAGAGCTGGGATATGAAGTTATGTCAGGCGGAATTTGCACATAACCACGCTGTTAATCGAAGTACTGGATTCAGTCCATTTCAAGTTGTATATTCAGCAATTCCGAAGGGACCATTTGATTTGACAACAGTGCTATGTCAGAAGGGAATTGTTAAGCGAGCTTGTGATTTTGTGAATGAGCTGCAGGAATGTCACAGGACGGTTCATGAACGATTGCTTGCATCAAATGAGAAGTATAAACAAATGGCGGATAAGAAGCGAAGGAGTGTAGACTTCAAAGAAGGTGATTTGGTTTATGCAGTGTTGACGAAAGATTGTTTTCCAGTGGGAACTTACAACAAGTTGAAAGCTCGAAAAATTGGTCCAGTGGAAATCTTGAAGAAGATCAATGATAATGCTTATCAGTTAAGAATGCCGGATCATGTCCATACTTCCGATGTTTTCAATGTTAAACATTTGATTCCGTATCATGAGAATAAGCTTGTTGAGGAAGCGGAAGGTACAAATTCGAGGTCGAATTCTTGTCAACCGGGAAAGGATGATGCAGCGCAATCTACCAACTCAATGGATTTGAGTCGCTCAAAGGTCTTAGGTCGTCCATGACCTAGTGAAGGTCGCTTGCGAATGCAATCTACGTTGGATTTAGGTCGGCAGCGACCTAGTATGTTGGTAGGTCGTCTAACGACCTAACAAGTCGAGATAGCCGACCTAACGAGCTAACATTCCAAACGACGACACAACAGGCCGAAGCTCAACGACCTATCGAAGTCAACTCGCGTGAAGGGTTAGGTCGTCACTCCGTGTGTTGCGATCGAATGCATCAAAATTCCTAAGTCGAAGATCCTTAAGTCGCTCCAGATGTTTAGGTCGCATGAAGAATTCCAGAAGCCACTTCCTTAGGTCGCTGAAGCTTTTGATCGTAGGTCGCTGGCAACTGTTGTGTAGTAGGTCGTTGTATATATATTGTTCGGTCGTTAATGTGCTATGTTGCTTGAATTTATTACGTTGCTTATGTATTGTTGTAACGGGTTTTCTTATGTCATTTACTGTTAAGTCGTATGTCGTGTATCCTTGAGTCGTGGGTCGTTTTATGTTAGGTCGTAAACGACCTACATTGTGTTGTGTTTTGTTTGTAAGGTCGCCTATGCCGCATGTTGTAACCCTATAAATATGGAGTCGTGTCATTTGTAAAAGGAGTTGATTTTTGAATAAAACTTTGTTTGAGTGCTTTGTGCCTCTTTGAAATTGGAAGTTGAGCGTTGTCTCATTTCTCCATTTTCGGTTGTTCGAGTGCGCTCGAATCAACGGATTTGAAGCCGATTCACGGAATCTCGTGCGCGAGATCAACGTAGAAGAGTCGTAGATCTTTTAACACGGTATTGTGCGACCAACGTGTTGGAGATAGCTAGAATTCGGTATCTCTCGAGATCAACGAATTTGAGCGTTCGGTATTTTTTCAATCCATCAATTTATCTTGTTTCATCTAATCGTTTCATCGATTAGCTTGACACGAAATCCACATTTCGTCGTCATCCATTATATCCGCTGCGTCACCTATCAAGGTCGATCTAGAACACGGTTAAGTCGGTGTCATTAGATTGATGAATCTTACTAACTATTGTACACCGTGCGCTTGCGGTTATTTTTATTTTGAAATTTTTCTGCATTTTTCTAAACCGATAGAAAATTTGCCGTTAAACAAGTTTTTGGCGCCGTTGCCGGGGACGTTGTTTTGATTTTGATTTTCTATTCTTTGAATTATTTGTGTTTGATTTTTGTGTGTTTTTATTTTATGTGTGTTTGCATTTTAAAGAAAAAAAATTGTGTGTTTGTTTGATTTTTGCGTGCATTTTGTTGTTTGCTTGTTTTTCTTGTTTTATTTTCACTTGCATATTTTTATTATAAAAAAAACCATTAACACAATCTCAATTGATTTTTTTTCCATTTACACTTTTAGTTTGTACAACTTTCTGCTTTTATAATTTTACAATTTCATTTACAATTTTTCATTTCAACATACATTCTGTTTTTCTACATCTTTCCACTCCCTGTTGCATTACACATCTTCACTGAACAGCAGCCATCATCTTTCCTGCCACCAAGTCAAAGTTCAAACTTCACAAGTCACACCAGAAACCACTCATTACACAGCAACCTCCTTTAACTACTTATCACCTAACCATCAAACTACAGTGCCGACAGTCTCAACTATCAGCCTCTCCACTGCCCTCAACCAAGCCTGCATCACTTCACACATTCATCTTCAGAACCAACTGCATACACTTCACATAATACACTACTGTGCCTCAACATTGCAAAATTTTCTACAACAGCTCCAACTGTCATATTCCCCCTCCTACTTCATCATCATACTTGCCAACCTTCTCTTCACATTGCATCTACATTTTTACAACTACAATTTTCTTTTTCATTCTTTCTTTATTTACATTTTAGAAAGAAAAAAAAAAACTTTCCATTGTCATTCCCTGTGCATATCAGCACACGACCCTGTACATACATTTTAACACCTCTGTCACGTTCTCTGATGCACATACAAACCATCCTACCCCTACTCCATCAAACATTCTGTGAACACTTCCTCTACTTGCCTTACATCATCTCACCAAACTGATCAAACTCCCTACAACCATTTCTGCCATCCCTCTTCCTTACATTGTTGTGTTGAACTGCCTTCTACACATCAAAACAGCTCCTCACAATACTGCATAAGTGCATATCTCTCCACTTCTGTCCTCCTTTACCACATCACAAGCCATCAAACTGCCCTGTTCCAGATGCAACTTGTATTACCACTATCTTATATTCCACCTACATTCAACCAACCTACCACACCCCTTCTGCTTCACTGCATATACCCCTGCCACTGTGTCTAACCATCACAACTATTCCAAAAACTGCCAACTTCTTCCAAACAACTTACAAACTTCACTCAGATACACTTCTCATTCACCTTCTACTACACTCCTCCACCTCTTTCACATTCACACGCATACATTGATCTACAACTTCCTGTTTCAAAACCATCCCTGAAGCTTGCTTCAACCACCAAACATCACATCAGCCCCTTCTTACATCTCAACTGCTTCACCCAATCGCTGAAACACATCCAACCAGTCACATCTCCTCTGCCTTAAGCACTTCTGCCCACAGCCAACAACACTTCCTCAACCACAAGCCTGCAATCGCGAATAAACTACCAATCTCGACTAAACCCTACTACGACCGAAAAATAGATCATCACATCCACACCCTGCTTCACCAAATCACCATCACCTGAATCATCAAACTCCATTGATTTTGAACAACAACCACCATCTGCTGTCAGTTCCCCACAGACTTCCCCCTTAACTACCACCATCCAAACTTCATCTCCCTAACATCGCCACTGAACCACACTCTGCTCCTCCAACATACTGCACTGCTACCCTTCAGTCAACACAACATCATACACATAATTCATACATACTGCCTGCTGCCATCAACTTGCAAGAAATTAAACTTCACCTGAAAACATAAGTGCCTGCCTTACCACTTCTGCACAAATCACACAGCCACCTCCACTACGCCAAACACAGTCGCGCCACTTCATTACCACTTCAACAGTTCGCCTCATCCAAACGTGACAACTCCCTTCATCGCTTCAAACCCAGAGCCAACTTCAACAAATCGAGCAACCTGCGACCATCCATTAAGCTCTGACATCGACCAATCGAACCTCGTCTCCATCGCAAGCCCAAATCGAATTACGAAATCAACGACCGCTTCACCAACTTCCTCAGCAAAACCGCAATCAGACCTGAAGCCATCATCGAATCACCCGCAACCCAATCCCCAAGTCGCGACTCAATCCAGACTTCCACCGCAATCGTCACGAACAGTCACGACCATTCCTCCACTACCACGAACCCGAAACCCAACTGCGACCCCGCACTGAACCAAGGCCATCACAAGACGTTCGAATTGATTTTGAAACTGTGGGATTTGGGAATTGAATTTGATTTGGTGAATTTAAGTGACAGAATTTTTGTAAAAGAAATCGACTGGAAGAAATGTTGTTGGTCGCTATTTACTGTTAAGTTTCTCTGATAGTTGTTTGGTACGTTTATTTAATAAAGAAAGAACCCGTTTTCTTCCCACTTATTTTTTTTTTTTAATTTTTTTTGGCTTTTGTTTCTTAGAGTAGTAAATAAAAAAAATTCTTTAGTTTTTATTTTTCCTTCTTATTAAAAAAAAAAAAAACCAAAAAAAGCATTCAACAAGTGTAATTTGTTTTTAATTCTTTTAGTATAATTTGTTTTTGTTTTCCATTTGTTTTAGTTAAAAAAAAAACAAGTTTCACTTTATTTAAATTTTCATTTTACATTTGTTTTCACTTGTTTTAGTTTTCATTTACTTTATTTTCATTTGATTAGTTTTTCACTTGTTTTATTTCTTCTTTGATAAATATATAAAAAAACAAAAATTTTTTTTTATATAAATATTGATTCTGTGACGATCCAGAATTTTTGTATATTTGAAATTGGAATATTTAATTGATTTTAAATATTTGAAAGTTAGTTTAACTTGAATTTCAAATATCACTATTTATTTGACAATTAAATTATTGAATTTAATAATTGGTAAATTGCTGAATTGGGAATTCGGGGCTTGTTAAAAATATTTCAAAAGCTTATAAAATTTATATTAATAGTACTGAAGATAATGAAAGCTTTAAAATTGAAATTTGAAGTGTATTGTTCAGTTTTAAAAATATATCGTTTAGATTGAATTTAAAAACAGCCTTCCGAGGCACAGTCTCGGAATTCGACGAAAACGAATTCCATTTGATCCGTAATAGTGTTTTATTATCGCATTTCAAATTTCGTAGTGTTTTAAGTTGTCGTGTGATCGTACGGTAGGTAAACGCGCTGAATTTTTATATCGAATATTCAATATAATAACTGAGTCCAAAAAGCTATCTTCTTCATACGATAGATTAGGACTCGAAACCTTTCCAGTGCGTTCGGTATAGGGTATAATCTTATGAACGCCTAGCGGCACATCTCGATAGGAATTCAAAATTTTAAATTGCATTTTCAAGACGATATAAAATTTGAATTTAAAATTTAAATATAAATAACATAATTGCATTAAAAACACTATAGCAAATTGGGTGGGCATGTAAGGCATTTACTACACGTGTCTCCCGCCCTCTTCAAGTCCTTTGTTTCTTTATAAAAAATAAAATAAAACTCAAGCCGATTCAATAAAAAAAGAAGAAGAAATCGCATCGCCTGTAACGACTAGAATTTCTGTCATTTGAAATTCGTATATTTAATTGATTTTAAATATTAAAAAGTAAAATTTGTAAGTCGAATAAATTTTATTTCGAATATCTAGATTTAATTGGATAATTAAATCGATAATTTAATATTTGAAATTGCAGAAATAATTGAAAATTGGGTTTAATGTGATTAAAAATGATTTATAAAGTTGTATTAAATCATATTGGAGTTAGAATGATGTTATAGAACTTTTAAAATTTAATTAGAAGTTAATTTGGGGAAATTAAATATTTTAATATTTAATTGACGAGTAAAAATAGCCACTTTTCAAACAGTCTCGGATTTTGACGAAACAAGTTTCATTGGATCCGTAATACTATATTATTGAAAGATTTCAAATTTCGTGTCAATCGGATTTACGGTTTGTCCGGGGCAAGCTAAAATGCCCTGAAATCGGTTTAAGTGAATTTTAAATTTAAATAATTCGATTCTAAAACCTATGTTCCAAATACGATCGAATTGTCTCCCGATATATATTCCATTGCGTTCGGAATATGGGTAAAACATTATAAACACCAGGCGGCACGCTTCATTTGGAGTTCGGAAAAAAATTCGGGTGAATAGTGTTTTGGCAATTTTCTATATAAGGACGTTAATTTTTCACTTTTGCAAAGCAATTAGGGTTCCAAGCCCTAGCCGCCAGAAAATAAAACAATGCCTGAATATGCATCTCCTTCTTCCTCCTTTTTCTTCTAATCCATTCACCTTCACCAAAAACGTTCAACTACAACATCAAAGAGGGCATCGAGTTCTACGTTTTCAACGGCTACGATCAAATTTGAAGCAACAAATCAGTGGCAAATCGAGCTCGAACGGCCATGGTTCGTGCACGTTTTTCTACGCGCAAAGGGGGCCGAGCTCGTCGTGGTTCCAGCCGAAGGTGGCTCTCATGATGGCACTTCAAACATCGTAGGCCGATCGTCTTCAAAGTCGACGTGGTGGTGGCGAAAATCAAGGATTTAGCGGCGACATTGGGTTATTTTCGTTCGTGTTTTAGCCTGGTGGAAGGAAGAAAGGGGGGGGGGGGCAGTCACGATCTATGCAAAGGGAACAAACATCTCTGATTGAATAGGGTTTGAAAATTAAAAAGAAATTGTAAATTTATATATTATATAATTCGTTCAATCTTTAAAACTTCATAACTTGTTCATACGAGGTCGAAAATTGACGAAACGAATTACGTTGGAATCCTATTGACGAGCACTACGCAATGGAACCAGATTGGGATTTATTTGAGATAGTGAGAATTTTGGGTACAATTAAACGCGTGTTTAATTTCATTCGGAACGAAACGCTGAAACTGTATTGGAAATAAGGTGAGAACTTCTCACTCAATCGAATTAGTTTTGATTTAAATTTTAAATAAATAGATTTAATATTGCTTGATTATGTGATTGAATGATGGTTTCTATTTGTTGTATTTAAATAGACCCTATACGCCGTATATTAAGCGGAGGTTATTTTATTAAAAACATATACCGCGATATTCCAGCTTGAAGTGGAATTGGCATTATATATGTACTTGGAGTTGATTTTCCCGCATTATATAGCAATGAGATCCTATTGCGTCGCATAATAGCGGATGATATTTTATATAAACCCATGTACCGCGATATTCCGTCTTGAAACGGGATTGGTATTGTGCTAACATCTGTGGATTAGGGAAACAGGTTGGAGGGATCCAACTGGAGTCCTCAAATAATTGAATTTGTTTCAAAGTTGTGTATTAATTATTTATAATCTCTGTGTGATTTTCTTTATTATTTAAATCGTTGAAGGCTAAATTTAGCCGAATATAATTTTGGTATCGTTGGATACCGGAAATAAATAAATATTTGATTTTTGAAAATTCAGGTTGAGAGTTTATATTAAATTTTTTGATGTTTTGAGAAATAAAGTTGAAAGGTGATTTTTGGAAATATGAAGTTGATTATTTTATAAAATAATTTAAATGGTGATTTTTGAATTTATTACAAAAGCTTTATATAAGATTTAAAAAAATTGGATTTTTATAAATCAAAGTGATGGAATTATAAAGGAGTTTTAAAGACGTTTTAAAATGATGTTATAAATGGATTTTATAAAAGAATAGAATCTACGATTTGTGAAGTTATAAAATGAATGAATTTGTAAATAGAGAATTATAAGTAATTTGCTTATAATTTGGATTTTGGCGTGTAAATGGGATATGGATAGAATTTGTTAATAAAGTGATTTTATAAGTTGAAGTTGTTATAAAATATGAATGGAATTTATAAACATTGTTTTATAAATCCGGAATTGACTTATTTTGATAAGTTAATTATTACAGCTTATTAAAGGAGATATATCCACGATTTTGGACGGTGGATAATCTTTTAAAATAAAATGTGTAGAAATGTTGAATTTGGTTAACGAAGTATATTCACGATTTTGGACAATGAATAATATATTAAAGAAATGTTTTGGGGAAGTGATATTTTAAATAGAATTAAAACGATTTGAAGGTGTTTTAAAATGTATTAAGTATCAAAACCATAGATTTCAACATTCATTGTTGAAATAGACGTTTTCGAGAAATAAAATGGAATGGTGGACTGTAACACTGTTGTTGTAGTAAATGATTTTCAAAAGGAAATGTTTTATATAGTATTGGGATTTGTATATCTATCTTAATTTCGAATCCCTATACTAGTGATTTTGGGTTGTCGTAACGATGTTTTACGCAACATTCGTTTTGACTCAAATGAATGTGTTTAAGAGAATGTTTTCCTTAAAGAATAAAATATATACTTGATTGTGATTTAAGTATATTGAATATTTCCCAAATGTTGAAAATAAATAGATTTGTGAATTACTTATTATTAAATAAGTATGGAAATGTTTTCCAATATGAAGTGAAATGTTTTGAGATTATATCTTTTAAAGGTAAATTGAAAGTGAATATTTGAAATCAATTTGAAAATCGTATATCAGTGGATATTTGAAAATTTAAATTCACATGGAATTTATAAAGAAAAGAAAAATTTGTTTAAAAATAAACATTGATTTATTTTTGAAGTGTAGAAATAAATTTACGGATTTGGAACGTAAATTTAAAGTAAATCAGTAAGGATTTATTTAACTGGTTTAAATGAACCATTTTGAAATGAAAGTGTATTCTCCCTGGAAAGCCGAATAAAATTTCTGAATAGCTTTGAAAGATATATACATATACATATTCATATATATATAATTCTAGAATTGGTTTTAAAAAGGATACTTTGGAGAAATTAACTTTTTAAGTTGTTTTAAATCCTTTAGGTAAAGGTTTATTAAGTTGATATAGAAATGATTATTTCTAATATTTAATCAATAATTGGTTTAGAAAATAGTTATTTAAATAGTTATACTCTATCTACTAAATTTTATTTTGAAAATTAGTTTGGACTTAAATTATATGTAATATTGGCATAATATTTTTATAACTAATATTTTAAGTGAAGTGTTTAAAGAAAAATAGTTTTATTTCAAAATGTTTTCCCGATATATTTGGATAAGTGTTATAAATTATTTTAAAGTATTTGAACTCGGCAGATTTCCAATGAAAACGAATAAATATTTGGAAGTGTTTCCGCGTTAGGAAGATGATTTGAAATTTGTTTTCAAAAGTTGTAAAGGTGAAAAGTGATTTGAAAATTGTTTTCAAATGATTGAAGTGTGGAAAATATATCTTGTAAAGATATTTTTTTTGGAAAAATAAATAATGTGGAAATTTTTTTGAAATCTGGTGATGTTGCATATCTACTGATAGTTAAATAACCGACTATCAATATTTACCTTTAAATATGTATTTGTTGTGATTTGCCTGAATTTGAATGCTACGATTATTTTAAAATAAGTGCTCGTTATTTGGTTTAGCCGGGAGAGGACCTTTGGGTCATGAATCCCCTTCCGAATAGTGATACGTCGTAATGGATGGCATTTGAAGCCGGTGTTGAAGACCGGATATTTTCGAAAATGGAAGGATTACCGTCGAATGTCTCTGCATCGGTTGATCTCCGATATAGAGATTTTATCACCCTTTGTGATGGGAAGTCCGGTCGTGATTAGTGAATATCCGAATTGCAAGGGCTTCTTTGAAAGTGCCTTCGGTTCCGTTCGATCTCGGAACGGACTTGTATGGATGTGTGTCTGACGTTACAATTTGAGATGTAAAGCTGGTTTCTATCAAATACATTTCTGTTAGTGGCGGAGAATTTATTCTCTTAGCTTAACACCCTTCTCTAAGACGTACGAGCTCAGAGGTTATGTAGTTGATGGTTACTAGTGATACATTCCCAATTTGGTAATGTGGCATATGAAGTGCTGCTGATCATTTGTTGATCAAAGCATAGATTTTGTGAAAAGCGTAGCTTTGTGGACGAGACTTCATCGGACCTCATACCCCGGTAATGGTCAAAACAGGAAAGATGCAGCAAGGTTATAGGGAGTAGCGCCCCTTAGGGTATATGCATTTCCTTCTGGATAAAAGTGGTATCATGGTATGGAGCCCAGATACTTAACTTATGTGGAAGTCGCAAATATATATATATATATATATATATATATATATATATATATGACTTTGTGATTTTTGTTGGTTGAGGATCCTCGGATAAAGGTTGTTTACAACCGGGGGATGGCATACTCGTGTCAGTAGTTACCTACTTTTGTAGAGGTAACCTAGCCTTGTGTTGGTAAAGATCCGGTTAGGTTCTCGGGGCGTCCTTCCAGAGGCGTACCCATGTGGCAATGTGAAGTTCCTTGGCCTGACCATTTGTTGGAAAATCCAAAGAAATAATACGATCCCTGTACGGTTTTAGTTGTATAACCTGCCATGGAATGTGGCGGTAACCTGCTATTGAACATGGTAGCTATAGTAAGCATAAGTGCAAAATGCCTATGCTGGCTAAGATTTATATTATACCTTCGAAAGGTTTTCCACTTTGCCCTTATAGAAATAATATCAAAGAAATTTTTCTGCGTATCAAGCATGTTTGACTATCATAAGGAGAATTCTCCTCCGATTCTGCGTTTGCATTGTGTGTGTGCGCGGGAGGCCTTATGGTAGTTACATTTTCCAAAAGCATTGCAGATCTATTTTAAATATTTCTTTGTTTGTTTTTAAAGAATAACCGTTTTAAGTTCTCACACCAGTCCCATGACTGACCTGGACTTTATTGTTTCCTTCCTAAACTCTGGGTGCTCACCAATTTCCACACGGGCAGTCTAGAGTCAGGTTATCAGGTGATTCAGGAATTCAGGAGATGCCGTGGAGCTAAAGAGACGAGCTGGATGGCGTGGCGTATCAACTAGTATATAGTATTTCTTTTCTGCTGTTTTGTTGTTGTAAACTGTGATAATGTAATGTATTGTAATGTAATGTAATAAATTGATACAGTTCTTTTGATTTAAAGATTATTCATTTATCTATTATACGTTGTTCCGCTGCGAATTGTGAGATTCTGATATTGTTTCTGTTGCTTCTTCTTTCTTTCTTCTTCTACCTCTTCTTCTTTAACCCTAACAATTCGGTTTTCCGGCCTTCGATTGCTCGGTAGTTGATATAGTGGACGTATTAATGTCGATTTTCGGGCGTTGAAGAATCGTGTTGTCACATCTCCCCTAGCTCTATCTCTTCCCCTTCAAAATTAATTACACTCATTTGAAATCAATGCTCAAACTAAATAATGGTCGAAACTTCGGCTATATAGAAAAAAGAGGCCATGCGCGATCGCACACGATAGGATCGACGACGTCTTCGAGGGCGAGCTGGGCACGAGTTCGAACTCGACTAGGGTTTAGCGAGTTAGAGCGATGGCCGCGACTTGAGGGAAGCAACAACAAGGAGACCGATGTCGCGACTTTGATTTGTGGTCGCGTGGTGGCAAAGGTGGTTTCATGGCAACGCTTTGGGATGTTGTTGCTCGTGAAGTCAAGGTGATGACCGGAGGGTCGCATGCATCTCGATTTACGGCAGAGATAGAGATCGACTCGATCTCGACATAAAGGTATTATCGTTTTTTTGATGTTGTGTTAGAGGTCTATAGAAAATTTGAATTTACAGTAGGATTTTTTCTTTTAAAATAATAATAAAAAATAAGTTTTGTATTTATATATATATATATATATATGCATATGTATATTAGATGGAAAAAATTGTTAGATAAACAGTAGTATGGTATATGATAATTCTGTTTAATGTATAGGTTAGAAGGAAAATTTTATTTTTCAAGTTAAAAAATAAATAAATATATATTTATATAGGGTTTAAATAGAAAATATATGTATATGTATGATTTTGAAAAGAGAAATTTTAAATTTTGAAGAATTTATAATAAATTTGATTTTTTGATCTATATAGATATTTTTATAAATGTATATGTAGTTTTAAGAGGAAGTAAATATACATATATGCATTTTTAACTTACTATTTTATTTTAAAAATCTGTATTTGGGTTGATTAATTTATTTAATAAATTTAATTTATTTTAGTTACTAAGAAATTATTAGAAGAAAATTATTTTAAATTAAATCATTAATGTAACATCCTACCTTCTAGCACGCTTTGAATTGACACACATGCCAATTCAAACCATACAAAAGGGTGGATTGTTATGGGGTAAATAAGAAAAACAAGAAAGAAATAAAACAAAATAGAATCTCACAGCGGAAGGATAAAATATAATAATCAAATATACAGTTCATGAAGCTGTTTACAAAATATTTAATTTTACTTATACAATATATATCAGAGTTGCACATACCAACGAATAAAAATCGATGCAGCGGAATACAATGTGTAGTGGAACAATATAATATAATAATAATAATAATGAAATCTTCGTCTTCGTCCTCTAATAAAAGTCTTCAAATCCTGAAATGCTCGGACTGACCCGAGCGAATTGAAAAGACAAAACACTCGAGTCAGAACTAAAATATTTTATGTGAGTTAATTAACAAAAATAAATATGAGTGCAGTAACTCAAGAGGTGCTCGGGATTTACATCTCCTAAGGATCCGTTAAACTATTTACTATGTAGTAGTATTTCGCTATTATAATAGTGTCTATTAGTAAAATAAACTTACTTTAAAATAGCGTTAAGGAGTGACCCAATATTGCCCTTAACACATAATATATTCCCATAGTATATATAGAACCGTAATCTCCCCCGTACTGGGCGTCGTCAGAGGACACTCCATAGGTATGGTACAAAACAAAATCGTATAAAGCACGCTAGGGTAGGTGACACGGCACAACTAGGCAATGCCATGGTAGATATACCAATTACGCTTCTGGGTCGGTGGTAACGCATAGCCGCAGCTACTGCCCACCTCGAGCCACACCCCCAAATCAAAGAAATCAAAAGTGGCCACCGAATAAATCCAAAAGTCAGAGTATAATATCGAAGGGATGTGTCCGATAAAATGTGCTACCATCTTAAACCGTCAATTGCACTTGTTTCGGCCACCTTATGCCAACTCGCGGGAGTCGGGTCCATGTATTTACCTCAAAGGAAACGCCGCCACCATCCTACTTCATTCTGGAATCTCCACCTCGTAAACGGTTGTTAAAGTGGTTTTCGGAGTTGGCAGAGAGTATGACAACTTTTGATCCCGGTCTCTTCAACAACCAAACGTTATTATAACACCGCGGTTATTTCAAAATAATTTATACTTTAAAACCAGAATATAATATCCCTTTCAAAACCATATAAATACAATATCATTTCTTTTTTTTAAACCAAATCAATATGCTATCATTTTTATTTCAAATATATCTTTTTTTCAAAAATCAAAGTACTTTCAAATATATATACCTTAAACCCATAGCTTCAAAACATAATTTTCAATACTTAAATGGTTTAAATATAAATTACTTTATAAAGTAAATTAGCTTTTTAATTTCTCAAATCAATTCCAATTATAGATTTGAATTCCCAAATAAACCATTTAAATTTCCATATCTTTCAAAGTTTAAAATATTCCACCATTTCAAAATTGAATTTTTAATTCATACATATATGCCAAATTCACTTTACTATCATTTAGTTTTGAAATACTTACTTAATAAATCCAGTATCCTTTAAATAAAACTTTCAAATTCAATAATTGAATATTCCTCAATTTATTTAGACTAGATTTATTCACTTAAATCATCTTAAACCAGAATTTAGTTATAATACCATATTCTTTTTAAATCTAAATTTCAATAAGATCTTAATTAAATAAAATCTCAAATCAATTTCAAAACTATCTTCTCAACTTTGATTTATAAAAATCAATATAAACTCTATATTAGAACATAATTTAAGTAAATACTTACTCATAATATATTTTAATAAAATCAACTTTATTTTTAAACTTACTTCATACTTTAAACAATTTTATACATAGCTTAAAACCAAGAAATTAACTATATATAAAATAACCTTTATCAAATATCCGAAATCAATATCTCATAAAATCATTTATATTTCTTTACAAAACCATAGAAAATCATTTCAAAATATTTATGTATATATATATACCGCGGTGTCTGTATAAGATTTTCTATCCTATGGTCAAGTGATATGGATATTTATCATTTCAATCCGTAATTTAAAATAAAAATTAGAGTTATATATCATTTCAAACCGCAATCCCAAATGAAATGAAAATGCACAATAACTTGCGGTTTATACAATATAAATTACAGCATTCATTCATCCAATATCAATCATCAACCATTTATAATAATCATTATCCAATATAAACAATAACATCACTATCGAATGGAAAATAAACAACAAGTATTAACTAGCAGTTTATATTCAATAATAAATTAAAACTGTCTAACTGGCAGTTTATACGCAATAATAAATAAATAAAATTTTAACTGGCAGTTTATATGCAAATGAATAATTAAATAAAAATTTAATTAAATAAATGCGATTTAACTGAAATGATGAATAAAAATATGCCAAACAGCCATAAATAAATTTCTACTTATATCATAAATCAATTTAACAAACATAAGAAATTTTAGAAGTTGCGATTAGAACGAGTTGAAAACTAAATTTGAATTAAAACAATATAAAATAAACCTACCCCACTAACACGCTACAATACACACCCTTCTTCCTTAGATTTGAAACCTAGTACGCACGCAACCCATACCAAAGCAAACCTAGCCGCCTCCATCATCATGCCAATGAGCCGCCTAGGGCTGCCTACGCCAAGCCGCGAGTCGCCTTCATCTTCCCCACGACCAACGATTCGAACACAGCAAATCGTGCGACCCAATAAACCACCGGTCGCCGCTTTGATTTTTAAACCCTAATCGAAAACTGCACAAAATCCAACCGTCGATTCGACGAACAAACTATGTCGACGCGATCCCCTCAGTCCACTCTTCAAAGCCCAGAAACGGTTCGTCGATCCGTCGAGTTTGATTTCGACGTGATGAATGGCAGAAAATTCTTCGATTTTTACTGATCAGACGATGAACAAAAATGAAAAACGAATCATGGATCTGAGTTACGCCCAGTGAGAGCTTCAATATATTTTTTTCAAATTTTTCCGAGGAGTTTGAAATTTTAGCTTTGGATTTGATTTTGGGATTGCAATTGTAATTAGGGTTTGTCTGCCATTGGAAAAGAGGAGTTAAGGAGAAGATATATGAACAGACAAATGAGAAATAGAGGGCTAGGGTTTATAACCGGGATATATATAGGCAAATTGGAATAGAATAGATGGATCGGGTTGAATATACGCGCCAACGACAAAGTGGCCCAAAAAGCCCATTTCGACTCCGGAATGAAATCGAGTCAACCCATATATCAAAATAGATGTTTAAAAATATTTTAAATACAATGGAAAAGGTTCCGGATTCAAATTACATCATATGAAGAAGTTATGCTCAAATCAGTATTTTTCAAATCGATTTCAATTTATTTCAATTTCATAAATTTCAAGGCGTTTCGAGTCCGTACGATTAAACGACAATTCCGATCGCTATGAAACTTGAAACCCTACAATAATTCACCGTTACGGATCCGATGGAACTGGTTTTGTCGAAATCCTAGTCAGTGACCAGAATGTCTATTTTTCCATAAATTAAATAAATTAATAATTAATTAATTAAATCAAATTTTCAATTTAAATTATAAAATTGATAATTCTGATCATTTAAAATTTATTAATCATTTACAATGATTTTAAACAAATTTAGATGTCAATTAAATGTTGATTCAATCATAAATTTCAGCGTGAATTCAAATTTCATTATATTCATTATAAATTAACTTTTCAATAATTCCATTGAATTCACTATTCATTCTTATTATTCAATTCATTATGATCAAATGGATGAAATTAACATTGGGTTCAAAACTATTACATTAATATTTTCCAATTTCATCTAAATTTTCAATTAACGTAATAATTAATCTTTAATACTACTTAATTGCAATAAACTCAATTATTTACTTTTAATTTCAAATAAATAAATCACGATTCCCATTTTTTTAAATTCCCTATTTATCATGTTATCAATCTTAGGTACCATTTATTTTGGTATATATATATCCAGATACAATAACGTTTCTTCCAAATTTATCTTTATTTCAATTGCATAACATTTAATTTCAATTGCCCCAAAAATTACGCTTATTATAAATTGGATTTCAATGGATTTGATTTGTTTCAGTTCAAATCTTTTTGTTAAATTCATTACTACTCTATAAACTTAGTTACCTTGTTTTCCATTCATTTCCTTAATATATACAATTTAACAACTCCTAAACATGGTATTACATTTCACATAAATGTAACATTTATTTACATTTATTAAATTTATTTTGAATTCCATCAAAACAGGTAACTTATAATAATTTGATATCATCAGCCATCAATCACATTCTCACAAGTTTAAATCATTTCCAAACCAAGGTTGTAATTTCTTACTAACATTGATTAAATCCAATTATCATTCACTATATATTTTGGTCAATTGCACCCGTTATTTGAAATTAAAGTCTCAATTAAACTTATCTATTTTGATTTCATTCCTATATTACACCACTTATTGTTTTACAAATAAACTGCATTTCACTTCATCCTATTTCCTTCATATCTTGTGACTATTGCCTTATTCTCATTAATATACATCAAGGTTCATTAAATTCAGCTGACTCCCATTTTAATTATTACAATAATTACTATCCTTGCTTTTACTTAATCACTATTTATTATTATGAATCCCTTAATTAATTCACTAATTTACTTTGTTTTCTTATATTCAATTTATTACCAAATATTTCTATTTACACTCCATTATCATCTAAACAGTCGTTTCAATCAATTTGAATTGCATTAAATTGGTTATTTATCGACTGCCATTAACATTACTACCTTAATTCACATACAGTAACAATTTATCAATATATTATTACATAGGTTAATTAATTCTTGTCTTTAGTTACTTATTTTAAATTTTATATCCAAGTGCAACAATTAACACTATTTCTTTATTGGGATTTCACTTAAATTTTCAACAATTAGGTTTAATAACTATTTATACAATTCATTATTAACATTTATTTCAATATACATTATAAATTTTTATTCCTTTCTAATTTAATTTCGAAAATCTAATTAAATTAACCAACTTTATTTATCATAATTTACGGGTCGTTACACTCTTCCCTACTCAAAACTTTTCGTCTATAAATCAATATAAATTATTCAAAACATTGTATTCATACAATAAATTTACAGAATAGGATAATTTTAAATGAAATATATTGATTTATAACAACTAAATCTTTTATATTCAAATTAGTAAGGTTTGAAAAACATTTTCAAAATATTAAGTTCAAAATTTACGGAAAATTTTGGCAAGTCTCCTTTGTACGGAGAGGCTCTGGAGAAAATATAATATCAAATATACCAATATACAACATATATTTACCAAAATAATATATATCCCAACCCGAAAAATAATATAATAACGCTATAACCGTAATTCAAAAACGTACCTATTATTTGGGCAATTATCGCTTATTATTATGAAACCAAAAGCAGCAGCAATGGTTTCCATAACCTGCATTTCACTTATATGATCTAAAAGAGTTAATAATTATATAGAGTGAAATATTTAAGGCTGTTTCAACCACCAATAAACAAATCAATCAACCATCACTTGCAACATGTTGGGCGAGTTCTCATTACCGGTCCAAGGCTTCTCCAACTACCATTGACCGAACAAACCAACTACCGGTTGAATGCCTCTCCATGTCCATGCCTAGCCGAATCAACCTCTGCCGAACCAAGCCACGCCGAACCAAGCTTCGTACACTTGCCACCGGTCCAACTCCATCTCCATGCTACTACCGAACCAGCCTCCACCGGGCCATACCAACTACCGGTCCAAAAACCTCTCCATCCTCCACCGAACCAGACCTTGTTCACTGCCGAGCCAAAGTACACGAGCCACTGCCGAACCACCATACTCCTATCACCGAACCGTGGTAAACCGATCCAAATTTGCTAGGCCAGATTGCTTCAGCCCAGGCCCACCAGCTGCTATATACATCCAGGACCCCTGCCCCAGCCTCACTCTATAAATAGAGGGGCAGGGGTACAACAATGGCAGACAAGTTTGAGAGCCCAAGCACGGAAGGAATTTTCAAACAACTTTCATATACTTGTATACAAAGCTTTGTACTTGTAATCTGAAAGGAAAAGGAGAATAACATATAAAGTGGACGTAGGCACGTTCTGGCCGAACTACTATAAATCTGTGTGTCTTTTACAGTTTTGTCCATCTATTTCGTATATTTGCATAAATCACCCAAACCATCCAGATCAACATATAATCAACTAAATCATACGACTAGGAGGTGTTTGCCCATTTTTTGTGCAAACATTTTTGGTGCTTTCACTGAGAATTGAACTTAGGAGCTCGAAGCTTCAGCTTCTCCCACTTAACCCTTTTTCTGTCAGCATCGTTCATTGCTTGGAAAATATGGCTCCCGGATGGAAGAAAGATGCTAACAAAGGAAAGAACGTTGCAACTGGCGGTGTCCCAGATTCAGTAATTAGGGACCAAGACAATCGTCAGGTTCCAACGGCAAATTTAAATTAGGAAAATCCGACAGCCCCCGCTACGGAACTACCAATTACAAGGGCGGATCTGGACAGGATTGTGGCTGAAGTAACTAACCGCTTCACATCTCAACAAGAAGCCTTGGTGGACCAACTCATGTCACGCTTAAGGGATGCTGAAGAATCCAACCGTAACACTGAATCATGGGGTGAGTCCCAGTCTGGAGGATCTAAGAGACGACAAGGGTCTTTCTTCTTCGAAGAGGCCAACAACAGAAGCAGCCATGGTAGGAGCCGAGCCCGGACACGGCCCGAATTCCGACCCGAGGAAACACTTGGAACCGAACCCAACGGAGGAAGTGCCAGGCAGGGGTCGGATGTGGCTGAGCCTGTCATGCTACCTAACCATGGAAACACCAGTAGGCGGGGCCGAGCTGGAGTCCAGCCCGAAGTTGGACCCGAGGAAGTGCTAAGAACAGTACCCAGCAGGGGAAGATCAAGGCAAGGGCCAACTGTGGCTGACCCCAGCATGTCCCCGGAAGACCAGAGGCAGCCATTGGAGAATGTCAGAAGTGATAAACGATACCATCCTTACAGGTCATCTGGACGGAATCAATCCCACAGGGAAGAACCAAACTCATTTTTATCCGCTCCAAGTCCTGATGAAAGGATGGCGCGATTGTTCAGGGAGTGCGTCCAACGGGAGCAAAGGGATCGAGGGATAGGTGCTAGGGTAACCAGCCCCTTCACCCGCAATATCGAAACTGCCATCACCCCCAGGGAATGGAAAATGCCAACGATGGAACCTTACAAGGGAACCTCTAACCCCATTGTACACTTACATAGATACACCCAGCATATGCTCATAAGCGGAGCAACGGAGGGAGTATTGTGTAAATGCTTCCCACTTTTCTTAGCAGATCTAGCTACCTCCTGGTTCTGCCACCTACCCCAAGGGTCCATCAGCTCATGGGAAATGTTGAAAGAAAAATTCATTAGCCAGTTCCGCATTCATGTGGAACAACCCAAGGACGCTTATTCCTTATCTAATATCAAGCAGAAACCCGGAGAAACAGTGCAACAATATCTCACCCGATTCAATGCTGCGGCGGCCGCAGTCCAAGATGCCGACGAGAAACTTATCCTAATGGCCTCTGCAGTGGTGTACATCCGGATACTAAATTTGCTAGAAGACTAACCAAGGAAAAGCCAGCTACTTTACCTGATTTCTTCCATGAAGCTGGAAAGTATATGAGACTTGAAGATGCTGCCACTGAGAGGCAGTCAGGGCAACAGGCTAAAATAGCTACAGACAGGGTTTCCGCTGCAACAAAGGATGTCGGAGAAATGACTCTAGAGACAATGCTGGGGGCAAGAAGGGGGAAAAGCGCCTATATTGACCTGGACCAAGATTTGACTCCTACACTCCTTTGAATGAAACAATCGAAAACATTTTCCTAGCCACTCAAGACGAAGTTAGATACAAGCGCCCCCCGCACAAGAAGGAGTCAGATAACGCACTCAAGTCTGGAAAGTTCTGCCGCTTCCACGAATCCCACAGACATGACACCAATGAATGCCACCATCTCCGGGACTTGATTGAAGAACACATTAGAAGGAGGAGACTGGAACGCTATGTAAAAAGCTAGAACATGACTCCAGCTCCCGCCAATGAAAACCCAGGGTTACCCCTCCCAGAAGGAGGCGGAGGAAATCGCAACACCAGCGGCTCTAGTCAAGAGAAAATAGTGGTCCATACCATATCAGGAGGACCACACATCGCCGATAGAAGCTGGGCAGAGATGGAAAGATACGGTAAGTCACTTAGAAACGCTGAAGGCTACGTTAAGTCTGTTATGGAAGAACGCCACCCGAAACGGAAAGAGAATGACGACATCACATTCAGTAGGCGTGATCTAGAGGGAAGACAGTACCCACACATGGATCCTATGGCCATCTCTGCCTGGTTCGGTCCAGCCAAAGTTTTTCGAATTTTAGTAGACACTAGAAGCTCAGTGAATATCCTATTCAAGCATGCATTCGACAAAATGAAGCTGTCAATGAAGGATGTGTCTCCCTGCAACAAACCACTACATGGTTTCACTGGAGATGCGAAGATGCCTCTCGGACAACTGGACCTTTTTGTTGAAATAGGAAGTCATCCCCGCTCCGCTGTGCGAAAACAAACATTTGTACTGATAGAGAGCCATTCAGCCTACAACGCCTTTTTGGGAAGACCAGCCTTGTCTGACTTCCAAATTGTCCTAGCCCCATGGTGCCTGAAGATGAAATTCCCAACAGATAACGGAGTAGGAGAAATAGAGGAAGATCAAGACGCCGCTCGAGATTGCTATGTAACTGAGCTTCGCAACAACCGCAGGAAGGATAAAGGGAAGGATGCAGAGACTTCTCTCTGCAAGAAAAACCTGGAAGCATAGCAATTAAAGAAAGCCCCTCCTCTTCGATATACCAGCGATCCTTTCAACGAATTAGACCCCAGGATAAAGAGGAGGAGGCCACCACCAAGCCTGCAGAGGCTATGGAATTTGTATCTGTAGACAAACACGACCCAAGTAGACTGCTGAGGGTCGGGTCTCAGTTAAGAGCGGAGTTGAAAGATCAACTCGTCAATTTTCTTCGCCACAACATGGATGTATTTGCATGGACGCACGCCGACATGACAGGAATCTCTCCAGACGTAGCATGCCACATGCTGAACATCGATCCCACCAAGGTGCCAGTGAAGCAGAAAAAGAGGAGCATGGGGGCAGAATGATCCGCGACCCTCGAGGAAGAAGTAAAGAACTTACTTGCCAATGACTTCATACGAGAAGCCATCTACCCAGAATGGATCACCAACCCGGTACTGGTAAAGAAAGCTAATGGGAAGTGGCGAACATGCATCGATTTCTCCAACTTAAATGACGCTTGCCCGAAGGACTGCTTCCCACTCCCCCGAATCGACCAACTCGTGGACAGCACAGCCGGACACGAACTCTTATCCTTTATGGACGCATACTCAGGATATAACCAGATCCCTATGCATGCCCTCGATCAAGACCACACTAGTTTCATCACTGACCGAGGATTGTACTGCTACAAAGTAATGCCTTTTGGACTTAAAAACGCTGGAGCTACTTTTCAGCGCCTCGTCAACAAGATGTTTGCGAAATTAATAGGGCGAACTATGGAGGTTTATGTGGATGACATGCTGGTAAAATCAAGGAAAGCCAACGATCATATAAATCACCTGAACGAGATGTTTCAGGTACTTCGCCAATATGGAATGAAACTGAATCCTCTAAAGTGCTCCTTCTTAGTATCATCGGGAAAGTTCTTGGGATTCATCGTACATGCCAGGGGGATTGAAGCGAACCCCGAACAAGTCCGGGCTTTGCAAGATATTAAGATACCATCCACTCGAAGAGAGATGGAAAGCCTAAACGGGAAGGTGGCTGCCCTAAGAAGGTTCATCTCTAAAGCAACCGACAAATGCATCCCTTTCTTCGAAGCTCTTAAGAAGGGCAAAGGAAAGTTCGAATGGACTGATGAATGCTCGACAGCCTTCCTTACCTTAATCGAACACCTCCAAAGACCACCAGTACTCTCAACTCCAAACGAAGGCGAGGAACTATACCTATACCTTGCTGTATCATCCCATGCTTTAAGCGCTGCTTTGGTGAGAGAAGACGACCGCGCACAGCAGCCCGTATACTTTGTAAGCAAGAGATTTACAGAGGCAGAAGCCAGATACCCTAAACTTGAAAAGCTAGCATACTGTTTACTAATCACGTCACGGAAACTGCGACACTATTTCCAATCTCATTCCATTAGAGTTTTAACCGATCAACCGCTAAGGCAGGTACTCCATCGTCTCGGCACTTCTGGGCGACTACTTAAGTGGTGCATTGAACTGAGTCAATATGATATTACCTACCATCCTCGCACCGCTATCAAGGGACAAGCCATAGCTGATTTCATTGCCGAATTCACCACTAACGAAGGTAAGGAGCAATCTGAAGTAGCGAAAAATATCAAGTGGAATCTCTTCGTTGATGGAGCATCAAATGAGCAAGGCTCGTGGGCAGGTGTTGTGATAATCACCCCCAGGGGAAGGAAGCTGCACTACGCCCTAAGGTTGGAGTTCGCTGCCACCAACAATGACGCGGAATACGAAGCAGTGATAGCCGGTTTAGAACTTGCCCTGGAGATTGGAGTCGGCTCTTTATGTCTCCATAGTGATTCTCAACTTATTGTAAATCAGATACTGGAAGAATTCCAAACTCAAGGAGATCGACTCACAGCGTATCTAAAGAAGACCAAGCTGCTGCTCAATCAGTTGGATCACTATCTAATCAGACACATTCCTCGAGAGAAGAATCAGGAGACCGACGAACTGGCAAAGCAAGCTAGCATGAAGGATGACACCGCTTCCCGAACAGTAACCATCTCACAACAATTAGCCCCGAGTTACGAGACAATGAATATGATAGCTGCAATCGAAGAGGAAACTTGGATGACTCCTATCCGAAAATATTTACAAAATGGCACACTGCCCGACGGGTGTAATGAAGTCAAGAAAATCTTGAGGAAAGCTTCCCGCTATACAATACAAGAAGGCATCCTCTATCGACGCGGCTTCTCTAATCCCTTATTAAGGTGTGTCGCTGGAAGGGAAGCCAAGGAAATCTTATCCAACATACATCAAGGAAGTTGCGGAGATCACACTGGTGGGCAGACTCTGGCAAAGAAGATACTCCGATATGGATATTACTGGCCCACCTTAAACAAAGACGCCCTAGACTTCGTCAAAAGATGTGACAAATGTCAGAAATTTGCTAAAATTCCTCGACTACCAACAAACAAGATTACTCAAATGAAAAGCCCTTTGCTATATGGGGAATTGACTTGATTGGCGAACTGCCAGTGGGCCGAGGCGGAGCCAAATATGCCATAGTAGCAGTTGACTATTTCACCAAATGGGTGGAAGCGGAGCCTCTAAATAAAATATCTTCGGCAAAAGTTATTAACTTCTTGATCAAAAATGTTTTATGCAGGTACGGGGTTCCACTCAAAATCATATCGGACAATGGACTTCAATTTGACAGCGAGGAATTCGCCGACTGGTGCCAAGAGCACGGAATTCACAAAAGCTTCTCATCTGTAGCTTACCCCCAGGCAAACGGACAAGTCGAAGCTGTCAACAAAATCCTCAAAACCCTAATCAAGAAGAAACTTGAAAAGTCAAAAGACGCTTGGGTGGACGAACTTCCTACGGCACTTTGGGCCTACCGCACATCTTACAGAACATCAACAGGGCATACTCTTTTCTCTTTGGCATACGGATCGGAGGCCATGCTCCCAGTTGAAACTGTAGTGCCTTCCCACCATAGGATCCACTACAACCCAGAAGAGAACAAAGAACTCCTCCACATGTCTTTGGATCTAATTGAAGAGAGAAGAAACGATGCAGCACTCAAAGCAGCAGCTCATAAGCAAAAAGTTGCAGCACAATACAACTCCAAATTCAAGCACCGCAGCTTACAAGAAGGGGATCTTGTCCTCAAGCAGATCTTCCCGCGCCCCGGAGCGCTAGATCCAATCTGGGACGGACCCTATGTGATTCATAAAGATCTTCGCAACGGAGCCTATATTTTGTCAACAGTGGACGGAGAGGTGTTCCCGAGGGCATGGAACATCCGACACCTCCGTCGATACTTTTCTTAACTTGTACTGCCCATATGAAGTGAATTAACAAAGAGAATCAGTGGACGTAGGCATTTTCGTGCCGAACCACTTTGAAAATCTTGTCTCTTTTTAACTTATTCCTTTATATCTTGGCTGCTTGTTAAGCTTTATCCTTTTCTATTGAACAAAATCATGTATAACGACGTTTCCATACTGGAACTTCACGGCGCAACCTCACCTGGACAAGACCCAACAGGTACTATGCGATTTTAAGCACTCGCCAATGAGACACTTTTGCTCCAGCATCCCTCTACTGCGGGTTAACTCATTGCTCGGGACTGCCCTCAAAGCCAACTGTAATGAGCCGATTATAAGCCATCAAGAAGGCTGACTATAGCCGATGGCAGCTCATTACGGCGTTCGGTTCGCTGGAAACTGTGAACCTACTTTAAACCCCAACATAAGGTGTGGCCAGCCAGGGGTAGTTCACGGTTGACGATCGGCACCCACGCTAGCCGGCCACAGTAAATCGAATAATACCCACGATTATGGGCCATAATGGCTCAGGTAGTTACTGTGCGCGATCTCGGATCCGATATGTCTTAAGTGCGGCTGTGGTAAAAAAGATAAACTCCCCGCGGAGGCGTAAGATGGGTGACAAATGTCTCCAAGACCCACAGCTAGGGAAAGTGACTACAAAACCCGTTTGCCACGAACTTAAGCATATCGACGGCCTTCCGTGATTAGAAGTTTTACTGTTTCTCATATTTCCATTTCATTCAAAAACTTTCCTCCTATCCTATATAACAATCCTTAAAGTACAGGTCACAAAATAGGGGAACTCTCGCTTGTGAAAATATGAGCTCACATCCGGATGATGAAACACTCGGCTACATTCCTTACTCAGTCATGCAAGACATTCAAAGCAACCCTCTACAACTAAAACACGAAGGGCGGTACTATCTTCTATTTTATACAAATATGTAGCTTTAATTTATTCACACATCATATTGGCATTACAAGACATGAGATAGTATTTTAAGCAGAAACTTAGCATTAAATACGATTAAGTCACATGCATAAACACGCAGTTGTATTTCTTATGCAGCATATCAAAATGACAACAGCATTCAAACATGACAGAATCAGCTTATGTTATAAAATTACATAAAGTCATTCTTTACAAATAATATAATTACAAGTTACACTAATGTTGCGGACTAACATAGACAGCAACCAAAATATGTACAAGTCAAGTCAAAGAATCAGGGGTTCGCCTCCATCCCGCTAGCCCTCGGGATCTACTTAACTGCAGGATCGGAACTCCCAGCATGTGCTACCAAGGTCCCGCCTGCATAATTCAGAAGAGAATCCATCAATAATCACGAAAGATAAGCAATCAAATCATGAAAAGGTCAAAAGGAAAGACTTACCAGCACCTGCTCCCTGACCATCATCGTTTAGCTGCACGCCTACCTCATCCGCGGCAAGCAGCCGCATGCCCTCCTTAACCGCCACCTTCTCTTCCTTAGTGAATTGGGCCGTAACCACATCCATCCTGAAAGCCGCACCATCCTCCAAAGCCCGGAGATATATCCTAGCCATAACCCGGGGATAATCGTCCATCCAGGACAGGTTGCCCTGCCTCCAGGTACGGAAATACATGTCCTGGAGCATCTCGTCCATCATCCCCTCGTTCTCCTCAAACTCTTTCATTCGGGCCTCAGAAGCCCACAGTCGTGCGACAGCAGCATCTCTCTCCAATCGGTATCTCGAGCAGTCAGCCTGAAGGGACTTCCGCATCACTTCCATCTCCTCCTTCAGCTTGGCCTGAGCAAGCTCTGTGGCCTCAAGCCTCCCAGATAACTCTTCTACCTGCTCAAGATCCGCTCTCCGAACCTCGTCCACCGTTGCGATGGACATGTCAATCCGGTCCTTGCAGGCAGCCTCCATCTTTCATAGTTCTGCCTTACTAGCCTCTTCCATAGTCTTCTTCAACCGCCTGGAGGCTGCCTCATGCTGAGAAATCTGAATGGCTTGATCGGCAAGCTGTTTGGCCTGATCAGCAACCTTTAGCCGCAACCGAATATTAGCACTCCCAATCTCCTCTCCAGCCTTGACCAGACGGGCATGATGCCCCATTAACTTTCTGGTCTCCTCCGCGACCCGGTCAATATTAGCCTTGGCTTCGTTCCCCATGGTAACTATCCAAGTAGTAAGCAAATCGAGGTCTATGGACTTAGCCTCATCAAGCACCCGTACCATGGGATTGCGGGGGAGAAGATGCTCACCCGTGGCCTCGTCAAAAGAGATGTCCTGAAAACACGGGTCCAGATCCGGATGGCCGGCAAATGGGTTGCGAACCAAACCAGGATGGTCTATCGGGGTGACGGTTGGATTTTCGGACGGATGTGGGGAAGGCATAAGCTCAGTATCCTCCTCGGTAATATCATGGATAGGCTGGACTGGAGGCTGAGGGCCAGGTGAAGGTTCAAACGAAGATCGGCCCCTCTTTCTCTTTTGCATATCTTCTTCAATAACTCCGAGAAGAGGGCGATATCTAACCGCATCTCCAGGACGGCTAGCTGACTGCTTTGGTTTGGCGGAAGCTTTGAGTAACTTATACTGTTCAAGGCGGTGCCGAATATCTGATGTCTTGGCCACCTTACCCATTCCTGGAATAAAAACCAAGTGTTACAAACATGCATGAAACTATGATTCAAGAAACATGTGAAGTTAAAAGGAGTTAAGAATTCACCTTGAACCGCCGGAGTTGCCTCAGCTGAAATACTCTCAGAAGATAGACTGGCACCAGTCCTGGCCTTATCAGACCTCTTCGACTTCTCCACCAAGGCTGATCCTTCCTCCAACGCCTCAAAAGCCTGGCGGAAGGCATCATCCGTCCACTCTTGAATCTCGCCTGCTTGCTCAGGAGGCAAATCCCCGGCGCCATCACCACCACCATCACCTTCTCTGTCGTCTCCACTCTCTGCCTCTCCTCCTACATCGCCTCCTTCACCTTCACCTCTATCCTCCTCCACGTCTTCCTCCCCCGGAGTAATTGGGCACGTGCTAAGGGAAGGGCCGTCGGACTTCTTGAGCTTCTTACCTCCGAGAACTGGAGGTTTTGTGAAAGGCCTCCTCTTGCTACTCTTCGTAGTGGCCCCATCTTTAGCTTTAGCAGCCCTCTCCTCGGCTGTATCTCTCTGCTTAACCACGGATTGACGTGGCAGAATCAAGTTGTGCTCCAGGAGAGTGGCAATCCTGATCAGGTAAGAAGCCGACCTGTCCCTTCCAGAGATAGCCTTTATCTCCGCGGTCATCTATACCAGGCGATCATTCTCCACGACTGCAAAGCCACCTATCGCTAGCAAGAAATAAAAGCATATAAGAGGAAGCATTGCAGTCGGGACAAAGAAATTACAAATGGAATTCAACTTACAGCCAGAAGTGAAAAGGCGAAAAGAAACGGAGTCGTCCTTGACGAAGAACCATTCCTTCTTAAACATGGTAAACTTCGAGTATAAGTCCAAGACCGGCTTGAAGGACACGGCCGACTCTAAATTAATGTATGGAGTCCCCTTCTTGTAGCCCCTCAGATTATATAGATATCGGATTTCCCGGTTAGAAGGGGGCGCCCATATCTCCTATGGAAGATAACGAATAGACACACTAAGATGGCATAGGAGTTGGGCTAAAGCTGAAAAGGAGCCACTTTCAGGTAAGTAATGAAGCTGACTATCCACGCATTGATCGGAGGAATGGCCCCACACATGCAATGGTATCGGCTATACGCGAAGTATCCTTCAGGGGGATTATATGGCATGACCCCCTCCCCTGGCAATAGTATGCATGCTCTATCAATCCCAAAGGAGCGGGAGATAACGTCAAGTTGCTCCTTTCTGAGAGAGCTCGGAAAACAATCAGGAGGAGAATTCAAAAGCTCTTGGGGACCATACCCATCTACTAGCGACCTCGGGGTGGGTCCACGACGTTCCGGTCCTGGCTGGGCTGGGGGCACCACGGGGGACTCTCGTCTATCCGTAGATTTTCTTTTTTCTGATCGAGTTTCCACTTTGCGAGACATGTTCCTACAAACACAAAAGAAAAACATATTGTTAGAACAGAGGATATAAACAAGCAAGTGTATATAATCTGAAATTTCACTGAAAAATCAAAACGCCCAGAACTCCTAGTATCATTCGGCAAAGCCGATACAAAGGTTCATCTAGTGTTAAGTCCATTCGAATTCCCAATACCAGGGTTCATTCGGCATTCTCAGTATAAAGCTCATTCGGCGTCCCAACTTTCAAAACGAATTCGGCGATCGAACCCTCAAGCTCATTCGGTAGTACAGTATAAAAATTCATTCGGTGGGAAAGGGGTCTCACCTGGTTCGGCTAGCGCTTTGGTTCGGCGAAACTAAGAGTTTGATTCGGCAAAAAGGTTCAGCTCGTTTGGTAAGGAATAACGAAGGCACGTGACCCCTATTTATAAGCAAAACTCAATGATCGGACTAGATGGCTCGGCGCTTAAAACGAACGAGACTATCCCAGCAAAACAAAGTGCGACACATGCAGGCATGTGCCCCACTTTGGGGGGCAAATGTTGGGCGAGTTCTCATTACCGGTCCAAGGCTTCTCCAACTACCATTGACCGAACCAACCAACTACCGGTTAAAGCCTCTACATGTCCATGCCTAGCCGAATCAACCTCTGCCGAACCAAGCCACGCCGAACCATGCTTCGTACACTTGCCACCGGTCCAACTCCATCTCCATGCTACTATCGAACCAGCCTCCACCGGACCATACCAACTACCGGTCCAAAAACCTCTTCATCCTCCACCGAACCTGACCTTGTTCACTGCTGAGCCAAAGTACACGAGCCACTGCCGAACCACCATACTCCTACCACCGAACCAAGGTAAACCGATCCAAATTTGCTAGGCAGATTGTTTCAGCCCAGGCCCACCAGCTGCTATATACATCCAGGACCCCTGCCTCCAGCCTCACTCTATAAATAGAGGGGCAGGGGTACAACAATGGCAGACAAGTTTGAGAGCTCAAGCACGGAAGGAACTTTCAAATAACTTTCATATACTTGTATACAAAGCTTTGTACTTGTAATCTGAAAGGAAAAGGAGAATAACATATAAAGTGGACGTAGGCACGTTCTGGCCGAACCACTATAAATCTGTGTGTCTTTTACAGTTTTGTCCATCTATTTCGTATATTTGCATAAATCACCCAAACCATCCAGATCAAATATAATCAACTAAATCATACGACTAGGAGGTGTTTGTCCATTTTTTGTGCAAACACAACAAGCATACATCCATCACATAAAATCAACACAATTCAAACATTCATTCATATCAAACAAACAAATAGTTGTTTGGGTTCAAAACTTTAAATTGTACGGAATGAAAAATAAACTACTGAGTGTACCCTTCACTCAACAGTCTTAGGTGAAACTAAATAGATTATTCATTCATCTAAACAATTTTAAAGTATCCTTACCTAAACAACCCTAAACCAAAACAAACAACAATTTCAACCAACAAATCAAATTTACTTATTAATAATTTCATTTCATACATTAGTTGTTTGATTTCTTTTCTTTCATATAATGATTTATCATTTATTTTACATTTATTTCTTGCAAGTTTCATTTATTTTCATCCACTAATTCAGTGTCTATTTCACTTATTTGCACTTCTACTTTACATAAAATTCATTTTTTTCCTTCTAACAAAATCTCATTTCACTTATTTATGTCATGAAATTTTCCTTTTATTATATTACATAAATTTATTCACTGCTAAATCTCATGTACTTAAGTTTATAATCTTTTATTTAAAATCCTTATCTTTCTATTATATTTACTCATAGTAACATTTTCAATTATACTGTATTCATCTCCCTATTTATTTTCATTATACATAACCTCAACATTTACTTAAGTTTTAACTACTATATCTTATAATACTTAATCTCTATCAAAATTTATTTAAATTAGTAGCCTTTCAATTATACTTAAGCTTATAACACTACAACATAAAATTCTTATTAATTTAGGTGATTCGTTGAACCTTTTTATTATATAAATTTTTCTTGTACAATTTTCCTTTACATTTTCTTATTAAACATTTCAACTTTTAATATTTGGCAAGTTATATATATGTTTTTAGGAATGTAATTGAAAGTTATACAAGTTTATTCTTAATTTACCATTAAATAATCATGTCTTAGGTTACATATTTCAGCTTCTTTTAACTTTATTTACAACCTAGCATTAATCTATTGTTTCCTTTAGAGGTTCCGATTATTAATTACTTACAACCCATTTTACTACAATAATTAAAACTATTAATTAACGGAAACTTAAGAATTTAAATACAGGGTTTTATTCAAAAATCATTTTAAAATAATCGATAAATATATACTTAAAACCTATATATCCCATTATACTCAAACAATCAGAAATTTATATTTGGTTATCAAAATAAATCCATAGTAAAACTACTACAGTGGTCTTAACACTTCAAAACTCGAAAATGAATGTCGATGATGCGTGCACTCATAACCAAAATTATTTTCCAGCGACAGAGAGGGAAGTACAAAATTTATTTCTTTTCAAAGTTTCTTTTTAAAACAATTCTTTCAATTATATTGAAATACTTATATCAAAAAATACTTATAAACAATATTATTATATTCTAAAATTATTTGAAAGAAATTTTTGAAAGCCCGGAACTTAAGTTCTAAATTTTCAATCTTATTTATTTATTTTAAATCTTATTTCATTTATTATTTATAAATTTCATTACCTAACAACCAATATATTACAACCAAATATAATATTTATAAAATTTAATTTATATATAGAAAATATATTATGCAAAATTATTTCATTCACCTATATTAAAACCAAATATTATGTCGGTCTGTCCTATTAAGTGTTTAGAAATCCCTATTGATGTCATAACATCCTATGCACTAACCAGAATTTATAAATGCAAAATGGAACAAATTAACACAATATTAAAACCATTTTATAACACTAACAAATAAGCTCTCTCATATATATAAGCTCATCGACTCCCATAGAATATTACTACCCTATTAGTAAAGAGTCAAACCCCACAAAGCTAAGGTTTATCACTAAACCAAAGCTCTGATACCAGATGTAACATCCCGCCTTCTCGCACGCTTTAAATCGACACACGGGCCAATTCAAACCATACAAAAGGGCGGATTGTTATGGGGTAAATAAGAAAAACAAGAAAGAAATAAAACAAAATAGAATCTCACAGCGGAAGGATAAAATATAATAATCAAATATACAGTTCATGAAGCTGTTTACAAAATATTTAATTTTACTTATACAATATATATTAGAGTTGCACATACAAACGAATAAAAATCGATGCAGCGGAATACAATGTGTAATGGAACAATATAATATAATGATAATAATGAAATCTTCGTCTTCGTCCTCCAATAAAAGTCTTCAAATCCAGAAATGCTCGGAATGACCCGAGCGAATTGAAAAGACAAAACATTCGAGTCAGAACTAAAATATCGTATGTGAGTTAAATTAACAGAAATAAATATGAGTGCAGTAACTCAAGAGATGCTCGGGATTTGCAACTCCTAAGGATCTGTTAAACTAATTACTATGTAGTAATATTTCGCTACTATAATAGTGTCTATTAGTAAAATAAACTTACTTTAAAACAGAGTTAAGGAGTGACCCAATATTCCCCTTAACACATAATATATTCCCATAGTCTATACAGTACCGTAATCTCCCCCGTATTGGGCGTCGTCAGAGGGCACTCTATACGTATGGTACAAAACAAATCATATAAGGCACGCTAGGGTAGGTGACATGGCACAACTAGGCAATTCCAGGGTAGATATACCAATTACGCTTCCGGGTCGGTGGTAACGCATAGCCGCAGCTACCGCTCGAGGACCGCCCACCTTGAGCCACACCCCCAAATCAAAGAAATCAAACGTGCCCACCGAATAAATCCAAAAGTCAGAGTATAATATCGAAGCGATGTGTCTGATAAAAGGTGCTACCTTCTTAACCCGTCAATCGATCCTATTTTGGCCACCTTATGCCAACTCACGGGAGTCGGGTCCACGTATTTACCTCAAAGGAAACGCCGCCACCATCCTACTTCATTCTGGAATCTCCACCACGTAAACGGTTGTTAAAGTGGTTTGCGGAGTTGGCAGAGAGTATGACAACTTCCGATCCCGGTCTCTTCAACAACCAAACGTTATTATAACACCGCGGTTATTTCAAAATAATTTATACTTTAAAACCAGAATATAATATCCCTTTCAAAACCATATAAATACGATATCATTTCTTTTTTTTAAAACCAAATCAATATGCTATCATTTTTATTTCAAATATATCTTTTTTTCAAAAATCAAAGTACTTTCAAATATATATACCTTAAACCCATAGCTTCGAAACATAATTTTCAATACTTAAATGGTTTAAATATAAATTACTTTATAAAGTAAATTAGCTTTTTAATTTCTCAAATTAATTCCAAATACAGATTTGAATTCCCAAATAAACCATTTAAATTTCCATATATTTCAAAGTTTTAAATATTCCATAATTTCAAAACTGAATTTTTAATTTATATATATATATATATATATATATATATATATATATATATATATGCCAAATTCACTTTACTATTACTTAGTTTTGAAATACTTACTTAATAAATCTAGTTTCCTTTAAATAAAACTTTCAAATTCAATAATTGAATATTCCTCAATTTATTTAGACTAGATTTATTCACTTAAATCATCTTAAACCCGAATTTAGTTATAACACCATATTCTTTTTAAATCTAAATTTCAATAAGATCTTAATTAAATAAAATCTCAAATCAATTTCAAAACTATCTTCTCAACTTTGATTTATAAAAATCAATATAAACTCTATATTAGAATATAATTTAAGTAAATACTTATCCATAATATATTTTAATAAAATCAACTTTATTATTAGACTTACTTCATACTTTAAACAATTTTATACATAGCTTAAAACCAAGAAATTAACTATATATAAAATAACCTTTATCAAACATCCGAAATCAATATTTCATAAAACCATATATATATTTCTTTCCAAAACCATATAAAATCATTTCAAAATATTTTTATATACATATACCGCGGTGTTTGTATAAGATTTTCTATCCTATGGTCAGGTGATACGGATATTTATCATTTCTATCGGTAATTTAAAATATATATCATTTCAAACCGCAATCCCGAATGAAATGAAAATGCACAATAACTTGCAGTTTATACAAAATAAATTACAGCATTCATTCATCCGATATCAATCATAAACCATTTATAACAATCATTATCCAATATAAACAATAACATCACTATCGAACGGAAAATAAACAACAAGTATTAACTAGCACTTTATATTCAATAATAAATTAAAACTGTCTAACTGGCAGTTTATATGCAATAATAAATAAATAAAAATTTAACTGGTAGTTTATATGCAAATGAATAATTAAATAACAATTTAATTAAATAAATGCGATTTAAGTGAGATGATGAATAAAAATATGCCAAATATTCATAAATAAATTTCTACTCATATCATAAACCAATTTAACAAACATAAGAAATTTTAGAAGTTGTGAGTGGATTAAAACACTCACCTTTTGAATTTAAATTGAATTTAAATCCAATTTAAGCCGAAAAACTGCACAGTCTCAGAATTTGTCCAAACCAGCGTCAAAGTGTCTGGAAATTCAATATGAACCTAGCGGAGTAAACCACGCGTGAATCTGGGTTAGTATGTGAAAGTTATTGCGATTAGAACGAGTTGAAAACTAAATTTGAATTAAAACAATATAAAATAAACCTACCCCAAAAATTTTCGCCACGTCACTAACATGCTACAGTACGCACCCTTCTTCCTTAGATTTGAAACCTAGTATGCACGCAACCCATACCAGAGCAAACCTAGCCGCCTCCATCATCAAGCCAACTAGCCACCTAGGGCTGCCTACGCCAAGCCGCGAGTCGCCTTCATCTTCCCCACGACCATCGATTCGAACACAGCAAATCGCACGACCAAATAAACCACCGGTCTCTACTTTTAATTTTAAACCCTAATCGAAAACTACACGAAATCCAACCGTTGATTCGATAAACAAACTATGCTGATGCGATCCCCTCGGTCCACTCTTCAAAACCCAGAAACGGTTCGTTGATCCATCGAGTTTGATTTCGACATGATGAACGACCGAAAACTCTTTGATTTTTACTAATCAGACGATGAACCAAAACGAAAAACGAATCATGGATCTGAGTTACGCTCATTGAGAGCTTCAGTATATATTTTTTTTTTCAAATTTTTCTGGGGAGTTTGGAATTTCAGCTTTGGATTTGATTTTGGGATTGCAATTGTAATTAGGGTTTGTCTGCCATTAGAAAGGAGGAGTTGAGGAGAAGATATACGAGAAAACAAATGAGAAATAGAGGGCTAGGGTTTATAACCGGGATATATATAGGCAAACTGGAATAGAATAGATGGATCGGGTTGAATATACGTGCCAACGACAAAGTGGACCAAAAAGCCCATTTCGACTCCGGAATGAAATTGGGTCAACCCATATATCAAAATAGATGTTTAAAAATATTTTAAATGCAATGGAAAAGATTCCGGGTTCAAATTGCATCGTATGAAGAAGTTATACTCAAATTAATATTTTTCAAATTGATTTCAATTGATTTCAATTTCATAAATTTCAAGGCGTTTCGAGTCTGTACGATCAAACGACAAGTCCGATCGCTACGAAACATGAAACCCCACAATAATTCACCATTGTGGATCCGATGAAACTGGGTTCGTCGAAATCCGAGTCAGTGACCAAAATGGCTATTTTTCCATATATTAAATAAATTAATAATTAATTAATTAAATCAAATTTCCAATTTAAATTCTAAAATTGACAATTCTTATCATTTAAAATTTCTTAATCATTTACAATGATTTTAAACAAATTTATATGTCAATTAAATGTTGATTCAATCATAAATTTCAGCGTAAATTCAAATTTCATTATATTCGTTATAAATTAACTTTTCGATAATTCCATTGAATTCACTATTCATTCTTATTATTCAATTCACTATGATCAAATGGATGAAATTAACATTGGGTTCAAAACTATTACATTAATATTTTCTAATTTCAACTAAATTTTCAATTAACGTAATAATTAATGTTAATACTACTTAATTGCAATAAACTCAATTATTTACTTTTAATTTCAAATAAATAAATCATGATTCCCATTTTTTTAAATTCCCTATTTATCATATTATCAATCTTAGATACCATTTATTTTGGTATGTATATCTAGATACAATAACGTTTCTTCCAAATTTATCTTTATTTCAATTGCATACCATTTAATTTCAATTGCCCCAAAAATTACGCTTATTATAAATTGGATTTCAATGGATTTGATTTGTTTCAGTTCAAATCTTTTTGTTAAATTCATTGCCACTCTATAAACTTAGTTACCTTGTTTTCCCATTCATTTCCTTAATATATACAATTTAACAACTCCTAAACATGGTATTACATTTCGCATAAATGTAACATTTATTTACATTTATTAAATTTATTTTGAATTCCATCAAAACAGGTAACTTATAATAATTTGATATCATCAGCCATCAATCACATTCTCACAAGTTTAAATCATTTCCAAACCAAGGTTGTAATTTCTTACTAACATTGATTAACTCCAATTACCATTCACTATATATTTTGGTCAATTTCACCCGTTATTTGAAATTAAAGTCTCAATTAAACTTATCTATTTTGATTTCATTCCTATATTACACCACTTATTGTTTTACTAATAAACTGCATTTCACTTCATCCTATTTCCTTCATATCTTGTGACTATTGCCTTATTCTCATTAATATACATTAAGGTTCATTAAATTCAATTGACTCCCATTTTAATTATTACAATAATTACTATCCTTGCTTTTACTTAATCACTATTTATTATTATGAATCCTTTAATTAATTCACTAACTGCCTTTGTTTTCTTATATTCAATTTGTTACCAAATATTTCTATTTACACTCCATTATCATCTAAACAGTCATTTCAATCAATTTGAATTGCATTAAATTGGTTATTTATCAACGCCATTAACATTACTACCTTAATTCACATACAGTTACAATTTATCAATATATTATTACATAGGTTAATTAATTCTTGTCTTTAATTACTTATTTTAAATTTTATATCCAAGTGCAACAATTAACACTATTTCTTTATTGGGATTTCACTTAAATTTTCAACAATTAGGTTTAATAACCATTTCTACAATTCATTATTAACACTTATTTCAATATACATTATAATTTTTTTATTCCTTTCTAATTCAATTTCGAAAATCTAATTAAATTAACCAATTTTATTTATCAAAATTTACGGGTCGTTACAATTAATCAATTGAATTATTAAATGGTACTTAATGGTTTGATTTATTTCGAATAATAATATATCATATAATGCTTATAGAAGGTCGAAAGCCGTAAAATCAAGGCGAGATTGAAGTGGATTGCAAAACAAAAATCAAAGGTGAGTTAATCTCACTCATTTGGATTACCATTAAATTTAAATAGTTAAATTTAAATTATTGGTTGAATGATTGAATTGGCTGGATGTAATATTCTATAAGTGTGTGTGTATATATATATTGGAATGATTGATTTCCCGCATTATATAGGGAATGAGACCCTATGCGCCTCGCATAATAGCGGAGGACCCTTTATGCGTCGATATCCCACCTTGAAGTGGGATTGGTATTTAAATTGTTGTGCTAACGTCTATGGATGCAGAGAAACAGGTTGGAGGGATCCAACTGGACTCTTCAAATGGTGAATTTATTTTATTCAGTAATGTGATGTATGTGATAATCTGTGATGGATTTTATTGATTATATTTGGAATTAAAATTGTTAAATGCTATGGTTTGGTTGAATATATGTTGGTATTTGAGAAAAAAGAAATATATATAAAGTTGGGATTTTTAAAGGAATAAAAAAGGGAAATTTTTAAGTAAAATAATTATAATGAATTCAAATAAATTAAAAGAATGAATTTGAAAAAAATAGGAATTTTGAATAAATGGGAAAAATGATTTTTTTATTTAAAATAAGGACTTAAGCAATATTGTTTTGTAAGTACGAAGAATTATATTTTTAAAATTCAAGATTTGAATGATTTTGGAAAATAAAAGGAGAATTTTGAAAAAGGGTATGAAATTGGTATTTTCGATTTAAGTAAGAATTTAAATTATAAATAAAAGTGTGAATATGGATAAATGGGTTTTGTAATAAATTTGGTTAAGTAAAGGAATTTATTTGAAAATAGAGTTGGTTTGGGAAATCGATTGAAAATCGACTAAGTGCTGAAACTGTGAATAAAAGAGAGTGAGATTTTGAAATTATAAACATGGTTTATAAATAAAGTTAAATATTTATCAGAGGATAATTTGGAAGTATAAATTCAGGATGCGAATTTACAAGGAAAGGATGATTTGTTTACAAATAAATAGTGTTTTATTTTTTAAATGTGTGGAAAGGAAAGTGTATTTTCCTAGAAAGCCAAGTATGTTTTCAAAGTAAGATTTTCAACTATAAGTTGGAAGTTTAAAGTTGTTTTTAAAAAGAATGTTTTTTAAGAATTTATTATTTAGTTGTTTTAATTTTTTTAAAAGTAAATATTTATTAAGTTAATTATATAAGTAATTTTTTTTACCAGTATTAAAGATAATTATTTAATATTTATACCTTATAGAATAACTTTTATTTTTAAAATTAGTTTTGGCTTAAGTTTTACATGAGAATTTATTATAAAGTTTCATAACTAGTATTTAAATAAAGTGTTTTAATTAGTTTCTTGTGACGCCCCACCTCTATACCCACGCTAGACAAGAACATTACAGTGAATGCTGTCAACTAGCACGGAGAATAAGGCTGTTGAGGAGCGACCATCCGTGTAATTGCTTTGCGCGAGCATCGATATGTCAGATAGTATAACATGCATTTCTTATCAAGAGGGAAATCCGACATACCGACACAAACTCTAAAAGCGACTACACAGTGGCTGTAATATCTTCAGAAACAAATATAGAAATAAACATAACATAAATCAGTCACAGACAATTCATATCACAAATGCGGAAATAGATATGAATATAACACATGAAAGTGTACATCAGAGTAGTGGTCAAACAAGATCCACAATATCAAAAAGAATAGATACAAGTGCTAGACAAAATAATAAGTATACATCATAGAGTCTGTATCTCAAATGTATACAACAAAAACTACTAAACTAAAGTAGTTAGCCAAAAGTCAGAAGATGGTTCCAGATAGGAAGCCATGAGGAAGGACCTGTAATATCTCAGTCTGACCCGAGTATTATTTAATAAGAAAATAATAAACGGATCAGTCTAGCTATAAATATCAGATGAAATGATATAGAATAAGAGATATGACTAAACGTATAATAATCACAATGCCAAGTTGTGATATATAAGTAATTGAAAATCAACAAGAGATTAATCAATATCACAAAATCTTCTCAAAGATAAAAAGGAATGTCATACTCCTAATTTCATTCACCAAGCAACAATAAATGACATATATATCAATGCCAATCGTAAAAGTTGGTGAAACATAAATTCTAGAATTCAACACACGAAATCCAGAAATCATAAGAAAAAGGATGGTCAATCCCACAAACTGGACATCGACGCACCTAGAAAGACACGCCCCATGTACAGTCGAACATCGACGCACCTAGAAAGATACGCCCCATGCTCTAGCATCGACGCACCTAGAAAGATACGCCCCATGCACAAATAAACATCGATGCACCTAGAAAGATACATCCCATGCCTAAATAAACATCGATGCACCTAGAAAGATACACCCCATGTAATGTCTAACATCGATGCACCTAGAAAGATACACCCCATGCAAAGTCGAACATCGACGCACCTAGAAAGATACGCCCCATGCTTAGACGAACATCGACGCAACTAGAAAGATACGTCCCATGCCCCGACTTATTGAGCCGATTGCTCCACGAAGTAAACAAACATTGATGCACCTAGAAAGGTACACCCCATGCATAATAAACATTAATGCACCTAAAAAGGTACGACCCATGTGTAAACAAACATCGATGCACCTAAATAGGTACGACCCATGTAAGAAATGAGACGAAACTCAATAAAATGAGGAACAGTCCTCCACATAGACAAAGAGACATCGCACAATGCTAGTCTAAACCACAAAGATGATCGTCATGATCAAAGAGAAGTGTCGATTACAGTAAGCTAGTAAATATATGAGCTTAGCTTCATGTCCCATAACCACTAGCTTAACTTAAATATTTACGAACAAATTGTAGATCTCCACTAGAAAATTGTCACAAGAGATTCAATCGAACAAGTCCAAGAATTAACCGACGAAGTAAACGCAAGCGTTTCATACCACTTGTTTTAGTAAGTCGTTTAATTAGATTTCTCATACTAGTGAGGTAAAGGTTTGTATATACTAATAGATTGGAAAACGGTTTAAGAAAAGATCTTTTTTTATTGAAAATAGAGTTGAAAACGTTTGATGAAAGAGTTTTGATATTTACTACTAGTATAGAAAACCTTTATATTTTTAAAGTGACAAATCACAAAGAAGATTGTAAAAACAATCAATCAGTAAAATTCACATTCGAAGACGTGAATAACATCCAATGAAACCGATAAAGAATCCATCGAAATGGATATTCAAAAATCCCTAAAAAGGAGTCATCAAAGTCATAATAAATGATAACAACAAATAGGATCATCACGAATCGATTTAAATTGGAATTCTCAAGCAAAGAGGCAAAATAGTGCTGATTCAGACGTCTGAAATCAAGGATTCAGACGTCTGAATCTGGAAAATAAATATTTTCCAAAGACAGAATTCAGACGTCTGAATCCTTGGATCCAGACGTCTGAAATAGGCACTTTTTAGCCTATTTCCTTTCTGGTTCCAAATGAACCAATTCAGACGTCTGAAACCATATATTCAGACGTCTGAATCTGGGAATAGAAATCTTCCCAGAACAATATTCAGACGTCTGAATATTACGTTTCAGACGTCTGAATGAAGGGTTCAGGGCATTCCCTGAACCTAGGCCAAAAAATGGCCAAACGAAAATCGGAAACGATCGAACGAGCAAATGGCGATGACTAAGGAATTACGTCGAACGACAACCCAGCCTAAATGGCTCTTCGATACGCCTCAAATATCAATGTCCAAATATCCATAATAGGATTTTCATAAATTAGACCAAAACACCAAAAATTGGAATTTACACAAAATCAATCCAAACCAAAATCAATTGCACAAGAGTAAGTGTTAGGAATTCATACCTAACAATCGAAGATAATTATAGACTAAGATGTGAGATAAAAATCTCACCTTTGAACCCAAATCAATGAAGGAGAAGCTTTAAGAACAAGCTAAGATCAATTCCTCTTCAATAACAACTCAAGAAGCTTCAATCTAAGCTTAAAAGAGAAGCATTTCCTAAATTAGGTTTAGGAATTTTTTGAAATCAAAGAGAGAATGAGTTGGAGAAGAAGAAGGAGATGCTTACCAATGGGTTCACTTGAGTTTGGAGCAAGAAGATGGATTTGCTAATGGAAACTAGGGCTTAGGAATTTCTATTTCCCATTCTCTTCCACCATTGTTGCTAAAGCTTGAGTATTTAAGCAAAGAGGAGAAGTTATGAAGAGAAGGGGGTTGGGCTGAGCTAATAAGGGTGCAGTCCAAACCAAAGTCATAAGCGGGAAAAAGTAGCAAAAATCAACTTTCTCCAAACATATCGAAGCTTATACTCAAAAAGGTCGCAAATGGCATTTTGAACTCAATGGGGGTGGTCTCGAGTCCCAATTCGATTGTTTGCAAAAAGTAGCTTTTCGGACCAAAATCCGACGAACGATAAAATATTTAAATATAAAATCGATAAATATATGGGTTGTTACAGACTCCCCTCCTTAAAGAAATTGCGTCCTCGCAATACTTAAGAGGAAAATAAGAAGTAACAACCATGGAAGCATATCAACACAAAAGAAGATTGAAATAAGAAGTTCACCATAAAGAGCACGAAAGAGTTAGCAAGAACGGGATCGCTCAATGAATTCTCTAGATTCCCAAGAGTAATCCCTAGGATTTGAGAACCATTGAACTTTCACAAGAAGAACATCTTTATTCCGAAGGCGCTCAACCTCCGAAGCAATGATGCGAATGGAATGTTGCTCATAAGTCAAATCTGGTGAAACTTCAATTTCCACAATATCACCGGGCTCAAGAATAAAACAGGAAACCTAAATCCATTTCCATAGTTAAAAGACGCAGAAAACGTCAAGAATAGTAGAAAATTGAGCCGGTACAACGGCGTAGTACAAAAACGGTACGCCCGAGGAACTAGAAACTCAAATAATTTGGGACATCAGCATAGTACAAAAACGGTACGCCCAATGAACCAAAGCAAAGACATTGATGTAGAACATACGGTACATCCAATGAATCAAATAGCAAAAACATTGATGTAGTACAAACGGTACATCCAATGAATCCAAAAGCAAAGACATTGATGTAGTACATACGATACATCCAATGAATCGAATAGCAAAGACATTGATGTAGTACAAACGGTACATCCAATGAATCAAATAGCAAAGACATTGATGTAGTACAAACGGTACATCTAATGAATCGAATAGCAAAGACATTGATGTAGTACAAACGGTACATCCAATGAATCAAAACACTATAAAAGAACATCAGACGCTAGTCCATAAAAGAAATGAGATGAAACTCAATAAAACGAAGTACATCAAAACGTCCGATGAACTTGATAAAAAGAATATTCCATTCAGACAACATCAAAGAATCAACAACTTGTTGCCTACGACAAAACGCATTGGCAACACGATTCCCCCTCCGGGAATAAAAGAATATCAAGATCATAAGATGCCAGGAACTCGAGTAAACATGAAGTTCCTTATGAGAAAATAAATATTCCAAAGATTTTATGATCGAGGTGGAGAATAGATTTCTCATCCAAAAATGATGATGCCAAATTCCAAAAGTAAAAACAATAGCCGCGAGCACTAGATCATGAGTGGCATATCTAATATCGATAAGCTATAATGATTTAGAAGCACAAGTGATAGCATGTTCTCCTTTGCAAGAGAATGACATCCAAACCAATACGACTAGTATCGGTACAAATAGCAAAGTCTTGGTTCCCCTTCAGGAATCACAAGAACAAGAGTATCGAAAAGAAAGAATTTCTTTTAAATAACCTTCTTTCCTGAAAAGTTAAAACTTTCAAAATTACATTTATCATTATGTAATAATCTTTCTAGAAAAATTTACTATTTTCAAGTTAATATACTGTGTCTGATTGTCTCATCAAAGAGTTTAGGAAATTCCTATCGATAACGTTGATCAAGCGCGTCGACCAGAATTCTTAAAGCACTCAACGGGCAATACAATCACAAAATCAACTTCTATATGATAAACATGTTTCTTAAAATCCTTTAAGAATATTCTTTGCTTGTTTAAGAGCAAAGTCAAATCGTACTTATAAATAAATCTTATGAAAAAGATTTATAAAATTTTAAATTTCTATTTTCATCCAAAACCAATAAATACAAGAATGGTCTCATCGAAATATTCATAGAATATTTGATATATAAAATGGATGAAATAAGCTGGACAATTTGAATGACAAAATAAGTCATTCATTAGAATCATAACGAGTGCGGAGTTTGTAAGTGGAATGCTAACTCACGCGACTCGTAGCCAAATGAAAATCGGTGGCAAGGTCAAACTGAAAAGACCTTAGCACCACACAAAAGATTACTTAGGTGATAATCCTAAGACAAGCTCAAAAGTACCGGAAAATTTCTCTAACTACATGAATGAGAGAAATAACACTTTCCTTATAAGTGGGCTTAAGGAATAAAATGATGCCATCAAGTTGGAATCAAAATCATAAAGGAAAAATAGAAATCTGCTTAACAGATAGAAAATGTCGAAGATGAATAGTTCACACGAGAAAATAGGATATAGGCTTCATTAATGATTAAGCCAAACCTTACAAAAATCAATTCCGAAGCCTAAGTAAAAATATCGGCTTGGAAAGATAAATCACATAAAATAACTTCGACATCTATAAAAAGCAAATTGAGTGTTACGGATCCACCAACCGGATTCGCAATCCTCAAAGAAGTCATCAAGCCCAAAATATTCAAAGAAAAAGAATCGACAAGTTCTTTTGATATAAAATAGTGAGATGAAACCCATATCAAAAAGAACTCAAATAAGAAGATCACAAAATAAATGTAATCAAGGATTAAATGAGAAATACCTTGACCACGAGAAGTGTTACCAGGAGCTTGCACTACATTGAGCTCTCCCTCTCTCCTGCTTTGAAGAATGGGACATGCATATGGTGACCCGAATTTTTGCAATAGCGACAAAAGAGGGGTCTCGGACACTCCCTTGCATAGTGGTTCGTGGAACCACAATTGTAGCATTGTCCACGACTAGAGGTAGGTGCTTTTGCTACCGGGGTTCCTTGCCTCCCTTTCTTGTTGGGATTGGGGCCTTTGAATATGATTGGCCTCTTCAAGTTATTGTCGAAGTTCTGTTGGGCACGCACAACTTCGACATCACCTTCATTATCGGTCTCTTTAAGACGAAGAGCGATATCAATAAGCTGATCAAATGAAACCTCAAGTTTCAGAAGTAATGGCTTCTTAAGATTCTTATTCAAGCCATAAACAAATCTCTGATTTTTCTTCAATGGGGTATTAATGTACTCAACCCCGTATTTGGACAGAGATTCGAAGGATGCGACATAGTCTGTCACAGAAGATTCACCTTGTACAAGGTCAATAAAGCGCCGGGCCAGAGTTACTTTTTCAGCCTCCGGCACAAATTTCAATTCGAATCTTTCCCGGAATTGCTCCCAAGTAAGACCCGCTTCGATAATTTCCGAAGTCAAGAGCTCATACCAATCTAATGCTCTTTCTTGGAGCATGCTAGAAGCCACTTGGACTCGATGTAGATCAACAAGGTTCATGCGAGAAAAGATGCGATTGCATGATTTGAGCCAAGCCTGAATTTCTATAACACTCTCGGATCCTTTGAATGGCCTTCCACCCAAATCTGTGTAGTCTCTGCACAAGCGTGCAAAACTGGATCTAGGATGCGTGGGCTTTGGAATGGTTCCTGTAGCTTGAGCGTTCTTCACGAGATCTAAAAGCTGCTGAGCAAACATGAATACTCCATCCTGGGGAGTAGCACTAGATTGACCGGCTCTGGGACGGCCTGGTCTAACCATTTCTCTTCTTTAAGAAAGAAAGAAAGAAAGAAAGAAGAGGAAAAAGTTGTTCTCAAAATAAATATCAAGCAATCTTGATAGATAAAACAAGGAATCATAAAAGAAAGTAAGATAGAACGGTACGAAGACCCGAATAAAATCCTAAAGCACGACTCCTAAGATGGACTTAGGACGATGATCCTTGTTATAATATTCCATATTGTTCCGAAGTTTGGCACTGATACCAAGCTATGACGCCCAACCTCTATAACCATGCTAGCTAAGAACATTACGGTGAATGCTGTCAACTAGCACGGAGAATAAGGCTGTTGAGGAGCGACCATCCGTGTAATTGCTTTGCGCGAGCATCGATATGTCAGATAGTATAACATGCATTTCTTATCAAGAGGGAAATCCGACATACCGACACAAACTCTAAAAGCGACTACACAGTGGCTGTAATATCTTCAGAAACAAATATAGAAATAAACATAACATAAATCAATCACAGACAATTGATATCACAAAGGCGGAAATAGATATGAATATAACACATGAAAGTGTACATCAGAGTAGTGGTCAAACAAGATCCACAATATCAAAAAGAATAGATACAAGTGCTAGACAAAAGAATAAGTATACATCATAGAGTCTGTATCTCAAATGTATACAACAAAAACTACTAAACTAAAGTAGTTAGCCAAAAGTCAGAAGATGGTTCCAGATAGGAAGCCATGAGGAAGCACCTGTAATATCTCAGTCTGACCCGAGTATTATTTAATAAGAAAATAATAAATAGATCAGTCTAGCTATAAATATCAGATGAAATGATATAGAATAAGAGATATGACTAAACGTATAATAATCACAATGCCAAGCTGTGATATATAAGTAATTGAAAATCAACAAGAGATTAATCAATATCAAAAAATCTTCTTAAAGAAAAAAGGAATGTCATACTCCTAATTTCATTCACCAAGCCACAACAAACGACATATATATCAATGCCAATCGTAAAAGTTGGTGAAACATAAATTCCAGAATACAACACACGAAATCCAGAAATCACAAGAAAAAGGATGGCCAATCCCACAAACTGGACATCGACGCACCTAGAAAGACACGCCCCATGTACAGTCGAACATCGACGCACCTAGAAAGATACGCCCCATGCTCTGGCATCGACGCACCTAGAAAGATACGCCCCATGCACAAATAAACATCGATGCACCTAGAAAGATACATCCCATGCCTAAATAAACATCGATGCACCTAGAAAGATACACCCCATGTAATGTCGAACATCGATGCACCTAGAAAGATACACCCCATGCAAAGTCGAACATCGACGCACCTAGAAAGATACGCCCCATGCATAGACGAACATCGACGCAACTAGAAAGATACGTCCCATGCCCCGACTTATTGAGTCGATTGCTCCACGAAGTAAACAAACATCGATGCACCTGGAAAGGTACACCCCATGCATAATAAACATTGACGCACCTAAAAAGGTGCGACCCATGTGTAAACAAACATCGACGCACCTAAATAGGTACGACCCATGTAAGAAATGAGATGAAACTCAATAAAATGAGGAACAGTCCTCCACATAGACAAAGAGACATCGCACAATGCTAGTCTAAACCACAAAGATGATCGTCATGATCAAAGGAAGTGTCGATTACAGTAAGCTAGTAAATATATGAGCTTAGCTTCATGTCCCATAACCACTAGCTTAACTTAAATATTTACGAACAAATTGTAGATCTCCACTAGAAAATTGTCACAAGAGATTCAATCGAACAAGTCCAAGAATTAACCGACGAAGTAAACGCAAGCGTTTCATACCACTTGTTTTACTAAGTCGTTTAATTAGATTTCTCATACGAGTGAGGTAAAGGTTTGTATATACTAATAGATTGGAAAACGGTTTAAGAAAAGATCTTTGTTATTGAAAATAGAGTTGAAATCATTTGATGAAAGAGTTTTGATATTTACTACTAGTATAGAAAACCTTTATATTTTTAAAGTGACAAATCACAAAGAAGATTGTAAAAACAATCAATCAGTAAAATTCACATTCGAAGACGTGAATAAAATCCAAAGAAACCGATAAAGAATCCATCGAAATGGATATTCAAAAATCCCTAAAAAGGAGTCATCAAAGTCATAATAAATGATAACAACAAATAGGATCATCACGAATCGATTTAAATTGGAATTCTCAAGCAAATAGGCAAAATAGTGCTGATTCAGACGTCTGAAATCAAGGATTCAGACGTCTGAATCTTGAAAATAAATATTTTCCAAAGACAGAATTCAAACGTCTGAATCCTTGGATCCAGACGTCTGAAATAGGCACCTTTTAGCCTATTTCCTTTCTGGTTCCAAATGAACCAATTCAGACGTCTGAAACCATATATTCAGACGTCTGAATCTGGGAATAGAAATCTTCCCAGAACAATATTCAGACGTCTGAATATTACGTTTCAAACGTCTGAATGAAGGGTTCAGGGCATTCCCTGAACCTAGGCCAAAAAATGGCCAAACGAATATCGGAAACGATCGAACGAGCATATGGCGATGACTAAGGAATTACGTCGAACGACAACCCAGCCTAAACGGCTCTTCGATACGCCTCAAATATCAATGTCCAAATATCCATAATAGGATTTTCATAAATTAGACCAAAACACCAAAAATTGGAATTTACACAAAATCAATCCAAACCAAAATCAATTGCACAAGAGTAAGTGTTAGGAATTCATACCTAACAATCGAAGATAATTATAGACTAAGATGTGAGATAAAAATCTCACCTTTGAACCCAAATCAATGAAGGAGAAGCTTTAAGAACAAGCTAAGATCAATTCCTCTTCAATAACAACTCAAGAAGCTTAAATCTAAGCTTAAAAGAGAAGCATTTCCTAAATTTGGTTTAGGAATTTTCTGAAATCAAAGAGAGAATGAGTTGGAGAAGAAGAAGGAGATGCTTACCAATGGGTTCACTTGAGTTTGGAGCAAGAAGATGGATTTGCTAATGGAAACTAGGGCTTAGGAATTTCTATTTCCCATTCTCTTCCACCATTGTTGCTAAAGCTTGAGTGTTTAAGCAAAGAGGAGAAGTTATGAAGAGAAGGGGGTTGGGCTGAGCTAATAAGGGTGCAGTCCAAACCAAAGTCATAAGCGGGAAAAAGTAGCAAAAATCAACTTTCTCCAAACATATCGAAGCCTATACTCAAAAAGGTCGCAAACGGCATTTTGAACTCAATGGGGGTGGTCTCGAGTCCCAATTCGACTGTTTGCAAAAAGTAGCTTTTCGGACCAAAATCCGACGAACGATAAAATATTTAAATATAAAATCGATAAATATGCGGGTTGTTACATTTTTATATTAAATATTTTAAAGTATATATTTTGGGTAAAGTGATACTAATTATTTTAAAATCTAGGTATTAAGACTTGTGAATTTCAATGGAAGTAAACAATATTTGGAAATTTATTTCGCGAGAGAAAAATATTTGAAAACTATTTTCAAAGAGTTGAAGTGTAGAAAAATAACTTTCGAAGATATTTTGAATAAATAATTTGGAAAATTATTTAATCTAATGGTTGTGGGTGAATGTTATTTGATAGTTAAATAACTGACTATCTATATTGGCCAATACACTGATCGTTTTGAAGAAACCGGGATCAGGACTAATTTCTTGAAAACCACTTCGATCCGGTTTGAAAGTTTTCATGAGGAAGACAAGAGCTTGAAGTCAAAGATGGAGCGGTGAAGTGCAAGGACAAATCGCTACTAATCCTGAGGGTGATTTCAAAATGGATGTAGTAGGAGTAGTGCATTCGGTTCCGTTCGAACCCAGAACAGACTCGTATGGACGAATGGTTTCAGAACATCGTTAGGAGGACGGTGAGCATTTAAGGTGTATGTGTGCTAAAAAGGTAACGCATAGCCTCGAGCCTCATCAACCGCGAATGGCTAAAACAAGGGAAGTGCACACAAAGCTAAGTGGCTAGCAACCAATTAGGGTAAGGTCACCCCTGTCTAGATGTCCCTTTATTTCGGCTGTGTGGGTGGTTGCTGATCCCAACCGCGGGGTGAACTTATTCAGACTATCCAGTAAGGGGCAGCTCCGGTTTTGTGATGCAGGGGGATTAGGGTGGATCCTCGGTACGGTGATCTAGACCACGTACTATGACGGGCAGTACCCCAGTAGCCCTGCCATTGTATGGAATCCAATCTCCAATAAGCGCCTGTACGATTTTGATTGTGCCCAACTATGCTGGAACGTGAGATGTAAGCATTTCAGCTAGATTCTATTTTACTTTCTATAGACACTATTATAATATCAGATGAATTTGATAAAAATGTTTTGGTTATCGTAAGGTAAAAACCTGGCATGTTTATGTGTGACATAGTCTTACGAGATACTTTCCATTTCAAAGTATTTTGCAAACTTTAATAATCCAATTGAGTGTTTTTCTCACTCTGGTTTTTCAAACTGACTCGGGTGTTATTTTGCTGTAATGCTCGGGTTAAACCGAGCACTATAAATACAGGAAAATATGCCATGGAACTAAAGAGGCAAGTTGGATGGCAAGACGTATCACACGTATTTGATGTATTATCCACTGTGTATGGTTGCTGCAAATTCAGTTTCTATGTGGACAAGTTATCATAATTGTCCAGTGTTGTGTTTTTGTTTGTGTTGTACTCTGATGATGTGATGTATAAAACTTATATAGTTCTTTTTGTATAAAGATCAGTCATTTATCTATTATATATTGTTCCGCTGAGATTGTGAGATTCTGATATTGTTTTCTATTTCTTCTTCTACCTCCTTCTTTAACCCTAATGGTTCGTATTTCTATTCACTTTGGGTTGATATGATGGAGAATAGTGCCGACTCAAGGGGTACGAGTTTGCGGGCTGTTACAGTGGTATCAGAGCGAGGTTAAGCGAGAAAATTGGCTCTGGTGGGGATTGCTCATTAGAATAGAGTCCGTAGTACTCTAAGAATGAGTTTGAGTGTATTAATAGATATGAGTGCGTATTTGTTAGTGAATATAAAAATTGTTTTATATTGTGTCGACTTATCGGTTGAGTGTTTATAAATTCTGGTCGGTGTAGTCTGGCCAACTATATCTATAGGGATTTCTAAACTCTTAAACAAGATACACCAGCACAGTATTGTTTTAAAATAGGGTAAATGAAATAATTTTATCAAAATTATTTTTGTATATAAAAGAAATAATTTTTAAAATTATTATAGTACATGGTTGCTTGGTTGTTAGGAAGTGGTAATATTAAATTATTATCATTGTTGTGTGGAAATTGAACTAGTAATTAAAATTTTAACCAAAGTTAAGAAATTAACTTATATAACAAGATGAAATATGAAATGTGAATTATAAATGTGATTTATAAATTTAAATATGAAGCCAGAGTAATTTTTGAATAAGGATCGAAAGGATTTGGAATTCAAAATTTTGAAATTTGGGAAATTTAAATTCCTTTGAGTTTGAAAATGATTTTCAAAAGGCTTTGGGAAAATAATAGTGATATTATTTCGAAAATATTTTTGAATTGGATATGAAATCTGGTGGGATTTGGAATCAAAAATATTTGAACTTTTTTTGGAAAGAATAATAGCATTGAACTCTCTTTGATCGTTGGAAAATAACTTCGGTGATGACTGTAGCATCATCGATGTTCATTTTCGAGTTTCCACAAGAGGAATTGTTGCCAAAAGGTTTTGAATTGAAGTTGTTTGCAAAACTGGGTTTGGTTTTATAATTCAAGAGCTAATTTGATACCAAAGAATTCTGGATATAATTGATTTCAAAATGGTGAAATTCTTAAATAAAATTGGCATTGGAAAAAATATTCCAAGTTAATTTTTGAATGAATAAAGAGTGAAATGGGATAACTGAGAATATGAGTATAGAAATCAAATGTGAATTAAAAGAGAGTTGATATAGCTAAATCAATTGAGATAAATACGTATGATGTACGTATATTATTTATTTTGCATAGCGATTTGATCCATATTTGAGCAAAAAGTTTCGAGATAGTTATATCGGTCCGAGTTGGGATTTACCACTTGATTTTCGATGGCGAACCCTCGATATGGATTTTTGATTGATTCTAGAAAATCTCTATCACAGTTGTGGCTATGTAAGGAGAATGACGGTTTTTGATCAAGAAACCAGATATGAGTCCGCACTAGGAGGTCAGGTGGATGATACTAGTTCGAAAGTAAAATTGTGTGATCGAGTGAGCGATCGAATTTGGTATGGCATACGGATGATATATGTGCATCGTACTGACTTGAATAAAATAAATATTGTAACTTTTGTAAAGAAATGAATAAAATGATTTTGAATTCTATGGTTGGATATTATTGCTTAGTAGGATATACAGATGTTTTAAAAGCAAAGGAATGGGGATTTTTGATTGCAAAGGATAAATTTGAATTGACTGACAAAAAGGTATGTATTTAAATTTCTGCATGAAATTTGATGATTTTCTGGTCTAGCCACTTGGCCTTTTGTTTTCTTTTGAAACACGAGGGCCCATAGAGGCATTTTGTAGTCGAAACGATCTAACCGCGCAAAGGAGACGCCGGCGAAATGTTTCGAAAATTTAGGGAGTTAGAAAATTTTAAGAAATTTTGATAATTCAAAATTTGGTTTTAAATTTGAATTTAAATTGGTGAGTAAATAATATTGTTTGAAAGTTATGGATGAGTTTAGGAAGTCAGTAAGAGTGATAGTGTCTTTAATAAAAATTATTTTGGAAAGTTGAAACTGTTAGGTTTAAAAATAGAGTTTGTTTTGGAAATCGATTGAAAACCGACTAAGTGTTGAAACTGTGAATAAAGGAGAATGAGATTTTGAAATTATAAACAGGGTTTGCAAATAAAGTGAAATATTTATCAGAGGATAATTTGGAAGTATAAATTCAGGATGGGAATTTATAAGGAAAGGATGATTTTTTTTAAAAATAAATAGTGTTTTATTTTTTAAATGTGTGGAAAGGAAAGTGTATTTTCCTAAAAAGCCAAGTATATTTTCAAAGTAAGATTTTCAAGTATAAGTTAGAGGTTTAAAGTTGTTTTTAAAAAGAATGTTTTTTTAAGAAATTATTATTTAGTTGTTTTAAATTTTTTTAAAAGTAAATATTTATTAAGTTAATTATATAAGTAAATTATTTTAAATTTATTTAACCAGTATTAAAGATAATTATTTAATATTTATAACTGATCGAATAACTTTTATTTTTAAAATTGGTTTTGGCTTAAGTTTTACATAAGAATTTATCATAAAGTTTCGTAACTAGTATTTAAATAAAGTGCTTTAAGTAGTTTTATATTAAATATTTTAAAGTATATATTTTGGGTAAAGTGATACAAATTATTTTAAAATCTAGGTATTAAGACTTGGTGAATTTCAATGGAAGTAAACAATATTTTGAAATTTATTTCGCGAGCGAAAAGTGATTTGTAGACTAATTTCAAAGAGTTGAAGTGTAGAAAAATAACTTGCGAAGATATTTTTAATAAATAATTTGAAAAATTATTTAATATGATGGTTGTTGTGAATGTTATTTGATACTTAAATAACCGACTATCAATATTGGCCAATGCGCTGATCGTTTCGAAGAGACCGGGATCGGGATTAATTCCCGAAAACCACTTCGATCCATTTTGAACATTTTTGTGAGGGAGACAAGAACTTGAAGTCGAAGATGGAGCAGTGAAGTGCAAGGGCTAATCGTTACTAATCCTGAGGGTGATTCCAAAATGGATGTAGTAGGAGTAGTGCCTTCGGTTCCATTCGAACCCGGAACGGACATGTATGGACGAATGCTTTTAGAACAACGTCAGGAGGACGGTGAGCATTCAAAGTGTATGTGTGCTAAAAAGATAACGCATATCCTCGTGCCTCATCGACCGAGAATGGCTAAAACAGGGGAGGTGCATACAAGGCTAAGTGGCTAGCAAACAATGAGGGTAAGGTCATCCCTGTCTAGATGCCCCTTTATTTCGGCTGTGTGGACGGTTGTTGATCCCAACCGTGGGGTGAACTTATTCGGACTATCCCGTAAGGGGTATCTCCGGTCTTGTGATGTAGGGGTTCATGGTGGATCCTCGGTACGGTGACCTAGACCACGTACCATGACGGACGGTACCAGAGTAACCCTACCATTGTATGGAATCCTATCTCCAATAAGTGCCTGTATGGTTTTGATTGTGTCCAACTACGCTGAACGTAAGATGTAAGCATTTGAGCTAGATTCTATTTTACTTTCTATAGACACTATTATAATATCAGGCGAATTTGATAAAAATGTTTTGGTTATCGTAAGGTAAAAACCCGATATGTTTATGTGTGGCGTGGTCTTACGAGATACCTTTGATTTCAAAGTATTTTGCAAACTTTAATAATCCAATTGAGTGTGTTTTCTTACTCTAGTTTTCCAAACTAACTCGGGTGTTATTTCGCTATAATGCTCGGGTCAGACCCAGTATTGTAGATACAGGAAAGTATGCTGTGGAGCTCCCAAGGCGAGTTGGATAGTGAGACGTATCACACGTATTTGATGTATTATCCGCTGTGTATGGTCACTGCAAATTCAGTTTCTATGTGGACAAATTATCATAACTGTCCAGTGTTGTGTTTTTGTTTGTGTTGTACTCTGATGATGTAATGTATAAAAAAGATATAGTTCTTTTCGTATAAAGATCAGTCATTTATCTATTATATTGTTCCGCTGCAATTGTGAGATTTTGATATTGTTTTCTATTTCTTCTTCTACCTCCTTCTTTAACCCTAATGGTTCGTATTTCCATTCACTTTGAGTTGATATGATGGAGAATAGTGCCGACTCAAGGGGAACGGGTTTGCGGGGCTGTTACAATTTCATTCCTTTTCAGGTTGCCAGAGTAGATTAAAATGAACCAGTGCTTGCCAAAATAAACGCCTTGCTTTGCTAATAAAAAAATCGCCGCTAAATAAATTTTGCTAAATAATCTGCACGCTCTAGTATCATGCTTTCATCCTTTGTTTTTATTTGAATTGTATTATTGGTTATTTGCATTTGCATTTATATATAGAAAAAAAACTTCAAAATCCAAAAACAAAAACAAACTTCATTTTAGTTGCATTATAAATTCACATTCGATTTTTGTTTTGCATTCATCTCATCTTATTTTCTTTTTTTAAGGGCAATACCCCAATTCACATAAGGTGAGGGATTTCATCACCCTTTCCTTAGCCCACAAACACATTTCATTGTAGAATTTGACTAATAATAAAGGTTAGACATTGGACTTAAGGGTGTCACGAGCTCACTTAGGGTTTAATTGTATTTTCACAATTGTTTTCTTTGAACAATTTTATTTCTTGGTGTCTAGGCTACGACAGAGTAATAACCATTTATAGATATTATGGTGATTCGTAAATATTATAGTGGTTGTTCCTCTAAAGGTATTTAAAACTTCGACTACATTGCTACGGTGATTCATGGTGCACCGATAACCCCTGCCCCTTACCTGGCTGAAAAATATTTTTGCTGATTTAAGACGAAGTGTGATTACACAATTTTGGGTTAGGAGCCACTAAGGACAGAAAACTGTAACTAAGTCCTTTGCATTCATTTAGTTGCACAATTTCATGCATATTTTAAAAAAAAATCAAAAATCAAAAATCCAAAAAAAATTGTAAATTTTACTTTACTTAGTTTTTAACCAAAAAAATACTTTTCTCCTTTTCTTTGTAAATTTTCAATCAAAAACAAAAATATAAAATCTTTTTTTAAAAAATTTAAAAATTCAAAAGCAAAAAAAAAATTGAAAATTCAAAAACAAAAACCAAAATTCCATTTTCTAAAAAAAATTGAAAAAAACCTTTGGTAAATATTTGAAAATTAAAAAAATACAAAAAAAACATATAGAAAAAAAATTTGAAAATTTAAAAGCAAAAACAAAAATCAAACTTCTCTTTTGAAAATAAATTTCACTTGTTAAATAGTTTTCTTTCTTATGAAAAACAAAAACAAAAACAATTTTTCACTTCGTTTCTCAAACCCTCTTTTATTCTCTAAACTCGATTCTAACTTCTTTCTCTTCTCGACTTTCACTTGTGCATGAGTACTGGACTCGTGACACAACAACAAATCATTGGACTCGTGACTCAACAACTAATCGTTTAACTCGAATAGACGATACTCCCGAAATGGCGAACAAAAACGCCCCTCTAACTCTTATGGATAGAATTTTTCCCGATAGAGTTTCTATTCCATCTTGCATCACGTTACCCGCCCATACGGGTAACCATTTTGAAATTCACTTGAACCATATTGCCACATTTTCAAAATTTGGCAATTTTGAGCACGATGACCCTTACATCTTTTTGACTAAATTCGAACAAGTTTGTGCAACCACTGAACTCCAACAACTTTTCGATGATGGAATCAAACTTCGATTAATCCCATTTGCTCCTACGGATTATGCTAAAAAATGGTTGTATGGCTTATCATCAAATTCGATAATACTTAGGAAGAATTCATAAAAGTTTTCTTAAAAAAGTTTTACTCCTTGGAAAAATTGAGTTGAATCCGAAACGAAATTGTAAATTTTCATCAATTCAAGGGAGAACCATTTGGAAAATATTTGAAAGATTCAAAGAGCTTTTGATAAAATATCCACACCATAACTTCGAAAAATGGATGATTTGCCAAATCTTATATGATGGACTCGAAAATAGATCACGAACCATGCTCGAATCAATGTTTTAAGGCAACTTTCTTGCCCAACATCATGACGATGCTTGGTAATTTCTTGAAAACCTCGCTGAAAAGTCGTCCAATGGAAACGTTCGAACGAAAAATCTGTTTACTCTCGATCAAGTGCACACTCGATAGGATCTTCTTTTGCTTTGGAAGCTAAGATCGACATAATGATTAAAAAATTCGATAACGTTTTCTTATTGAATCAAATGTAGCAAGCTTCCCAACCGATGTGTTATAAATGCAACGATCCTAATCATATAGCCGATCAGTGTCCCAATTCTTTTGGAAAAATCAATGCCTTCAATAAAGCCAAAAATGACCCGTTTTCTCCAACGTACAACCCTGGTTAGAGAAATCATATGAATTTTGCATGGAACCAAAACAATCCCAACACGAATACGATTCGTCCCAATTTTCAAGCATTCCCGAATAATGGTTCGAATCCTCTTTTTCTGCCCAACAATTTTTGACCAAACTTTGCGGGTCCATCCCATAATCAACCGCAATAATCAAATTTTCAACTAAAATCTGCGCATCCTCTCCAAGACGATAAACGTTTAACTTCGCTTGAGAAAACTTTTGAAACGTTGGCTAAGGTAACTACTCAAAGCCTTCAATGAAATAGCAATTTACAAAATTTACTGACCTCATATATGTAAAACACAAACCAATTTACTGACCGAAGAAACACTCGGACCAAATGGAAGAGATGTTGGAAATTTTTAAACAAGTGAAAGTGAACATCCTGCTTCTTGACATCGTTCAACAAGTCCTCACTTATGCAAAATTTCTTAAGGACTTGTGTACCCAAAAGCGACACACTCAAGTGCCCAAAAAAGTCTTCTTAGCCTCCAATTTGAGTGAAGTCTTGTCCCAATCCATGTTCGTTAAATACAAAGATCCTGGCTGCCCTACGATTTCGTGTACAATTGGAGATAAGACGATTAACAAATGCTTGATATACTTAGGTGCGAGTGTCAACTTGATTCCATACTCCGTGTTTGAACAATTAAGCTTAAGTGAGCTCAAACCCACGAAAGTTACGCTTCAATTTGCCGATCGTTCCATTAAGAAGCCCGTGGGAGAAAATGAAAGCATGCTCATTCTTGTAGGGCAATTCATATTCCCCGTTGACTTTATCATTCTCGAAACACAACTCGTGACGAATCTCTCGGGTCAAAATCCATTGATTTTAGACCGATCATTCATAGCCACCTCAAATGCATTAATCAATTTTCATAACGGATCGATAAAACTTCATTTTGCAAACATAACTTTGAGTCTTAACATTTTCAATCTTGAAAGCCAATCGAATGAACCTCATGACCAAACATTGGAAGTTAGTGCCATTCACGAAAACTTTGAAAAAGACACTTGACCTTAACGCCGAACGCGAAGCCGAGTACAAAAAATTATTTCTCGAAATTCCCAACGAGAGTGAATACACTCTTCCATTTGAATCGCTTCAAGTTGAGTCCAAATCTCAACGCAACTCTTTGATCGAAAAACTCCCGAAGTTGGACCTCAAACCACTTCCCGATCACCTTAAGTACACATACTTAGGTGAAGATGAAACTTTGCCTGTCATAATTTCTACAACTCTCTCTTGATAAAGAAACCTCATTACTCTCTATTCTTTCAAAAAACAGAGAAGCAATTGGATGGTCGATCCTCGATATAATGGGAATTAGTCCCATTCTTGTTCAACATCGCATCCATTTAATCATCGAAAATCATTTGACTTTGAGTTGATTCTAAATCGATGTAAGGAAAAACATTTGAGTTTGAATTGGGAAAATTGCCACTTTATGGTCAAACAAGGCATTGTACTTGGACATATCATCTCAAATAAAGGCATTGAGGTAGACAAAGCGAAAATCGATGTCATTACAAACCTACCCACTCCCAAATCTGTTAAGGACATTCGATCATTTCTAGGACACACTGGCTTTTACCCACGCTTTGTGAAAGACTTTAGCAAAATTGCTCATCCTTTGACAACTCTTCTTGGAAAAGACGTCCCTTTCGAATTTAACGCTGATTGTATCTCTTCTTTCGAACATCTAAAAAACGAACTCATTTCTGCTCCAATCATTTGCATGCCCAAATGGGATCTTCCATTTGAAATAATGTGTGACGCTTCTAACTTTGCAGTTGGTGCTGCCTTTGGACAACGCATCAAAAAAATCCTTCATGTCATTTGCTACGTGAATATGACTTTGAACCACGCTCAACTAACCTACACAACAATAAAAAAGAAGCTTGTAGCTGTCGTCTTTGCCCTCAAAAAATTCCGACCATACTTGATAGGTTCACACATTACACGGACCACTCTGCGCTTCGATATCTCTTTGCTAAATAGGATGATAAATCCCGTTTGATTCGTTGGATCCTTTTACTTCAAGAATTTGACCCTACAATCAAAGATAAAATAGGATCCGATAATGTCATAGCCGATCACTTCTCTCATCTTCTGAACGCACCATCTTCTTTGCCAATCAATGAAAACTTCCCTGATGAACAACTTCTTTCAATTTCTATCGATCCATGGTACGCTGATATAGTGAACTACTTAGTCACTAAAGAAACTCCCTCATCTTGGTCCAAACAAGACAAATGTAAATTCATGTCCTAAGTGAAATATTTCTATTGGGACGATCCATACTTGCTCAAATATTTCCACGACCAAATCATCCGATGTTGCATTCTGGATAATGAGATCAGGAGTGTTCTTTCATTTTGTCACGATCAAGCGTGTGGTGGACATTTCGGTCCTCGAAAAACCACGGAAAAGGTGCTGCAATGTGGTTTCTATTGGCCTTCACTTCTCAAAGACTCGTTTGAATTTTGTAAAACTTTCAATCGATGTCAAATGCTTGGACGAATTTCTTGATGAAATATGATGCCTCTAAACCCCATTCTTACAATCGATATCTTTGATGTTTGGGGTATCGACTTTGTGGGACCTTTTCCTAATTCTTTTGGAAACTTGTAAATCCTTCTCGCCATCAATTATGTCTCAAAATGGGTCAAACCCATTCCTTGCAAAACCAATGACCATAGAATTGTTGCGAAATTTCTCAAAGAAAACATCTTTTCGAGGTTCGGCACATCTCTCATAATAATTAATGATAACGAAACCCATTTTCGCAATCGATCTTTTGGAACATTAATGAAGAAATACTCGATAACCCACAAGTTATCCACTCCATATCATCCTCAAACTTGTAGGTAAGTTGAAGTTTCAAATTTTCAAATAAAACAAATCTTAGAGAAAACTGTCAACAAAAATCGAAAAGATTGGTCTCATAAATTGACCGACGCACTTTGGGCTTACCGTACTGCTTCTAAAACTAGTCTTGGGATGTTCCCATTTCGTTTAGTTTACGGTAAAGCTTGCCATTTACCCGTTGAAATCAAACACAAAGCGTTGTGAGCAATAAAGAACTTAAACTTTGATCTTGAGAAAGCTGGCGAAAATCGAAAACTACAACTCAACAAACCAGAAGAACTTAGGCACGACGTGTATGAAAATGAGGAAATTTAAAAATAAAGAACCAAAGTTTTTCATGACAAGTCAATCCTAAGGAAACATTTTTGCCTAACCAGAAAGTTCTTTTATATGACTCAAGACTTCAATTATTCCCTGGGAAACTTAAATCAAGATGGGAAGGACCATTTGTGGTGCGAACTGTTTTTCCACACGGTGCCGTAGAAATAGAAAACCCCAGAGATGGATCGAGTTTCCAAGTCAACGGTCATCGTTTGAACCCTTTCTTGTAATTTCCAAATAATCAAGAGGAGGAGCTCATGATTCTTCATGAGCCAAGCCACATCTAGTAAGAATGTTAATCCTCTTTTATAAATATGTACGTATTTTTCCCCGTTACACTCATTATATCATGCATTGACTGTGGGGACACGGTTAAAATTAAGTGTGGGGGGAGTCTCATTTTCATTTTTTTAGTTTCATTGCATTTTTTGAATTTTCATTTTCTTACATAAAAAGAAAATCTCAAAAACATTTTCTTTTTAGCATTTTGATTTATTTTTAAAGAAAAGCTATGGGATAAGTATAAGTTTTGGTGAATAAATTGAAATTTTTGAAAATTTATTTGTCTTAACAAAAATAAAAATGAAATTTGATTACAAATAACAATAGTTTAACTAGTATATAGGAAGGTTCATATGTGTTAATTACGAAGTATATTTTAGTTAAAAATCTTTGTTTAAAAAAGTGGTAAATTTAAAGTAAAGGATATAACATTTTTATCTTCTAAGTTAAATGATGCTAAGATGATTTTGCAAAACTCTCTCTTTTTGAAAAAAATTGAAAAAAACAAAACATTTGTATATATGTAAATATTTTCTATTAACACCTACGATCGACAGGTGTACACACTTGTGTGTACACTCGCCATGCTCTGTACCTTTCTCATGTAAACTCGAAAGACAGTGCATGATCGGTATATCTGGCCTCAGTTTATATGAGCTAGGTGTATGTATATATAAATTCTTTTATTAATAATGCCTATAGTCGATAGGTGTTCACATTCGTGTGTTCACTCGCCACACTCTGCAATCCCCTCACATAAGCTCGAAAGGCAGTGCATGAGTAATATATCTAGCCTTAGTTTACCTGAATTAGGCATATGTAGATATTGTTTATATCAATAAAATTTTCAAATAAGAGAGAGTAAGCAATTGAAATCTAAGCACCATTTTAACTTGTTTTATTTAACTTGTTATTGAAAAGAAATGAAAATACGACTTTAATAATTTTCAATAATCAACTAAGGATCCATTTCATAATTACATTGTATTATCAACCGAAACAACTAGCCAAACTATGATCTATCTGTCATGACAACTTGATTTTTATTGGAAATTTTGATGAGTAAATGACTTAAATTTTCAAGACAATGACCAAAACTTGTATTTAACTTATTTGTGTCTATTAAAAGTAAACCTTCCATTTGTAAATATTTCCAAAAACTCTCATTCATCTCTCTGTAAATAAATCATGCATTTTGTAAATATTTTCACTTTGCATTTGGATTTTTTGGGTAGTATCCGCTGAAAACCCTCACGAGACAACACTAGTCCTACTGGGGACACCTAAAGGTTTAACGGTTTATTGCATATGCTTAATGTAATCGTGCACCCTACGAAAACGGATTTATCATAGTTTTCCTTTATTCGAGGACGAATAAAAAGATATGCGTGGTGGATTTGATGTGCATGTAAATTTGCGTATATTTACATCCATAGTTTATCTATTTTTATTTAAATAAAAGTCATATTTTGGCATTTTAACATGTTTAAAACCACAGTTCAATTATTTTCAAATCATCATATATTCATCTTCAATCAGGGGCAAAATGGTCATTTTTGTGCATGTGTAAATTTGAGAATTTTTACTTCGACATTTTTTTGATTTTTTTATATAGGAATTTGGGTGCATACGGAAGAGGCTTATATGAAGATACATGCATGTACAAATGAATACAAAGGAAAGAAAGGGAAATAATTCAAGACCATGAACATGGAGGACCCCACCCACTAGCCTAAATCTAAAATTAGAAGCTAATGGACAACTAAGTGGAGGTTAAAGCTTCATGCACTTTTAATGAGAGATTAATTAGCGGCTAATGGTTACTTGGTGTCCACACTTCCTAAATGGCATTTTAGGAAGCACCCTAAAAATAGAATTTGGGTTTTATGAATGTATAAATAACCCTCTTATGTACATGAACATGTCTCCTACTCTCTTTCATATTTGTTAGAAAATTAAGAAAGTAAGTTGTAAGCTCTATGTTGAATGAAATGAAAATGGCTTTCTAGCCTCTTTCTCTTCTCTTTTCTACTTGTTGTTGTTTACTTTTATGCTTATTTTTCTTCTTATGCTCTCTTTCATTTTATATTCATAGTTTAGATTTACATTTATGCACTAGTTTAATTCATTTCCTTTTAGTAGCTAATCTTCTTTTTCTTGTTTACTCTCTACTTTATTTCATTTTCAATGTTGTAATCTCTGTATGTTGAAATGATAACACAAATAAGAAGCTAAACCACTACAATTTAGGGGTAATGAAGCTTTCTTCTATCATGTAGATTCAACATGAATTTTTTATGTATGATCACTTTTATGCTTTATGAGAAAATGGATGTTTATGCTTGTTTGTGTTTTATGTTGAATTTGATAGCCTACTTTGTTCATAAAAAATAGGCTATGCTTATCTCATTAATCATAAGTTGTCTCTATATCTAAATATGATCATGGCAATGAAGTGAAGTTTGAATCAAAATTTGATGATCTATGTTACTAATTAATAGTAAATAGTTCATGCTTAAACTAGATTTTGATTTCATTTTCTATGCTATGTTTCATGAGATATGAAAAGTAGGACTAGAGTTGTATTATAGTTTGACAGTTTGATTTGTGTTCATTAATAACTCAAATAAGCCATGCTTATGATAAATACATCACTAATCCTACTTCGATTAAAAAGAGATCATCATTTGATTTAATGTTGATTTATGTGAAAAATATAAGAAAGTGGATTTTCCTCTAAATTGAATTTTAATCATATAGTTTTAAATCTCAACATTTGCTTAGCTTTCTAATTTTCAAAACAATCTCCACTTTTGGTTTAATTTGATTGACTAGAAAATTTTAAAATCTCACAATTCCTTACGGATTGACTCATACTAACTATTGTACGCGTGCGTTTGCGGTTATTTTTATTTTGAATTTTTTCGGCATTTTTCTAAACCCATAGAAAATTTGCCGTTAAACGTTTCACAAGAAGGGTGCTCAGAAGGGTGGAGCAGCCAAGAGAGGAAAGTCTGCGGTGGTCTGCTTTAAGTGCGACAAGAAGGGGCGTTTCGCCAACGAGTTTCGTTCTGGGAAGGATAAGGAAGTGATCGGGAAGAGGAATGTCAGGTGCTTCAACTGCGATTAGATACGACATTATAAGAACCAGTGCAAGGACCGCTAAGGATGGAAAGGGCAAGGTGTGTGCATTGGAGCCTACTGTTTCTAAGCCGACAACTCAGGAAAAGGAAAGATAGTTTTGGGAGAATGCTTCAGATCCATCGTATGTCTATTAGGTTTCTATTTGACACCGGCGCATCGTATTATTTTATACCTAGATTTTTAATAGATAAGCTTAACCTAAAACCCATATATTTAGTTAATTCCTTACGGGTTGTGAATCTAATAGGAGGGTATGTAACTCTAGGGTTGAGATGTGATCAGTTAGAGTTTGACCTGTTAGGTCTCAATTTTGTTTGCATTTTTCATGTGTTTGATTTTGTGGGATTCAAGATTATTCTTGTGATGGATTGTTTAAGTGAGTACAAAGCTAGGATTATTTGCCAGGATGGGAAAATATCTCTTAGACAACCTGGTTGTAGCGACGGAATTGTTTAAACCATAAAAGGTTTTGGCGACGATATGTATGCTTTGCTTGGTGTTATGGAATCAGATGATGAGTTGAGCTGAGTTTTCATGGTTAGAGAATTCGTAGATGTTTTTAAGCCCGTAGTTGGATTGTCACCGAACCGAGCCATAAAATTTCGAATAGATTTGGTTCCGAGAGGAGAATCAGTGAGTAGGCTGGCGAGTAGGATAACCCCTTCAGAGATGAGAGAGTTGAAGTTGCAGTTGATAGATTTGGAAGGAAAGTGTTTTATCAGGCCGAGTAGTTTTTCTTGGGGTGCAGCAGTAGTGTTTGTTAAGAAGGCGAATAGATTATTGAGGCTATGTATCGATTATCGTAAGTTGAATGAGAAGACGATAAGTCGTTGAAGTATTTGTTCTCTCAAAAGGAGATGAATATGAGACACCAGAGGTGGTTAGAGTTTATTACTGCTTATAATTTTGGGATTGAGTGCACACCAGGGAAATAAAACAAGGTTGTAAATGCACTTAGTAGGAGACATCATAATGCAATGTTGGCGATGATAGTTGAGTGGAAGGATTTGGAAGCGTTAGCAGATTGTAGTAGAGTGGAGATTTGAGGCATTGTCTAGCGGAGATACCGTAGCATTGTCTTGTTTGGAATTTCGACCAGTGATGATCAAAAGGATTGCTTCTAAGCAGGAGGAGGATCCAGTGTTAGCTAAACGGATCAGAAAGTTAAGAGAAGGAATTGAGAGCATGACTTGAAAGATTTCAGTTTTAACCAGAATGGACGATTGAGAAAGAAAGGAAGATTACGTGTTCTGAGTGTAGGAAACATAAGAAAGGAAGTTTTAGAGGAATTCCAACGTTCAATGTTCTCTATTCATCCGAGAGGAACTAAGATATATCAGAATATGAAGATGTGTTTCTTCTGGGAAAGTATGAAGCAAGATATTGGCTTATGTGTAAAGTAGTGCTTGAATTGCGTACATGCAAAGGTCGAACACCAAAAGCCAAATGGGTTGCTTCAGCAATTAGATATTCCATTATGGAAATGAGATTCTATTTCTTTGTACTTTATTGATAGGTTGCCAAGGTCGAATAGAGGAAATGAAAGTATATAGGCCATAGTGGATAGGTTGACCAAGAGTGCCTATTTCATTCTAGTTAAGTCAACTAGGACGTTACTTGTTTTAGAAAAGTTGTTCATGAGGAATATGGTTAGACTGCCTAAAATTCCTAGTAGCATTGTTACTAATATAGATTGCTTATTCACTAACGAGTTCTGGAAGAGTCTGTAGGAAGTTTTAGGAACCAAGCTCAAGATGAGTACAGCTTACCATCCGCAGACAGATGGGCAAACGAAAAGAGTTAACAGGATCTTAGAGGATTTGTTAAGAGCTTGTGTTCCAGATTTCTAGCTTCAAATCGAGTTTTGGTATAACAACTGTTATCAGACTAGTATTGGGATGACATCGTTTAAAGCTTTATATAGAAGGCCATGCAAACCTCCCGTTTGTTGGTCGGAGACCCGAGATAGGTTGGTTCTTGGTCAAGATTTGGTGAGAGAAGCTACATAAAAGATTGAGGTCATTCAGGCTAGAATGAAGGAGGCTTAGTCTAGGTAGAGGAGTTATGCAGGTAAAAGACGGAAAGACTTTGAGTTCTCAATTGGAGATCAGGTTTTTATTAAGGCATCATGGATGAAGGGTGTGATTAGATTTGGGAGATCAAGAAAGCTGGCACCGAGATTTATCGGACCTTTTCCTATTGTTAAGAGGATCACTAAACTCGCATGTAGAGTTGAGTTACCGAGTAGTTTGATAGGAGTCCACGATGTTTTTCATGTTTCTTATCTCAGAAAATGTGTTAACTCGGAGACTACTATTGCACCGACTGTGCTAGATGATTTAGTGGTAGAAACGGATTTGACTATAGTGAGAAAGCCTTTTTGCATTGTTGCGAGAGATAGGCGGAAGCTTAGAACTAAGACGATCAGATTAGTCAAGGCCCAATAGAGTAACGACGACAGAGACTGTACGTGGGAGGTTGAGAGCAGGATTAGAGATGCTTATCCTGACTTGTTTGTCGGTAGATTTTACCTTTTTGTTTAAATGTTGTGTACCTTACTGTAATTTCGAGGACGAAATTCTTTAAGGAGGGAGTCTATAACACCCTAAATTTTCGATAACATTATTTATGATATATAATTTGATAAATAAAATAAAATAATGTCATGATTAAGAGATTGAGATATGATTTAATTAAGGGGTAGCCATGCCATTTAAACTAATGAATTAAAGAAGAGTTAAAATGAAATAGGAAGGGGGTAAAATGGAAAAGAGGCCATTCCTAAGTCTATATCCCTTAGCCGCATAAATTATACACGTTCATTTCATTCTCAATATTCTAAAAGACAAGGCTGACCACCATTAATAAGAGAAGGAGAAAGAAAGATAAAGGGGAAGCTTAATCAACACCAAATTTGTTCAAATCTCATATCTTTAGTCTCTAAAGCTAAGGTGAATAATGTTTACATCTCTAACTTGTTTTGTTTTCAGTTTTAAGGAGAAATCTAAAATATTTTGCAATGTTTTGCCCTGTTTTTGAAAGAAGGAATGATTATATATACTGGTTGATGGTTTATACATGTTCATATTGATTTTACAATATGTTTTAAGGTAAAAACCCTATTAAATGACATCTAAATGCCTTATGATTTTTTTTGTAAATCAGAAATAATATTTTGGATACGAGTTTCAATTTTCAGAATTTTTGGAATTTATGTGGATTTAATGTGAATTTTCTAGTGAAGAAAATGTTATTTTGGGTTAATGATTATTTACGGGTAAATAATAAAAGGTTTGGGTCTGAAATTTTGTAGAATTTTTCTAGATTTTTACCAAGCGTTTTGATGGATATATAAAATTATTTAAGGTATGGGGTTTAAATGTTTTATATGTTTTACAAGGAGAATGGGCTCTTTGCAAATTATTCAAATTTGTTATTTCTAGAAATTGGCAGCACTTCTGTGACACCCCGCCTCTATACTCACGCTAGCCAAGGAACCTACGGCGTAATGCCGTCAACCAGCACGAAGAATAAGGTTGTTGAGGAGCGACCATCCATGTAATTGCTTTGTGCGAGCACCGATATGTCAGATTGTATAACATGCATTTCATTTCAAGAGTAAATCCAACACGTCGATACAAGCTCAAAGCTACTACACAGTAGCTATGTGGTCTTCGGAAACAAATATAGAAATAAACATAACATAAATCAGTCACATATATCATATCACAAAGACGGAAATAGATATGAATATAACACATAAAAGTGTACATCAGATTATTGGTCAAACAAGATCCACAACATCACAAAAGAATAGATACAAGTGCTAGACAAAAGAATATGTATACATCAAGGAGTCTCTATCTCAAATGTATAACAACAAAAACTACCAATCTAATGTAGTTAGACAAAATTCAGATGATGATCCCTGATAAGGAGTCAAGTAGAAGATCCTGAAACATCTCGGTTTGACCCGAGTATTATTTAATAAGAAAATAATAAACAAATCATTCTAGCTATAAATATCAGATAAAATGAGATAGAATAAGAGATATGACGAAAGTGTATGATAACAATAATGCCATACTATGAAAAGTATACATTTAACAATAACAAAAATCATACAATATCTCAAAAATCTCATAACATCAAAAAGAATGTCATATTCTTTACCATATTCACCAAACCTCAAATATTGGCCAACATATCCACGCCAATCATAAAAATTGGTGAAATATATTCTCGAAATTATCAATTAGAAATCCAGAAATCTCAAAAGGGGGAGGCCTATCATAAATGGGAGCATGAAAACTCTCCAACACGTGTATCACAAACGGGACGCTATCCCATGGTCGCTAACCATAGAGCCGGTGCAATGACGTAGTACAATATAGGTACGCCCGAGGAAACTGATACTCGAATAGTATGGAACAACGACGTAGTACAACGGTACGCCCGATGAACCTGCTAAGTCGGTACATCGACGTAGTACAATGGTATGTACGATGAATCAAACTCCATAAAAGAACATGGGTCGCTAGCCCATAAAAATTGACTCGGAACTCCAAAGAATCAATAGGTCGTTAGCGTATAAAAGAAATGAGACGAAACTCAATGAAACGAGGTATAGTCCCCTACGTGGACAAAGAGACATCCATATCGCGAGTCTAAATCACAAAATGATCATCGTTGATCAATAAAAAGTGTGAATTACAGTAAGCTAGCAAATAAACGAGTTTAGCTTCATGTCCCATAACCACTGGCTTAACTTAAATATTCACGAACAAATTGTAGATCTCCACTGATAAATTGTCACAAGAGTTTCAATCGAACAAGTCCAAAAATTAACCGATGAAGTAAACGCAAGCGTTTCATACCACTAGTTTTACTAAGCTGTTTAATTAGATTTCTCAAACGAATGAGGTAAAGGATTGTGTATACTAATAGATTGGAAAACGGTTTTATAAACGAGCTTTGTATTAAAAATAGAGTTGAAATCGTTTTAATGAAAGAGTTTGAATATTTACTACTAGTATAGAAACCTTTGCATTTAAAAGCGACAAACCATAGAAATGATTGTAAACACAATCAATCACAAAAATTCACATTCGAAGAGGTGAATTAAATCCAAAGAAATCGATAACAAATCCATCAAAATGGATAGTCCCCAAAAATCCCGAAATAGAAGTCATCAAAGTCGTATAAGTGATAATAGCAACTCGGATAATCACGAATCGATAAGAAAATTGGAATTTTAATCAAAATAGGCAAACTGGGATGAAGCAGCAGGTCAGTCGACTGGACACTGAGTTCAGTCGACTGGCCCAATGCCTGGAAAACTCTCGGGTTCCAGGTCCGTCGACCGGACTCAGAGCGCTAGCCGACTGGAACCTATTTTCCAGTATTTCCAGCCTTGTCCCCAAAGGGGCAAGGATCAAAACGGAGCCGATCGGTCGAGCAATTGCAACTAGGGATTTATGCCATGTGACAACTCAGTCCTATAGGCTCTTCGACTCACTCCAAAGACATGTTCAAGCATCCAAGCTAGGATTTTTAAAGATTTATCTTCAAAACACCAAAAATTGGAACATTCATAAAACCAATTCAAACCATAAGCAAATGAACATCAATAAGTGTTAGGAATTCATACCTAACAACAAAGATAGATATAGACATAGATGTGAGATTAAAACCTCACCTTATACACAAAAACAAGGAAGGAGAAGCTTGAAAAGAAAGAAAGATCAACCGCTGTTCAATCTCAACTCTAAAAGCTCCAATCTAAGATCATAAACAATAATTTCTCAAATTAGGTTATATGGAATCTCTAAAATTGGAGAGAGATTGAGATGGAGAAGGAGTTGCTTACCTAAGCTTCTCTTTTGAGTTTGGAGCTAGAACTTGAATTTGCAAAGGAGCTAGGGCTTAGGAATTCTAATTTTCATTCTCTTTCCCCATTTTTCTAAAGCTTGAAGTGTTAGGAAATAGAAATGAAATGGATGAAGAGGAGTGGGGTGGAGCTTAGGTCTTAAGTTGGGGTTGTTAACATAAAAATCGGACGCTAACACCCCGATGCAAGTAAAGAAAGTGTGAAAGCACCACCCGATGATACGGGAATCAGAAATAAGCAGAAAAATATCAAAAAGACAGTAGAAGACACAGTTTTTATAGTGGTTTGGCTTATAGTCAAGCCTACGTCCACTTTATATCTCTTTATTGCTGACTCAAGTACAACTTATACAACTTTCTTCAATTACAACACACTTTAGACTAGTAGATCAAACTTTGATGAAGAATAATCTCTCGAATCCATGTTGGATGATGTAGATCTTCTCTTGAAGTATGTCGTAGTGTCCTTGGTGTTTGGAGTGCTTGAAGTGCTGTGTTAGTTGAGAAAACGACAGAGTATCGGCGCTTCGAGAATGAGCCAAAATGATCCCCCGAACGTTGGAGCTCACACGGTATTTATAGGAGTTTTCGGACAGGCCTTAAGTCATGAGCGACTTGAGATAAGTCGTAAGTCGAAGGATACGACCTAACATGAGTCTTAACTCGCCAGCGAGCTAAGGGGATTTGAGTTACAACCTAACTGGTTCGCACCTGGCCATCTGAACTAGCTAGTAGATTCCAGCGACCTAACGGAGAGCGGCAAGGTTCGATAAGTGCTAAGTCGTGAGCGACTTAAAGCAGGTAATGAAACCACTAGGTCTCTGCCGCTTTATCTCCTTAGGTCATGAAGTACTTAGGTCGTTGAGTCGTGGCTTCCTGTAAGCAGTTAGGTCGTCCCACTTTCAGCTAGGTCACTTATTCCTTAAGTCGATAAGTCGCTTCATCCCTTAAGTCGCTAAGTCGCTTCATCCCTTAATTCGCTAAGTCGCTTCATCCCTTAAGTCGCTAAGTCGCTTTATCCTTTAAGTCGCTAAGTCGCTTTATCCTTTAAGTCGCTAAGTCGCTTCATCCCTTAAGTCGCTAAGTCGCTTCATCCCTCAAGTCGCTAAGTCGCTTTATCCTTTAAGTCGCTAAGTCGCTTTATCCTTTAAGTCGCTAAGTCGCTGAGTCGCTAGGTCACATAATAAAGGGAATTAACATTTTCCCCTCGAAGTACATGCCTAGGTCGTAGGTCGTGTGCTTCGACTTAGTTCCTTAGGTTGTGAGCGACTCAAACGGTTCGCTAGGTCATGTGACGGTATGACTTCCTTCCGTATAAATTGCTTAACCCGTTCCTTCTTCACTTTACCTGTTCCATCACTCTAAGCCGCCATTAGCGATTTCCCGAGCTTTCCAAAGATAATTTCGAACCAATCAATCATCGATTATCCTTAATATTTCATCGCGTAAGTAAATTTGCTTCCTGCTCAATCATGATTATCACTGAACTACGAATCTCTACCCTCTGACCCCAAATCAACTTCGTACGCCTCGCTTAGCTTTTGAGTCAAGTTGCGATTGATTTTGATCGCCATTAGTTATGCTACTATTGCGACTCATGAGAGCATAACAGCGCGTTGGATTTATGATGGAGTTGGAGCGATTCGAATCAGTGTGGGTGATTTGGTGAAATGGATAAATAATGGATTTTTGTTAGTGGAGAGGCTAACGGGTTAGGAGGTAGGAGTTATTGGGTAGAGAGGAAGTTAGCGAGTTAGGAAGAGGCCAACATGAGATGGTCCAAGGCTGCCTAGTTTCATTAGAGGCGACCCAACAAATCCGAACAACTTAAGAGACTTTGCGGCCTAATGTTCTTAAACGACTTTAGAGCCCGCGACTTAAATTGCACATGACTTAACTTCTTAGGTCATGTTAGTATCTTGACGACCTAGGACTTAAACCTTAGATCATGCGAGCGACCTAGGTCTTGGATGCGCACAGCCATGCCTTGTTTTTCTTGCGACTTAAATCACTTGCGACTTATCATATCTGCGACTTAGGCTTTAGGTCGCAGCCGAGCTAGGACTTGGATGAATTTTGCGCTGACGAGAAACTTCTTGCGGCTTAACTCACTTACGACTTAGCATATCTATTAGGTCGTGAACGACCTAGGACTTGGATGCATACTGTCATGCCTTACATCCTTTAACTCAAACCATACGGCCTAGGACTTGAACAACCCCTCACTGCCTTGACTTGAAGCCTTTTAATTTGAACTTGGAACCGTCGAGATAACTCGCATGACGTTGCTATGCTTGCTTAACAGATTATACCAAATTTTGACGCTAATAACCTGTTAAATACAACATTTGCAGAAAACTAGGGCGAGTATACTGTCATTGATCGCCCACATCGAATGACATATTAGTTGGTAAAAGATAATTAACTCAACTTAAGGAAATTGTATGAAATGCTGTGAGTCAACAAATTCAAGTGAAGTAGTAAAGCAATGTTAATCAACTAAAACTGATTTGTTTGCATTAATATTGCACTTGTACTTGGACTTAGAGCGACAAGTCTCGAAATTTTACAATTGACACATGTTCTTTAGTTTAATTTCAGTTATATTTACTTATCACTTTATTAGTTTTACACAACACTTCACACATTTAGGAAACGTGCACCTTCATATTTGAATATCCAGTTCCTTGTGTAGAATGTCTTCTCGTCAAGAGGGAGAAGCAGTACAAACTGGAGAGGCCCTCCCGATGGCTGGTCCATTGGTCAACCCACCAGAAAGAACTCCAACTACCCTGAGTTACCGGGTGTTCAACCAGTTACGCGCCTAATTTGGGATTGTGGCAGCATATGCTATTCTCCCTGGGCCAAGTGATTTTGCTGACAGTCCTCCCTTCGGGTTTGTTACCGTTAACCGCCAAATGTGCCTTTGTGGAGCCATTCCTCCTTTCAACAATTTTCTCCAACAACTCCTTCGCCGATTGGCTATTTCTCCTTTTCAATTGCACCCTAACGGCTATGCCATTTTGATGGGATTATGCGTTCTCTTCAGAAGGACGCTTGACCGCCTCCCAAGCTTTGAAGAAATCTTCTATTTATGCACATTTGCGAGAAACAAAGACCATCCTTCCATTATATATGTGAGGAGCGCCAGAAAACGCAAGCTTGTCACTGATCTCTCTGATAGCGCTCATGGTTTCCTAAACCAGTTCTTCTTTGTCTGTTGCCTCCAGGGATTTTACGCTATCTAGAGAGTAGGGGGTAAGCTTACTTATCCCCATTCTTTCCTTTTCTGATCTTTGCGAGATCCAAATTGCTAAATGTTAACCTCGCTCTCTACTTTTGCAGTCCTTCCTCCTCTTTGTAGAGATCCAAGCCACGAGCAGACTTTTGAAAGGCTTAACGCTGTGGCGGCTGAGGAGAGATGTATCAAATTTTTGCTAAGAGACGAGTTCCTTCATCAGTTCGGACTCTTACACCCTTCCCGCTCCACTCAGCCTTACGAAGTTCCTGATTCTCCGGCCGAGACACCGGATGCCCCAGTTTCTGTTGAGGAGCCTACACTGAAAGATCCTGCACCTGAGTCTTCTCTGGTGAAGTGCTCTACTTCTACTGATGTCGTGGGGTCATCTGGCAAATTTTCACTTGCCCCGGTCATTGAAGAAGAAGAGCCTCGAGAATCTCCCCAACATTCAGGGAAGTCCGGTGATGGAGAGGCCGGGAAAACAAGTCCTGCCAAGCAGAGAGGGGATGACACTTTTGAAGGGTTGAGCGATCTGTTTATCACCTCACAGGAGCTCTTTAAAGATGATCCTGTTACCACTAGGGTTTCCTCTTCAGTAGTTGAGGCAATTTCCATTTTGCAACAGATTCCGTCGACTCAAGAGTTGACATTAGCTACTACACCCATCATTTCTTCGCAACCGAGGAACGGTTCGTAGTTTAACACGCGTAGTCTGCACGTTACACACACTTAGGATTTTTCAGCAATTATATATACCTATATGCACTTTTACTTCCAGGATTTTAAAGTTTTGCCTCTTTCTCATTTTCAGGTTCTCTAATGGGGCATAGCGGTTCCTATTATGACGACTTTCAACAGTACGGAAAGCGTGGCCAGTATGATTATAGGCGCTATCTTCCCACCCACAAGGAAACCGATGAAGAGAGAGCTGCTCGAAAGGCTCAAGAAAGAAGAGCGTATGAAGAAAGGTACGGAAGAAGGGATGAGCAATATGACTCTTCCCGCAGAGGCGATGACTCTCATAAAAGAAAAACTTATGATGATAGAGGAAAGAGTCATGACATCGGAGACCCAAGCAAGCGGGCCAGGATTGATGAAAAGACCGCATCTGCAACTTTAGAGAAGGCCGCTGTTCTCACTTCTCTTAAAATTCCTTCAAAGTCTCCTGCCCTTGAAGGAGCCGACATTCAGATACTTCTCGGCAGACCCTCTTACCAAGTCGAGAGAGGTCCACCAACCCTTCAAAGTCGGTTCCCGCATTGGTGCTTAAAGGGAGTCCGCTTTGACCTTGACTTGGTTCCCATCGATAAAGAGGCCATGCTACGAAATATTGACAATGTTAAACTTGATATTGAGAGAATGTCAGCGTGGCAAAAGCTCGTCGATGAGCTTCAGAGGGTGAACCGGGCCAACCTTGAAGCTATGCCGACGATGGAGAATGACAAGTCTGAATGGCAGAAAATTCTTGATCAGCACAACACCGAAATGAAAAACATCGCTGAGTACAACGAAAAGCTTGAGGCGAAGGTCGAGAAACTTAAGCACGAGCTTGCTACCTCTTCCACCTCTTATACTCAAAAGGAAGAAGTGCTTCAGAAGCAAGTTCGAGATGCTCATGCCGCTCAACGGCATGTCGAAACCCGACTTGAAGCCACACAGAAGACGGTGGAAAAATATCGTGCTGACTTTGTAGAGTTACGGGAGAAAGCTAACTCCCAGGACTTAGAAATCATGAGGCTGAAAGCTCAATTATTAAAGACTGAGAAAGAATGTGATGAGGCCATGGCTGGAAAGAAAGCCGCTGAACAATCTCATGAAGAGACAAAAGCCAACATCAACTCTACTCTGTTTGATTTTTACGTCCAAAGCGTCTTGGGGCGTGGAAGCCTTGCATTTTTTGGGCCTAAATATGAAATCACTTTAGCTGAAGTCTGGGAGGCTGTACTGGATATGCTCAAAGGTGCCGGTTATTCCGAAGATGAACATGAGGCACATTACTTTGATGGCAAAACTCGTGCCGCTCTTGCCAGAGGAAAGGAGCAGCTTGCTAAAGTATGAGCCGAAACGATGGAAGGGGAGCATCCAGAGAAAGAAGCACCTTTAACTGCCCCTGTCCCCCCTTCGACTTCGGCCGACATTGATATCATGGGCTCCGGTTCCCATTCTTCGCCCACGGCTAAAGTCGTGACTGAGATTACAAGCGCACAGGGCGGAGACGAAGGCGAAGAAAGCACTAAAGCACAAGCTTATGAAATTGACGTTAGAAAGCCAACTTCTCCAGGTAACTTTAATGCTGATCTTGCTCAAGTGGACTGCTCATTTGCTTCATATGAGTTTGATGAGCTTCTTGACTATTTCTTGAATCTCAACGAGCCTTTAACTCCTCTCTTTACTAACTTTAACTTCTTTTCTTCTATAGAGAAAGTGCCGAGCATTGTTCAGACTTCCCCTCCTCCATTTATTCCACCCCCGTCTCTGCAAGTCACTCCTCCTTCTGCCTCTCAACCGGGATCACAAGAGGAGCAAATAGAAGCTCTCCAAGACTTGGACGATCCCATCGCTTCTTAAGAACATATGGGAGAAGAAACTAAGGAGAGAGAAAAGACCCCGGAACTAACTGGCTCCGATGATATGCCGTTGGCCACACTTTTTACTCCAGGAAGCGGGTCTTCTCCTAAGAAAAGGGGGTAACGCGGAGTTTCAAAGAAGAAAGAAGCTTCAGCTGGCGAGGAAAAAACAGAAACAAGTCCGATCGTCCCCCTTTCTCCTTCTTCTCCTACTCTTTCAATCCCGCGCAGGAAGTTGGTCATCCGGCCAGGTGCAGGCTCAAAAGGTGGAAGGAAGAAGAAATGATGGCTTTGGTCCTGTGCTTTTTATCTCGCTCTTTGCTTTTTTGCTCATATATAAGCTTGTGTTGACTGGAGATTGTGCGGGTACCAGACCCCGCTTTCTTTTACTTTGAAACCTGCATATATATAAAATTCTCATAGTATGGAATAAAATGGTTCTTTCACTTATACAAAATTCTGTCTGTATTTGAGAACATTTTTATTTTCTGTTTCCATGCAAGTTTCTTTATCCTCTTTATGTGAAGTTGCAGTAAACCTATGGTATGTTTCTTGAGCATTGTTTTTGTGACAACCCGCAATTCGTACCCCTTGAATCAACACTATTCTACCTCTATTAACTCAAGTGGCGCAGAATTACGAACCATTAGGGTTAAAGAAGAAGAAACGAAACAATAACAGAATCTCACAGTCGCAGCAGAATAAAATATAATAGTAAATATAGAACTTTACACAAAATGAAATCTATTACTGTTTATACATCATATCATCAGAGTATCTCATACATCAACAATCACAAATTAGACCTACCAAACAATCACAGCAGCGGATGTATATATAGGTACATATAATACGTCTCGGACTCCAGCTCCTCTCCTGCCCCGCAGCAACCTATCCTGAAACAATAATACTCGGTCTGACCCGAGCATTATAATGAAATAACACCCGAGTCAGTCTGGAATACCAGCTGATAATAATGCATCCAAATTGATTATTAAAGTTTCAAAATTCCTTTGAAAACAAAAGCATCTCGTAAGACCACGCCACAAATAAACATGTCGGGTTTTTACCTTACGATAGCTGAAACACTTTTTATAAAACTCCTCTGATATTATAATAGGGTCTATTTACAAATACTTATAAAATAGCCGAAATTGTTACATCTATTAAATTCCAGCTACTAGCCACAAAAGTGGGTAATACAAACAAAACTCGTACAAGGCTCGTAGGGAAAATGGATTTCCAACAATGACTAGGCACTGGGGTACCACCTGTCACAGTACGGGGCCTAGATCACCGTACCGAGGACTACTCCCTTCATCCCCTGCAACACAAGGCCGGAGCCATTCCTTACTGAACAGTCCCGAACAAGATAAACTCCGTGGTTGGCGCGACCAACCACCCACTAAGCCGAAATATATATATAAGGGACATCTAGACAGGGGAAATATCTTGTCCTGCTTGGGCGTGACCCACCTAACCTTGCTGCATATCCCCTGATTTTCAGTCATTCCCGGTTGATGAGGCTTGAGGCTTAGCGTTACCTTTAGAACATTTTCACTTAGAATGTCCATCGTCCATCTGACGATGTTTCGCAAGCATTCATCCATTCAAGTCCGTCCCGGGTTCGAACGGAACCGAAGGCACTATTCCTACTACATCCATTTTGGAAATATCCTCAGGATTAGTAGCGACTAGCCCTTGCACTTCACTGCTCCATCTTCGACTCCGAACACGTTTTCCGCATGAAACGTACAAACCGGATCGAAGTGGTTTTCGAGAAATAAATCTCGATCCCGGTCTCTTCAAAACGATCACGCATTGTCCAATATTGATAGTCGGTGATTTAACTATCAATTTATATCCATAAACATCCATCTCGCCAAAAATAATTCCCATATTATTTATTTACCCAATTATCTTTACAAGATATATTTCCAAAGTTTCAAAACTCATTTGAAAACAATTTCCCAAACTCTTCCTTTACAAGGTAAATCCTTTACCATAATATTCCCATTGGAAATAACCAAGTTCAAAACATTTTAGATTTAAAATAATTAAAACATTTTATTCTGTAATATACTTTAAAATAGGTAAATTTACTACTAGTTATTTACTCAAAATATAATTTCAAAATATTTAAAGGAAAACTATTTTATAAGATATAACTTGATTTAAACTAAGGTTTTAGTTAAACTATATTTTAAAAATAGAGTTGTAAAAAGATTAATACTTATTTCAATATACTTAGGTCAAAACTAGCTTTTTAAACAAATCCATTTGTAAAAGAATAATTACTTTACTATTACTAATTTATAAATAGTTACTTTAAAAATAATAATTTCCAAACACTCTTTTAAACCAGTTTAAATTTCAAAACTTTCTCTTTATAAAATCAGCTTAAACTCGAACTTGGTTTTTCCCAAGGAATCTCATTTCCACTTAAACATCACAGAAATCCTTCTCACAATTTCTGTCAATTTTTATAGTTTAATAACATAAATTTACTTTCACATTTATCAACTGATAACATTTCTCTTTGTTTATCATTCTAGATTTTACAAATTTTCAATTTCCATTCTAAATAGATTTCAAATTTAACGCTTTTAAATTCATTATTTAACAATATCCTTTATTCCTCTAAAATTCAATTTGTCCATTTATAATTAAATTATGGGTTTATAATTTAACCAGCAATATTCCAATAAAATTTCATTTCAGTTTTCCATCCAAACAGATTCTATTTTTATATTCTTTTAAATTCCTTATTCATTAATTTCTTAATTTCTTTTGAAACCCAATTTAATTTCTCTATAATTAAACTCCAATTTCTTTATAATTAACATTCTGGGTTTGTAGTCTATACCACAATATCACAGAACAATTTAATTCCACATTTATCAATCGCAATATATAAACAGGCATCATCATCAATTATAAAAATAATTACTACATTGTGAGGAATCCAGCTGGATCCCTCCAACCTGTTTTCCCTGCATCCACAAATATTAGCACAACACTATAAATATATATATCAATCCAGGCTGATAATACCAATAACATGCAACCAATCACACAGATATTTAAATATTTATTATTTAAATCAGCCAATATCCAGATGTGAGTGAGAATAACTCACCTTGAGTTTCGGCGAGCGTTCGAAATTCAAATTAAACCGAACGACGTTCGATTTAACTTAAATTTCTACTTGCTCGGAATGACTCCGGATCTGCGCCATCACGTAGTATTCTTTCTTCAAATGCTTCCAGTTTCATCTGAAACTGATGACATATGCAATAGTTATGTATTTTATAAATTCCAATTTGAATTTAAAAAAATTCCCTTTTTTTTATAATTTTCAATTACCCAACAACTACAGGCCGTTCATCACGAAAACAAGGCCGTGCCTTTGTCTTCCTCACACGCGACCTCTCCAGTACGAAACCAACCCATCAACCAAAGACTAGGGCTCGAGATCGCCTCCTCCACGCGCAGCTAGGGATCGATCAAACATCTCCAAAACGAAGCCCTCCATCGCGCGCACCTACGGTCAGAGGGCGGTCAAGCTCGGCCCTCCACAGGCGCTGAAAATCGTGCACCAATATCACCCAAACGCGGCCCAAAAACCCCTCCTCCGATCGATGAAAATCCATCTCTACCGCACAACTTGAAGAACTCGAGATGCTCGTCATCTTTCTAGAAGGAAGTTTCCTCTAAAACTCGACCGATTTTAGTGGATCCAAGGTGGAAGATAAAAGAGAGCGGCGGCTGGAATATGATACTAGGGTTTGAACGATAATGTTAATATATGATATTGTTTTATAATATTTTATTAATAAAATTCTCTTTTTAACATCTTACGCAAACGAACTCTAATTCTCATGCTCCGATAGGCGATTTTAGGGTTTTTCCGCGTTTCGGATACAATGGAACAGGTTTCGTGAGCTAATTCGGTCGTATGTGCGAGTTACGAAATTAAATGATTAATTTTAATTTAAACCGATTAAAATGATTTCTATGCGTTTCGAGCTGCCACGGTCAAACAACAACTCCGATTGCTACGAAAATTGAAATCCGATAATAACTAACTATTACGGATCCAATGGAACTGGTTTCGTCGAATTCCGAGACTGTGCCCCGGAAGGCAATTTTAACTCGTCTATTTAATCGGGCGATTTCAAAATTGACGAAAACGCTTAAAATTTCGCTTTTAAAATTTTAATAACTTATCGATAAATCATATAAAATTTATATACACATTAAAAATCATTTTGACTTATTTCAAACCAAAATCTGATTAAATTGCATTTTAATAATATTAAATTCATTTTTAAATTGATATAAAATCCCAATTATTAATTTATCGACTTTAAAATTCTTCTAAAATTCCCACCACGCTATTTACACTCAAATAACTCAAAATAAATTTTTAAAACCATTTTTATCACTATTTACATCCAGATTTGCTTTTATTTCAATTCTGAATAGTTAAATTATTATTGTTCAATTTCAAATTAAATTTCCACCTTAGAAATTTTAACTTGTTATTATGATTTAAACCAATCCTTTTAGTTCAAAATAAATCTTAAACCCATAGTAAACATTTAAAATGAATTAAATGTTCACAACTCCCGTGTTAAAAATTCCAGGATGTTACAGTTTTCATATTGTATTGCCCCCATACCATGGTTCATTGCAATCTCTTTCACACTGGCAAAGTTTCGGAGAACAACTCTTCTGTTTCGAGAAACTTGTACTCTTTCTTTAGAGAACAACTCTTCCATTTGAAGGAAATTTGCATTTGTACTTTATATGATAATATTTCCGTTCTAAGGAAACATTTTCCTAATTTAGTAGAACGCACTTCATATTAGAGGAGTTTTTTTTTGTTTGATTGCGCCTCTGGGAAAAGGTCTTTTTGTTTGGTTGCGCCTCTGGGAAGAGGTCTTTTTGTTTGATTGTGCCTATGGGAAGAGGTCTTTTTGTTTGATTGTGCCTCTAGGAAGAGGTCTTTTTGTTTGATTGTGCCTCTGGGAAGAGGTCTTTTTGTTTGATTGTGCCTCTGGGAAGAGCTCTTTTTGTTTCTGCCTCTTGGGAGAGGTTTTTATCTTTTCCCTGTTCGCTGGGAAGCGGGCCTCCGAAGAGGGCTTTTCACATTTCGACTCGTGTGAAGTTTTATTTCAGATCATGGTGAAATGTGTGCCTCTGAGCAGGGCTTTTGCCTGGAAGTTTGGAGTTTCTTTCTCTTAGTTGGATGGATTCACGGGGCGGACACGAGTGTTCTGTGCCATCGATCAGTCCGCAACTTTCTGTCGAGAAAGAACTCTCTTTGTCTGGCGAGGCCCCCTCGAGGTCTTTTAGCATTTCAACTATGGTGAAATGGGCCTCCGAAGAGGGCTTTTCACATTCCAGCACTTGTGAAGTTTTATTTCAAATCTCGGTGGAATGCGTGCCTCCGAGTATGCCTGGAAGTTTCTTCCTCATGGTTGGCTGGATTCACGGGGCGGACGCAAGTTACTTGGACGCTTATTTGCGCAGATTGTCTCAACTAGTGAACAAGCGCCTTGCCTTCCACTTGGGAAGGTGCCTCCGATCATCATATGGATTCAGGTGGCGGACGCAAGTTACTTGGACGCTTGTCTGTGCAATCTGTCTCAGCTAGTGAACAAGCGCCTTGCCTTCCAGTCGGGATGGTGCTCCCGGTCATTCCATACCAATCTTTTTTGTTGAGAAAGTCTTCTGGCATGCTCCGTTTGAGGTTTTTATCCTTCGAAGAGTTGTGCCTCCAAAGAGGGCTTATGCCTCCGAAGAGGTCTTTTGCTGTCTGATGCTTGCTCACCCATGTCTTTTTGCCGTCTATTCATATCGGCGATCCCCGTTATCTTTTCCAAATACACTTCCTTTTTAGTTGCCAACAATTTCCCTTATTCAAAGAAGTATACTTCATAGTTAAGCGAGTTGGTGGTGGCAGGCACAGGCTATTTACTGGATGCTCGTTTGTTCAAACGTCCACAATTAGTTAGCAAGGGCCCACTTCCAGCAGAATCACTAACTTTTTGTTTGAAGCACTTCTCCCGTAGGATTTGAGTATGGAAATTTTGATCAGCTTAGCATTTGCTTGTTGGGTGATGTCGGGGATTGCTTGGTCTTGTGACGGGTAAGCTTTGTTTTTATGGCCTGCATTATTAGATCGACATTTTAGTTATACAATTGACGTATTTTATATATCGAAATAGAACAAAGCAGTTTATAATAGTAAGGAACACAAGATTTATAGTGGTTCGGCTAATAGTCAAGCCTACGTCCACTTTATAGTTTTTATTATTCACTTGCACTGGCTTTACAACGGCTTTCGATACAAGAATCATACATTCATCATTCTTTTACAGTACTTCATTAAAGCCTTTAAGTAAAATATGGGTGCAAATGATTGCTGTTCCAAGCTCTTGGAATTGGGTCTCCTTCGACAGTTACAAGTTTGAATGTGCCATCAAGAAGTTTTTGGCCTATAACATACGGCCCTTCCCAGTTTGGTCCAAGCATGCCTATAGGTATCATAATTCTTTTTAAGATTAGATCCCCAACTTCAAAGCCGCATCGGCGAACTTTGGAATTGAAGAGCCTGGCTATTCTTTGCCGATGAGCCACAATTCTGAGCTTAGCTTCTTCCCTTTTTTCATCAAGGAAGTCAAGGGCTTCAAGTTGCAGCTTTTCATTTTCGGTTTGATTGAAATGGATTCTTCTGTGCGAAGGGACTTCTGTTTCCACTGGAATCGTTGCTTCCGATCCATATGCCAATGAAAATGGTGTGTGCCCAGTCGCAGTTTTGTGGGTAGTTCTGTATGCCCATAGTGCTAGTGGCAGCTTATCAACCCAACCACCTTTTGCTTTTTCTAGATGCTTTTTGATGGTTGACTTGATAATTTTATTCACTGCTTCCACTTGCCCGTTTGCCTGCGGATGAGCCACTGCTGAGAAACTTTTCTGGATCTTGAATTTCTTGCAAAAATCTTGGAACTCTTTACTTTCAAATTGGGTTCCATTGTCTGTGATTATCTTTTGAGGCACACCATACCTGCAAATGACACTCTTAGTTACAAAGTTTATCATTTTCTTAGAGGTAATAGTAGCTAAGGGTTAAGATTCAGCCCATTTAGTAAAATAATCAACATCAACTATAGCATATCTGATTCCGGATTTTGCAGTTGGCAAAGGCCCGATGCGATCTATACCTCAAATAGCAAATGTCCACAGACTGACCATCTGTGTTATCTCGGTGGAAGGTGCTCTTGGGATTTTTGCAAATCTCTGGCATTGGTCACATTTTCGGGCGTAACTCGCGGCATCACGATTAATATCTGGCCAAAAATATCCATAACGGAGAATTTTCTTTGCTAAAGTTTGACCTCCTGAATGGTCTCCACACTCTCCTCCATGTACCTCAGTTAGAATTGTCTCAGCTTCTTCCTTGGTCACACATCGGAGTAATGGCATTGAGAATCCCCACCTATACAATCGGCCATCTTGAATTACAAATCTGGATGCTTTTCTTAACAACTTCTGCCGTTCTCTTGAGTTTTCTGGTAGAGAGCCGTCGCGCAGGTGCTCCAATATCGGAGTCATCCATGATTCTCGCTCCTGTGATATAGTCATGATCCAGTCAATATCCATTTCATTTCATCAATGCTTGGAGTTGACAGGACTTCCACAGGAACTAATCCCAATAATTGAGCTTCACCAGTGCTTGCATACTTTGTGAGGGAATCTGCCTTAATGTTTTCTTCCCGAGGTATATGGTTTATCGTATAATGGTCCAGGTCTTCGAGAAGCTCCCAAGCTCTTGACAAGTAAGCGTGCAGATTTCCTCCTTTGGTTTGAAACTCTTTCATGACTTGACACACTATAAGCTGTGAATCACTGAAGGTCTGCAATGCCTTGATGTTCAGTTCTTTAGCAATCTTCAGGCCAGCAATGAGAGCTTCATATTCTGCCTCACTATTAGTCGAAGGAAATTCTAATCTTAATGTATAACACAGTGACCGTCCTTCAGGGGTTTCAAGCACAACCCCAGCCCCGGAACAGTAATCGTTTCTTGTGCCATCGACATACAATTTCCATAGAATTGGGGAATTATCGGTTACCACCTCCTCACTATCACCTTTGTCTATACATTCTGCGATGAAGTCTGCCAAAGCTTGTCCATTGATTGCTTTCCGGGGATGATAAGTGATGTCATATTGACTGAGCTCAATATTCCACTTCAAAAGACGACCCGAAGTCTCAGGACGAAACAGGACTTCAATGGATTAAGCTTCATACCATACTTCCGGAGGATTGAGAACATCTCTGCCAAGTGATCCATGTGGTCCACTGCTTTCTTTGATTTTACCAGCATATCAACGACATAAACTTCCATAGTCTTGCCTATCTGCGATTTAAACATGGCATTAACAAGTCTTTGGTAAGTTGCCCCAGCATTCTTAAGTCCGAAAGGCATGACTCTGTAGCAGTAAAGACCAACATCGGTGATAAAGCTCGTGTCCTCTTGATCTGGCTCATGCATCATGATCTGGTTATATCCGGAGTAGGCATCCATAAAAGATAGCAATTCATGCCCCGCCGTTCCATCCACCAACTGGTCAATCTTGGGTAACGGGAAGCAGTCTTTGGGGCCAGCTTTGTTTTGATCTGAAAAATCAATGCACGCTCTCCATTTTCCATTAGCTTTTTTAACCAATACAGGATTTGAGACCCAATTCGGATAAGTAGATTCCCTGATAAAACCATTCTCCATGAGCCGATCGACTTCTTCTTTCAATGCTACTAACCTTTCAGGACCTTGAGTTCTTCTTTTCTGCTTTACTGTTGTAAACTTTGGAACAATATTCAAGGTATGCACTGCGATTTCTGGAGATATTCCACATATATCAGCATGAGTCCAAGCGAATACATAGTTTGCTTTCAAAAATGATGTCAAAACATTTTGAACCGTTGCATTAAGCTGCGAACCCACATTCAACACTTTGTTCGGGTCTTTCGGGTCAACAGGTACCTGCATTGTCACTTCAACTGGTACCACTCTATTCTCCCCTGCACTGGCTTTTCTGAGATCCATCTCTCTTCGTACACCGCTATGTTCGCCTGTGCAGGGTCCACCCTGTAATTGCTACAAGGTTGATTCTTTGATGCGGACTGGGGCCGCCACATCTTTTCCCATTTCTCTCTTCCTCGTTTCACGCAACTCTGTAAGATAACATTCTCGTCCAGCATTCTGATCCCCTTTCACCACACCGACTCCATTATCTATGGGGAATTTTATGGTCAGACACCATGGGGCAAGAATAGCTTTGAATGCTGCCAGAGTTGGTCGACCTAGGAAGGCATTGTAGGCAGAAGATTCTTCAATAATAACAAAGGTCTGTTTTCGAGCCACTTTTCTCTGCCCCTCTCCAAGCTCTACGAACAAATCGATAGTCCCAATTGACTGTTTCGGCTCCCCAGTAAAACCAGCAATCTTTAGTGATGAAGCTTGAACGTCAGCCATTGGAATCTTCATATGATCAAAAGTCTTCTTGAAGAGAATGTTGCACGAAGCTCCACAGTCAACGAGAACTCTTTTCACAGTAGCTGGCCCAATGCCAGCGGAGACGACCAAAGGATCAATGGTAGGAGCTTCAACACCCATCGAATCCCAAGAACTGAATATAATGTCATCATTAAAAGTTTTCTGCTGCTTCAGGGGTGCAGCATCTTCTAACACAAAAACACTTTCGTCTGCCGGTGCATACTTCAAAGCACGAGCGTATCTTTCCATCTCACCCCAACTCCTGCCATCTGGGTGAGGGCCCCCTGTAACCACATTTATAACAGGCCTCTTTGATTCATGAGCTGCCGCCTTTTCACTTGAGCTATGACGATGAACAGGAACCTGTTGTCCTTGAGTTGACGAAGCTGGGCCATTCTTGTTCCTTTTTACATATTGTTGGAGCTTGTTTCCCTTCAATAGTTCCTCAATTACCTCCTTCAAGTGACGGCACTCGTTAGTATCATGCCCGGGTTGGTTATGGAACTGGCAAAACCTTCCATTCTTCTCAGTTTTCCTATTAACTCTTTGCTTAGCTGGTGCGGGGAATTCGACCGTGTCTTTGTTTGCAAAGTAGATGTTTTCCGGGGTATTAGTCAGAGGGGTGAAGTTGAAGGGACGACCTTTCTTTGCATCTCCTTGCTTCTTCTGGCCATCGTTCCCCCTCTTCTGATTGCCAGATTCCTTCTTATTCAGAACAACATTACTATTTCCAGCCCCTATCGATTCCACCTTAGTCGGTGCTTGGAGGCTTTCCAGGCGCATGAATTCATCGGCTTTCTTATAAACTTGTCGAGTGAATTCGGTTCTTTCATTTTCAACCACCTTCCAAATTCACTTGATTTTTCAATTGCCCTCATCAAGTATGTCAGGATCATGCGTGGCTCTGTGTTATCCACCTCAGCCAAAGCTATGTTAAAGCGATTCAAGAATGATCTGATAGATTCTCCCGGATTTTGTTCTAGGCTGGAGAGCGACATTATATCCTTTGCCTTTGAGGCATACAATCGAAACTGCTCCTTGAATTTCTGCGTCAAATTAGAAAGTTGGTCTATCGATTGGACCGGCAGCTTTGTGAACCAAAGTAGAGCAACTCCTTCCAGGTATACCGAAAAATACCGGCATTTGATTTCATCAAAGGCTCTGGCACCAGTCATGTGCCAATCGTACTTATACAGAAACTCATTAGGATCGCTCGTTCTCTTATAAGCCGGTATGGTAGGAGGAACAAACTTTATAGGAAATTCTGCTTTCAAAATCCTTTCAGTGAAATGAGTCTTGCTCGGAGCAAAGCCCCATTCTTTTTCGTCTTCCTCCCTTTGCATACTTTCCTTCATGATTTGTCGAACCATCCCTGAGAAATATTCCTCATCATTAAGGGGCTCAGCAGGACAGGCATCGGCCATCTTTTTAGAAGTTTGCCTTGACAGGTGTTCACGGATAGTTGGCTGTTGTCCCGATCCTCCAACTTGGGGAGGTGTGCCTTTAACCGGGCCAACTGCCTTTGAGGAACATCTCTTTCTTCCACATCATGAACATTATCAACAAAGTTTGGTTCGTTATTTACTGGTTGACGGTTAGCCCCAAGCAAAGTGTTCAACCTTTCCAACATCAGATTGTTTTGGGCTTCCATCTGCTGATATAGTCCAGAAACCGCAACATCCAATTCTGCTCGCGTTACTCCAACAGTTGGAGTTGTTTGACTTAAAGGAGGAGAAGTGGCAGTAGTCTCGCGAACATCATCGGATCTAACAGACTTGCGCTTTCTTCCAGGAGCCATTATTTCTGACAAACTTCTGGTTTTTAGAGTGATCCTTTCCACAAATTTCTGTGAAGCTATCATGACAGTATCCTGAGTTGGGTTCTCAGTGAAAGCACCAAAAATGTTAACGTAAAAATCGGACGCTAACACCCCGATGCAAGTAAAGAAAGTGTGAAAGCACCACCCGATGATACGAGAATCAGAAATAAGCAGAAAAAAATCAGAAAGACAGTAGATGACACAGTTTTTATAGTGGTTCGGCTTATAATCAAGCCTACGTCCACTTTATATCTCTTTATTGCTGACTCAAGTACAACTTATACAACTTTCTTCAATTACAACACACTTTAGACTAGTAGATCAAACTTTGATGAAGAATAATCTCTCGAATCCATGTTGGATGATGTAGATCTTCTCTTGAAGTATGTCGTAGTGTCCTTGGTGTTTGGAGTGCTTGAAGTGCTGTGTTAGTTGAGAAAATGACAGAGTATCGACGCTTCGAGAATGAGCCAAAAAGATCCCCCGAACGTTGGAGCTCACACGGTATTTATAGGAGTTTTCGGACAGGCCTTAAGTCGTGAGCGACTTGAGATAAGTCGTAAGTCGAAGGATACGACCTAACATGAGTCGTAACTCGCCAGCGAGCTAAGGGGATTTGAGTTACAACCTAACTGGTTCGCACCTGGCCATCTGAACTAGCTAGTAGATTCCAACGACCTAACGGAGAGCGGCAAGGTTCGATAAGTGCTAAGTCGTGAGCGACATAAAGCAAGTAATGAAACCACTAGGTCGCTGCCGCTTTATCTCCTTAGGTCATGAAGTACTTAGGTCGTTGAGTCGTGGCTTCCTGTAAGCGGTTAGGTCGTCCCACTCTTAGCTAGGTCGCTTATTCCTTAAGTCGCTAAGTCGCTTCATCCCTTAAGTCGCTAAGTCGCTTCATCCCTTAAGTCGCTAAGTCGCTTCATCCCTTAAGTCGCTAAGTCGCTTTATCCTTTAAGTCGCTAAGTCGCTTCATCCTTTAAGTCGCTAAGTCGCTTCATCCTTTAAGTCGCTAAGTCGCTTCATCCCTTAAGTCGCTAAGTCGCTTCATCCCTTAAGTCGCTAAGTCGCTTGATCCTTTAAGTCGCTAAGTCGCTTTATCCTTTAAGTCGCTAAGTTGCTTTATCCTTTAAGTCCCTAAGTCGCTTTATCCTTTAAGTCGCTATGTCGCTGAGTCGCTAGGTCACATAATAAAGGGAATTAACAGGGGTTAATGGCTGAAACCCAAACCCAAAACCCTAAGTGAAAATGTCAAAATTCAAGCTAACTCCAAACACATCGATGTTTATACTCAAAAAGGTCGCAAACGACATTTCGGATTCAATGGAAATAGTCTCGGGTCCTAATTCGACTGTTTGCAAAAAGTAACTTTTCGGAATTAAATCCGACCAACGATGCTATATTTAAATAAAATATTTAAATATACAATCGTAAAATATGCGGGTTGTTACAGACTCCCCTCCTTAAAGAAATTGCGTCCTCGCAATATTTTAAGAAGAAAATAAAAAGTAACAACCATAATCACATTTGTGTGTATATAAACGTTTAATGGCTTCCAGATCTAGATATGGAGATTAGGGTTTATCTCTTTTCTCCTTTTTTTCTTTCTATTCTTCCATAATCTTCTGTTTGTTTCTATATTCTGTCTTTAATTCTTTCTCCTCAGACCTGGACGTCATTGACATGGGTTCTCTGCGGGATGAAGAAGGCTGGCAGGAGGTGAGAAGGAAAAGGGGCAAGTCTTCAGTTCCTTCGGGACCTGAAACTAGACTCAATCTGGGAGGACACAGACCGAGAAGAATCGAAGCTATTCTAGAACGGAAATCGAGGAGAAGGTTTCAGGCGGCTAATGCTGGACGGACATCAACAAATCTCTCGAAAACATTAAAGCCGAACGCCCTTCAGTCAGGAAGCATTTCAAAAATCAAATTCACTGTCTCAGAGAACGCTAAATTTTTTTCTTATAGTGAGGTAGTTAAAATAGGAGCGGTTGGAGATTTAGGAAACCTAGATCTTGAATTTATTGAGCCAAAAATAGTTGATGGCAAAAGGATAGGTACCCTTTCGCCCGAAGCTATCATAGAAGCGGAGGGTGGCTAGGACTTATGTATATTACTGTTTGTGGTTGGTTATAAACCATGGCTTAAAATTTTTGAAGGATATGCCAATAGAGTTTGGTCTACATAGAAGCCGTTTTCAGTTCATTCAAGGAATAACGGATTCTTTGTGGTGAGATTTGGGTCTGAGGAGGATTGCAACAAGATTTTGAAATCACGACCTTGGTTTTTGGACCGGAACCTGATTATCATGAAGCGTCTGACCCCAGATATGAAAACAGATAGAGATCTACTTACATCTTTGCCTATGTGGGTTAGACTTCCCGGTTTACATTTTAAGTTGTGGGGCAATAAAGCAATCAGTGCCCTAACAAGCACTATAGGAGTCCCTATAAAGATGGACGAGGCCACGAAAAACAAATCTAGATTAGCCTACGCCCGAGTTTTGATTGAGGTTAACGCTACCTATGGTATGCCTAATACCATTGTAGGTATGGATGACAAAGGAAGGAGTTTCATTCAGGAAGTGGAATATGAGAAACCCCCTCCTATATGTGGCAAGTGTGTGTGTTTTGGTCATGTAACCGACGAATGCCCAATGACCAAGTCTTGGGTTCCTAAATAGACTCATGTAGCTGACTCTGATAAAGAAAACCCAGTGGAACAAAGTCCTGTCGGATGTTTGGAAATAGTAAGGGAGGAAGGCGTAATTGACATTACTGATGATTCAGGAAAACAGGTGAATGATTGAAGTCCCACTGAATCCCTATATACTGAGCTATCGAACGATGGTCAATTATCTGATGGACAAACTAGGTATAACGTAGAGGAGGTTTCATGTGGAGAGGATGGAAATCAGATAGCTAACACGCAGGAGAAAGAACAAATCCCTGTGGCCAGGAATGATGTCATTTCTGATCTAGGAAACAGTGAGTCGACCATCCTTGAGAGATCGACTACCTTGGGAGTCAGAGAATTGAGCTCATTACCTCCGAAGTCACCCTCGACCCAAATTACAATCCTCAAACGCCCTTCGTCATCATCAGATACTCCTCCATTTTCCAATACTTTACTTTCTAATGATATTTGTAATGATGATTGTATAGTTAATAATGTTAATTTTAGGAGTGGTACTGAACCTTGTATTGATATACAGGTACAGGAAAATCTGGGTCAGGATACAGGAATGACAGAAGTGGTAGAGGAACAGAATACATATGATAATGCAGATCCAACTCAGATAGTCCTAAGCCTCAGGATATAGAATTTGAGAATATTCAGAAGGATAAGCTTGTCCGTAGGAATCCCAAGTGGGTTCAGATGTTAGGCATTCCTGTAGAAGACAAAGAGGAGTCCTCTAGTAGAAGGTTACAGAGGACTCGTAACAACAAGGTTACATAATGTCGTTTGCATGTTGGAATGTTAGAGGGTTTCACAACCCCAACAGAACGAAAGAAGTGAGAAAACTCATTGACAAGTATAAAATAAGTTGTTTCGGTGTTCTGAAAACAAGCTGTTGTTTTCGAATATCTTGAAGCTAGAAAGAGTTTTGGATGACGGATGGAAAATAATAAGTAATGTTTCTTGTTATTTTAAATGCAGAATTTTCGTCCTCATCGATGGAAATTCATGGGATTTTAATTACATTAGTATGAGTGACCAACATATTACTATTGAACTGATTAACAACATGAAATTCAAATGTAATTTAACCTTTGTCTACGCTCAGAATTTTGCTAATCTAAGGAAAAGATTGTGGAAGAATCTACAAGAGGATGCTATTAACATTTACAGACCATGGTTGGCTTTCGGGGACTTCAATTGTATTCGCAGTCCCTCAGAAAGAAAGGGAGGTAATCCAGTGTCTTTTGGAAACCTGTTCGAACTAGATGATATGTCTAACTATACAGGCCTTAAAGAGATCAATATTAAAGGTTACGAATTTTCTTGGTGGTCTGGTCCTAGTCGCTACATATTTTCTAAGATTGATAGGGTCTTCGCTAACCTAGACTGGATCAACTTATTTATAGATTCATCGGCCGAATATTTGCCTCCTTCTATGAGCGACCATAATGCGGTTTTTGTCTCACTTTTTCTTAAACCTAGAGACAAGAATAGACCTTTTAGGTTTATGAATCATTGGCCGCTATGTGATCAATACTTTCCTTTGATTGAGACAACATGGATTTCTAATCAGGAAGATCGACCTCTGTATCAAATCATGTATATTCTCAAGAATATTAAGAGAGAGCTTAAGATTTGGAGTGCTAAAATACGGAATACCAAACAAGAGGTTATGGTTCAGAGAGAGAATTGTTCTAGACTTCAAAAACTACTGGAAAAATCAAATGATCACAATTTAGTTATGGAATTTCAAAATGCCAAAATTAAACTGGAAATGGCACTTAAAAAAGAGTTCCTGGATACCAAACAAAAGGCTAAATGTGATTGGTTGATGATGGGTGACGAGGCTTCTTCTTTATTTTATGCTAAAATGTCTAGCAGAAGAATTAGAAAATGTTTGACCAGCATCGTAGTAGATGGCAAGGCGGTTTCCGAAGATTCATTTGCAGAATCGGCTATTAATTTCTATAAACAAATTTTTAACCTTCCCTTAGGTGATCAGTTCCCAGAAGTTATATGTAAATCGATCATTTCTGAATACGGTGCTAATTTTTTGAATGATGGTATATCTTTGGAAGAAATTAAATTTGCACTGTGGGATATTAAAGATACTACTTCTCCAGGTCCGGACGGTTTTAACTCTAAGTTTTTCAAAACTCATTGGAATCTTTCGAAAGACCTTATTTTCAAATCTTTAAATGATATTTTTCAAAAGGGTTTAATAATCAAAGAGTGGAACCATACTTTCTTGCACTTGATCCCTAAAAAAGTCCATTCCATTAATATTCAAGATTTTAGACCCATAGCCTGCTGTAACACTTTATATAAGGTTTTCACCAAAATTCTTTGTAACAGACTGGTCCCTTTTTTTGGATAAGTTGGTGTCCCGAATCAGACGGCATTTATTAAAGGAAGATCAATAGGGGACGGAATTTTGTTTGCTCATGAAATTATCGGAGGCCTAGGAAGAAAGGATAATAAATACATGTGTATAAAATTTGATTTAAAGAAAGCAGCAATTGATTCGATTAATCGAGCTTTTGTTAGACACATGTTAATAAGCCTGGGTTTCCCAGACAAATGGGTGAAAATTATTGAAAACATCATAACAACTCCAGTGTTTTCTATCATTGCAAACGGGGAATCGCACGGTTATTTCAAGAGTTCTAATGGCCTTAGATAAGGCGACCCACTTTCCCCTATTTTATTTACTTTGGTCATGGAATACTTTACGCTATTGATGGAAGGAAAAGTCAGGGATGGTCTAATTTCTCCAATCACAGACTATGATAATAAGATAACCCACCTTATTTATGCTGATGATATTATTGTTTTTCCTAAAGCTAATGCACAAACTGCAATTGCTATTAGTGATGTCTTTCAAACCATGAAGAGAGTTACCGGCTTGGAAATAAGTTGTGAGAAATCCAACGTTTTCTTTGGAAAAGGGGTAGATCATTGCACTGATATTAGTACTATCCTCAAAATTCAGCAATCAGATCTCCCAATATGGTATTTGGGCATTCCCTTGTCTAGTGCTAATTTGAGGGATAAGGATTGTTCTCTTTTGATTGAGAAGATCAAGCTAAGATTTGGAGGATGGGAAACTATAATGCTTAGCTTAGCTGGAAGACTTGAACTCATAAAATCTACCATTTACCCCATAATTCAATTCTGATGCAATGCTTTTGTCTCCCAGTCTCTACTGTTCAGAAAATTAAACATTTGATTCTTAACTTTCTTTGGAAAAGTCATAATAGTAAGATTCCCTGGGAAATTTTGTGTAGACAAGAAGAAGAAGGTGGAATAGGATTGAGAAATCTTGAAGAGTTGAATCGAGCGTTATCTACTAAATTGATATGGAAAATAATTGATGTTGAAGGAATTTGGGCGGATCTCATGCATTGGAGATATATTGGTCATAAAAGTTTCTGGGAAATTAATCAGCGATCGGACGATTCGGGAGTGTGGAAATTTATTTTGAAAAATAGACAGGAAGCTTTGAAATGCTTCTCTCTCAACATTGCCGATGGTAAAACTACTTCTTTATGGTATGATCCATGGTTGAACGGAAGTTCAATCATGGAACGTGTTGGCAAAGACACTGCTTTTAGAACTGGTACGGAAAATTTATCTCTCAGCAGGATTTTAAAGAATGGTGAGTGGAAGTGGGACTCGTATAGTTTTTTATTTCAAATTCATGCAGAAATAGAAGGCATCAAGATTCACAATAACAAAGAAAGGGACTTTTTGTCTTGGAAGTGTACTAAGGACGGTTTATACCAGTTTAAAAAAGTTTGGAACTCGATTAGAACCAGTTTTGAAATCAAATATTGGTCGTCTTTGGTCTGGAATAAAATACACATTCCAAAAATGGCGGTATGCCTTTTTAAAGCCATCAATGACTATCTACTGACAAAGGAAAGACTACTTCAGAAGCAGATAGTTGTGGATCCCTTCTGTGTTTTTTGTAAAAATCACACTGAAACTATAGACCCCCTATTTTTTCAATGTAATTATACAGAAAATGTATGGCTTTGGAGCTGTAATTTTTTTTTAAATCACCAAAAAGTTTGTTCTCATTTACTCTGAAGGAAGATTTACAGAACATCGTTTCTTACTCTAGAGATAAAAGTCTCAATTCAGATTTGTTTCAACTTTCACTATCAGTTTGTGTTTGGCATATCTGGAGAGAAAGAAACGATAGGATTTTTCAGAATCGTTTTACAGAAAACACACAGATTTGTAAAAAATTTTATCAGACTATGAACATAAGAATGGCCAAATCTAAGCAGTTTAAGAACATTACTGGCATGAATGAAATAATAGCAAAGAAATGGGGATATACCTCCCAACGCTGAATTAGGGCATCATCTGCGTTATCATATGTTTCGTTCTTCTCCAATCTTCTTGCTTCTCGTTTTCTTGGTTTAGGTTATCCTGTACCTGTATTATTTGCATTGTCCTCACCATCTCTCTTATAAATTACATTATAATTACAACCTACAACACTTATTGTTCTAGTTTGATAAGTTGCAGATTACAGCTTAAATTACAGATTCTTCTGGATCTATGCTGGCTTCTCGTTGCTGTTTCTGTTTCCTTGTAGCTGTCTCGAACAATCTAAATACAAAGAAATTTAGTTAGTTTCTCAAATCCAGATTATTGTTCTGGGTGTAAGAGACTTATCTTGCGAAGGTTTTTGCTTTTCCTAAGGAGGTTATGGTTTCTAGTTTTGGATACGATATTTGTCCAGAACTGGTAGTAGAAGGTGGAGCTTTGAGTTTCATTTGACTTTGAAGAGTTTCATTTGACTTTGAAGAGTTTTGGATACGATATTTGTCCAATCTTCTTCCTTCATCGATTATCGGCATAGGATTTTTGTCTACTTTGAGCTTCTTTCATCCTATGGCAATAAGGTCAATCTTTTCTGTGGAATCACGAATAAAGTCTGGACCTAAAACCAGCTTCTCACTGGCCTCAAGCCAACAAGAAGGAGATCGGCATGACCTTCCATAGAGTGCCTCAAAAGGTACCATACCAATACTAGATTGGAAGCTATTATTATAGGAAAACTCAACAAGAGAAATGTGATCTTCCTAACTTCCACCAAAATCAAGAACACATGCACGAAGAAGAACTTCAAGAGTTTGATTCACCCGCTTAGTTTGTCCATTAGACCGAGGATAGTAAGCGGTGCTAAAATTAAGCTTCATTCCCAAAGCTTTTCGAAGACTCTTCCAAAATCCACTAGTAAATAGTGGATCACGATCACTAACAATAGAAGTAGGAACTCCATGCTATTTAACAATTTCCTTAATAAAGAGCTTTGCCAAAAGAGGTACAGTCAGATTGGACCGAACGGGTATAAAATGGGTGATTTTGTAAGTCTTTCAACTATCACCCATAGACTATCATGGTCCGAGGAATGGGGGAGACCGTCAATAAAATCCATGGAAATTTGGTCTCACTTCCAAATTGGAATGCCCAAAGGTTGCAATAACCCATCAGGCCTTTGATGCTCAGCCTTAACAAGTTGTTAAGTCATGCAATGCTTAATGAAGTTAGCAATGTCAGATTTCGTTCCATCCCAATAATAAAGTCGCTTCATATCCGCGTACATTTTACTACTACCGGGATGAATGATGAATTTAGAACGATGAGAATCTTCTAAAATGTCTTTACGAAGATCACTAATATTTGGCACGATAAGTCTAGCAAATTTTCATACACCACCACGAGGCATCAATGTCAAAGTCTTTCAAACCTTCAATACTAATTTTATCCTTACAACTTTGGCTAACAAGAGCCAATTCGGGATCTAGCTTTTGAGCATCAAGAATGCGGTCTAAAAGTGAAGGATGAGCCTTAAGGCTACATAAAACGAGAGATGCACATAAATTGGATTCACGATCTCGAATCTCACAAGTGGATAAAGTCTCGAGATCATTCCATTCGGATATCATCATGAAAACAACCGCTTCTTGCTTACGACTAAGGGCATCGGCAACACGATTTCCCTTTCCGGGAGTATGAAGAATGTCAACATCATAAGATGCAAGGAACTTGAGCCAACGCTGTTGATGCAAATTGAGCTCCTTTTGAGAAAATAAATACTTCAAAGATTTATGATCGGTATAAAGAACAAATTTCTCTCCCAAAAGATAATGACGCCAAATTCGAAGGGCGAAAACAATAACTGCGAGCTTTAAATCATGAGTGACATATCTAGTCTCGGCCAGCTTTAATTGCCTAGAAGCATAAACAATAACACGATCCCTTTGCATAAGAACTGCTCCAAAACCGACACGACTAGCATCGGTATAAACAATAAAATCTTAGTTCCCTTCGGGAATCACAAGAATAGGAGCAGCGGAAAGGAGTTCCTTTAATTTCTGAAAAGAAGCTTCACATTTGTCCAACCAAATGTATTTAACTCCCTTCTTTATCAAACCAGTAAGGGGCACGGAAATTTTTGAAAAGTCTTTTATGAACGACGATAATAACCCGCCAATCTGAGAAAACTACGTATTTCCGTCACACTCTACCATCTCTTCCAATCTTTAATCGTTTCAATCTTTGAAGGATGAACGGAAATTCCGGATTCAGAAATGATATGACCAAGAAATTTCACACGAGATTGCCAAAAGTGGCACTTAGAATTTTTTTCTTTCGATTGATTGCTCCTAAGAGTTTCCAACACAATCCGAAGATGTTTTTCATGCTCTTCCTCGGTTTTAGAATAAACAAGAATATCATCTATAAAGATGAGAACAAATCGATCGAGGAAGTCTTTGAAAACTCGATTAATAAGGTCAACGAAATAAGCTGGAGCATTCGTTAAACCAAATGGCATAACAAGCCATTCATAAGATCCATAACGAGTATGGAACGATGTCAAAGGAATGCTATCCTCTGCAATACGAAGCTGATGAAAACCGGTTGCCAAGTCTAACTGTGAAAAGACTCTAGCACCACTAAGTTGATCGAATAGATGATTAATCCGAGGTAAAGGATATTTATTCTTGATAGGAGATCATTAAGATTGTGGTAGTCAACGCAAAGCCTAAATGTACCATCGGATTTCTTTACAAAAATAGCAGAAGCTCCCCAAGGAGAGGAACTAGAACGAATAAATTGCTTCTCTTCCAATTCAGATAATTGTTTACGCATCTCCTCATTTTCTTTATTGGACATACGATAAGGAGGACGAGTAATAGGTAAAGCTCCAGGAATTAGATGAATTCTGAACTCAATGGCTCTCTTAGGGGGTAATCCTAAAATGGGCTCAAAAATATCGAGAAATTCCCGAACAACGTGAATGAGAGAAATGACATCTTCCTCTTCATCATTATCGTCATCATGAGGATTTAAAGAATATAAAGATGCTGCCAAGTTGGAATCCAAATCTTTAAGAACAATAGAATCTGCTTAATAGATTGAGGATGTCGAAGATGAATAGTCCGCTCAGGACATAGGATATGAGCTTCATAATAGCTAAGCCAATCCATTCCCAAAATCATTCTAAAGCCTAAGTAACGCATGACATGCAAATCGGCTCGGAAAGAAAAATCACATAAAAAAATCTCGACATCTTTACAAAGCAAACTAAGTGTTGCGGATCCACCAACTAGATTCGCAATTCTCAAAGAAGTCATTAAAGCCATAACACTTAAAGAAAAAGTATCAACAAGTTCTTTTGATATAAAAGAATGGGATGCACCCATATCAAAAAGATCTCGAATAGGTTGATCACAAAACATAATAATGCCATCAAGTATAGGATGAGAAATACCTTGACCGCGAGAAGTGTTACTAGTTGCACAACATTTAGCTTTCCCTCCTTCTTGCTTTGAAGTTTGGGACATGAAGATATAAGCTGACCTGAATTTTTGCAATAGCGACAAAAGAGAGGTTTTGGACATCTATTAGCATAAAGGTCCTTAGAACCACAATTGTGGTATTGCCCACGACTAGGGGCTGGAGTCTTTGCTACCAAAGCTACTTGCTTCCCTTTCTTATTGGGATTTGGGCCTTTAAATCAACTAAAACCCTTAGATGATTAAGTCCTAACCTCGAGGCACCTTGACCACTTCGAAAGGAGGTTTTGATAGGATCCTAATCCAATCCAACTAGTTCAAAATGTATTTTCAAAAGAGATTCAAGTCTCTCACCGCATCAGAAGGTTATTTAAAGGAGTTTCAATCATCGCAACCATTTCAAAAGGTCACTTTAAAGGAATTTTAGGCTACTCTTACTGATTCGAAAGGTGCTTTTGAAGAGCTAAAATCACTTTTCTGCTTTGAGTATTGAAAAGATTTCTTGTTAACATTTTTGGTGCTGGAAGGAGGGATTGAACCTCCAAATCCAAATATCACCATAGATTAATTGCAGAGAGTTCTTCATTCAAAAGAAGAAAATGGTAAGAGAAAGGAGTGATAACGACATCCTAAAAGAAGAAGCTACATCATAATCGACTTTGTAAAATAATATAGTCCCAAACTTTAACGTAGAGAATATGGAAATTGGACAACCTTCAACCCTAATAAGACCGGAAAACAATGAGATTAAATCCAAAATCTACTATAATAAGTGATAGCTATGCAAGTACATCTTGAAGGGGCTCCATCTCAAGGATCATTAAAGTTTACAAAAGGAGATGATGAAGCATAATCATCAAATAGAGACCTATATGAAAACCATGAAAGTCAAGCTAAAAAGGCCCTTAAGCAATTTAATAGTTCAATCCAAAGAAACAATAAAAGTTGCTATAAAAACACACCTGACTAAGAAGACATCCTACATCAAATGATAATAGATATGCATAAAGAAAATGGAATCCCTAACCTAGGAAAATATGTTATCCTGCAAAAGACTCTTTTTTGGGACAAAATAATGGAAGTTAGCATTCCTCCTCAGATTTAAATTCACCGCTAAGGTATGATGGCACCACCGACCCAGAGGATCACTTAGTAGCTTTTGGAATACGAATGGATCTCTACAACACTTCTGGGGAAATTCGTTATAAAATTTTCAAGGTAACTTCTCAAGGAGTAGCTTTCAAATGGTACAAGAATTACCAACTAAAAAACATCCGTTCCTGGGAACAATTCTCTTATGATTTCATGGTACAATTATACATATACAAAGATCTAACTATAGACTTTAGCTTGTTAGATACTATCAAACAAAAAACCGAGAGAACTACTTGACGAATACTTGAAAAGATTCAGTATAGAAGCATCAAAAGTATGGAATACAACTAATAGAGAAAAGCTTATGGTAGTTCGATCAGAATTGATTGAGCAAACCTATTTCCGGGAGGAACTTCATTTTCATTAATGTAGAGATCTGCAAAACTTCTGTTTTCAAGCCGAGAAATTTACTCAGATAGAGAAGAGGCATTCCACTACAAGGTAATCTCAACACAATCAAAGGGAAGAAGAGATCAACTTTGAGTCTCCTAGTAAAAGATCGAAAGGAAAGAAAAGAGAAGAAAAAGTCAAAGAGAGATTTTTGAATCTTACAAACTGAAATTGAGCAAACCCTTACTCATATTTTTGCCATAGCAAAAGACTTTGAAATTTTTTCAACTACTTGCAAAGTGCCGAGCCGTCCTAAGCCAGGAAAAGAGAGGGACTATTGCGACTACCACAAAGCGAATGGGTATTAGATTGATGAATGTCATGTCCTATCAAGGTCGATCTAGAACACGGTTAAGTCGGTGTCATTAAAAGAGTTCATCAAAAAATTTGAAGAGTTCATTAATTTTTTTAAAGGACTTCTTATGTTAAAAAGACAATGGCCTAGATGCTCAAGAACTAACTTCTTCAGCAATGGAATAACAACTTAGTGACTTATTAAGCCATAAAGCCCCGCAACATTTGTTTACTATAAACTTTCCTTATTCATATATTTCAAGATTTGATTTGTATTTTGAAACTGATCATGTATTAATAAAAAATTTAAGTGTCTTTACAAGTAAAAACAAAACTAATCCATTGCATCCGACGGACTCTAAAGCAAAACAATTTTCTAGCCACTTAAGAGAGACTACTCAAATGCTTAGAATGAAATAACTCATTCTTACCTCAAAGCTTGAATCAATGTGGTGGAAAGAACTACTCTCATGGAACCTGGAATTATCATCACATTTCAATTGTGAACTCATTTTCCTAATGGAAGATAAATATCCAAACTTTCCCAAAAGAGGGGATTCTTTTGAAATGCATGCTTTTACTCATGAAAGTCTATTAGTCCATGCATCATGTCTTTTCAGACTCGTGAAATAAAACATCTCTTTTGATGAAAAAAAACCTAAGGAAGCATAACCATATATACTTTATACATTGACTCTATTTTCAATCGGTTATTCTACTATTTGAGGAGAAGTTCCCTAAATTTGTTTTAAAGAAAGTTGTTTTAAAAAGTCAAAAAGGATTATTTCTAATTATCCTATAAATAAATGAAATTAAGCAACCATTTATTTTGAAAATAAACCTGCACAATCTTTAAAGAATATCATTTAGCATTAGTAAATGCATACCGAAGATTTTAAATTAGGCATGTCTTAAAAAAAGCATTTTCAAAGCTTTCTGAAGTTATCAATGAAAAGAGAATCTATAGTTATCTAACGAAAATTTTTAGAGCTACAAAAGCTCATTATAAAAATCCTAGCGTCAAAGATTTATTCTTGATTAAAGAACCATTAGTTCATGAATCATGACCATTCAGTCCCTTATTTGAGATTTGTTTTTCTATCACAAGAATGGCTTAAAAACCGTCCTTGGTGATAGTACAAAAGAAGAGCTTTTTTATCAAAAAATTATGATATTCAAAGTCTTTTTAGAAGGAAGATTAATTTCAAAAATGGTTTCAAAATTTATCAAAGAGAATACCATATCAAAATTTCTATGGACCAGAAGAGGTTTTCACAAGTATTTAAAGTATTCCCTCAAATAAATTTTTCAGAACTAATTTTATACCTCCTAGAGGAAGGGTCAAAATTACTTTCATACCTCTTGGGGAGAGGGTCAAAAACTATTTAAGGCTTCTTCGGAAGGACCTCTTAAAAAGAGGAATGAAAACTTTTTTATAAAAAGGTCAATGTTTTTTAGAATGAGCCTCCAACATCTGCTCCAGAGCAAAATGTTTTTGAGAATGAGCATCCGACATCCAGTACGGAGCAAATTTTTTTTTGAGAATGAGCCTCGGATGTCCACTTTGAAGCAAAATGTTTTTGAGAATGAGCCTCGGATATCAATTTTGGAGCAAAATGTTGTGGAGAATGAGCCTTTGACGTCCACTCCGGAGCACCTCTTGGAGGGAGGAATAAAACCTCTAACATCCAATTCACCTTTTAGAGGGAGGGTCATTTCTAGCACCAACTAGCAAACTTTTAGGGGCATGTCAATTTAACATAAACTATAGCCCTTAGTATCAAGGGAAGCCTAGAGGGGGCACTAAACCAACAAAGAAGGATAAAGATGTCCCTAACTCAAAAAGAAGTCCATACCTAAAAAACAAAATGTCAAAGGAATAAAGCTATTTGCCATCTAAAACAAAGATGAAGCCCGAAAAAGGGAGATAGACAAAAGGAAAAAGGATGAAACTGTCCTATGCTATAGAAAGGAATGGATAAGATATCCAAGGCTATAATCAAAAGGACAATGTATTAGCTATCAATCTTCAATACATCTGATGCCAGAAAAGTGGCTCTTACAACAAAGAATTATGAAGTTTGCATCATGAAAGGTAGCACAGGTCAAGTAAATGAATAAAGAGATCCGCAATTTGTAATGGAAAACAAAGATCAATACAAAAGATAAAGGAATAATCAACTTTTAGTACAAGGATAAAAGTGGTTTCGTTCGAAGAATATAATAAGAAAACCACTTCCAAATCCTTAGAATAAGGTGACCCTTTACGATAAGAGAGTCTATATATTATTATATATATTAATGAGTTATTTGCACTACTGGACGACTAAGTAGTAGGACGGAACTTGCGCGACTGAATGACCGATTATTCAAATGGAACCTGCATAGTTGAACGGCCAACAAACTGAACGGAACTACCTGCTAAACGGTTGAACGGCTGAAAAGCTGAAAAAAAGAATGGAACTATCTACTGAACGGTTGACTGGCCTTATGAAATTACTACTCCGAATGGCTGACTGGTATTATAGAACTACTATTTCGAATGATTGCATGGCTTTACGGAACTACTCAGCTCCAATATAACAATAATACTACTCAGCTTTACGGAACTACTAACTTATAGGCACTTTGGGAATTACACATCTATTAATAAGATACTTTCTTTTGGATAATGAGAATCCCCATTGATATTCAAGGAATGAGTATTAAATAAATCTTTGGCATAATATATCAGTAGAACTTTAGAATTAGGGCCAGATAAGGTCAAAGGTCTTTTGCTAAGGTCAAAGATCTTTTGCTTAGGTCTATTTAGGTTACCATTACTAGACAGTTTTCCATCCTTGCACTTATACTGAATACAATGTTGAAGTAGTCTATTTGCCAGATGACTGACAAATTTCTGACTAAACCCTTGATTTTGTGAACTTCCAATTTCCTTATATCTTTTATTAAATATTTCATAAAAACTTATTCTGAATTATTACTCATATAATACTCTACTACATCCTAAGAATATATGCGCAGCAACAAATTCAATTTGCTTGAAATCCCGTGAAGGCCCAAAGTAAATTTGGGTCTTATAACCAGGTCAACCTTTTAGAATTCTTTAACCGTTGGGTTAGGCAAGTAGCTAGGAAGACCAAGACACTGGTATCAAACTTAGGCATAGAGTCTACATTCCTTAGACAACCCCAAGGTGAAGACATTTATTAGTTGTCCCAATAACATCGAGTGATCACTTAACAAGGATATCTAACAATTCAAAACATGTTTTAAATTACAACATTCTAAATTAAAGAGTTTGTAATCAACGGGGATTTTCAACCCTCGAAAATCGACACTTATACGTTCACTGTATTCCATGCCCAACAATCGTATGCTGGAAAACCCAATTGTTAAGGGAAAAGAAGGAAGAAGAAAACAATATAAAAAGAAAAACTAAACAAACAAGAATCTCATAGAGGAACGAATAATATATTATATAAAATAGATCTTTACAAAAGAAACAAAACATAATATACATACATCAACCAGAGTACACTAACCTATTTCACCCTAGATAGTTATAACAGCCCGCCCTTACAATTGCTGATAAATACAACCAACAGACAACACATCGCAACACAATGAAATAGGTAGATATGTCTTGGTCCTCCAGCTCGTCTTATGAGCTTCAATGAGTCCAAAGAAATTTATAAATATGCTCGGTCTAATCCAAGCATCAAAAGGGAAAAATGTTCGGATCATTCTGGTAAACCAGCATGAGAAAACACACCTAAATGGAATTTAATATTTATTAAAACCCTTTCAAATAAAGGTATCTAGTAAAATCACGTCGGACATAAATATAGACGGGTTTTTACCTTATGATAAACAAAACATTTTCAATAGAAAATTGATTGATATTATAATAATGTCTAAGGGTCAATGTAAAATATGAATATAGCTAAAATGCTTGCGCCTTATATTTAAATATAGCTGGGCACAACTAAGTCCATGTGACGCTTCTTGGTAAATGGATTCAACACAATAACCTGCCTTTTAGGGTATGGTCTGTCGCGGTCCGTCTCTAGATATAATAGTACCGACAACCTCGTTACAATCCCTTGCCAACATAGAACCGGCCTACCACTTGACAAATAGTATCGAATATGATCAACCCTTGGTTATTAGGCCCTGAAGCATACAAATGAGCGATAATATTGACTGTAGATAGGGATGATCATACCTTAATTGGGAGCGACCCACTTAATCCTACTTGGAATTCTATCACTACCTCCAAGCAACAATGTAATGCCGGCATTCATTCATATAGGTTGTTTAGGATATGAACAAGTCGAAGGTGCTAATTCTACTACAACCATTTTGAAATCATCCTAACAATTAGTAGCAAGCAATTCTACTACAACCATTTTGGAATCATCCTAATGATTAGTAGCAAGCAACCATTGCACTACAAAGAGCTCCATCTTCAATCCCATCATCATCAAGATGCCTTCACTTCGAAACACTTGAGTTGGAACGAAGTGGTTTTAGGATAATATATCCGATCCCGGTCTCTTTGGAACAACATTCGATAGTTTTTGTTAAAAACAACCCCAGTTCTTTAGGAAATAAGCGTCAATGATAAGAGCGGAGATCGCCTCATAATGGTTAGTGGACGGATTTCTTTATCGTTTATCCTAAGAAAACGAAACGAGATTTATAAGCATAGTACATCATCTTTGGAGATGACTATGCTTTATAACCCACGTGTTTCTTAGATATTTCCAAAGTCACGTTTTGGTTGCATATTTGATAATAGGTTATCTAGTTATCCACAAACACATATCCAAATCAAGGATTATTTCAAATGGGAAAACCAACCTTGGTTAAGCCCATAAGTAACCACTATCCTCTTTTAATAAATCTTTCCATTAGTTAAAATCACTTCGTAAATTTCTTGTATAAAAGTACCTTTACAAAGATATACCCATAAAAATCCTCTACGCTTGAAAATACCCGTATACTTATCTCAACGATATAAGTATATTCACAAACATTACAATTCACAACTTAGAAAATGTACTCATATAGTTTATCTAAATGGTATAAGTATATTTACAAAAAACCGAGGAAGATTTCCTTTTTATTCAATTCTATAATCATTTACAAATTCCTTTATAAATTTCTAAAACCCATTTATAAACCATTTTATAGATCTCTAAAAACCATTCATAAACATCTCTAAATCATTTGTAAACTCTTTATAAATCCATAAAAACCCTTTATAAATCTCTTTTTACCCTTTATAACAGCACTAATCGTATACTAATCTTTTTACCCTTTATAAATTCAATGAGAAGTTGGACGAGGGAATTGGTAGGTTGGAGAAATTGATGATTGACATGAATCAAAGTCAAAGGAGAAGGTCGCCAATCTCGAACCATGGAGGAAACAGAGTATCGCCATCGGTTGCGGAAGCTAGGAGGGTGTTGCCACAATCTGTTCGAGATAGAAGAGAGTCATCAGTTTCAATAAGGCGAGAACGTCATGAGTATAGAGATGAAGAGAGAAGAACTCCACGGGAGTATGAACGTGAGCCATATCGTGATGCTGAAAGACATAGTCGAAGAGATATGCGTGATCATAGAGATGTTGATGGTCGAGATCGATATCGAAGCACATTTGATTATGATGAAGATGGTGATAGATGTAGTGTTCATTATTGAGAACGAGACCAAGTGCGAAATCAATATCGGGAGGTAGAAGATGATCGTAAATGGGAGTCGGGGATGAAAACAGAAATTCCAGAATTCAAAGGAGGAATGATTGTTGAAGAATTTTTGGATTGGTTATCAAATGTTGAGGAAATTTTTGACTTCAAGGAAGTTCCTGAGCATCGTAGAGTTAAGTTGGTTGCCACTCATTTGAGAGGTAGAGCTATGACATGGTGGTAGCAAACTAAACTTACACGGGAAAGAATGGGAAAGTCAAAGATTGAGTCATGGGAGAAGATGAAGAAGTTGATGAAAGCTACTTTATTACCTTATAATTATCAGTCTCTTATGTATCATTTACAAAATTTGAGACAGGGAACAAAGTCGGTGAATGATTATGCGGATGAATTTTATCAATTGATTGCGATGAATGATATTATGGAGACAGAGGAACAACTGACTGCAAGATTTGTTGGAGGGTTAAGAATGCAGATCCAGGATATGGTGAATATGTTTGATCCAAGATCTGTGACTGAAGCACACCAGAAGGCTCTAGCTTGGGAGAGGCAAGGTAGAAGAGGAGGTGGTGTGTTTACAAATTCCAACAATCAAGTGAAAGGGGCTAGTAGTAATACGAATGTTTCCAAGGCTGTTACTAAACCAGTTGTCAATGAAGTTGCTAAAACCAAGGTCAACAACAATTTCAAGTGTTATAACTGTCAGGAGTTTGGTCACAAGACCAATGAATGTCCGAAGCCTAAGAAGGGAGCGATGGTTGCAGAGGTTGAGGATGAGGATGCAGAAGTAGAATGTTCAAATTCACCACAAATTGAGGAAGAAGAAGAGTTGTCGGGAGACAAAGGGTGTAATTTAATGATGAGAAGATCTTGCTTGACGCCAAAACAAGAAGAGGAAACTAGTTGGTTGAGGAGTAATATCTTTTAGTCGACGTGCACTATTCTGGGGAAGATTTGCAAGTTTGTTATCAATGCAGGAAGTTGTGACAATATTATCTCCTCAGAAGCTGTAAAGAAGTTGGCGTTAAAGATAGAGAAGCATCCAAAACCCTACAAATTAGCTTGGTTGAGGAAAGGTGGGGAAGTGAAGGTTGGTCGAAGAGCTCGTGTAATTTTTTCCATCGGAAAGAAGTATAAAGATGAAATTTGGTGTGATGTGGTTGATATGGATGTATGTCATCTGTTGTTGGGGAGACCGTGGCAGTATGATAGAGCTGTACAACATGATGGACGTACCAACAGCTACAGTTTCATGTTTGAAGGTACTAAAATCACTTTAATTCCTAAAAAGAAACAACAGAAGGAAAACAAGTTGGAGGAGATTGAAGAGTTGAAAACTTTGCTACCTTTGAAAGAGTTTGTTAAAGAAGTCAAAGATGAACCTGAAGTATTTTTGTTGATCGGACGTGAGAGTAATGAAGTGGTTGAAATTCCTAAAGAAGTAAAGCCAGTGCTTGAAGAATTTGAAGATGTATTTCCTGAAGAGCTGCCAAAAGAGTTACCACCGTTGAGGGACATACAACACCAAATAGATCTTGTTGCAGGAGCTGTGTTACCACATAGACCACATTACAGGATGAGTCCAAAAGAACACGAGGAGTTGAGAAGGAAGGTGGAAGATTTGCTTGAACAAGGGCGTGTACAGGAAAGTTTAAGCCCTTGTGCAGTTCCAGCCTTGTTAGTGCCGAAAAAGGATGGAACGTGGAGGATGTGTACCGATAGTCGGGCACTGAACAAGATTACCGTAAGGTATAGATTTCCAATGCCAAGATTGGATGATTTATTAGACCAGTTGAATGGAGCTGTTATCTTTTCGAAGATTGATCTGAAAAGTGGATATCATCAAATTCGAATTCGACCAAGGGACGAGTGGAAGACATCATTCAAGACACGGGAGGGGTTGTATGAATGGATGGTTATGCCGTTTGGTCTTTCAAATGCACCTAGTACGTTTATGCGGGTGATGAATCAAATCTTTAGACCATTTATTGGGAAGTTCATGGTGGTGTATTTTGATGATATACTGATATACATTGGAAGCCCAAAAGAACACTTGCATCATCTGAGAGAAGTGTTGATGATACCACGACATGAACAATTTTATGCTGCAACGAAGAAATGCGTGTTCATGACGCATAGTGTTTTATTTTTGGGATATGTTGTATCAGAAGGAGGTATACAGGTGGATCAGAATAAAGTGGAAGTAATCAAAAATTGGCCACAACCCAGGACGATAACAGAAGTTAGAAGTTTTCATGGTTTAACATCATTCTACTGAAGATTTATTCCACATTTCAGTAGCGTGATGACACCAATTACTGATTGTATGAAGGGGAGGCAATTTTCATGGATAGAGGAAGCAGGAGTTGCTTTTGAGCGAATCAAGGAATTTTTGACGATAGCACCAATTCTAGTTTCGCCGGATTTTCAGTTGCTATTTGAATTATATACTGATGCATCTAAGGTTGGAATTGGAGGGGTGTTAAGTCAGAAGGGCCGTCCTATTGCTTATTTTAGTGAGAAGCTTTCGGGAGCCAAGATGAGATATAATACTTATGATGTAGAATTTTATGCTATTGTACGAGCAGTGAAACATTGGAGACACTATTTGTTCCATAAAGAATTTGTTATATATACTGATCATGAAGCGTTGAAGCATTTGCAAGGGCAGGACAAGATTGCAGCTAGACATGCCTCGTGGATTGCATACTTACAACAGTTTACATTTGTTGTGAAACACAAATGGGAGTTACAAATCAAGTGGTAGATGCATTGAGTAGGAGAAATCATTTATTGACTACGATGAAGGTTGAAGTGACGGGGTTTGATATACTTCCAGAATTGTTTGTTGAAGATCCTTACTTTGCGAAGTTTGTAGACGAAGTCAATAAAGGGAAGACGGATGAGTTTGTGTTAGTGGATGGTTTTCTTTTCAAAGGAAATCGATTATGTATTCCAGATTGTAGTTTGCGAATGAAGATTGTGAAGGAGTTACATGAAGAAGGTCATGTGGGTAGAGATCGTACCTTGCAGTTGATTTCTCAATCATATTTTTGGCCTTCCATGAGAAAAGAAATTGAAAGATTTATGGAGAGATGTCACATGTGTCAAGTTTCCAAAGGGACAGCTACGAATGATGGATTGTATATGCCATTACCCGTGCCTACTAGACCATGGGTTGATATTAGCATGGACTTTGTGTTGGGCTTGCCAAGAACTCAGCAAGAGAATGATTCTATATATGTTGTGCTGGATAGATTTTCAAAGATGGCACATTTCATAGCTTGTAAAAAGACCGCTGATGCAGTCCGCGTTGCTCAATTATTCTTTAAAGAGGTTTATCGACTACATGGGCTACCTGAAATCATTGTATCAGACCGGGATACTCGATTTCTAAGCCATTTTTGGTTGAGTTTGTGGAAGATGGTTGGAACGAAGCTGAATTTTAGTAGCGCCTATCATCCACAAACAGATGGGCAAACAGAAGTAGTGAACAGATCTTTGGGAAACTTGTTGAGATGTCTTGTGGAAGATAATTTGAAGAGTTGAGATATGAAGTTATGTCAGGCGGAATTTGCACATAACCACGCTGTTAATCGAAGTACTGGATTCAGTCCATTTCAAGTTGTATATTCAGCAATTCCGAAGGGACCGTTGGATTTGACGACAGTGTCATGTCAGAAGGGAATTGTTAAGCGAGCTTGTGATTTCGTGAATGAGCTGCAGGAATGTCACAGAACGGTTCATGAACGATTGCTTGTATCAAATGAGAAGTATAAACAAATGGCGGATAAGAAGCGAAGGAGTGTAGACTTCAAAGAAGGTGATTTGGTTTATGCAGTGTTGACGAAAGATTGTTTTCTAGTGGGAACTTACAACAAGTTGAAAGCTCGAAAAATTGGTCCAGTGGAAATCTTGAAGAAGATCAATGATAATGCTTATCAGTTAAGAATGCCGGATCATGTCCATACTTCTGATGTTTTCAATGTTAAACATTTGATTCCGTATCATGAGAATAAGCTTGTTGAGGAAGCGGAAGGTACAAATTCGAAGTCGAATTCTTGTCAACCGGGAAAGAATGATGCAGCGCAATCTACCAACTCAACGGATTTGAGTCGCTCGGAGGTCTTAGGTCGTTCACGGCCAAGTGAAGGTCGCTCGCCAATGCAATCTACGTTGGATTTAGGTCGGCAGCGACCTAGTATGTTGGTAGGTCGTCCAACGACCTAACAAGTCGAGATAGCCGACCTAACGAGCTAACTTACCAAACGACGACACAACAGGCCGAAGCTCAACGACCTAACGAAGTCAACTCGCGTGAAGGGTTAGGTCGTTACTCCATGGGTTGCGATCGAATGCATCAAAATTCCTAAGTCGAAGATCCTTAAGTCGCTCCAGATGTTTAGGTCGCATGAAGAATTCCAGAAGCCACTTCCTTAGGTCGTCGAAGCCTTTGATCGTAGGTCGCTGGCAACTGTTGTGTAGTAGGTCGTTGTATATATATTGTTCGGTCGTTAATGTGCTATGTTGCTTGAATTTATTACGTTGCTTATGTATTGTTGTAACGTGTTTTCTTATGTCATTTACTGTTAAGTCGTATGTCGTGTATCCTTGAGTCGTGGGTCGTTTTATGTTAGGTCGTAAACGACCTACATTGTGTTGTGTTTTGTTTGTAAGGTCGCCTATGCCGCATGTTGTAACCCTATAAATAGGGAGTCGTGTCATTTGTAAAAGGAGTTGATTTTTGAATAAAACTTTTTTGAGTGCTTTGTGCCTCTTTGAAATTGAAAGTTGAGCGTTGTCTCCTTTCTCCATTTTCGGTTGTTCGAGTGCGCTCGAATCAACGGATTTGAAGCCGATTCACGGAATCTCGTGCGCGAGATCAACGTAGAAGAGTCGTAGATCTTTTAACACGGTATCGTGCGATCAACGTGTTGGAGATAGCTAGAATTCGGTATCTTTCGAGATCAACGAATTTGAGCGTTCGGTATTTTTTCAATCCATCAATTTATCTTGTTTCATCTAATCGTTTCATCGATTAGCTTGACACGAAATCCACATTTCGTCGTCATCCGTTATATCCGCTGCGTCACCTATCAAGGTCGATCTAGAACACGGTTAAGTCGGTGTCATTAGATTGATGAATCTTACTAACTATTGTACACCGTGTGCTTGCGGTTATTTTTATTTTGAAATTTTTCTGCATTTTTCTAAACCGATAGAAAATTTGCCGTTAAACAAATTTTTGGCGCCGTTGCCGGGGACGTTGTTTTGATTTTGCTTTTCTATTATTCGAATTATTTGTGTTTGATTTTTGTGTGTTTTTATTTTATGTGTGTTTGTATTTTAAAGAAAAAAAATTGTGTGTTTGTTTGATTTTTGCGTGCATTTTGTTGTTTGCTTGTTTTTCTTGTTTTATTTTTCACTTGCATATTTTTATTATAAAAAAAACCATTAACACAATCTCAATTGATTTTTTTTCCATTTACACTTTTAGTTTGTACAACTTTCTGCTTTTATAATTTTACAATTTCATTTACAATTTTTCATTTCAACATACATTCTGTTTTTCTACATCTTTCCACTCCCTGTTGCATTACACATCTTCACTGAACAGCAGCCATCATCTTTCCTGCCACCAAGTCAAAGTTCAAACTTCACAAGTCACACCAGAAACCACTGATTACACAGCAACCTCCTTTAACTACTTATCACCTAACCATCAAACTACAGTGCCGACAGTCTCAACTATCAGCCTCTCCACTGCCCTCAACCAAGCCTGCATCACTTCACACATTCATCTTCAGAACCAACTGCATACACTTCACATAATACACTACTGTGCCTCAACATTGCAAAATTTTCTACAACAGCTCCAACTGTCATATTCCCCCTCCTACTTCATCATCATACTTGCCAACCTTCTCTTCACATTGCATCTACATTTTTACAACTACAATTTTCTTTTTCATTCTTTCTTTATTTACATTTTAGAAAAAAAAAAAAAAAACTTTCCATTGTCATTCCCTGTGCATATCAGCACACGACCCTGTACATACATTTTAACACCTCTGTCACGTTCTCTGATGCACATACAAACCATCCTACCCCTACTCCATCAAACATTCTGTGAACACTTCCTCTACTTGCCTTACATCATCTCACCAAACTGATCAAACTCCCTACAACCATTTCTGCCATCCCTCTTCCTTACATTGTTGTGTTGAACTGCCTTCTACACATCAAAACAGCTCCTCACAATACTGCATAAGTGCATATCTCTCCACTTCTGTCCTCCTTTACCACATCACAAGCCATCAAACTGCCCTGTTCCAGATGCAACTTGTATTACCACTATCTTATATTCCACCTACATTCAACCAACCTACCACACCCCTTCTGCTTCACTGCATATACCCCTGCCACTGTGTCTAACCATCACAACTATTCCAAAAACTGCCAACTTCTTCCAAACAACTTACAGACTTCACTCAGATACACTTCTCATTCACCTTCTACTACACTCCTCCACCTCTTTCACATTCACACGCATACATTGATCTACAACTTCCTGTTTCAAAACCATCCCTGAAGCTTGCTTCAACCACCAAACATCACATCAGCCCCTTCTTACATCTCAACTGCTTCACCCAATCGCTGAAACACATCCAACCAGTCACATCTCCTCTGCCTTAAACACTTCTGCCCACAGCCAACAACACTTCCTCAACCACAAGCCTGCAATCGCGAATAAACTACCAATCTCGACTAAACCCTACTACCACCGAAAAATAGATCATCGCATCCACACCCTGCTTCACCAAATCACCATCACCTGAATCATCAAACTCCATTGATTTTGAACAACAACCACCATCTGTTGTCAGCTCACCACAGACTTCCCCCTGAACTACCACCATTCAAACTTCATCTCCCTAACATCGCCACTGAACCACACTCTGCTCCTCCAACATACTGCACTGCTACCCTTCAGTCAACACAACATCATACACATAATTCACACATACTGCCTGCTGCCATCAACTTGCAAGAAATTAAACTTCACCTGAAAACATAAGTACCTGCCTTACCACTTCTGCACAAATCACACAGCCACCTCCACTACGCCAAACACAGTCGCGCCACTTCATTACCACTTCAACAGTTCGCCTCATCCAAACGTGACAACTCCCTTCATCGCTTCAAACCCAGAGCCAACTTCAAAAAATCGAGCAACCTGCGACCATCCATTAAGCTCTGACGTCGACCAATCGAACCTCGTCTCCATCGCAAGCCCAAATCGAATTACAAAATCATCGACCGCTTCACCAACTTCCTCAGCAAAACCGCAATCAGACCTGAAGCCATCACCGAATCACCCGCAACCCAATCCCCAAGTCGCGAATCAATCCAGACTTCCACCGCAATCGTCACGAACAGTCACGACCATTCCTCCACTACCACGAACCCGAAACCCAACTGTGATTCCGCACTGAACCAAGGCCATCACAAGACGTTCGAATTGATTTTGAAACTGTGGGATTTGGGAATTGAATTTGATTTGGTGAATTTAAGTGACAGAATTTTTGTAAAAGAAATCGACTGGAAGAATTGTTGTTGGTCGCTATTTACTGTTAAGTTTCTCTGATAGTTGTTTGGTACGTTTATAATTAGGCCGGGCTTGTTAATTAAATGTGGCAAGTGTGATTGTTGTGGGTTGGTTGTGTGTTAAAATTTGTATTTATTTATTTTTGTATTAAGTTCTTAACTTCATTAATAAAGAAAGAACCCGTTTTCTTCCCACTTATTTTTTTTAATTTTTTTTTTGGCTTTTGTTTCTTAGAGTAGTAAATAAAAAAATTTCTTTAGTTTTTATTTTTCCTTCTTATTAAAAAAAAAAAAAAAAAAAACCAAAAAAAGCATTCAACAAGTGTAATTTGTTTTTAATTCTTTTAGTATAATTTGTTTTTGTTTTCCATTTGTTTTAGTTAAAATAAAACAAGTTTCACTTTATTTAAATTTTCATTTTACATTTGTTTTCACTTGTTTTAGTTTTCATTTATTTTATTTTCATTTGATTAGTTTTTCACTTGTTTTATTTCTTCTTTGATAAATATATAAAAAAAAAACAAAAAGTTTTATATAAATATTGATTCTGTGACGATCCAGAATTTTTGTATATTTGAAATTGAAATATTTAATTGATTTTAAATATTTGAAAGTTAGTTTAACTTGAATTTCAAATATCACTATTTATTTGACAATTAAATTATTGAATTTAATAATTGGTAAATTGCTGAATTAGGAATTCGGGCTTGTTAAAAATATTTCAAAAGCTTATAAAATTTATATTAATAGTACTGAAGATAATGAAAGCTTTAAAATTGAAATTTGAAGTGTATTGTTCAGTTTTAAAAATATATCATTTAGATTGAATTTAAAAGCAGTCTTCCGAAGCACAGTCTCGGAATTCGACGAAAACCAGTTCCATTTGATCCGTAATAGTGTTTTATTATCGCATTTCAAATTTCGTAGTGTTTTGAGTTGTCGTGTGATCTACGGTAGGTAAACGCGTTGAATTTTTATATCGAATATTATATATAATAACGGAGTCCAAAAAGTTATCTTCTTCATACGATAGATTTAGGACTCGAAACCTTTTCCAGTGCGTTCGGAATAGGGTATAATCTTATGAACGCCTAGCGGCACATCTCGATAGGAATTCAAAATTTTAAATTGCATTTTCAAGACGATATAAATTTGAATTTAAAATTTAAATATAAATAACATAATTGCATTAAAAACACTATAGCAAATTGGGTGGGCACATAAGGCATTTTACTACACATGTCTCCCACCCTCTTCAAGTCCTTTGTTTCTTTATAAAAAATAAAATAAAACTCAAGCCGATTCAATAAAAAAAGAAGAAGAAATCGCATCGCCTGCAACGACCAGAATTTCTGTCATTTGAAATTCGTCTATTTAATTGATTTTAAATATTAAAAAGTAAAATTTGTAAGTCGAATAAATTTTATTTCGAATATCTAGATTTAATTGGATAATTAAATCGATAATTTAATATTTGAAATTACAGAAATAATTGAAAATTGGGTTTAATGTGATTAAAAATGATTTATAAAGTTGTATTAAATCATATTGGAGTTAGAATGATGTTATAGAACTTTTAAAATTTAATTAAAAGTTAATTTGGGGAAATTGAATATTTTAATATTTAATTGACGAGTAAAAATAGCCACTTTTCAAACAGTCTCGGATTTTGACGAAACAAGTTTCATTGGATCCGTAATACTATATTATTGAAAGATTTCAAATTTCGTGTCAATCGGATTTACGGTTTGTCCGGGGCAAGCTAAAATGCACTGAAATCGGTTTAAGTGAATTTTAAATTTAAATAATTCGATTCGAAAACCTATGTTCCAAATACGATCGAATTTTCTCCCGATATATATTCCATTGCGTTCGGAATATGGGTAAAACATTATAAACACCAGGCGGCACGCTTCATTTGGAGTTCGGAAAAAAAATTCGGGTGAATAGTGTTTTGGCAATTTTCTATATAAGGACGTTCATTTTTCACTTTGCAAAGAAGTTGGGGTTCCAAGCCCTAGCTGCCAGAAAATAAAACAATGGATGAATATGCATCTCCTTCTTCCTCCTTTTTCTTCTAATCCATTCACCTTCACCAAAAACGTTCAACTACAACATCGAAGAGGGCATCGAGTTCTACGTTTCCAACGGCTACGATCAAATTTGAAGCAACAAATCAGTGGCAAATCGAGCTCGAACGGCCATGGTTCGTGCAAGTTTTTCTACGCGCAAAGGGGGCCGAGCTCGTCGTGGTTCCAGTCGAAGGTGGCTCTCATGATGGCACTTCAAACATCGTAGGCCGATCGTCTTCAAAGTCGACGTGGTGGTGGCGAAAATCAAGGATTTAGCGGTGACATTGGGTTATTTTCGTTTGTGTTTTAGCCTGGGGGAAGGAAGAAAGGGGGGGGGCAGTCACGATCTATGCAAAGGGAACAAACATCTCTGATTGAATAGGGTTTGAAAATTAAAAAGAAATTGTAAATTTATATATTATATAATTCGTTCAATCTTTAAAACTTCATAACTTGTTCATAGACGAAACGAATTGCGTTGGAATCCTATTGACGAGCACTACGCAATGGAACCTGATTGGGATTTATTTGAGATAGTGAGAATTTTGGGTAAAATTAAACGCGTGTTTAATTTTATTCGGAACGAAACGCTGAAACTGTATTGGAAATAAGGTGAGAACTTCTCACTCAATCGAATTAGTTTCGATTTAAATTTTAAATATATAGATTTAAAATTGCTTGATTATGTGATTGAATGATGGTTTCTATTTGTTGTATTTAAATAGACCCTATACGCCGTATATTAAGCAGAGGTTATTTTATTAAAAACACATACCGCGATATTCCACCTTGAAGTGGAATTGGCATTATATATGTACTTGGAGTTGATTTTCCCGCATTATATAGCAAATGAGACCCTATTGCGCCGCATAATAGCGGATGATATTTTATATAAACCCATGCCGCGATATTCCGTCTTGAAATGAGATTGGTATTGTGCTAACATTTGTGGATTAGGGAAACAGGTTGGAAGGATCTGTTTGCACCAAAATTGGGCAACACCCTTCGGAAGTTTTTGAAGAGATAATAAATGAAGAACTTGAATTGGAAATAAGGATTATCTAACAAAAACTCCAAGTCACAGGAAAGTAAATTGCACAGAAGACAAGAATTTAGAGTGGTTCGGCGATGCGCCTACGTCCACTATGAAGTTTTATCACTTTATTGCTTAATACTTGAAGGTTACAAGTGCGTTTTAGCAAATTACAACAGAAAATGGACTTAAATTCGAAATCAGCAACACTAGAGGAGGTATGGAGCGCTTTTGGCAACGTTTGGGCGTATTCTTTCTCTCCAAATTCTCCCCCCCTTTTCTGAATGACCAGGGGCTCTATTTATAGGCGTGGAAGGCTGAAATCCCGCCCAAAACCTGGGGAGGCCGCTTGGCACGTGAGGGGGGCCCATAGGCCCGCGTTCTCGGAATCCGTGCCCAGTTTTGGATCGATTCGAAGTGAAGTTCGAATCGATCAAAAATGCATCCAATCGAGGCGAAATTTGGTGTGGACATTCTTCAACATGTATGCAAGCTTCTGTGAAAATTTCATGGCATTTGGATCATAGGATTGAGAGATATGATCGATTCAAGATTGCGTCTTCGTGTACCCTGTTTGCTTCGACTCGATCCTATGGATTCGTTCGAATCCATATGGTTCGAATCCATATGGTTCGAATCCATAGGTTCGAATCCATAGGGTTCGAAGAAATACATGCTTCGAATCCATGGTCTTCGTGGCTTTCCTACTGAATGATTTCGAGGCACGCCGTGAGATGGAATCGAAGTGAAGTTTCAGGATGGATTCGATGCACTGCAACCAGATGGATTCGAAGGAGTTTCTTACCTCATGGATTCGACCTTGAGATTCTCTTGATGGATTCGAAGTAAGGTGACTTGGATGGAGTCGAACTAAGGCTTGCTCAATGGAGTCGAAGCGAGGTTTAGTTCATGGGTTCGAAGTAATGCATGGATTCGAGGTAAGGCTCCGGGAGGATGGATTCGAAGGTAGGAATGCTGGGTTCGAACATTGGTTGATTCGAAGCACTTTCTCTTGATGGGTACGAAGGAAGACCATGGGATGGTTTCGAACTAGATGGAGTCGAACCTGATGGGTTCGAATGTGGCGTGACTGTGCTATGGATTCGAACTCGGTGCCTGCTCGGGTGGATTCGAAGCACGGCTAAGCTTCTTGGGTTCGAACTAGGGAAGGTTCCGGATGGATTCGAGGTGATGGATTCGAACCGAGCAAGGTTCATTTCTCTCAACTTGAATCCATCATAACTTGAGCATACGACCTCGGATTGACTTGAAATTTGAAACGCGGACTTTTATGATCTTTCTGGTCATGTCCTATCAATTGTAGATCAATCTGGACTCGGAAAAAATTCATCGACATCCATAGCGAAGAGAAGTGCAACCAATCTCTGAGACGAACTGTCCTTTGTTTTTGGCCAATCTCTTGGTATCACGGCTTTGCCAAAAAGCGGGATAACATTTTGCCCCCCAAAGTACGTCTTGTGGGAACATGACGTGCTTTGAATAGTTGCCATTTCTTTCTGAAAAATCATTGCTCTCTTTTTGTTGAGACTCGTACGCTGTATTACTGTAACCTTGCCTTGATATGATTGATTGCTGTATAATAGCGCTTAGCCGCTGGCTGTTGTAGTTGTAACAGGATGACTGTTTGATCCCTGTAAATGTCTAAAATCAAATGTTAGTTCGATATGTATGCACATATACTAGTTTGACCCTTGTTAACGTCGTGCGTTCACGAGTCATGTCGGTTTTGTTCGCTATTGAATTTCGTATCGATTCTCTCCTGAATCGATTTTAGATTCAAGTCAAAGCATTGTTTTTATGGTTGTCTATGATTATCCTCTTGTATCGATCCTCTCCTGAATCGGTATACAAGGTAGACAAGTATTTTTCAAATCATAGCGATTCGTTCGCTCTCATCGACGTCCTTTGATGGATTCGAAGTCACGTCTGTTCGAATCGATCGTCTTCGAGTCGACGGTTTTTTAATCCAGCCTTTGCTTAGTGCTTCCATGAATCGATGATGCCTCGCATCGATAAAGTTGGGATGGATTCGATCGTGTAAAGGTAGGAAGGCAATGGATTCGAAGTGAAATTTGAGTTGTAACAACGTTCGATGGTTGTTTTAAGTCCTTCCTTTCGTATCGATCCTCTCCTAGATCGATTTGGGATGTTAGAATGTATGCTTCGTATCGATGGATATGTAATATTGGATCTTGGATTGATGGATACAAGTGTAATGTTTTGTGTTGATGGAGTTGAACGATCCAGACATAATCGTGCAGTGATTGTTTGCGGAGGATATGCCATCTCTCATTCGTCTATTCAAGAAGAATTCCCCACGGTAGATAGCCTTTGATAGGAGTCATCCATGACCCCTTTCTTGGATCCATCTCTAAAATCTAGTCGATCTTCATCTTTCAGCGCTTGGAATAGTAAATATCTCTACTGGGATAAAGTCTGTTTGTTGCGCATCCCCAGAGTTGGCTAGCTCAGCCAATGATTCGGCCTTTTCGTTTTGTTCTCTAACGATTGGGATAGTGGCGTAATACTAGAAGTCGGCTAGTATCTCTAGGATACAATTGAGATAAGGAGCAAGACGTTGCCCCCTAGTCAGATAGTCCTCCCTGACTTGGCACATTAAGAAGAAATCGTATAAGATATGTAAAGCTTCCATTCCTATTCTTTTTGTAAGTCTTAGCTTGGTGACCAAGGCTTCATACTTAGCTTTATTATTCCATTTGAGTAAACTTTCATACATTTAAGGTTGCCATTGGTCCTATCGTAACGGTTGGTCGGTACAAACATTAACAGGGTAAGCTTGTCAATAGCCAGCTTTCATTGTATATTAGTCTTTGGATTAGTTTATCTTCACATAGCATTGCGATGCTTATGGCGTGTGTTGACATGACCCAATTGAAGTGTAGATCTTCACGATCCAAGATCTTGGGCAAAATGGGAGGCCTCTCTGAGCGATCTATCAGAGCTGCTTGGTTTCCTCCATATACGGATGACTCTAATCTTCAGCATTTTCTGACATTAGCCTCAATCCCACGGGAATTGATGACGAAACCCGAGAATTCATTTTATACAACGCTGAAAAGAGCCTTTCAAAGGATTAAATTTCATTCTGCGGTTGTTGGATAGCACTGAATATCTTTGCGAAGTGATCGATGCGGTCGCTTGATGGTCGTGATCTCACGAGCATATTAACCACATATACTTTCATTGATCGGCCGATCTGATTTTCGAATGATCTATTAATCGTCTTTTGGTAAGTAGCATAAGCATTCTCAAGTTTGAATCCATGGACTGCAGCATAGCACTATAGGCTCGGGTCAGTAGCGAAACAGTTGTATTCCTTGTCTGGGACATGTTTCAATATCTGATTTTATTTGGTCTTTTGCGTACATGGATGAGAGTAATTCATGTCTAAATGATCGAGTCAATTAGTTGGTTGATCATTGGATATGGAAATCTATGCTTCGCCATGACTCATGCAAATCTGAGTAGCCGACGTACATCTGCCACTCTCCATTTGTTTCTTTCGTAAGTAAAGGATTGGATACTCATTTTGGGTAGAGGGCATCGTGGATAAACCTATTGGTTTTGAGTAGATTCGCCTCCTCCTTTAGTGCAGCAAATCTTTCTAGATCCGTGTCGCTTCGTTTTTATTCACCGAGACATGCTTCGGGTTGACATTTAATGCATGGTTCTCAATAGTTGGTGGGGGTCCATATGTATATATGAGATCGAGTCCAAGCGGACATACCAAATTCACCTGGAGCAATGCAGTTGACTCTTGCATCATCCTTGTGAAGAGTTGTGATTTGATCTACAATACCTGTGATGGGTTGTAGGCACTTCATGTGCTTATTTGCAATGGTAAATGATCAGGCTCGTAGGATGTGGAATTACAGGCATAGTAGAGTTTAGCCTTGTGTCGCATGCTGCAACATAGCTGGTTCCGGCTATGAGTTGGAATCTACTTGTGTTTCCGAGAAGTGCGCTTTCCATTCAATGTACTTGCAATCCATTGCTCATCGGAAGGGTCAGAATGATGATTAGTTTCCCATAAGTCCAGGCGTCGATCTGATGATTCTATCTCTAAGCATTCTTTCGGTCGTAACTTAAAGTTGTTATGAATACTAGGCACGAGCTATAGGATTGAGTAGTCGTATCCAGTTCTTGGATGATCACATTCATGCCCGCAGTCTCGGGTTGATGGATGTATTATGCGAATGATCGAGCCTAGCTTCTGCTGTGTTTATACTGTAGTCCAAGCTGTAAGAGTCAAAGCTGTTTGATGAATGATCAAATTATTTTCATCTTATTTATCATGCGTACCCCCAAGTCAGGGGAGAATCTCGATAAGCGGCAAGGTAGATAATGTTCACTTCAATTTTGCATTCTATCCCGTTGAATCATGGGATCGAGTTAACCGATGGAAGGCTGAGTTGTGCCGTATTCTGCATTCTATCCTAGTTCTTTCCTCTAGGCAGAATACTTCATTTCCTCGTCGACATTCATTTTGCTTCTTATGTCGTCATACTCCGGGCATAAACTGAAGAGTGAATCGTCCAGTAAGTTCCAATGTAGGATTGATGCTTCCCTTGTCGAATCGAGGGAAAGAATCAGTGTGTGGATAGTTAGGTTGTACTTGTTTTGAATTGCTCATTTTGTCAGATTTGGTTAAGAGCCAAAGAATGAATGGTCGCATTGCATTCTTTTGGAGTTAGGTGATCAACTACGTCCGTTTCGATTTACGTTCTCCCGTCAGATCTAGGGACAAAGTCAGCTCAAATGTAGTCAGGTCATGCTCATCCAGTCTCATGCACTTCCTGGCAGATCGATGGAAGGCGACGGGGGACGAACGGTCAAGTCACACTCATTCGCGGTTCTATCCATGCTCTGGTGGTCGAAGGTATTCGATGGGTGCTCGGGTCACATCGAATTGTAGTCGAAGAGGATCGATATTGACCGTCGATTTAGCGACACAATGTAGAATGTACGGACCTCATTGCCTATCGATCCTTTGGTATGACATGAAAGGTGCAGATCGATATTTCCCGTCGATCTGGTGGTACGATATAATTGGCTTCTCGTAACTTCGAGCATCATTCTGATTGGTTAGCATTAAGGCCTCCTTGCAGTCGTTGCCTTAAATTGTAAAGGAATCTGAATAGCTAGCAATGTAGCGAGTCTCATTTCTCTTCTTTCAATGATTTGTTCTTCTACCCCCAGCCTTGGGTTAGCAGAGTTAGTTTGTGGACGGTCCAATTGCGTCTGTAGCGAGTTTATACTCCTCTCGTCGACTTTAGGTCGGAGTTGGTGAATGAATGGTCGAATCACATTCTTCATCTGTCTATGGTCGCAGTCACACTCTGGGGACTAGAGGCAGTTGAAGGGCCATTAGTCACACCTAATTGATGTTCATACCCATGTCCCCACTTTGGGGACTAAGAATTTTAGCAGAAAATGGTCAACCGCATTTTCCTCGATTAATTCCTCTGGCACTTGTCAATGGCAAAAGTCGAAGTGTAGTCGGTCACATTGCGGCAACTTTAATTTGATGGTTCTCCTACTAAATTGGAGGAAGGAGTTGATTGGCAGATGGTTGGGTCATATCCGTCCACATTGCATGCACAACTCGCTAGATCGTTGGCTAGAGTTAGCGGATGAACGGTCGTGTCATGTTCATTTGCGGTAGGATGGGTAGTCACATCCATTTAGAATAAGACGTTCAGCTAGGTCCGTTTTGCGAATCTACATCTCCCTGTCGGATCGAGGAAGAAATATTGTCTTGCTGGGTTGGAGTGCATTCCTAAAAGATTATGTTATAGGTCCCGTGTCGAGAATAAGTGCTGATGCATGAACGGTCATGTCGTGCCCGCTTAGTGCTAGATAGTCGGATCACAACCGATTTTTTATGATAAGTGTGCCCCCATGCCAGGGGAAGAGTTGGAAAGAAGAAAGTCTAACCACATCCGCTTTTTGTACTACAGAACTTGCTGCGGAATTAGAATTGATAGATGGACAATAAAATCGCATCCCTTCTGGTATTTATATTCCAATCCATACTTCGAGGATTGGAGTTGGTTGATGGGTGGTATGTCACTCCCACTAGGTCTTTATACTTCAGTCTGTGCTTTCGGGACCAGAGTTAGTTGATGTTTATAATCCAGTTCACACTCTGGGAATCTGGAGTTTATTGATGTTTATACTCCAGTTCGCACTCTGGGAATCTGGAGTTAGCATGGATGCTTCGGTTCGCGCTCCGGGAACCTGTAATTTATGTTTATACTCCAATTCATGCTTTGGGAACCTGGAGTGCACATTGGTGGGTTGGTTCGCACTCCGGGAACCTGGAATAGATGTTTGTACTCCAATTTACACTCTGGGAAGTTGGAGTCAGCCAATAGATGGTCAGTCACACCTATTTGGGCTTTTTAGGAATTCGTTCACACTCTGGGAACGATGGATTTGATGTTTATACTCCAATTCGCACTCTGGGAATTTGGAGTCCGTTCACATTCTGGGAACGATTTATTGGACATTTATACTCCAATTCACACTCTGGGAAGTTGGAGTCCGTTCGCACTCTGGGAACGATTTATTGGACGTTTATACTCCAATTCACACTCTGGGAAGTTGGAGTCCGTTCGCACTCTGGGAACGATTTATTGGATTTTTATACTCCAATTCATACTTTGGGAAGTTGGAGTCCGTTCACACTCTGGGAACGATTTATTAGATGTTTATACTCCAATTCACACTCTGGTAAGTTGGAGTCCGTTCGCACTCTGGGAACGATTTATTGGATGTTTATACTCCAATTCACACTCTGGGAAGTTGGAGTCCGTTCACACTCTGGGAACGATTTATTAGATGTTTATACTCCAATTCACACTCTGGTAAGTTGGAGTCCGTTCGCACTCTGGGAACGATTTATTGGATGTTTATACTCCAATTCACACTCTGGGAAGTTGGAGTCCGTTCGCACTCTGGGAACGATTTATTGGATTTTTATACTTCAATTCATACTCTGGGAAGTTGGAGTCCGTTCACACTCTGGGAACGATTTATTAGATGTTTATACTCCAATTCACACTCTGGTAAGTTGGAGTCCGTTCGCACTCTGGGAACGATTTACTGGATGTTTATACTCCAATTCACACTCTGGGAAGTTGGAGTCCGTTCGCACTCTGGGAACGATTTATTAGATGTTTATACTCCAATTCACACTCTGGTAAGTTGGAGTTAGTGTTTATACTCCGGGAACCTGGAATTGATTGCAGGACTGTAGTGTGTCGGTCCAAGTCGGCCATTGATGCGATGGCTTGCCCTCGAGAGGTGGGTTTCTCTTCGCAAATGATCGGTGGGATCTCGATTACTTTCCACTTATCTTCCATCAACGAAGGAGGAGACTTAGTTTATGGACGGATGAATCGCATCCGTGTTCATTTGGATCCCGCTTATGCCAAGCCTAAGGAGTAAGATTAGTGTTCTGGCAAGCTTTGAGCTCGAGCAGAGGAGAGGATGGCTGAACTACATCCGCTTTGAGTTGCGTATTTTCCCTTAAGTTGGGGGCAAGAGTTGGAGAGTAGACGGTCGAGCCACGTCCACTTTACGCTTTGCGCTCTTCCAGTCGAGTTGAGGAAGAGAGTTGGAATGATGGCTCATGATGATTAGCGAGTAAGCAGTCAGTTGTTGATGACTATAAATTGAGGGTTGGCCCCTGATAAAGTCGGTTTGAGGCATGAATGTTTTGTCGAATCATTGATGAAAACTGGGGAGTGAATGGTCAAACCATATCCGCTATAAATATGTGCTCTTAAAAAACCCTAAGTGTCCAATGCAGGATTGGATGCATGGACGGTTACGTCACATCCATCTTTGGTGTGATTTCGATTTTACTGTGCATCAAAAGAAGCATAAGTATTTTGGCGAGCTTCAAGTAAGAGATGGAGAGTGCATGGTTGGGACATATAACTCTAATTCTTTCTCAAATCTCCTAATTAAATTGCATAAGCATGTGAGTGGATGGTCGGTTGCATCCACTTCGTACCGGAGCCCTGAACTTGTCTGTCTCTTCCGCTTTGATGGCCTGCCCCCAAGTCAGGTGCATAGAACAGCCAGCGAGTGGTTGAATCATGCTCATCATGATGATACCTAAATGACTTTACCATAGTCCACGGAGGTTGTTTTGCACCCGTCCTTAAGTACTCGGTTACTTGCATCATTTGCAAGTAGTTTAATTCAAGTCGATTATATCTTGCAACATAAATGAAATAGAAATAGAAATAATTCAAAAGAGATCGGATAAAATCTCATTGATAAGTGAAGCGGCGTCGTATGCTCGCTATTGCACTTCGGTCCAGCCTTTCACAGTTGGGAGTCTAATGCAAATGGTTCAGTTTGATCAAAGTCCCGATTGAGGTCGGGGATTCCCGGCTCTTCATTTTATGGGGCTTGAACATATTGCCATAGCTATCCTTTCTGGAGCAGCCTTATGGCGTTGGCATCCATGATAGTCATATAAAGAAGAGGAGCTTCCCAGTTTAGAATATGGAGCAGGTTCCCTTTTATGTCGCCAAGTTGATCCTTCGTCTGATTCATCAACGTAATGTTGGCCTGGACATGTTGGTGTAGTCGTCGGCGACTATCCACCAGTTTTGTTATCAAACTCTGGAAATAAGCTTTTGTGCTGATTTCATTTATTAGTGTTGGCAGCAACGGGCTGTGAATTTTGATTAGTTCATTGGCTGCCAGCTTCTTTATTCCCTTTAGCAATATGAGAAGTAGGAATGATATGCCTAACTACAATTGACAGTCTTCTTTGAGAAATAGGGGATACAACGCATTTGATGGCATTCATCACTTTTCGTGGACTCCATTCACCATTCTCACTTCATGAGGTAGTGGCCGAGGTTGAATTTCCATAGTACACGGACATAGTCGGCATGCTGAATTTTAGTTGGAAATTCTACGTGTAGGATGGTCTCAATGAATAGGCCCTGACTGGGAACGATACTCGAATCAACATTATCAAGTCCATTTTATGGCTACGGGGTCTTGTGATATTGGTGAATGATGTATGCCCGACTGCCTAATGTTCGAGTGGTTGGTAATGTCGATTGGATGGTGAGTAGATTAATATGGGCTCATAGATTGGTGATTATTTCTAATTTTCACCATGAAGGAGGCTCGCATAGGATAGTTAGGAAGTCCTCTTAGAGTTGTATGTTATGCTTTTAGTCATATGGACGTGGAATGATTAAGATGCGGGCATATGAAGATGGTTCAGTAGTGAACAACTATGTTCTGAGTTGGCAGAGTAGACAAGGCAGGGTAGTCGTAATACTAGCCATCGCACCATAATTGTCAGTTTAGGAGTTTTAAAAGCTGGTCAATTGGAGGAAGTTGCAGTCCACTTTAGAAGCATGATACATTAATCAACTCTAGTTCTTGGCATATTAGCTAGGTTCTCCAGCCTCTAGGAGCACCAGTTGAATAGTATTTCAATACCCATTCCTTGATTGCAACTCAAAAATTGCTATTGTAATCTCCTACTTCTCGTCCAGTCATGGAATGATCTGAATGTTCCTTTATTTAAGTTGAGGTTTGGATTAACTATGCAGGTGCTCTGCGCTGCGGCTAGGGTTCGGGGGGTTTTCCCCCCGAAAAAATTTTTTTTAGCCTCTTTTTAGGAAATTTGGATCATACCCGATTTTTTTTTTTTTTAAATGATGGATACGAAATGTTCATTCGCACCGATGGTTCGAGCGCTTAAATGATGGATCGAATTAAAGGTAGATAGATGGATACGAACTGCATGTGCGTATCGATGCGAAATGGAGGCAGATGGATGGATACGAAGTACATGTGAGTATCGATTCGAATTGGAGGCAGATGGATGGATACGAAGTAGCGCTCCGTGATGGATACGAAGTAGCGCTCCGTGATGGATACGAAGTAGCGCTCCGTGATGGATACGAAGTTGCGCTCCGCGATGGATACGAAGTAGCGCTCCGCGATGGATACGAAGTAGCGCTCCCTGATGGATACGAAGTAGCGCTCCCTGATGGATACGAAGTAGAGCTCCATGATGGATACGAAAAGGACCGGATTTTCTGGGTTCGAAAACATGGATACGAAAATCATCACATTTTTTGGATTCGAAAATATGGATTCGAAAATGATCATATTTTCATGGATTCGAACATATGGCTACGGAGAACCGCATATTTTCTGGATTCGAAAATATGGGTACGGACTTCATGATGAATATGGTTCCTCTTAGATCTGGGGCAATCTGAATAGAATAGAAGGAACCGCTGAACCATAGATCTAGATCTTCTCCTTAGATTTATGCAATCCGATATCGAAAGTAGATCCAAGGAATGAGAGAAAAACTGGGTTGTTCTCAGTGAAAGCACCAAAATGTTTGCACCAAAATTGGGCAACACCCTTCGGAAGTTTTTGAAGAGATAATAAATGAAGAACTTGAATTGGAAATAAGGATTATCTAACAAAAACTCCAAGTCACAGGAAAGTAAATTGCATAGAAGACAAGAATTTAGAGTGGTTCGGCGATGCGCCTACGTCCACTATGAAGTTTTATCACTTTATTGCTTAATACTTGAAGGTTACAAGTGCGTTTTAGCAAATTACAACAGAAAATGGACTTAAATTCGAAATCAGCAACACTAGAGGAGGTATGGAGCGCTTTTGGCAACGTTTGGGCGTATTCTTTCTCTCCAAATTCTCCCCCCCTTTTCTGAATGACCAGGGGCTCTATTTATAGGCGTGGAAGGCTGAAATCCCGCCCAAAACCTGGGGAGGCCGCTTGGCACGTGAGGGGGGCCCATAGGCCCGCGTTCTCGGAATCCGTGCCCAGTTTTGGATCGATTCGAAGTGAAGTTCGAATCGATCAAAAATGCATCCAATCGAGGCGAAATTTGGTGTGGACATTCTTCAACATGTATGCAAGCTTCTGTGAAAATTTCATGGCATTTGGATCATAGGATTGAGAGATATGATCGATTCAAGATTGCGTCTTCGTGTACCCTGTTTGCTTCGACTCGATCCTATGGATTCGTTCGAATCCATATGGTTCGAATCCATATGGTTCGAATCCATAGGTTCGAATCCATAGGGTTCGAAGAAATACATGCTTCGAATCCATGGTCTTCGTGGCTTTCCTACTGAATGATTTCGAGGCACGCCGTGAGATGGAATCGAAGTGAAGTTTCAGGATGGATTCGATGCACTGCAACCAGATGGATTCGAAGGAGTTTCTTACCTCATGGATTCGACCTTGAGATTCTCTTGATGGATTCGAAGTAAGGTGACTTGGATGGAGTCGAACTAAGGCTTGCTCAATGGAGTCGAAGCGAGGTTTAGTTCATGGGTTCGAAGTAATGCATGGATTCGAGGTAAGGCTCCGGGAGGATGGATTCGAAGGTAGGAATGCTGGGTTCGAACATTGGTTGATTCGAAGCACTTTCTCTTGATGGGTACGAAGGAAGACCATGGGATGGTTTCGAACTAGATGGAGTCGAACCTGATGGGTTCGAATGTGGCGTGACTGTGCTATGGATTCGAACACGGTGCCTGCTCGGATGGATTCGAAGCACGGCTAAGCTTCTTGGGTTCGAACTAGGGAAGGTTCCGGATGGATTCGAGGTGATGGATTCGAACCGAGCAAGGTTCATTTCTCTCAACTTGAATCCATCATAACTTGAGCATACGACCTCGGATTGACTTGAAATTTGAAACGCGGACTTTTATGATCTTTTTGGTCATGTCCTATCAATTGTAGATCAATCTGGACTCGGACAAAATTCATCGATATCCATAGCGAAGAGAAGTGCAACCAATCTCTGAGACGAACCGTCCTTTGTTTTTGGCCAATCTCTTGGTATCACGGCTTTGCCAAAAAGCGGGATAACAGGATCCAACTGGAGTCCTCAAATAATTGAATTTGTTTCAAAGTTGTGTATTAATTATTTATAATCTCTGTGTGATTTTCTTTATTATTGAAATCGTTGAAGGCTAAATTTAGCCGAATATAATTTTGGTATCGTTGGATACCGGAAATAAATAAATATTTGATTTTTGAAAATTCAGGTTGAGAGTTTATATTAATTTTTTTGATGTTTTGAGAAATATAGTTGAAAGGCGATTTTTGGAAATATGAAGTTGATTATTTTATAAAATAATTTAAATGGTGATTTTTGAATTTATTACAAAAGCTTTATATAAGATTTAAAAAAATTGGATTTTTATAAATCAAATTGATGGAATTATAAAGGAGTTTTAAAGACGTTTTAAAATGATGTTATAAATGGATTTTATAAAAGAATAGAATCTACGATTTGTGAAGTTATAAAATGAATGAATTTGTAAATAGAGAATTATAAGTAATTTGTTTATAATTTGGATTTTGGCGTGTAAATGGGATATAGATAGAATTTGTTAATAAAGTGATTTTATAAGTTGAAGTTGTTATAAAATATGAATGGAATTTATAAACATTGTTTTATAAATCCGAAATCGACTTATTTTGATAAGTTAATTATTACAGCTTATTAAAGGATATATATCCACGATTTTGGACGGTGGATAATCTTTTAAAATAAAATGTGTAGAAATGTTGAATTTGGTTAATGAAGTATATTGATTTTGGACAATGAATAATATATTAAAGAAATGTTTTGGGGAAGTGATATTTTAAATAGAATTAAAACGATTTGAAGGTGTTTTAAAATGTATTAAGTATCAAAACCATAGATTTCAACATTCATTGTTGAAATAGACGTTTTCGAGAAATAAAATGGAATGATGGACTGTAACATTGTTGTTGTAGTAAATGATTTTCGAAAGGAAATGTTTTATATAGTATTGGGATTTGTATATCTATCTTAATTTCGAATCGCTATACTAGTGATTTTGGGTTGTCGTAACGATGTTTTACGCAACATTCGTTTTGACTCAAATGAATGTGTTTAAGAGAATGTTTTCCTTAAAGAATAAAATATATACTTGATTGTGATTTAAGTATATTGAATATTTCCCAAATGTTGAAAATAAATAGATTTGTGAATTACTTATTATTAAATAAGTATGGAAATGTTTTCCAATATGAAGTGAAAGATTATATCTTTTAAAGATAAATTGAAAGTGAATATTTGAAATCAATTTGAAAATCGTATATCAGTGGATATTTGGAAATTTAAATTCACATGGAATTTATAAGGAAAAGAAAAATTTGTTTAAAAATAAACATTGATTTATTTTTGAAGTGTAGAAATAAATTTACGGATTTGGAACGTAAATTTAAAGTAAATCGGTAAGGATTTATTTAATTGGTTTAAATGAACCATTTTGAAATGAAAGTGTATTCTCCCTGGAAAGCCGAATAAAATTTCTGAATAGCTTTGAAAGATATATACATATACATATACATATACATATACATATACATATACATATACATATACATATACATATATATATATATATATATATATAATTCTAGAATTGGTTTTAAAAAGGATACTTTGGAGAAATTAACTTTTTAAGTTGTTTTAAATCCTTTAGGTAAAGGTTTATTAAGTTGATATAGAAATGATTATTTCTAAGATTTAATCAATAATTGGTTTAGAAAATAGTTATTTAATTAGTTATACTCTATCTACTAAATTTTATTTTGAAAATTAGTTTGGACTTAAGTTATATGTTATATTGGCATAATATTTTTATAACTAATATTTTAAGTGAAGTGTTTAAAGAAAAATAGTTTTATTTCAAAATGTTTTCCCGATATATTTGGATAAGTGTTATAAATTATTTAAAAGTATTTGAACTCGGCAGGTTTCCAGTGAAAATGAATAAATATTTGGAAGTGTTTCCGCGTTAGGAAGATGATTTGAAATTTGTTTTCAAAAGTTGTAAAGGTGAAAAGTGATTTGAAAATTGTTTTCAAATGATTGAAGTGTGGAAAATATATCTTGTAAAGATATTTTTTTTGGAAAAATAAATAATGTGGAAAATTATTCGAAATCTGGCGATGTTGTGCATATCTACTGATAGTTAAATAACCGACTATCAATATTTACCTTTAAATATGTATTTGTTATGATTTGCCTGAATTTGAATGCTACACTTATTTTAAAATAAGTGCTCGTTATTTGGTTTAGCCGGGAGAGGACCTTTGGGTCATGAATCCCCTTCCGAATAGTGATACGTCGTAATGGATGGCATTTGAAGACCAGTGTTGAAGACCAGATATTTTCGAAAACGGAAGGATTACCGTCGAATGTCTTTGCATCGGCTGATCTCCGATATAGAGATTTTATCACCCTTTGTGATGGGAAGTCCGGTCGTGATTAGTGAATATCTGAATTGCAAGGGCTTCTTTGGAAGTGCCTTCGATTCCGTTCGATCCCGGAACGGACTTGTATGGATGTGTGTCTGACGTTACAATTTGAGATGTAAAGCTGGTTTCTATCAAATACATTTCTGTTGGTGGCGGAGAATTTATTCTCTTAGCTTAACACCCTTCTCTGAGACGTACGAGCTCAGAGGTTATGTAGTTGATGATTACTAGTGATACATTCCCAATTTGGTAATGTGGCATATGAAGTGCTGCTGATCATTTGTTGATCAAAGCATAGCTTTTGTGAAAAGCGTAGCTTTGTGGACGAGACTTCATCGGACCTCATACCCCGGTAATGGTCAAAACAGAAAAGATGCAGCAAGGTTATAGGGAGTAGCGCCCCTTAGGGTATATGCATTTCCTTCTGGATAAAAGTGGTGTTATGGTATGGAGCCCAGATACTTAACTTACGTGGAAGTTGCAAACATATATATATATATATATATATATATATGACTTTGTGATTTTTGTTGGTTGAGGATCCTCGGATAAAGGTTGTTTAGAACCGGGGGATGGCATACTCGTGTCAGTAGTTACCTACTTTTGTAGAGGTAACCAAGCCTTGTGTTGGTAGAGATCTGGTTAGGTTCTCGGGGCGTCCTTCCAGAGGCGTACCCATGTGGCAATGTGAAGTTCCTTGGCCTGACCATTTGTTGGAAAATCCAAAGAAATAATACGAGCCCTGTACGGTTTTAGTTGTATAACCTGTCATGGAATGTGGCGGTAACCTGCTATTGAACATGGTAGCTATAGTAAGCATAAGTGCAAAATGCCTATGCTGGCTAAGATTTATATTATACTTCCGAAAGGTTTTCCACTTTGCACTTATAGAAATAATATCAAAGAAATTTTTCTGCGTATCAAGCATGTTTGACTATCAAAAGGAGAAATCTCCTCCGATTCTGCGTTTGCATTGTGTGTGTGCGCGGGAGGCCTTATGGTAGTTACATTTTCCAAAAGCATTGCGGATCTATTTTAAATATTTCTTTGTTTGTTTTTAAAGAATAACTGTTTTAAGTTCTCACACCAGTCCTATGACTGACCTGGAGTTTATTGTTTCCTTCCTAAACTCTGGGTGCTCACCAATTTCCACACGGGCAGTCTAGAGTCAGGTTATCAGGTGATTCAGGAATTCAGGAGATGCAGTGGAGCTAAAGAGACGAGCTGGATGGCGTGGCGTATCAACTAGTATATAATATTTCTTTTCTGCTGTTTTGTTGTTGTAAACTGTGATAATGTAATGTATTGTAATGTAATGTAATAAATTGATACAGTTCTTTTGATTTAAAGATTATTCATTTATCTATTATATGTTGTTCCGCTACGAATTGTAAGATTCTGATATTGTTTCTGTTGCTTCTTCTTTCTTTCTTCTTCTACCTCTTCTTCTTTAACCCTAACAATTCGGTTTTCCGGCCTTCAATTGCTCGGCAGTTGATACAGTGGACGTATTAATGTCGATTTTCGGGCGTTGAAGAATCGTGTTGTCACATCTCCCCTAGCTCTATCTCTTCCCCTTCAAAATTAATTACACTCATTTGAAATCAATGCTCAAACTAAATAATGGTCGAAACTTCGGCTATATAGAAAAAAGAGGCCATGCGCGATCGCACACGATAGGATCGACGACGTCTTCGAGGGCGAGCTAGGCACGAGTTCGAACTCGACTAGGGTTTTGCGAGTTAGGGCGATGGCCGTGAACCTGAGGGAAGCAACAACGAGGAGACCGAGGTCGCGACTTTGATTTGTCGTCGCGTGGTGGCAAAGGGGGTTTCATGGCAACACTTTGGGATGTTGTCGCTCGTGAAGTCAAGGTGATGACCGGAGGGTCGCATGCATCTCGATTTACGGCAGAGATAGAGATCGACTCGATCTCGACATAAAGGTATTATCATTTTTCTGATGTTGTGGTAGAGGTCTATAGAAAATTTGAATTTACAGTAGGGTTTTTTATTTTAAAATAATAATTAAAAATAAGGTTTGTATTTATATATATATATATATGCATATATATATTAGATGGAAAAAATTGTTAGATAAACAGCAGTATGGTATATGATAATTCTGTTTAATGTATAGGTTAGAAGGAAAATTTTATTTTTCAATTTAAAAAATAAATAAATATATATATTTATATAGGGTTTAAATAGAAAATATATGTATATGTATGATTTTGAAAAGAGAAATTTTAAATTTTGAAGAATTTATACAAAATTTGATTTTTTGATCTATATAGATATTTTTATAAATGTATATGTAGTTTTAAGAGGAAGTAAATATACATATATGCATTTTTAACTTACTATTTTATTTTAAAAATATTTATTTGGGTTGATTAATTTATTTAATAAATTTGATTTATTTTAGTTACTAAGAAATTATTAGAAGAAAATTATTTTAAATTAAATCATTAATGTAACATCCTGCCTTCTAGCACGCTTTGAATCGACACACATACCAATTCAAACCATACAAAAGGGTGGATTGTTATGGGGTAAATAAGAAAAACAAGAAAGAAATAAAACAAAATAGAATCTTACAGCGGAAGGATAAAATATAATAATCAAATATACAGTTCATGAAGCTGTTTACAAAATATTTAATTTTACTTATACAATATATATCAGAGTTGCACATACCAACGAATAAAAATCGATGCAGCGGAATACAATATGTAGTGGAACAATATAATAATAATAATGAAATCTTCGTCTTCGTCCTCTAATAAAAGTCTTCAAATCCTGAAATGCTCGGACTGACCCGAGCGAATTGAAAAGACAAAACACTCGAGTCAGAACTAAAATATTTTATGTGAGTTAATTAACAAAAATAAATATGAGTGCAGTAACTCAAGAGATGCTCGGGATTTACATCTCCTAAGGATCCGTTAAACTATTTACTATGTAGTAGTATTTCGCTATTATAATAGTGTCTATTAGTAAAATAAACTTACTTTAAAATAGCGTTAAGGAGTGACCTAATATTCCCCTTAACACATAATATATTCCCATAGTCTATATAGTACCGTAATCTCCCCCGTACTGGGCGTCGTCAGAGGACACTCCATAGGTATGGTACAAAACAAAATCGTATAAAGCACGCTAGGGTAGGTGACACGGCACAACTAGGCAATGCCACGGTAGATATACCAATTACGCTTCTGGGTCGGTGGTAACGCATAGCCGCATCTACTGCACACCTCGAGCCACACCCCCAAATCAAAGAAATCAAAAGTGGCCACGGAATAAATCCAAAAGTCAGAGTATAATATCGAAGGGATGTGTCCGATAAAAGGTGCTACCTTCTTAACCCGTCAATTGCACTTGTTTCGGCCACCTTATGCCAACTCACGGGAGTCGGGTCCATGTATTTACCTCAAAGGAAACGCCGCCGCCATCCTACTTCATTCTGGAATCTCCACCTCGTAAACGGTTGTTAAAGTGGTTTTCGGAGTTGGCAGAGAGTATGACAACTTCCGATCCTGGTCTCTTCAACAACCAAACGTTATTATAACACCGCGGTTATTTCAAAATAATTTATACTTTAAAACCAGAATATAATATCCCTTTCAAAACCATATAAATACGATATCATTTCTTTTTTTTAAACCAAATCAATATTCTATCATTTTTATTTCAAATATATCTTTTTTTCAAAAATCAAAGTATTTTCAAATATATATACCTTAAACCCATAGCTTCAAAACATAATTTTCAATACTTAAATGGTTTAAATATAAATTACTTTATAAAATAAATTAGCCTTTTAATTTCTCAAATCAATTCCAATTACAGATTTGAATTCCCAAATAAACCATTTAAATTTCCATATCTTTCAAAGTTTTAAATATTCCACCATTTCAAAATTGAATTTTTAATTCATACATATATGCCAAATTCACTTTACTATCATTTAGTTTTGAAATACTTACTTAATAAATCCAGTATCCTTTAAATAAAACTTTCAAATTCAATAATTGAATATTCCTCAATTTATTTAGACTAGATTTATTCACTTAAATCATCTTAAACCCGAATTTAGTTATAATACCATATTCTTTTTAAATCTAAATTTCAATAAGATCTTAATTAAATAAAATCTCAAATCAATTTCAAAACTATCTTCTCAACTTTGATTTATAAAACTCAATATAAACTCTATATTAGAATATAATTTAAGTAAATACTTATCCATAATATATTTTAATAAAATCAACTTTATTATTAAACTTACTTCATACTTTAAACAATTTTATACATAGCTTAAAACCAAGAAATTAACTATATATAAAATAACCTTTATCAAATATCCGAAATCAATATCTCATAAAATCATATATATTTCTTTACAAAACCATAGAAAATCATTTCAAAATATTTATGTATATATATACCGCGGTGTCTGTATAAGATTTTCTATCCTATGGTCAAGTGATATGGATATTTATCATTTCAATCCGTAATTTAAAATAAAAATTAGAGTTATATATCATTTCAAACCGCAATCCCAAATGAAATGAAAATGCACAATAACTTGCAGTTTATACAATATAAATTACAGCATTCATTCATCCAATATCAATCATCAACTATTTATAACAATCATTATCCAATATAAACAATAACATCACTATCGAATGGAAAATAAACAACAAGTATTAACTAGCAGTTTATATTCAATAATAAATTAAAACTGTTTAACTGGCAGTTTATACGCAATAATTAATAAATAAAATTTTAACTGGCAGTTTATATGCAAATGAATAATTAAATAACAATTTAATTAAATAAATGTGATTTAACTGAGATGATGAATAAAAATGTGCCAAACAGCCATAAATAAATTTCTACTCATATCATAAATCAATTTAACAAACATAAGAAATTTTAGAAGTTGTGAGTGGGTTAAAACACTCACCTTTTGAATTTAAATTGAATTTAAATTCAATTTAAAACCAAAAACTGCACAGTCTCAGAATTCATCCAAACTAGCGTCAAAGTGTCTGGAAATTCAATTCGAACCTAGCGGAGAAAACCACGCGGGAATCTGAGTCGTATGTGAAAGTTATTGCGATTAGAACGAGTTGAAAACTAAATTTGAATTAAAACAATATAAAATAAACCTACCCCACTAACACGCTACAGTACACACCCTTCTTCCTTAGATTTGAAACCTAGTACGCACACAACCCATACCAAAGCAAACCTAGCCGCCTCCATCATCATGCCAACGAGCCGCCTAGGGTTGCCTACGCTAAGCCGCGAGTCGCCTTCATCTTCCCCACGACCAACGATTCGAACACAGCAAATCGCGCGAGCCAATAAACCACCGGTCGCCGCTTTAATTTTTAAACCCTAATCGAAAACTGCACAAAATCCAATCGTCGATTCAACGAACAAACTATGCCGATGCGATCCCCTCAGTCCACTCTTCAAAGCCCAGAAACGGTTCGTCGATCCGTCGAGTTTGATTTCGACGTGATGAATGGCAGAAAATTCTTCGATTTTTACTGATCAGACGATGAACCAAAATGAAAAAGGAATCATGGATCTGAGTTACTCTCAGTGAGAGCTTCAATATATTTTTTTCAAATTTTTCCGAGGAGTTTGAAATTTTAGCTTTGGGTTTGATTTTGGGATTGCAATTGTAATTAGGGTTTGTCTTACATTGGAAAGGAGGAGTTAAGGAGAAGATATACAAACAGACAAATGAGAAATAGAGGGCTAGGGTTTATAACCGGGATATATATAGGCAAATTGGAATAGAATAGATGGATCGGGTTGAATATACGTGCCAACGACAAAGTGGCCCAAAAAGCCCATTTCGACTCCGGAATGAAATTGAGTCAACCCATATATCAAAATAGATGTTTAAAAATATTTTAAATGCAATGGAAAAGGTTCCGGGTTCAAATTGCATTATATGAAGAAGTTATTCTCAAATCAGTATTTTTCAAATCGATTTCAATTTCATAAATTTCAAGGCGTTTCGAGTCCGTACGATTAAACGACAATTCCGATCGCTACGAAACTTGAAACCTACAATAATTCACCGTTACGGATCCGATGAAACTGGTTTTGTCGAAATCCTAGTCAGTGACCAGAATGTCTATTTTTCCATAAATTAAATAAATTAATAATTAATTAATTAAATCAAATTTTCAATTTAAATTATAAAATCGACAATTCTAACCATTTAAAATTTATTAATCATTTACAATGATTTTAAACAAATTTAGATGTCAATTAAATGTTAATTCAATCATAAATTTCAGCGTGAATTCAAATTTCATTATATTCATTATAAATTAACTTTTCAATAATTCCATTGAATTCACTATTCATTCTTATTATTCAATTCATTATGATCAAATGGATGAAATTAACATTGGGTTCAAAACTATTACATTAATATTTTCCAATTTCATCTAAATTTTCAATTAACGTAATAATTAATCTTTAATACTACTTAATTCCAATAAAATCAATTATTTACTTTTAATTTCAAATAAATAAATCACGATTCCCATTTTCTTAAATTCCCTATTTATCATGTTATCAATCTTAGGTACCATTTATTTTGGTATATATATCCAGATACAATAACGTTTCTTCCAAATTTATCTTTATTTCAATTGCATAACATTTAATTTCAATTGCCCCAAAAATTACGCTTATTATAAATTGGATTTCAATGGATTTGATTTGTTTCAGTTCAAATCTTTTTGTTAAATTCATTACTACTCTATAGACTTAGTTACCTTGTTTTCCATTCATTTCCTTAATATATACAATTTAACAACTCCTAAACATGATATTACATTTCACATAAATGTAACATTTATTTACATTTATTAAATTTATTTTGAATTCCATCAAAACAGGTAACTTATAATAATTTGATATCATTAGCCATCAATCACATTCTCACAAGTTTAAATCATTTCCAAACCAAGGTTGTAATTTCTTACTAACATTGATTAAATCCAATTATTATTCACTATATATTTTGGTCAATTGCACCCGTTATTGGAAATTAAAGTCTCAATTAAACTTATCTATTTTGATTTCATTCCTATATTACACCACTTATTGTTTTACAAATAAACTGCATTTCACTTCATCCTATTTCCTTCATATCTTGTGACTATTGCCTTATTCTCATTAGTATACATTAAGGTTCATTAAATTCAGCTGACTCCCATTTTAATTATTACAATAATTACTATCCTTGCTTTTACTTAATCACTATTTATTATTATGAATCCCTTAATTAATTCACTAATTTCCTTTGTTTTCTTATATTCAATTTATTACCAAATATTTCTATTTACACTCCATTATCATCTAAACAGTCGTTTCAATCAATTTGAATTGCATTAAATTGGTTATTTATCAACTGCCATTAACATTACTACCTTAATTCACATACAGTTACAATTTATCAATATATTATTACATAGGTTAATTAGTTTTTGTCTTTAATTACTTATTTTAAGTTTTATATCCAAGTGCAACAATTAACACTATTTCTTTATTGGGATTTCACTTAAATTTTCAACAATTAGTTTTAATAACAATTTCTACAATTCATTATTAACATTTATATCAATATACATTATAAATTTTTATTCCTTTCTAATTTAATTTCGAAAATCTAATTAAATTAACCAACTTTATTTATCAAAATTTACGGGTCGTTACACTCTTCCTTACTCAAAACTTTTCATCTATAAATCAATATAAATTATTCAAAACATTGTATTCATACAATAAGTTTACAGAATAGGATAATTTTAAATAAAATATATAGATTTATAACAACTAAATCTTTTATATTCAAATTAGTAAGGTTTGAAAAACATTTTCAAAATATTAAGTTCAAAATTTACGGAAAATTTTGGCAAGTCTCCTTTGTACGGAGAGGCTCTGGAGAAAATATAATATCAAATATACCAATATACAACATATATTTACCAAAATAATATATATCCCAACCCGAAAAAAATAATATAATAACGCTATAACCGTAATTCAAAAACGTACCTATTATTCGGGCAATTAACGCTTATTATTATGAAACCAAAAGCAGTAGCAATGGTTTCCATAACCAGCATTTCACTTATATGATCTAAAAGAGTTAATAATTATATAGAGTGAAATATTTAAGGTTGTTTCAACCACCAATAAACAAATCAATCAACCATCACTTGCAACATGTTGGGCGAGTTTGAAAATCGCTATGCTCTGATACCAAATGAAAGTGCGGTGTATATACAATTATATGTGCTAATATAGTATACACGGATCGTGTAATATGGATTACAATATAAATGCGGAAATAGATGATAATAGCATAGTAAATAAAAAATATAAAAAATCACACCAGAGATTTTTATACTGGTTCGGAGCACCGTCCTACGTCCAGTCCCAGACTCCTATCTGGATTTTCACTATTAACTACCTCGCTTCACCCGGAGGAACAGGTTTACAATACCCGAACAGCCGAACGGGATTTCACGCCTCTAATACACTGAGGACTTCAACACTTGCCTCTTACAACACCGAGGACTTCAACACTTGCCTCTTACAACACGAGGACTTCAACAAAAGAACAAATACAATTGTTGTTGACAACTTGTGTTCTTGAAAACACGGATTTGTCACTAGTAGTACACCCTTCCTATAATCTTATCCTCAAAGAATATGAATGATGTTTTGTAAAGATTAAAGAAGGTATTTACTTATTGAATCAAAAGATATGAAATAATTTCAATGATTCAATAAGCTAAATTAATTTTTAGAATGCAGGAGTGTTAGAGATTAGATTAGAGAACATATATGATCGTGTAAAAACTTATGTTTGAATCAATGATTTAGATGAGTATATATAGAGAAAAATAGTTGTAACTCTTTGTGAACAGTTGCCATTAAGAGTTATGATCATTGATGAAAGATAGGAGATGCAACCTTTGGAGAAGAGAAATGTCTTTTGGAAAAGTTGCTTTCTGTTTAAAAACGGTCGACAGGTCAAAAATGGACCGGTAGACAGGAATTCAAATATATATACGTTATGTGCATGTGTGCATGTTATCTGTGCATTCTGGGCAAAAACGGTCGACCACCTTATTTTCAACCGGTCGACCGGTTTAGTCCAATTTGCACAGTTAATGTGCATATGTATATATATTGAAAGATTGAAGTTATATGATTATTTGAGGATAGATTTTAACATAAATTACTAACATACCAAATAATCAACCTCTAATATATGGAGCTCTTTGTGTTTCTTAAATGAATAACTTCTTTTTGTCGATCACGGCTTATTCCTTTGTCAGAAATCAAAACTCTATAAAAATCTTGACTCAACATTCTCCCCCTTTTTGATTGATGACAACATATTTATGAATCTCCCCCTGTATAAGATATCCCCCTGAGATTGTGTCCTGTATATATACTGTTAGCACAATTTTCTCCCCCTTTGTCATCGACAAAAAGGAGTTGTTTAAATGGAGGATGTAAAAAAGATTATAAGCAACATAAAACTACTACCATAGATCAAGAGTAACATTCTCACAAGATGATAATACACACAAGTCTAGTATGAATTAAAACACGGCAATATTTAGTACAAGTGCCAGATAATGTCTTTAAAGCTCCACCTAAGTATAACATCTCCCCCTAAGTATAATATCCCCCTCTATTTATATGCATATGAATTTCTCCCCCTTTGTCATTATCAAAAAGAATGAGGAAATATATAAAATTATATAAAATATCTTGTATATAACGAGATAAACTCATTATTAATTATGAAGGAAAAGTAAAATAAATTTTACCATATTTACCGAAGTCCATATTTATTTGTAAGCACGTAATTCTATTAAACATATGGAACATTCTTTGAAATTCCAAAATCTATCCTTTTACTTTTGTTTCTCTGAGTACCTGTAAAAAATAATAATAATTTTCGGTACCCACTTACTATGTTAGGGTCCGGGGGGTTAGGTCTTTGGAAACCATACCCATTTGGGTGTGGTTGAACCTTTATAAATATAATTTTCATTACAAATTACATTCTTATAATAGTTGCTAATATAAAGTTGTTTATCATGATCAATCATATTAGCTGGAATCCATATCTTAATACTATTAGTCATTAGCTTAGTACTTGAAGAATAATTTCTATCATTTCTAAACAAAGTACTATTATGACTATAACTGGTTTTAAAACTATCTTGATTACTAGTACTAGCACTAGAGTTAGTATACATGAATGCATATCTAGTACTATTTTTACTTTTAGCTTGTTTATAGCCTACACCACTTCTATCATTGTGAGCTTTTGAATTCTTAACATAACCTAATCCCTTCTTATTTGAAGCAGGTTGAGAATTTTCAATAATCCTGGATAAATTTTCTCTACCTTTATTAAAATTGGAAATATTTTTAGTAATGTCATCAAGCTTAGTTTTGAGACTAGTGTTATCTAACTCAACAATTTTAATTTTTGTTTTTAACTCATGATTTTCAGAAGCTAGAGCATTATTCTTTTCTTTTTGAGCTTCTATTTCTTGACTTAATAGAGCGAGTTGAGAATTGTCTGAATCTTGAATTTTCTCAAGTTCTTCTTCTAATATTCTCTTCTCGTCTTTAAGCATATCTCTTTCGAATTCTGCTTTCTTCTGATTTTCCAGAGCTTCCTTATATTTTCTTTTGAGACTTTTTAAAGTGTCTAGAAGTTCTGAATTTATTTCTATCATATCATCAAAAGTTAGATCACTAACCTCGTTATCTTTTGCCATGAAGCATTTGTTTGTTTGCTCCTTTGATTGTTCTTTATTGCTCTTCCTCTTCTTATTGCCTTGACTAGATCTCTTTGTAGCCATTTATTCTAGGATGTTGTTACGATCTCTAGAAAACCAGGCTCTGATACCAAATGAAAATCGCTATGCTCTGATACCAAATGAAAGTGCGGTGTGTATACAATTATATGTGCTAATATAGTATACACGGATCGTGTAATATGGATTACAATATAAATGCGGAAATAGATGATAATAGCATAGTAAATAAAAAATAGAAAAAATCACACCAGAGATTTTTATACTGGTTCGGAGCACCGTCCTACGTCCAGTCCCAGACTCCTATCTGGATTTTCACTATTAACTACCTCGCTTCACCCGGAGGAACAGGTTTACAATACCCGAACAGCCGAACGGGATTTCACGCCTCTAATACACCGAGGACTTCAACACTTGCCTCTTACAACACCGAGGACTTCAACACTTGCCTCTTACAACACGAGGACTTCAACAAAAACAAATACAATTGTTGTTGACAACTTGTGTTCTTGAAAACACGGATTTGTCACTAGTAGTACACCCTTCCTATAATCTTATCCTCAAAGAATATGAATGATGTTTTGTAAAGATTAAAGAAGGTATTTACTTATTGAATCAAAAGATATGAAATAATTTCAATGATTCAATAAGCTAAATTAACTTTTAGAATGTAGGAGTGTTAGAGATTAGATTAGAGAGCATATATGATCGTGTAAAAACTTGTGTTTGAATCAATAATTTAGATGAGTATATATAGAGAAAAATAGTTGTAACTCTTTGTGAACAGTTGCCATTAAGAGTTATGATCATTGATGAAAGATAGGAGATGCAACCTTTGGAGAAGAGAAGTGTCTTTTGGAAAAGTTGCTTTCTGTTTAAAAACGGTCGACAGGTCAAAAATGGACCGGTAGACAGGAATTCAAATATATATACGTTATGTGCATGTGTGCATGTTATCTGTGCATTCTGGGCAAAAACGGTCGACCACCTTATTTTCAACCGGTCGACCGGTTTAGTCCAATTTGCACAGTTAATGTGCATATGTATATATATTGAAAGATTGAAATTATATGATTATTTGAGGATAGATTTTAACATAAATTACTAACATACAAAATAATCAACCTCTAATATATAGAGCTCTTTGTGTTTCTTAAATGAATAACTTCTTTTTGTCGATCACGGCTTATTCCTTTGTCAGAAATCAAAACTCTATAAAAATCATGACTCAACATTCTCCCCCTTTTTGATTGATGACAACATATATCTGAAGTTCTGAATCTCCCCCTGAATATGTGATCTCCCCCTGATATTTTGTCTATATATATATATTCCTGCAAATAATTGTTAGCACTTTCTCCCCCTTTGTCATCGACAAAAAGGAGTTGTTAAATGGAAGATGTAAAACAGATTATAGGCAACATAAAACTACTATCACAGATCAAGAGTAACATTCACACAAGTGCCAGATAATGTCTTTAAAGCTCCACCTAAGTATAACATCTCCCCCTAAGTATAATATCCCCCTCTATTTATATGCATATGAATTTCTCCCCCTTTTTCATTATAAAAAAGAATGAGGAAATATATAAAATTATATAAAATATCTTGTATATAACGAGATAAACTCATTATTAATTATGAAGGAAAAGTAAAATAAATTTTACCATATTTACCGAAGTCCATATTTATTTGTAAGCACGTAATTCTATTAAACATATGGAACATTCTTTGAAATTCCAAAATCTATCCTTTTCCTTTTGTTTCTCTGAGTACCTGTAAAAAATAATAATAATTTTCGGTACCCACTTACTATGTTAGGGTCCGGGGGGTTAGGTCTTTGGAAACCATACCCATTTGGGTGTGGTTGAACCTTTATAAATATAATTTTCATTACAAATTACATTCTTATAATAGTTGCTAATATAAAGTTGTTTATCATGATCAATCATATTAGCTGGAATCCATATCTTAATACTATTAGTCATTAGCTTAGTACTTGAAGAATAATTTCTATCATTTCTAAACAAAGTACTATTATGACTATAACTGGTTTTAAAACTATCTTGATTACTAGTACTAGCACTAAAGTTAGTATACATGAATGCATATCTAGTACTATTTTTACTTTTAGCTTGTTTATAGCCTACACCACTTATATCATTGTGAGCTTTTGAATTCTTAACATAACCTATTCCCTTCTTATTTGAAGCAGGTTGAGAATTTTCAATAATCCTGGATAAATTTTCTCTCCCTTTATTAAAATTGGAAATATTTTTAGTAATGTCATAAGCTTAGTTTTGAGACTAGTGTTATCTAACTCAACAATTTTAATTTTTGTTTTTAACTCATGATTTTCAGAAGCTAGAGCATTATTCTTTTCTTTTTGAGCTTCTATTTCTTGACTTAATAGAGCGAGTTGAGAATTGTCTGAATCTTGAATTTTCTCAAGTTCTTCTTCTAATATTCTCTTCTCGTCTTTAAGCATATCTCTTTCGAATTCTGCTTTCTTCTGATTTTCCAGAGCTTCCTTATATTTTCTTTTGAGACTTTTTAAAGTGTCTAGAAGTTCTGAATTTATTTCTATCATATCATCAAAAGTTAGATCACTAACCTCGTTATCTTTTTCCATGAAGCATTTGTTTGTTTGCTCCTTTGATTGTTCTTTATTGCTCTTCCTCTTCTTATTGCCTTGACTAGATCTCTTTGTAGCCATTTATTCTAGGATGTTGTTACGATCTCTAGAAAACCAGGCTCTGATACCAAATGAAAGTCGCTATGCTCTGATACCAATTGAAAGTGCGGTGTGTATACAATTATATGTGCTAATATAGTATACACGGATCGTGTAATATGGATTACAATACAAATGCGGAAATAGATGATAATAGCATTGTAAATAGAAAATAGAAAAATCACACCAGAGATTTTTATACTGGTTCGGAGCACCGTCCTACGTCCAGTCCCAGACTCCTATCTGGATTTTCACTATTAACTACCTCGCTTCACCCGGAGGAACAGGTTTACAATACCCGAACAGCCGAACGGGATTTCACGCCTCTAATACACTGAGGACTTCAACACTTGCCTCTTACAACACCGAGGACTTCAACACTTGCCTCTTACAACACGAGGACTTCAACAAAAACAAATACAATTGTTGTTGACAACTTGTGTTCTTGAAAACACGGATTTGTCACTAGTAGTACACCCTTCCTATAATCTTATCCTCAAAGAATATGAATGATGTTTTGTAAAAATTAAAGAAGGTATTTACTTATTGAATCAAAAGATATGAAATAATTTCAATGATTCAATAAGCTAAATTAACTTTTAGAATGTAGGAGCGTTAGAGATTAGATTAGAGAGCATATATGATCGTGTAAAAACTTGTGTTTGAATCAATAATTTAGATGAGTATATATAGAGAAAAATAGTTGTAACTCTTTGTGAACAGTTGCCATTAAGAGTTATGATCATTGATGAAAGATAGGAGATGCAACCTTTGGAGAAGAGAAGTGTCTTTTGGAAAAGTTGCTTTCTGTTTAAAAACGGTCGACAGGTCAAAAATGGACCGGTAGACAGGAATTCAAATATATATACGTTATGTGCATGTGTGCATGTTATCTGTGCATTCTGGGCAAAAACGGTCGACCACCTTATTTTCAACCGGTCGACCGGTTTAGTCCAATTTGCACAGTTAATGTGCATATGTATATATATTGAAAGATTGAAATTATATGATTATTTGAGGATAGATTTTAACATAAATTACTAACATACAAAATAATCAACCTCTAATATATAGAGCTCTTTGTGTTTCTTAAATGAATAACTTCTTTTTGTCGATCACGGCTTATTCCTTTGTCAGAAATCAAAACTCTATAAAAATCATGACTCAACAGAGTTCTCATTACCGGTCCAAGGCTTCTCCAACTACCATTGACCGAACCAACCAACTACCGGTTGAAAGCCTCTCCATGTCCATGCCTAGCCGAATCAACCTCTGCCGAACCAAGCCACACCGAACCAAGCTTTGTACACTTGCCACCGGTCAAACTCCATCTCCATGCTACTACCGAACCAGCCTCCACCGGACTATACCAACTACCGGTCCAAAAACCTCTCCATCCTCCACCGAACCAGACCTTGTTCACTGCCGAGCCAAAGTACACGAGCCACTGCCGAACCACCATACTCCTACCACCGAACCAAGGTGAATCGATCCAAATTTGCTAGGCCAGATTGCTTCAGCCCAGACCCACCAGCTGCTATATACATCCAGGACCCCTGCCCCCAGCCTCACTCTATAAATAGAGGGGCAGTGGCACAACAATGGCAGACAAGTTTGAGAGCTCAAGCACGGAAGGAACATTCAAACAACTTTCATATACTTGTATACAAAGCTTTGTACTTGTAATCTGAAAGGAAAAGGAATAACATATAAAGTGGACGTAGGCACGTTCTGGCCGAACCACTATAAATCTGTGTGTCTTTTACAGGTTTGTCCATCTACTTCGTATATTTGCACAAATCACCCAAACCATCCAGATCAACATATAATCAACTAAATCATACGACTAGGAGGTGTTTGCCCATTTTTTGTGCAAACATTTTTGGTGCTTTCACTGAGAATTGAACTCAGGAGCTCGAAGCTTCAGCTTCTCCCACTTAACCCTTTTTCTGTCAGCATCGTTCATTGCTTGGAAAATATGGCTCCCGGACGGAAGAAAGATGCTAACAAAGGAAAGAACGTTGCAGCTGGCGGTGGCCCAGATTCAGTAATTAGGGACCAAGACAATCGTCAGGTTCCCACGGCAAATTTAAATCAGGCAAATCTGACAGCCCCCGCTACGGAACAACTAATTACAAGGGCGGATCTGGACAGGATTGTGGCTGAAGTAACTAATCGCTTCGCATCTCAACAAGAAGCCTTGGTGGACCAACTCATGTCACGCTTAAGGGATGCTGAAGAATCCAACCGTAACACTGAATCATGGGGTGAGTCCTAGTTTGGAGGATCTAAGAGACGACAAGGGTCTTTCTTCTTCGAAGAGGCCAACAACAGAAGCAGCCATGGTAGGAGCCGAGCCCGGACTCAGCCCGAATTCCGACCTGAGGAAACACTTGGAATCGAACCCAACGGAGGAAGTGCCAGGCAGGGGTCGGATGTGGCTGAGCCTGTCATGCTACCTAACCATGAAAACACCAATAGGCGGGGCCGAGATGGAGTCCAGCCCGAAGTTGGACCCGAGAAAGTGCTAAGAACAGGACCCAACAGGGGAAGATCAAGGCAAGGGCCAACTGTGGCTGACCCCAGCATGCCCCCGGAAGACCAGAGGCAGCCACTGGAGAATGTCAGAAATGATAAACGATACCATCCTTACAGGTCATCTGGACGGAATCAATCCCGCAGGGAAGAACCAAACTCATTTTTATCCGCTCCAAGTCCTGATGAAAGGATGGCGCGATTGTTCAGGGAGTGCGTCCAACGAGAGCAAAGGGTTCGAGGGATAGGTGCTAGGGTAACCAGCCCCTTCATCCGCAATATCGAAACTGCCATCACCCCCCGGGAATGGAAAACGCCAACGATGGAACCTTACAAGGAACCTCTGACCCCATCGTACACTTACAGAGATACACCCAGCATATGCTCATGAGCGGAGCAACGGAGGGAGTATTGTGTAAATGCTTCCCACTTTTCTTGGCAGATCTAGCTACCTCCTGGTTCTGCCACCTACCCCAAGGGTCCATCAGCTCATGGGAAATGTTGAAAGAAAAATTCATCAGCCAGTTCCGCATTCATGTGGAACAACCCAAGGACGCTTATTCCTTATATAATATCAAGCAGAAACCCGGAGAGACAGTGCAACAATATCTCACCCGATTCAACGCTGCGGCGGCCGTAGTCCAAGATGCCGACGAGAAACTTATCCTAATGGCTCTCTGCAGTGGTGTACATCCGGATACTAAATTTGCTAGAAGACTAACCAAGGAAAAGCCAGCTACTTTACCTGATTTCTTCCATGAAGTTGGAAAGTATATGAGACTTGAAGACGCTGCCACTGAGAGGCAGTCAGGGCAACAGGCTAAAACAACTACAGACAGGGTTTCCGCTGCAACAAAGGATGTCGGAGAAATGACTCTAGAGACAATGCTGGGGGCAAGAAGGCGGAAAAGCGCCTATATCGACCTGGACCAAGATTTGACTCCTACACTCCTTTGAATGAAACAATCGAAAACATCTTCCTAGCCACTCAAGACGAAGTTAGATACAAGCGCCCCCCGCACAAGAAGGAGTCAGATAACGCACTCAAGTCTGGAAAGTTCTGCCGCTTCCACGAATCCCACGGACATGACACCAATGAATGCCACCATCTCAGGAACCTGATTGAAGAACACATTAGAAGGAGGAGACTGGAACGCTATGTAAAAAGCTAGAACAGGACTCCAGCTCCCGCCAATGAAAACCCAGGGTTACCCCTCCCAGAAGGAGGCAAAGGAAATCACAACACCAACGGCTCTAATCAAGAGAAAATAGTGGTCCATACCATATCAGGAGGACCACACATCGCCGACAGAAGCTGGGCAGAGATGGAAAGATACGGTAAGTCACTTAGAAACGCTGAAGGCTACGTTAAGTCTGTTATGGAAGAACGCCACCCGAAACGGAAAGAGAATGACGACATCACATTCAGTAGGCGTGATCTAGAGGGAAGACAGTACCCACACATGGATCCTATGGTCATCTCTGCCTGGTTCGGTCCAGTCAAAGTTTTTCGAATTTTAGTAGACACTAGAAGCTCAGTGAATATCCTATTCAAGCATGCATTCGAAAAAATGAAGCTGTCAATGAAGGATGTGTCTCCCTGCAACAAACCACTACATGGTTTCACTAGAGATGCGAAGATGCCCCTCGGACAACTGGACCTTTTTGTTGAAATAGGAAGTCATCCCCGCTTCGCTGTGCGAAAAAAAACATTTGTACTAATAGAGAGCCATTCGGCCTACAATGCCTTTTTGGGAAGACCAGCCTTGTCTGACTTCCAAATTGTCCTAGCCCCATGGTGCCTGAAGATGAAATTCCCAACAGATAACGGAGTAGGAGAAATAGAGGGAGATCAAGACGCCACTCGAGATTGCTATGTAACTGAGCTTCGCAACAACCGCAGGAAGGATAAAGGGAAGGATGCAGAGACTTCTCTCTGCAAGAAAAACCTAGAAGCATAGCAATTAAAGAAAGCCCCTCCTCTTCGATATACCAGCGATCCTTTCAACGAATTAGACCCCAGGGACAAAGAGGAGGAGGCCACCACCAAGCCTGCAGAGGCTATGGAATTTGTATCTGTAGACAAACACGACCCAAGTAGGCTGCTGAGGGTCGAGTCTCAGTTAAGAGCGGAGTTGAAAGATCAACTCGTCAATTTTCTTCGCCACAACATGGATGTATTTGCATGGATGCACGCCGACATGATAGGAATCTCTCCAGACGTAGCATGCCACATGCTGAACATCGATCCCACCAAGGTGCCAGTGAAGCAGAAAAAGAGGAGCATGGGGCAGAACGATCCGTGGCCCTCGAGGAAGAAGTAAAGAACTTACTTGCCAATGACTTCATACGAGAAGCCATCTACCCAGAATGGATCGCCAACCCGGTACTGGTAAAGAAAGCTAATGGGAAGTGGCGAACAGGCATCGATTTCTCCAACGTAAATGACGCTCGCCCGAAGGACTACTTCCCACTCCCCCGAATCGACCAACTCGTGGACAGCACAGCCGGACACGAACTCTTATCCTTTATGGACGCATACTCAGGATATAACCAGATCCATATGCACGCCCCCGATCAAGACCACACTAGTTTCATCACTGACCGGGGATTGTACTGCTACAAAGTAATGCCTTTTGGACTTAAAAACGCTGGAGCTACTTATCAGCGCCTCGTCAATAAGATGTTTGCGTAATTAATATGGCGAACTATGGAGGTTTATGTGGATGACATGCTGGTAAAATCAAGGAAAGCCAACGATCATATAAACCATCTGAACTAGATGTTTCAGGTACTTCGCCAATATGGAATGAAACTGAATCCTCTAAAGTGCTCCTTCAGAGTATCATCGAGAAAGTTCATGGGATTCATCGTACATGCCAGGGGGATTGAAATGAACCCCGAACAAGTCCGGGCTTTGCAAGATATCAAGATACCATCCACTCGAAGAGAGATGCAAAGCCTAAACGGGAAGGTGGCTGCCCTAAGCAGGTTCATCTCTAAAGCAATCGACAAATGCATCCCTTTCTTCGAAGCTCTTAAGAAGGACAAAGGAAAGTTCGAATGGACTGACGAATGCTCAACAGCCTTTCTTAACTTAATCGAACACCTCCAAAGACCACCAGTACTCTCAACTCCAAACGAAGGCGAGGAACTATACCTATACCTTGCTGCATCATCTCATGCTTTAAGCGCCGCTTTGGTGAGAGAAGACGACCACGCACAGCAGCCCGTATACTTTGTAAGCAAGAGATTTACAGAGGCAGAAGCCAGATACCCTAAACTTGAAAAGCTAGCATACTGTTTACTAATCACGTCACGGAAACTGCGACACTATTTCCAATCTCATTCCATCAGAGTTTTAACCGATCAACCGCTAAGGCAGGTACTCCATCGCCCCGGCACTTCTGGGCGACTACTTAAGTGGTGCATTGAACTGAGTCAATATGATATTACCTACCATCCTCGCACCGCTATCAAGGGACAAGCCATAGCTGATTTGATTGCCGAATTCACTACTAAAGAAGGTAAGGAGCAATCTGAAGTAGCGAAAAATATCAAGTGGAATCTCTTCGTTGATGGAGCATCAAATGAGAAAGGCTCGGGGGAAGGTGTTGTGATAATCACCCCCAGGGGAAGGAAGCTGCACTACGCCCTAAGGTTGGAGTTCGCTGCCACCAACAATGACGCAGAATACGAAGCAGTGATAGCCGGTTTAGAACTTGCCCTGGAGATTGGAGTCGGTTCTTTATGTCTCCATAGTGATTCTCAACTTATTGTAAATCAGATACTGGGAGAATTCCAAACTCGAGGAGATCGACTCACAGCATATCTAAAGAAGACCAAGCTGCTGCTCAATCAGTTGGATCAATATTTAATCAGACACATTCCTCGAGAGAAGAATCAGGAGGCCGACGAACTGGTAAAGCAAGCTAGCATGAAGGACGACACCGCTTCCCGAACAATAACCATCTCACAGCAACTAGCCCCGAGTTACGAGACAATGAATATGATAGCTGCAATCGAAGAGGAAACTTGGATGACTCCTATCAGGAAATATTCACAAAATGGCACACTGCCTGACGAGCGTAACGAAGTCAAGAAAATCTTGAGGAAAGCTTCCCGCTATACAATACAAGAAGGCATCCTCTATCGACGCGGCTTCTCTAATCCCTTATTAAGGTGTGTCGCTGGAAGGGAAGCCAAGGAAATCTTATCCAACATACATCGAGGAAGTTGTGGAGATCACACTGGTGGGCAGACTCTGGCAAAGAAGATACTCCAATATGGATATTACTGGCCCACCTTAAACAAAGACGCCCTAGACTTCGTCAAAAGATGTGACAAATGTCAGAAATTTGCTAAAATTCCTCGACTACCGACAAACGAGATTACTCAAATGACCAGCCCTTGGCCCTTTGCTATATGGGGAATTGACTTGATTGGCGAACTTCCTGTGGGCCGAGGCGGAGCCAAATATGCCGTAGTAACAGTTGACTATTTCACCAAATGGGTGGAAGCGGAGCCTCTAAATAAAATATCTTCGGCAAAAGTTATTAACTTCTTGATCAAAAATATTTTATGCAGGTATGGGGTTCCACTCAAAATCATATCGGACAATGGACTTCAATTTGACAGCGAGGAATTCGCCGACTGGTGCCAAAAGCACGGAATTCACAAAAGCTTCTCATCTGTAGCTTACCCCCAGGCAAACGGACAAGTCGAAGCTGTCAACAAAATCCTCAAAACCCTAATCAAGAAGAAACTTGAAAAGTCAAAAGACGCTTGGGTGGATGAACTTCCTATGGCACTTTGGGCCTACCGCACATCTTACAGAACATCAATAGGGCATACTCCTTTCTATTTGGCATACGGATCGGAGGCCATGCTCCCAGTTGAAACTGTAGTGCCTTCCCACCGCAGGATCCACTACAACCCAGAAGAGAACGAAGAACTCCTCCACATGTCTTTGGATCTAATTGAAGAGAGAAGAAACGATGCAGCACTCAAAGCAGCAGCTCATAAGCAAAAAGTTGCAGCACAATACAACTCCAAAGTCAAGCATCGCAGCTTACAAGAAGGGGATCTTGTCCTCAAGCGGATCTTCCCGTGCCCCGGAGCGCTAGATCCAATCTGGGACGGACCCTATGTGATTCATAAAGATCTCCGCAACGGAGCCTATATTTTGTCAACAGTGGACGGAGAGGTGTTCCCGAGGGCATGGAACATCCGACACCTCCGTCGATACTTTTCTTTACTTGTACTGCCCATATGAAGTGAATTAACAAAGAGAATCAGTGGACGTAGGCATTTTCGTGCCGAACCACTTTAAAAATCTTGTCTGTTTTTAACTTATTCCTTTATATCTTGGCTGCTTGTTAAGCTTTATCCTTTTCTGTTGAAAAAAATCATGTATAACGACGTATCCATACTGGAACTTCACGGCGCAACCTCACCTGGACAAGACCCAATAGGTACTATGCGATTCTATGCACTCGCCAGTGAGACACTTTTGCTCCAGCATCCCTCTGCTGCGGGTTAACTCATTGCTCGCGACTGCCCTCAAAGCCAACTGTAATGAGCCGATTATAAGCCATCAAGAAGGCCGATTATAGCCGATGGCAGCTCATTACGGCGTTCGGCTCGCCGGCAACTGTGAACCTACTTTAATCCCCAACATAAGGTGTGGCCAGCCAGGGGTAGTTCACGGTTGACGATCGGCACCCACGCTAGCCGGCCACAGTAAATCGAATAAAACCCACGATTACGGGCCATAATAGCTCGGGTAGTTACTGTGCGCGATCTCGGCTCCGATATGTCTTAAGTGCGGCTGTGGTAAAAAAGATAAACTCCCCGCGGAGGCGTAAGTGGGTGGCAAATGTCTCCAAGACCCACAGCTAGGGAAAGTGACTACAAAACCCGTTTGCCACGAACTTAAGCATATCGACGGCCTTCCGTGATTGGAAGTTTTACTGTTTCTCATATTTCCATTTCATTCAAAAACTTTCCTCCTATCCTATATAACAATCTTTAAAGTACAGGTCACAAAATATGGGAACTCTCGCTTATGAAAATATGAGCTCACATCCGGATGACGGAACACTCGGCTACATTCCATACTCAGTCATGCAAGACATTCAAAGCAACCCTCTACAACTAAAACACGAAGGGCGGTACTATCTTCTATTTTATACAAATATGTAGCTTTAATTTATTCACACATCATATTGGCATTACAAGACATGAGATAATATTTTAAGCAAAAACTTAGCATTAAATACGATTAAGTCACATGCATAAACACGCAGCTGTATTTCTTATGCAGCATATCAAAATGACAACAGCATTCAAACATGACAGAATCAGCTTATGTTATAAAATTACGTAAAGTCATTCTTTACAAATAATATAATTACAAGTTACATTAATGTTGCGGACTAACATAGACAGCAACCAAAATATGTACAAGTCAAGTCAAAGAATCAGGGCTTCGCCTCCATCCCGCTAGCCCTCGGGATCTACTTAACTGCAGGATCGGAACTCCCAGCATGTGCTACCAAGGTCCCGCCTGCATAATTCAGAAGAGAATCCATCAATAATCACGAAAGATAAGCAATCAAATCATGAAAAGGTCAAAAGGAAAGACTTACCAGCACCTGCTCCCTGACCATCATCGTCTAGCTGCATGCCTACCTCATCCGCGGCAAGCAGCAGCATGCCCTCCTTAACCGCCACCTTCTCTTCCTTAGTGAATTGGGCCGTAACCACATCCATCCTGAAAGCCGCACCACCTTCCTTATCCGCATCGGCCTTAGCTTCCTCCAAAGCCCGGAGATATATCCTACCCATAACCCGGGGATAATCGTCCATCCAGGACAGGTTGCCATGCCTCCAGGTACGGAAATACATGTCCTGGAGCATCTCGTCCATCATCCCCTCATTCTCCTCAAACTCTTTCATCCGGGCCTCAGAAGCCGACAGTCATGCGACAGCAACATCTCTCTCCAATCGGTATCTCGAGCAGTCAGCCTGAAGGGACTTCCGCATCACTTCCATCTCCTCCTTCAGCTTGGCCTGAGCAAGCTCTACGGCCTCAAGCCTCCCAGATAACTCTTCTACCTGCTCAAGATCCGCTCTCCGAACCTCGTCCACCGTTGCGATGGCCATGTCAATCCGTTCCTTGCAGGCAACCTCCATCTTTCGTAGTTCTGCCTTACTAGCCTCTTCCATAGTCTTCTTCAACCGCCTGGAGGCTGCCTCATGCTGAGAAATCCGAATGGCTTGATCGGCAAGCTGTTTGGCCTGATCAGCAACCTTTAGCCGCAACCGAATATTAGCACTCCCAATCTCCTCTCCAGCCTTGACCAGACGGGCATGATGCCCCATCAACTTCCTGGTCTCCTCCGCGACCCGGTCAATATTAGCCTTGGCTTCGTCCCCCATGGTAACTATCCGAGTAGTAAGCAAACCGAGGTCTACGGACTTAGCCTCATCAAGCACCTGTATCATGGGATTGCGGGGGAGAAGATGCTCACCCGTGGCCTCGTCAAAAGAGATGTCCTGAAAACTCGGGTCCAGATCCGAATGGCCGGCAAATGGGTTGCGAACCAAACCAGAATGGTCTATCGGGGTGACGGTTGGATTTTCGGACGGATGTGGGGAAGGCATAAGCTCAGTATCCTCCTCAGTAATATCATGGATAGGCTGGACTGGAGGCTGAGGGCCAGGTGAAGGTTCAAATGAAGATTGGCCCCTCTTTCTCTTTTGCATATCTTCTTCAATAACTTCGAGAAGAGGGCGATATCTAACCGCATCTCCAGGACGGCTAGCTGACGGCTTTGGTTTGGCGGAAGCTTTGAGTAACTTATACTGTTCAAGGCGGTGCCGAATATCTGATGTCTTGGCCACCTTACCCATTCCTGGAATAAAAACCAAGTGTTACAAGCATGCATGAAACTATGATTCAAGAAACATGTGAAGTTAAAAGGAGTTAAGAATTCACCTTGAACCTCCAGAGTTGCCTCAGCTGAAATACTCTCAGAAGATAGACTGGCACCAGTCTCGGCCTTATCAGACCTCTTCGACTTCTCCACCAAGGCTGATCCTTCCTCCAACCGCTCAAAAGCCTGGTGGAAGGCATCATCCGTCCACTCTTGAATCTCGCCTGCTTGCCCAGGAGGCAAAGCCCCGGCGCCATCACCACCACCATCACCTTCTCTGTCGTCTCCACTCTCTGCCTCTCCTCCTACATCGCCTCCTTCGCCTTCACCTCTATCCTCCTCCACGTCTTCCTCCCCTGGAGTAATTGGGCACGTGCTAGGGGAAGGGCCGTCGGACTTCTTGAGCTTCTTACCTCCGACAACTGGAGGTTTTGTGAAAGGCCTCCTCTTGCTACTCTTCGTAGTGGCCCCATCTTTAGCTTTAGCAGCCCTCTCCTCGGCTGTATCTCTCTGCTTAACCACGGATTGACGTGGCAGAATCAGGTTGTGCTCCAGGAGAGTGGCAATCCTGATCAGGTAAGAAGCCGACCTGTCCCTTCCAGAGATAGCCTCTATCTCCGCGGCCATCTGTACCAGGCGATCATTCTCCACGACTGCAAAGCCACCTGTCGCTAGCAAGAAATAAAAGCATATAAGAGGAAGCATTGCAGTCGGGACAAAGAAATTACAAATGGAATTCAACTTACAGCAGAAGTGAAAAGGCGAAAAGAAACGGAGTCGTCCTTGACGAAGAACAATTCCTTCTTAAACATGGTAAACTTCGAGTATAAGTCCAAGACCGGCTTGAAGGACACGGCCGACTATAAACTAATGTATGGAGACCCCTTCTTGTAGCCCCTCAGATTATATAGATATCGGATTTCCCAGTTAGAAGGGGGGCGCCCATATCTCCTCTGGAAGATAACGAATAGACACACTAAGATGGCATAGGATTTGGGCTGAAGCTGAAAAGGAGCCACTTTCAGGTAAGTAATGAAGCTGACTATCCACGCATTGATCGGAGGAATGGCCCCACACATGCAATGGTATCGGCTATACGTGAAGTATCCTTCAGGGGGATTATATGGCATGAACCCCTCCCCTGGCAACAACATGCATGCTCTATCAATCCCAAAGGAGCGGGAGATAACGTCAAGTTGCTCCTCTCTGAGAGAGCTCGGAAAGCAATCAGGAGGAGAATTCAGAAGCTCTTGGGGACCATACCCATCTACTAGCGACCTCGGGGTGGGTCCACGACGTTACGGTCCTGGCTGGGCTGGGGGAACCACGGGGGACTCTCGTCTATCCATAGATTTTCTTTTTTCTGATCGAGTTTCCACTTTGCGAGACATGTCCCTACAAACACAAAAGAAAAACATATTGTTAGAACAGAGGATATAAACAAGCAAGTGTATATAGTCTGAAATTTCATTAAAAAATCAAAATTCCCAGAACTCCTAGTATCATTCGGCAAAGCCGATACAAAGGTTCATCTAGTGTTAAGTCCATTCGGCATTCCCAATACCAGGGTTCATTCGGCATTCTCAGTATAAAGCTCATTCGGCGTCCCAACTTTCAAAACGAATTCGGCGATCGAACCCACAAGCTCATTCGGTAGTACAGTATAAAAATTCATTCGGTGGGAAAGGGGTCTCACCTGGTTCGGCTAGCGCTTTGGTTTGACGAAGCTAAGAGTTTGATTCGGCAAAAAGGTTCGGCTCGTTTGGTAAGGAATAACGAAGGCACGTGACCCCTATTTATAAGCAAACCTCAATGATCGGACCAGATGGCTCGGCGCTTAAAACCGAACGAGACTATCCCAGCAAAACAAAGCGCGACACATGCAGGCATGTGCCCCACTTTGGGGGGCAAATGTTGGGCGAGTTCTCATTATCGGTCCAAGGCTTCTCCAACTACCATTGACTGAACCAACCAACTACCGGTTGAAAGCCTCTCCATGTCCATGCCTAGCCGAATCAACCTCTGCCGAACCAAGCCACGCCGAACCAAGCTTCGTACACTTGCCACCGGTCCAACTCCATCTCCATGCTACTACCGAACTAGCATCCACCGGACCATACCAACTACCGGTCCAAAAACCTCTCCATCCTCCACCGAACCAGACCTTGTTCACTGCCGAGCCAAAGTACACGAGCCACTCCCGAACCACCATACTCCTACCACCGAACCAAGGTAAACCGATCCAAATTTGCTAGGCCAGATTGCTTCAGCCCAGGCCCACCAGCTTCTATATACATCCAGGACCCATGCCCCCAGCCTCACTCTATAAATAGAGGGGCAGGGGTACGACAATAGCAGACAAGTTTGAGAGCTCAAGCACGGAAGGAACTTTCAAACAACTTTCATATACTTGTATACAAAGCTTTGTACTTGTAATCTGAAAGGAAAAGGAGAATAACATATAAAGTGGACGTAGGCACGTTCTGGCCGAACCACTATAAATCTGTGAGTCTTTTACAGTTTTGTCCATCTATTTCGTATATTTGCATAAATCACCCAAACCATCCAGATCAACATATAATCAACTAAATCATACGACTAGGAGGTGTTTGCCCATTTTTGGTGCAAACACAACAAGCATACATCCATCACATAAAATCAACAAAATTTAAACATTCATTCATATCAAACAAACAAATAGAGGTTTGGGTTCAAAACTTTAAATTGTACGGAATGAAAAATAAACTACCGAGTGTACCCTTCACTCAACAGTCTTAGGTGAAACTAAATAGATTATTCATTCATCTAAACAATTTTAAAGTATCCTTACCCAAACAACCCTAAACCGAAACAAACAACAATTTCAACCAACAAATCAAATTTACTTATTAATAATTTCATTTCATACATTAGTTGTTTGATTTCTTTTCTTTCATATAATGATTTATCATTTATTTTGCATTTATTTCTTGCAAGTTTCATTTATTTTCATCCATTAATTCAGTGTCTATTTCACTTATTTGCACTTCTACTTTACATAAAATTCATTTTTTTTCCTTCTAACAAAATCTCATTTCACTTATTTATGTCATGAAATTTTCCTTTTATTATATTACATAAATTTATTCACTGCTAAATCTCATGTACTTAAGTTTATAATCTTTTATTTAAAATCCTTATCTTTCTATTATATTTACTCATAGTAACATTTTCAATTATACCGTATACATCTCCCTATTTATTTTTATTATACATAACCTCAACATTTACTTAAGTTTTAACTACTATATCTTATAATACTTAATCTCTATCAAAATTTATTTAAATTAGTAGCCTTTCAATTATACTTAAGTTTATAACACTACAACATAAAATTCTTATTAATTTACGTGATTCGTTGAACCTTTTTACTATATAAATTTTTCTTGTACAATTTTCCATTACATTTTCTTATTAAACATTTCAACTTTTAATATTTGGCAAGTTATATATATGCTTTTTAGGAATGTAATTGAAAGTTATACAAGTTTATTCTTAATTTACCGTTAAATAATCATGTCTTAGGTTACATATTTCAGCTTCTTTTAACTTTATTCACAACCTAGCATTAATCTATTGTTTCCTTTAGAGGTTTCGATTATTAATTACTTACAACCCATTTTACTACAATAATTAAAACTATTAATTAACGGAAACTTAAGAATTTAAATACAGGGTTTTATTCAAAAATCATTTTAAAATAATCGATAAATATATACTTAAAACTTATATATCCCATTATACTCAAACAATCAGAAATTTATATTTGGTTATCAAAATAAATCCATAGTAAAACTACTACAGTGGTCTTGCCACTTCAAAACTCGAAAATGAATGTCGATGATGCGTGCACTCATCACCAAAATTATTTTCCAACGACGGAGAGGGAAGTACAAAATTTATTTCTTTTCAAAGTTTCTTTTTAAAACAATTCTTTCAATTATATTGAAATACTTATATCAAAAAATACTTATAAACAATATTATTATATTCCAAAATTATTTGAAAGAAATTTTCGAAAGCCCGGAACTTAAGTTCTATATTTTCAATTTTATTTATTTATTTTAAATCTTATTTCATTTATTATTTATAAATTTCATTACCTAACAACCAATATATTACAACCAAATATAATCTTTATATAATTTAATTTATATATAGAAAATATATTAGGCAAAATTATTTCATTCACCTATATTAAAACCAAATATTATGTCGGTCTGTCCTATTAAGTGTTTAGAAATCCCTATTGATGTCATAACATCCCATGCACCAACCAGAATTTATAAATGCAAAACGAAACAAATTAACACAATATTAAAACCATTTTATAACACTAACAAATACGCTCTCTCATATATATAAGCTCATCGACTCCCATAGAATATTACTACCCTATTAGTAAAGAGTCAAACCCCACAAAGCTAAGGTTTATCACTAAACCAAAGCTTTGATACCAGATGTAACATCCCGCCTTCTCGCACGCTTTAAATCGACACACGTGCCAATTCAAACCATACAAAAGGGCGGATTGTTATGGGGTAAATAAGAAAAACAAGAAAGAAATAAAACAAAATAGATTCTCACAGCGGAAGGATAAAATATAATAATCAAATATACAGTTCATGAAGCTTTTTACAAAATATTTAATTTTACTTATACAATATATATCAGAGTTGCACATACCAACGAATAAAAATTGATGCAACGGAATACTATGTGTAATGGAACAATATAATATAATGATAATAATGAAATCTTCGTCCTCCAATAAAAGTCTTCAAATCCAGAAATGCTCGGACTGACCCGAGCGAATTGAAAAGACAAAACATTCGAGTCAGAACTAAAATATCTTATGTGAGTTAAATTAACAGAAATAAATATGAGTGCAGTAACTCAAGAGATGCTCGGGATTTACAACTCCTAAGGATCTGTTAAACTAATTACTATGTAGTAATATTTCGCTATTATAATAGTGTCTATTAGTAAAATAAACTTACTTTAAAACAGAGTTAAGGAGTGGCGCAATATTCCCCTTAACACATAATATATTCCCATAGTCTATACAGTACCGTAATCTCCCCCGTATTGGGCGTCGTCAGAGGGAACTCCATAGGTATGGTACAAAACAAATCGTATAAGGAACGCTAGGGTAGGTGACATGGCACAACTAGGGAATGCCAGGGTACATATACCAATTACGCTTCCGGGTCGGTGGTAACGCATAGCCGCAGCTACCGCCCACCTCGAGCCACACCCCCAAATCAAAGAAATCAAAAGTGCCCACCAAATAAATCCAAAAGTCAGAGTATAATATCGAAGCGATGTGTCTGATAAAAGGTGCTACCTTCTTAACCCGTCAATCGCTCCTATTTTAGCCACCTTATGCCAACTCCCGGGAGTCGGGTCCACGTATTTACCTCAAAGGAAACGCCGCCACCATCCTACTTCATTCTGGAATCTCCACCACGTAAACGGTTGTTAAAGTGGTTTTCGGAGTTGGTAGAGAGTATGACAACTTCCGATCTCGGTCTCTTCAACAACCAAACGTTATTATAACACCGCGGTTATTTCAAAATAATTTATACTTTAAAACCAGAATATAATATCCCTTTCAAAACCATATAAATACGATATCATTTCTTTTTTTTTAAACCAAATCAATATGCTATCATTTTTATTTCAAATATATCTTTTTTTCAAAAGTCAAAGTACTTTCAAATATATATACCTTAAACCCATAGCTTCGAAACATAATTTTCAATACTTAAATGGTTTAAATATAAATTACTTTATAAAGTAAATTAGCTTTTTAATTTCTCAAATTAATTCCAAATACAGATTTGAATTCCCAAATAAACCATTTAAATTTCCATATATTTCAAAGTTTTAAATATTCCATAATTTCAAAACTGAATTTTTAATTGATATATATATATATATATATATATATATATATATATATATATATATGCCAAATTCACTTTACTATCATTTAGTTTTGAAATACTTACTTAATAAATCTAGTATCCTTTAAATAAAACTTTCAATTTCAATAATTGAATATTCCTCGATTTATATAGACTAGATTTATTCACTTAAATCATCTTAAACCCGAATTTAGTTATAACACCATATTCTTTTTAAATCTAAATTTCAATAAGATCTTATTTAAATAAAATCTCAAATCAATTTCAAAACTATCTTCTCAACTTTGATTTATAAAAGTCAATATAAACTCTATATTAGAATATAATTTAAGTAAATACTTATCCATAATATATTTTAATAAAATCAACTTTATTATTAGACTTACTTCATACTTTAAACAATTTTATACATAGCTTAAAACCAAGAAATTAACTATATATAAAATAACCTTTATCAAATATCCGAAATCAATATTTCATAAAACCATATATATATTTCTTTACAAAACCATATAAAATCATTTCAAAATATTTATATATATATATATACCGTGGTGTTTGTATAAGATTTTCTATCCTATGGTCAGGTGATACGGATATTTATCATTTTCATCCGTAATTTAAAATAAAATTATGGTTATATATCATTTCAAACCGCAATCCCGAATGAAATGAAAATGCACAATAACTTGCAGTTTATACAATATAAATTACAACATTCATTCATCCGATATCAATCATCAACCATTTATAACAATCATTATCCAATATAAACAATAACATCACTATCGAACGGAAAATAAACAACAAGTATTAACTAGCAGTTTATATTCAATAATAAATTAAAACTGTCTAACTGGCAGTTTATATGCAATAATAAATAAATAAAAATTTAACTGGTAGTTTATATGCAAATGAATAATTAAATAACAATTTAATTAAATAAATGCGATTTAACTGAGATGATGAATAAAAATATGCCAAATAGTCATAAATAAATTTCTACTCATATCATAAACCAATTTAACAAACATAAGAAATTTTAGAAGTTGTGAGTGGATTAAAACACTCACCTTTTGAATTTAAATCCAATTTAAGCCAAAAACTGCACAGTCTCAGAATTTGTCCAAACCAGCGTCAAAGTGTCTGGAAATTCAATATGAACCTAGCGGAGAAAACCACGCGTGAATCTGGGTCAGTATGTGAAAGTTATTGCGATTAGAACGAGTTGAAAACTAAATTTGAATTAAAACAATATAAAATAAACCTACCCCAAAAAATTTCGCCACGTCACTAACACGCTACAGTACGCACCCTTCTTCCTTAGATTTGAAACCTAGTATGCACGCAACCCATACCAGAGCAAACCTAGCCGCCTCCATCATCAAGCCAACTAGCCGCCTAGGGCTGCCTACGCCAAGCCGCGTGTCGCCTTCATCTTCCCCACACCATCGATTCGAACACAGCAAATCGCACGACCAAATAAACCACCGGTCTCTGCTTTGAATTTTAAACCCTAATCGAAAACTACACGAAATCCAACCGTCGATTCGACAAACAAACTATGCCGATGCGATCCCCTCGGTCCACTCTTCAAAACCCAGAAACGGTTCGTCGATCCATCGAGTTTGATTTCGACATGATGAACGGCCGAAAAATCTTTGATTTTTACTAATCAGACGATGAACCAAAACGAAAAACGAATCATGGATATAAGTTACGCTCATTGAGAGCTTCAATATATATTTCTTTTTCAAATTTTTCTGGGGAGTTTGGAATTTCAGCTTTGGATTTGATTTTGCGATTGCAATTGTAATTAGGGTTTGTCTGCCATTGGAAATGAGGAGTTGAGGAGAAGAAATACGAGCAGACAAATGAGAAATAGAGGGCTAGGGTTTATAACCTGGATATATATAGGCAAACTGGAATAGAATAGATGGATCGGGTTGAATATACGCGCCAACGACAAAGTGGCCCAAAAAGCCCATTTCGACTCCGGAATGAAATTGGGTCAACCTATATATCAAAATAGATGTTTAAAAATATTTTAAATGCAATGGAAAAGATTCCGGGTTCAAATTGCATCGTATGAAGAAGTTATACTCAAATCAATATTTTTCAAATTGATTTCAATTGATTTCAATTTCATAAATTTCAAGGCGTTTCGAGTCTGTACGATCAAACGACAAGTCCGATCGCTACGAAACATGAAACCCCACAATAATTCACGATTGTGGATCCGTTGAAACTGGTTTCGTCGAAATCCGAGTCAGTGACCAAAATGGCTATTTTCCATAAATTAAATAAATTGATAATTAATTAATTAAATCAAATTTCCAATTTAAATTCAAAAATTGACAATTCTTATCATTTAAAATTTCTTAATCATTTACAATGATTTTAAACAAATTTATATGTCAATTAAATGTTGATTCAATCATAAATTTTAGCGTAAATTCAAATTTCATTATATTCATTATAAATTAACTTTTCGATAATTCCATTGAATTCACTATTCATTCTTATTATTCAATTCACTATGATCAAATGGATGAAATTAACATTGGGTTCAAAACTATTACATTAATATTTTCTAATTTCAACTAAATTTTCAATTAACGCAATAATTAATGTTAATACTACTTAATTGCAATAAACTCAATTATTTACTTTTAATTTCAAATAAATAAATCATGATTCCCTTTTTTTAAATTCCCTATTTATCATATTATCAATCTTAGATACCATTTATTTTGGTATATATATCCAAATACAATAACGTTTCTTCCAAATTTATCTTTATTTCAATTGCATACCATTTAATTTCAATTGCCCCAAAAATTACGCTTATTATAAATTGGATTTAAATGGATTTGATTTGTTTCAATTCAAATCTTTTTGTTAAATTCATTACCACTCTATAAACTTAGTTACCTTGTTTTCCCATTCATTTCCTTAATATATACAATTTAACAACTCCTAAACATGGTATTACAATTCACATAAATGTAACATTTATTAAATTTATTTTGAATTCCATCAAAACAGGTAACTTATAATAATTTGATATCATCAGCCATCAATCACATTCTCACAAGTTTAAATCATTTCCAAACCAAGGTTGTAATTTCTTACTAACATTGATTAAATCCAATTACCATTCACTATATATTTTGGTCAATTTCACCCATTATTTGAAATTAAAGTCTCAATTAAACTTATCTATTTTTGATTTCATTCCTATATTACACCACTAATTGTTTTACAAATAAACTGCATTTCATCATCCTATTTCCTTTATATCTTGTGACTATTGACTTATTCTCATTAATATACATTAAGGTTCATTAAATTCAATTGACTCCCATTTTAATTATTACAATAATTACTATCCTTGCTTTTACTTAATCACTATTTATTATTATGAATCCCTTAATTAATTCACTAACTGCCTTTGTTTTCTTATATTCAATTTATTACCAAATATTTCTATTTACACTCCATTATCATCTAAACAGTTGTTTCAATCAATTTGAATTGCATTAAATTGGTTATTTATCAACTGCCATTAACATTACTACCTTAATTCACCTACAGTTACAATTTATCAATATATTATTACATAGGTTAATTAATTCTTGTCTTTAATTACTTATTTTAAATTTTATATCCAAGTGCAACAATTAACACTATTTCTTTATTGGGATTCCACTTAAATTTTCAACAATTAGGTTTAATAACCATTTCTACAATTCATTATTAACACTTATTTCAATATACATTATAATTTTTTTATTCCTTTCTAATTCTATTTCGAAAATCTAACTAAATTAACCAATTTTATTTATCAAAATTTACAGGTCGTTACATTTAATCAATTGAATTATTAAATGGTACTTAATGGTTTGATTTATTTCGAATAATAATATATCATATAATGCTTATAGAAGGTCGAAAGCCGTAAAATCAAGGCGAGATTGAAGTGGATTACAAAACAAAAATCAAAGGTGAGTTAATCTCACTCATTTGGATTACCATTAAATTTAAATAGTTAAATTTAAATTATTGGTTGAATGATTGAATTGGCTGGATGTAATATTCTATAAGTGTGTGTGTATATATATATATATATTGGAATGATTGATTTCCCGCATTATATAGGGAATGAGACCCTATGCGCCCCGCATAATAGCGGAGGACCCTTTATGCGTCGATATCCCACCTTGAAGCGGGATTGGTATTTAAATTGTTGTGCTAACGTCTATGGATGTAGAGAAACAGGTTGGAGGGATCCAACTGGACTCCTCAAATATTGAATTTATTTTATTCAGTAATGTGATGTATGTGATAATCTGTGATGGATTTTATTGATTATATTTGGAATTAAAATTGTTAAATGCTATGGCTTGGTTGAATATATGTTGGTATTTGAGAAAAAGAAATATATATAAAGTTGGGATTTTTAAAGGAATAAAAAAGGGAAATTTTTAAGTAAAGTAATTATAATGAATTCAAATAAATTAAAAGAATGAATTTGACAAAAATAGGAATTTTGAATAAATGGGAAAAATGATTTTTTTTATTTAAAATAAGGACTTAAGCAATATTGTTTTGTAAGTACGAAGAATTATATTTTTAAAATTCAAGATTTGAATGATTTTGGAAAATAAAAGGAGAATTTTGAAAAAGGGTATGAAATTGGTATTTTCGATTTAAGTAAGAATTTAAAATATAAATAAAAGTGTGAATATGGATAAATGGGTTTTGTAATAAATTTGGTTAAGTAAAGGAATTTATTTAAAAATAGAGTTGGTTTGGGAAATCGATTGAAAATCGACTAAGTGTTGAAACTGTGAATAAAAGAGAATGAGATTTTGAAATTATAAACATGGTTTATAAATAAAGTCAAATATTTATCAGAGGATAATTTGGAAGTATAAATTCAGGATGCGAATTTACAAGGAAAGGATGATTTGTTTAAAAATAAATAGTGTTTTATTTTTTAAATGTGTGGAAAGGAAAGTGTATTTTCCTAAAAAGCCAAGTATATTTTTAAAGTAAGATTTTCAAGTATAAGTTGGAAGTTTAAAGTTGTTTTTAAAAAGAATGTTTTTTTAAGAAATTATTATTTAGTTGTTTTATTTTTTTTAAAAGTAAATATTTATTAAGTTAATTATATAAGTAATTTTTTTAACCATTATTAAAGATAATTATTTAATATTTATACCTTATAGAATAACTTTTATTTTTAAAATTAGTTTTGGCTTAAGTTTTACATGAGAATTTATTATAAAGTTTCATAACTAGTATTTAAATAAAGTGTTTTAAGTAGTTTTTATATTAAATATTTTAAAGCATATATTTTGGGTAAAGTGATACTAATTATTTTAAAATCTTGGTATCAAGACTTGTGAATTTCAATGGAAGTAAACAATATTTGGAAATTTATTTCGCGAGGGAAAAATGATTTGAAAACTATTTTCAAAGAGTTGAAGTGTAGAAAAATAACTTCCGAAGATATTTTGAATAAATAATTTGGAAAATCATTTAATCTAATGGTTGTGGGTGAGCGTTATTTGATAGTTAAATAACTGACTATCTATATTGGCCAATACGCTGATCGTTTTGAAGAAACCGGGATCAGGATTAATTTCTTGAAAACCACTTCGATCCGGTTTGAAAGTTTTCATGAGGAAGACAAGAGCTTGAAATCAAAGATGGAGCAGTGAAGTGCAAGGGCTAATCGCTACTAATCCTGAGGGTGATTTCAAAATGGATGTAGTAGGAGTAGTGCATTCGGTTCCGTTCGAACCCAGAACAGACTCGTATGGACGAATGCTTTCAGAACATCGTTAGGAGGACTGTGAGCATTTAAGGTGTATGTGTGCTAAAAAGGTAATGCATAGCCTCGAGCCTCATCAACCGCGAATGGCTAAAACAAGGGAAGTGCACACGAGGCTAAGTGGCTAGCAACCAATTAGGGTAAGGTCACCCCTGTCTAGATGTCTCTTTATTTCGGCTGTGTGGGTGGTTGCTGATCCCAACCGCGGGGTGAACTTATTCAGACTATCCAGTAAGGGGCAGCTCCGGTTTTGTGATGCAGGGGGATTAGGGTGGATCCTCGGTACGGTGATCTAGACCACGTACTGTGACGGGCAGTACCCCAGTAGCCCTGCCATTGTATGGAATCCAATCTCCAATAAGCGCCTGTACGATTTTGATTGTGCCCAACTATGCTGGAACGTGAGATGTAAGCATTTCAGCTAGATTCTATTTTACTTTCTATAGACACTATTATAATATCAGATGAATTTGATAAAAATGTTTTGGTTATCGTAAGGTAAAAACCTGGCATGTTTATGTGTGGCATGGTCTTACGAGATACTTTCCATTTCAAAGTATTTTGTAAACTTTAATAATCCAATTGAGTGTGTTTTCTCACTCTGGTTTTTCAAACTGACTCGGGTGTTATTTTGCTGTAATGCTCGGGTTAAACCGAGCACTATAGATACAGGAAAATATGCTATCGAACTAAAGAGGCAAGTTGGATGGCGAGACGTATCACACGTATTTGATGTATTATCCGCTGTGTATGGTTGCTGCAAATTCAGTTTCTATGTGGACAAGTTATCATAATTGTCCAGTGTTGTGTTTTTGTTTGTGTTGTACTCTGATGATGTAATGCATAAAACATATATAGTTCTTTTTGTATAAAGATCAGTCATTTATCTATTATATATTGTTCCACTGAGATTGTGAGATTCTGATATTGTTTTCTATTTCTTCTTCTACTTCCTTCTTTAACCCTAATGGTTCGTATTTCTATTCACTTTGGGTTGATATGATGGAGAATAGGGTCGACTCAAGGGGTACGAGTTTGCGGGCTGTTACAGTGGTATCAGAGCGAGGTTAAGCGAGAAACTTGGCTCTGGTGGGGATTGCTCATTAGAATAGAGTCCGTAGTACTCTAAGAATGAGTTTGAGTGTATTAATAGATATGAGTGCGTATTTGTTAGTGAATATAAAAATTGTTTTATATTGTGTCGACTTATCGGTTGAGTGTTTATAAATTCTGGTCGGTGCAGTCTGGCCAACTGTATCTATAGGGATTTCTAAACTCTTAAACAAGATAAACCAGCACAGTATTGTTTTAAAATAGGGTAAATGAAATAATTTTATCAAAATTATTTTTGTATATAAAAGAAATAATTTTTTAAATTATTATAGTACATGGTTGCTTGGTTGTTAGGAAGTGGTAATATTAAATTATTATCATTGTTGTGTGGAAATTATTATCCACTGTGTATGGTCACTGCAAATTCAGTTTCTATGTGGACAAGTTATCATAACTATCCAGTGTTGTGTTTTTGTTTGTGTTGTACTCTGATGATGTAATGTATAAAAAAGATATAGTTCTATTCGTATAAAGATCAATCATTTATCTATTATATATTGTTCCGCTGCAATTGTGAGATTCTGATATTGTTTTCTATTTCTTCTTTTACCTCCTTCTTTAACCCTAATGGTTCGTATTTCCATTCACTTTGAGTTGATATGATGGAGAATAGTGCCGAATCAAAGGGAACGGGTTTGCGGGGCTGTTACAGATTCATTCCTTTTCAGGTTGCCAGAGTAGATTAAAAGGAAGCAGTGCTTGCCAAAATAAACGCCTTCCTTTGCTAATAAAAAAATCATCGCTAAATAAATTTTGCTAAATAATCTGCACGCTCTAGTATCATGCTTTCATCCTTTGTTTTTATTTGAATTGTATTATTGGTTGTTTGCATTTGCATTTATATATAGAAAAAAAACTTCAAAATCCAAAAAAAAAAACAAACTTCATTTTAGTTCCAGTATAAATTCACATTCGATTTTTGTTTTGCATTCATCTCATCTTATTTTCTTTTTTGAAGGGCAATACCCCAATTCACATAAGGTGAGGGATTTCATCACCCTTTCCTTAGCCCACAAACACATTTCATTGTAGAATTTGACTAATAATAATGGTTAGACATTGGACTTAAAGGTGTCACGAGCTCACTTAGGGTTTAATTGTATTTTCACAATTGTTTTCTTTGAACAATTTTATTTCTTGGTGTCTAGGCTACGACAGAGTAATAACCATTTATAGATATTATGGTGATTCGTAAATATTATAGTGGTTATTCCTCTAAAGGTATTTAAAACTTCGGCTACATTGCTACGGTGATTCATGGTGCACCGATAACCCCTGCCCGTTACCTGGCTGAAAAATATTTTTGCTAATTTAAGACTTGCTAATTTAAGACAAAGTGTGATTAAACAATTTTGGGTTAGGAGCCACTAAGGACAGAAAACTGTAACTAAGTCCTTTGCATTCATTTAGTTGCACAATTTCATGCATATTTTAAAAAAAATCAAAAATCCAAAATCCAAAAAAAATTGTAAATTTTACATTACTTAGTTTTTAACCAAAAAAAAATACTTTTCTCCTTTCCTTTGTAAATTTTCAATCAAAAACAAAAATATAAAATCTTTTTTTAAAAAATTTAAAAATTCAAAAGCAAAAAAAAATTTTGAAAATTCAAAAACAAAAACCAAAATTCCATTTTCTAAAAAAAATTGAAAAAAACCTTTGGTAAATATTTGAAAATTAAAAAAATACAAAAAAAACATATAGAAAAAAAATTTGAAAATTTAAAAGCAAAAACAAAAATCAAACTTCTCTTTTGAAAATAAATTTCACTTGGTAAATAGTTTTCTTTCTTATAAAAAACAAAAACAAAAACAATTTTTCACTTCGTTTCTCAAACCCTCTTTTATTCTCTAAACTCGATTCTAACTTCTTTCTCTTCTCGACTTTCACTTGTGCATGAGTATTGGACTCGTGACACAACAACAAATCATTGGACTCGTGACTCAACAACTAATCGTTTAACTCGAATAGACGATCCTCCCGAAATGGCGAACAAAAACGCCCCTCTAACTCTTACGGATAGAATTTTTCCCGATAGAGTTTCTATTCCATCTTGCATCACGTTACCCGCTCCTACGGGTAACCATTTTGAAATTCACTTGAACCATATTGCCACATTTTCAAAATTTGGCAATTTCGAGCACGATGACCCTTACATCTTTTTGACTAAATTCGAACAAGTTTGTGCAACCACTGAACTCCAACAACTTTTCGATGATGGAATCAAACTTCGATTAATCCCATTTGCTCCTACAGATTATGCTGAAAAATGGTTGTATGGCTTATCATCAAATTCGATAATACTTGGGAAGAATTCGTAAAAGTTTTCTTAAAATAGTTCTACTCCTTGGAAGAATTGAGTTGAATTCGAAACGAAATTGTAAATTTTCATCAATTCAAGGGAGAACCATTTGGAAATATTTGAAAGATTCAAAGAGCTTTTGATAAAATATCCACACCATAACTTCGAAAAATGGATGATTTGCCAAATCTTATACGATGAACTCGAAAATAGATCACGAACCATGCTCGAATCAATGTTTTAAGGCAACTTTCTTGCCCAACATCATGACGATGCTTGGTAATTTCTTGAAAACCTCGCTGAAAAGTCGTCGAATGGAAATGTTCAAACGAAAAATATGTTTACTCTCGATCAATTGCACACTCGATAGGATCTTCTTTTGCTTTGGAAGCTAAGATCGACACAATGATTAAAAAATTCGATAACGTTTTCTCATTGAATCAAATGAAGCAAGCTTCCCAACCGATGTGTTATAAATGCAACGATCCTAATCATATAGCCGATCAGTGTCCCGATTCTTTTGGAAAAATCAATGCCTTCAATAAAGCCAAAAATGACCCGTTTTCTCCAACGTACAACCCTGGTTAGAGAATCATATGAATTTTGCATGGAACCAAAACAATCCCAACACGAATACGATTCGTCCCAATTTTCAAGCATTCTCGAATAATGCTTTGAATCCTCTCTTTCTGCCCAACAATTTTTGACCAAACTTTGCGGGTCCGTCCCATAATCAACCGCAATAATCAAATTTTCAACTAAAATCTGCTCATCCTCTCTAAGACGATAAACGTTTAACTTCGCTTGAGAAAACTTTTGAAACGTTGGCTAAGGTAACTACTCAAAGCCTTCAATCAAATAGCAATTTACAAAATTTACTGACCTCATATATGTAAAACACAAACCAATTTACTGACCGAAGAAACACTCGGACCAAATGGAAGAGATGTTGGAAATTTTTAAACAAGTGAAATTGAACATCCTGCTTCTTGACATCGTTCAACAAGTCCTCACTTATGCAAAATTTCTTAAGGACTTGTGTACCCAAAAGCGACACACTCAAGTGCCCAAAAAAGTCTTCTTAGCCTCCAGTTTGAGTGAAGTCTTGTCCCAATCCATGTTCGTTAAATACAAAAATCCTGGCTGCCCTACGATTTCGTGTGCAATTGGAGATAAGACGATTAACAAATGCTTGATAGACTTAGATGCGAGTGTCAACTTGATTCCATACTCCATGTTTGAACAATTAAGCTTAAGTGAGCTCAAACCCACGAAAGTTACGCTTCAACTTGCCAATCGTTCCATTAAGAAGCCCGTGGGAGAAAATGAAAGCATGCTCATTCTTGTAGGGCAATTCATATTCCCCGTTGACTTTATCGTTCTCGAACACAACTCGTGACGAATCTCTCGGGTCTAAATCCATTGATTTTAGACCGATCATTCTTAGCCACCTCAAATGCCTTAATCAATTTTCATAACGGATCGATAAAAATTCATTTTGGAACATAACTTTGAATCTTAACATTTTCAATCTTGAAAGCCAAGCGAATGAACCTCATGACCAAACATCGGAAGTTAGTGCCATTCATGAAAACTTTGAAAAAGACACTTGACCTTAACGACGAACGCGAAGCCGAGTACAAAAAATTATTTCTCGAAATTCCTAACGAGATTGAATACACTCTTCCATTTCAATCGCTTCAAGTTGAGTCCAAATCTCAACCCAACTCTTTGATCGAAAAACTCCCGAAGTTGGACCTCAAACCACTTCCCGATCACCTTAAGTACACATACTTAGGTGAAGATGAAACTTTGCCTTTCATAATTTCTACAACTCTCTCTTGATGAAGAAACCTCATTACTCTCTATTCTTTCAAAAAAAAAAAGAAGCAATTGGATGGTCGATCCCCGATATAAAGGGAATTAGTCCCATTCTTGTTCAACATCGCATCCATTTAATCATCGAAAATCATTTGACTTTGAGTTGATTCTAAATCGATGTAAGGAAAAACATTTGAGTTTGAATTGGGAAAATTGCCACTTTATGGTCAAACAAGGCATTGTCCTTGGACATATCATCTCAAATAAAGGCATTGAGGTAGACAAAGCGAAAATCGATGTCATTACAAACCTACCCATTCCCAAATCTGTTAAGGACATTCGATCATTTCTAGGACACACTGGCTTTTACCCATGCTTTGTGAAAGACTTTAGCAAAATCGCTCATTCTTTGACAAGTCTTCTTGGAAAAGACGTCCCTTTCGAATTTAACGCTGATTGTATCTCTTCTTTCGAACATCTAAAAAACGAAATCATTTCTGCTCCAATCATTTGCATGCCCAAATGGGATCTTCCATTTGAAATAATGTGTGACGCTTCTAACTTTGCAGTTGGTGCTGCCTTAGGACAACGCATCAACAAAATCCTTCATGTCATTTGCCACGTGAATATGACTTTGAACCACGCTCAACTAAACTACACAACAATCAAAAAGAAGCTTGTAGCTGTCGTCTTTGCTCTCGAAAAATTCCGACCATACTTGATAGGTTCACACATTACACGGACCACTCTGCGCTTCGATATCTCTTTGCTAAATAGGATGATAAATCCCGTTTGATTCGTTGGATCCTTTTACTTCAAGAATTTGACCTTACAATCAAAGACAAAATAGGATCCGATAATGTCATAGCCGATCACTTCTCTCATCTTCCGAATGCACCATCTTCTTTGCCAATCAATGAAAACTTCCCTGATGAACAACTTCTTTCAATTTCTATCGATCCATGGTACGCTGATATAGTGAACTACTTAGTCACTAAAGAAACTCCCTCATCTTGGTCCAAACAAGACAAATGTAAATTCATGTCCTAAGTGAAATATTTCTATTGGGACGATCCATACTTGCTCAAATATTTCCCCGACCAAATCATCCGACGTTGCATTCTGGATAGTGAGATCAAGAGCGTTATTTCATTTTGTCACGATCAAGCGTGTGGTGGACATTTCGGTCCTCGAAAAACCACGGAAAAGGTGCTTCAGTGTGGTTTCTATTGGCCTTCACTTCTCAATGACTCGTTTGAATTTTGTAAAACTTTCAATCGATGTCAAATGCTTGGACGAATTTCTTGATGAAATATGATGCCTCTAAACCCCATTCTTACAATCGATATCTTTGATGTTTGGGGTATCGACTTTGTGGGACCTTTTCCTAATTCTTTTGGAAGCTTGTAAATCCTTCTCGCCATCAATTATGTCTCAAAATGGGTCGAACCCATTCCTTGCAAAACCAATGACCATAGAATTGTTGTGAAATTTCTCAAAGAAAACATCTTTTCGAGGCTCGGCACATCTCTCATAATAATTAATGATAATGGAACCTATTTTCGCAATCGATCTGTAGGAACATTAATGAAGAAATACTCGGTAACCCACAAGTTATCCACTCCATATCATCCTCAAACTTTTAGGCAAGTTGAAGTTTCAAATTTTCAAATAAAACAAATCTTGGAGAAAACTGTCAACAAAAATCGAAAAGATTGGTCTCATAAATTGACCGACGCACTTTGGGCTTACCGTACTGCTTTTAAAACTAATCTTGGGATGTTCCCATTTCGTTTAGTTTATGGTAAAGCTTGCCATTTACCCGTTGAAATCAAACACAAAGCGTTGTGAGCAATAAAGAACTTAAACTTTGATGTTGAGAGTTGGCGAAAATCGAAAACTACAACTCAACAAACTAGAAGAACTTAGGAACGACGTGTATGAAAATGAGGAAATTTAAAAATAAAGAACCAAAGTTTTTCATGACAAGTCAATCCTAAGGAAAACATTTTTGCCTAACCAGAAAGTTCTTTTATATGACTCAAGACTTCAATTATCCCCTGGGAAACTTAAATCAAGATGGGCAGGACCATTTGTGGTGCGAACTGTTTTTCCACATGGTGCTGTAGAAATAGAAAACCCCAGAGATGGATCGATTTTCCAAGTCAACGGTCATCGTTTGAACCCTTTCTTGGAATTTCCAAATAATCAAGAGGAGGAGCTCATGATTCTTCATGAGCCAAGCCACGTCTAGTAAGAATGTTAATCCTCTTTTGTAAATATGTACATATTTTTCCCCGTTACACTCATTATATCATGCATTGACTGTGGGGACACGGTTAAAATTAAGTGTGGGGGGAGTCTCATTTTCATTTTTTAGTTTCATTGCATTTTTTGAATTTTCATTTTCTTACATAAAAAGAAAATATCAAAAACATTTTCTTTTTAGCATTTTGATTTATTTTTAAAGAAAAGCTATGGGATAAGTATAAGTTTTGGTGAATAAATTGAAATTTTTGAAAATTTATTTGTCATAACAAAAATAAAAATGAAGTTTGATTACAAATAACAATAGTTTAACTAGTATATAGGAAGGTTCATATGTGTTAATTACGAAGTATATTTTAGTTGAAAATCTTTGTTTAAAAAAGTGGTAAATTTAAAGTAAAGGGTATAACATTTTTATCTTCTAAGTTAAATGATGCTAAGATGATTTTGCAAAACTCTCTCTTTTTGAAAAAAATTGAAAAAAACAAAACATTTGTATATATGTAAATATTTTCTATTAACACCTACGATCGACAGGTGTACACACTTGTGTGTACACTCGCCATGCTCTGTACCTTTCTCATGTAAACTCGAAAGACAGTGTATGATCGGTATATCTGGCCTCAGTTTATATGAGCTAGGTGTATGTATATATAAATTCTTTTATTAATAATGCCTATAGTCGATAGGTGTTCACATTCGTGTGTTCGCTCGCCACACTCTGTAATCCCCTCACATAAGCTCGAAAGGTAGTGCATGGGTAATATATCTAGCCTCAATTTACCTGAATTAGGCATATGTAGATATTGTTTATATCATTAAAATTTTCAAATAAGAGAGAGTAAGCAATTGAAATCTAAGCACCATTTTAACTTGTTTTATTTAACTTGTTATTGAAAAGAAATGAAAATACGACTTTAATAATCTTCAATAATCAACTAAGGATCCATTTCATAATTACATTGTATTATCAACCGAAACAACTAGCCAAACTATGATCTATCTGTCATGACAACTTGATTTTTATTGGAAATTTTGACGAGTAAATGACTTAAATTTTCAAGACAATGACCAAAACTTGTATTTAACTTATTTGTGTCTATTAAAAGTAAACCTTTCATTTGTAAATATTTCCAAAAACTCGCATTCATCTCTCTGTAAATAAATCTTGCATTTTGTAAATATTTTCACTTTGCATTTGGATTTTTTGGGTAGTATCCGCTGAAAACCCTCACGAGACAACACTAGTCCTATTGGGGACACCTAAAGGTTTAACGGTTTATTGCATATGCTTAATGTAATCGTGCACCCTACGAAAACGGATTTATCATAGTTTTCCTTTATTCGAGGACGAATAAAAAGATATGCGTGAGGGATTTGTTGTGCATGTAAATGTGCGTATATTTACATCCATAGTTTATCTATTTTTATTTAAATAAAAGTCATATTTTGGCATTTTAACATGTTTAAAACCACAGTTCAATTATTTTCAAATCATCATATATTCATCTTCAATCAGGGGCAAAATGGTCATTTTTGTGCATGTGTAAATTTGAGAATTTTTACTTCGACATTTTTTTGATTTTTTTATATAGGAATTTGGGTGCATACAGAAGAGGCTTATATGAAGATACATGCATGTACAAATGAATACAAAGGAAAGAAAGGGAAATAATTCAAGACCATGAACATGGAGGACCCCACCCACTAGCCTAAATCTAAAATTAGAAGCTAATGGACAACTAAGTGGAGGTTAAAGCTTCATGCACTTTTAATGAGAGATTAATTAGCGGCTAATGGTTACTTGGTGTCCACACTTCCTAAATGGCATTTTAGGAAGCACCCTAAAAATAGAATTTGGGTTTTATGAATGTATAAATAGCCCTCTTATGTACATGAACATGTCTCCTACTCTCTTTCATATTTGTTAGAAAATTAAGAAATTAAGTTGTATGCTCTATGTTGAATGAAATGAAAATGGCTTTCTAGCCTCTTTCTCTTCTCTTTTCTACTTGTTGTTGTTTACTTTTATGCTTATTTTTCTTCTTATGCTCTCTTTCATTTTATATTCATAGTTTAGATTTACATTTATGCACTAGTTTAATTCATTTCCTTTTAGTAGCTAATCTTCTTTTTCTTGTTTACTCTCTACTTTATTTCATTTTCAATGTTGAAATCTCTGTATGTTGAAATGATAACACAAATGAGAAGCTAAACTACTACAATTTAGGGGTAATGAAGCTTTCTTCTATCATGTAGATTCAACATGAATTTTTTATGTATGATCACTTTTATGCCTTATGAGAAAATGAATGTTTATGCTTGTTTGTGTTTTATGTTGAATTTGATAGCCTACTTTGTTCATAAAAAATAGGCTATGCTTATCTCATTAATCATAAGTTGTCTCTATATCTAAATATGATCATGGCAATGAAGTGAAGTTTGAATCAAAATTTGATGATCTATGTTACTAATTAATAGTAAATAGTTCATGCTTAAACTAGATTTTGATTTCATTTTCTATGCTATGTTTCATGAGATATGAAAAGTAGGACTAGAGTTGTATTATAGTTTGACGGTTTGATTTGTGTTCATTAATAACTCAAATAAGCCATGCTTATGATAAATACATCACTAATCCTGCTTCGATTAAAAAGAGATCATCATTTGATTTAATGTTGATTTATGTGAAATATATAAGAAAGTGGATTTTCCTCTAAATTGAATTTTAATCATATAGTTTTTAATCTCAACATTTGCTTAGCTTTCTAATTTTCAAAACAATCTCCACTTTTGGTTTAATTTGATTGACTAGAAAATTTTAAAATCTCACAATTCCTTACGGATTGACTCGTACTAACTATTGTACGCCGTACGTTTGCGGTTATTTTTATTTTGAATTTTTTCGGCATTTTCCTAAACCCATAGAAAATTTGCCATTAAACATTTCACAAGAAGGGTGCTCAGAAGGGTGGAGCAGCCAAGAGAGGAAAGTCTATGGTGGTCTGCTTTAAGTGCGACAACAAGGGGCATTTTGCCAACGAGTTTCGTTCTGGGAAGGCTAAGGAAGTGATCGGGAAGAGGAATGTTAGGTGCTTCAACTGCGATTAGATACGCCATTATAAGAACCAGTGCAAGGACCGCTAAGGATGGAAAGGGCAAGGTGTGTGCATTGGAGCCTACTGTTTCTAAGCCGACAACTCAGGAAAAGGAAAGATAGTTTTGGGAGAATGCTTCAGATCCATCGTATGTCTATTAGGTTTCTATTTGACACTGGCGCATCGTATTATTTTATACCTAGATTTTTAATAGATAAGCTTAACCTAGAACCCATATATTTAGTTAATTCCTTACGGGTTGTGAATTTAATAGGAGGGCATGTAACTCTAGGGTTGAGATGTGATCAGTTAGAGTTTGACCTGTTAGGTCTCACTTTTGTTTGCATTTTTCATGTGTTTGATTTTGTGGGATTCAGGATTATTCTTGTGATGGATTGTTTAAGTGAGTACAAAGCTAGGATTATTTGCCAGGATGGGAAAATATCTCTTAGACAACCTGGTTGTAGCGACGGAATTGTTTAAACCATAAAAGGTTTTGGCGACGATATGTATGCTTTGCTTGGTGTTATGGAATCAGATGATGAGTTGAGTTGAGTTTTCATGGTTAGAGAATTCGCAGATGTTTTTAAGCCCGTAGTTGGATTGTCACCGAACCGAGCCATAAAATTTCGAATAGATTTGGTTCCGAGCGGAGAATCAGTGAGTAGGCTGGCGAGTAGGACAACCCCTTCAGAGATGAGAGAGTTGAAGTTGTAGTTGATAGATTTGGAAGGCAAGTGTTTTATCAGGCCGAGTAGTTTTTCTTGGGGTGCAGCAGTAGTGTTTGTTAAGAAGGCGAATAGATTATTGAGGCTATGTATCGATTATCGTAAGTTGAATGAGAAGACGATAAAGAATCGTTATCCATTGCCCAGAATTGATGATTTGTTCGACCGATTGAGTGGAGCCAAGGTGTTTTCTCTGTTGTATATGGTAACAAGTTTTCATCATCTCAGAGTAGTGGATGATATTATACCTATGACGGTGTTTAGGACCAGGTATGGATCTTACGAATGGTTAGTTATGTTGTTCGGACTGATTAATGTGCCAGCTTTCTTTATGGATTCGATGAACTAGGTTTTCTGAGAGCATTTAGATAGGTTCGTATTGGTTTTCATAAATGATATATTCTAAAGATGAGAGAGAGCATGAAGTTCATCTTAGAGTGATGCTTGAGGTGCTGAGGCAGCATCAGCTGACGGCGAAGTTCTTGGAGTGTCATTTCTGGAAGAAGGAAGTGAAGTTTCTTGGTCATGTAGTCTCAGTGACAGGGTTATCAGTGGATTCGACTAAGATTGAGGTATTGATTGGTTGGAAGAGACCCAAGATAGTGACTGAGATAAAGAGTTTCCTTGGGTTGGCTAGTTATTATCGGAGATTCGTTAAGGATTTTTCATGGATAGCAGCACGGATGACTAAGATAACAACAAAGGATGTGAAGTTTGTGTGGGCCGATAAGTGTGAGGAAGCATTCCGGAGTTTGAGACACTAATTGACCCATGCATATGTATTGGTTGTTCTAGAAGGGAATCAGGATTTGGTGGTTTATATCGATGCGTGTGGAACAGGATTAGGAGCTGTGCTGATGCAAAGAGGTAAAGTGATTGTCTATGCTTCTAGACAGCTTATATCGCATGAGGTCAGATATCCAACGCATGACTTGGAGTTGGCTGTAGTGATTTTTTCTTTGAAGGTGTGGAGACAATATCTTTTGGGAGAGAGGTTTGAGCTGTATACAAATCATAAGCCGTTGAAGTATTTGTTCTCTCAAAAGGAGATGAACATGAGACACCAGAGGTGGTTAGAGTTTATTACTGCTTATAATTTTGGGATTGAGTGCACACCAGGGAAAGAAAACAAGGTTGTAAATGCACCTAGTAGGAGACATTATAATGCAATGTTGGCGATGATAGCTGAGTGGAAGGATTTGGAAGCGTTAGCAAATTGTAGTGGAGTGGAGATTTGAGGCATTGTCTAGCGGAGATACCGTAGCATTGTCTTGTTTGGAATTTCGACCAGTGATGATCAAAAGGATTGCTTCTAAGCAGGAGGAGGATCCAGTGTTAGCTGAACGGATCAGAAAGTTAAGAGAAGGAATTGAGAGCGTGACTTGAAAGATTTCAGTTTTAACCAGAATGGACGATTGAAAAAGAAAGGAAGATTACGTGTTCTGAGTGTAGGAAACATAAGAAAGGAAGTTTTAGAGGAATGCCAACATTCAATGTTCTCTATTCATCCGAGAGGAACTAAGATATATCAGAATATGAAGATGTGTTTCTTCTGGGAAAGTATGAAGCAAGATATTGGCTTATGTGTAAAGTAGTGCTTGAATTGCGTACATGCAAAGGTCGAACACCAAAAGCCAAATGGGTTGCTTCAGCAATTAGATATTCCATTATGGAAATGAGATTCTATTTCTTTGTACTTTATTGATAGGTTGCCAAGGTCGAATAGAGGAAATGAAAGTATATAGGCCATAGTGGATAGGTTGACCAAGAGTGCCTATTTCATTCTAGTTAAGTCAACTAGGACGTTACTTGTTTTAGAAAAGTTGTTCATGAGGAATATGGTTAGACTGCCTAAAATTCCTAGTAGCATTGTTACTAATATAGATTGCTTATTCACTAACGAGTTCTGGAAGAGTCTGTAGGAAGTTTTAGGAACCAAGCTCAAGATGAGTACAGCTTACCATCCGCAGACAGATGGGCAAACGAAAAGAGTTAACAGGATCTTAGAGGATTTGTTAAGAGCTTGTGTTCCAAATTTCTAGGGATCATCGAAAAACCATCTGCTTCAAATCGAGTTTTCGTATAACAACTGTTATCAGACTAGTATTGGGATGACATCGTTTAAAACTTTATATAGAAGGCCGTGCAAACCTCCCGTTTGTTGGTCGGAGACCCGAGATAGGTTGGTTCTTGGTCTAGATTTGGTGAGAGAAGCTGCATAAAAGATTGAGGTCATTCAGGCTAGAATGAAGGAGGCTTAGTCTAGGTAGAAGAGTTATGCAGGTAAAAGACAGAAAGACTTTGAGTTCTCAATTGGAGATCAGTTTTTTATTAAGGCATCATGGATGAAGGGTGTGATCAGATTTGGGAGATCAAGAAAGCTGGCACCGAGATTCATCGGACCTTTTCCTATTGTTAAGAGGATCACTAAACTCGCATATAGAGTTGAGTTACCGAGTAGTTTGATAGGAGTCCACGATGTTTTTCATGTTTCTTATCTCAGAAAATGTATTAAAGTCTCGGAGACTACTATTGCACCGACTGTGTTATTTTGGGTTATTGATTATTTACGGGTAAATAATAAAAGGTTTGGGTCTGAAATTTTATAGAATTTTTCTAGATTTTTACTAAGCGTTTTGATGGATATATAAAATTATTTAAGGTATGGGGTTTAAATGTTTTATATGTTTTACAAGGAGAATGGGCTCTTTGCAAATTATTCAAATTTGTAATTTCTAGAAATTGGCAGCACTTCTGTGACACCCTGCCTCTATACTCACGCTAGCCAAGGAACCTACGGCGTAATGCCGTCAACTAGCACGAAGAATAAGGCTGTTGAGGAGCGACCATCCATGTAATTGCTTTGTGCGAGCACCGATATGTCAGATTGTATAACATGCATTTCATTTCAAGAGGAAATCCAACACGTCGATACAAGCTCAAAGCTACTACACAGTGGCTATGTGGTCTTCGGAAACAAATATAGAAATAAACATAACATAAATCAGTCACATATATCATATCACAAAGACTGAAATAGATATGAATATAACACATAAAAATGTACATCAGATTAGTGGTCAAACAAGATCCACAACATCACAAAAGAATAGATACAAGTGCTAGACAAAAGAATATGTATACATCAAGGAGTCTCTATCTCAAATGTATAACAACAAAAACTACCAATCTAATGTAGTTAGACAAAATTCAGATGATGATCCCTGATAAGGAGTCAAGTAGAAGATCCTGAAACATCTCGGTCCTACCCGAGTATTATTTAATAAGAAAATAATAAAGAAAATAATAAACAAATCATTCTAGCTATAAATATCAGATAAAATGAGATAGAATAAGAGATATGACGAAAGTGTATGATAACAATAATGCCATACTATGAAAAGTATACATTTAACAAAAATCATACAATATCTCAAAAATCTCATAACATCAAAAAGAATGTCATATTCTTTACCATATTCACCAAACCACAAATATTGGCCAACATATCCATGCCAATCATAAAAATTGGTAAAATATATTCTCGAAATTATCAATTAGAAATCTAGAAATCTCAAAAGGGGGAGGCCTATCATAAATGGGAGCATGAAAACTCTCCAACACGTGTATCACAAACGGGACGCTATCCCATGGTCGCTAACCATAGAGCCGGTGCAATGATGTAGTACAATATCGGTACGCCCGAGGAACCTGAAACTCGAATAGTACGGAACAACGACGTAGTACAACGGTATGCCCGATGAACTTGATAAGTCGGTACATCGACGTAGTACAATGGTACGTCCGATGAATCGAACTCCATAAAAGAACATGGGTCGCTAGCCCATAAAAATTGACTCGGAACTCCAAAGAATCAATAGGTCGTTAGCGTATAAAAGAAATGAGACGAAACTCAATGAAACGAGGTATAGTCCCCTACGTGGACAAAGAGACATCGCATATCGCAAGTCTAAATCACAAAATGATCATCATTGATCAATAAAAAGTGTGAATTACAGTAAGCTAGTAAATAAATGAGTTTAGCTTCATGTCCCATAACCACTGGCTTAACTTAAATATTCGCGAACAAATTGTAGATCTCCACTGATAAATTGTCACAAGAGTTTCAATCGAACAATTCCAAAAATTAACCGACGAAGTAAACACAAGCGTTTCATACCACTAGTTTTACTAAGCCCTTTAATTAGATTTCTCAAATGAATGAGGTAAAGGATTGTGTATACTAATAGATTGGAAAACGGTTTTATAAACGAGCTTTGTATTAAAAATAGAGTCGAAATCGTTTTAATGAAAGAGTTTGAATATTTACTACTAGTATAGAAACCTTTGCATTTAAAAGCGACAAACCATAGAAATGATTGTAAACACAATCAATCACAAAAATTCACATTCGAAGAGGTGAATTAAATCCAAAGAAATCGATAACAAATCCATCAAAATGGATATTCCCCAAAAATCCCGAAATAGAAGTCATCAAAGTCGTATAAATGATAACAGCAACTCGGATAATCACGAATCGATAAGAAAATTGGAATTTTAATCAAAATAGGCAAACTGGGATGAAGCAGCAGGTCAGTCGACTGGACACTGAGTTCAGTCGACTGGCCCAATGCCTGGAAAACTCTCGGGTTCTAGGTCCGTCGAACGGACTCAGAGCGCTAGCCGACCGGAACCTATTTTCCAGTATTTCCAGCCTTGTCCCCAAAGGGGCAAGAATCCAAACGGAGCCGATCGGTCGAGCAATTGCAACTAGGGATTTATGCCATGTGCCAAATTAGTCCTATAGGCTCTTCGACTCACTCCAAAGACATGTTCAAGCATCCAAGCTAGGATTTTTAAAGATTTATCTTCAAAACACCAAAAATTGGAACATTCATAAAACCAATTCAAACCATAAGCAAATGAACATCAATAAGTGTTAGGAATTCATACCTAACAATAAAGATAGATATAGACATAGATGTGAGATTAAAACCTCACCTTATACACAAAAACAAGGAAGGAGAAGCTTGAAAACAAAGGAAGATCAACCACTGTTCAATCTCAACTCTAAAAGCTCCAATCTAAGATCATAAACAATAATTTCCCAAATTAGGTTATAGGGAATCTCTAAAATTGGAGAGATATTGAGATGGAGAAGGAGTTGCTTACCTAAGCTTCACTTTTGAGTTTGGAGCTAGAACTTGAATTTGCAAAGGAGCTAGGGCTTAGGAATTCTAATTTCCAATCTCTTTCCCCATTTTTCTAAAGCTTGAAGTGTTAGGAATTAGAAATGAAATGGATGAAGAGGAGTGGGGTGGAGCTTGGGTCTTAAGTTGGGGTTGTTAACGTAAAAATCGGACGCTAAAACCCCGATGGAAGTAAAGAAAGTGTGAAGGCACCACCCGATGATACGGGAATCAGAAATAAGTAGAAAAATATCAGAAAGGCAGTAGAAGACACAGTTTTTATAGTGGTTTGGCTTATAGTCAAGCCTACGTCCACTTTATATCTCTTTATTGCTGACTCAAGTACAACTTATACAACTTTCTTCAATTATAACACACTTTGGACTAGTAGATCAAACTTTGATGAAGAATAATCTCTCGAATCCATGTTGGATGATGTAGATCTTCTCTTGAAGTATGTCGTAGTGTCCTTGGTGTTTGGAGTGCTTGAAGTGCCGTGTTAGTTGAGAAAACGACAGAGTATCGGCGCTTCGAGAATGAGCCAAAATGATCCCCCGAACGTTGGAGCTCACATGGTATTTATAGGAGTTTTCAGACAGGCCTTAAGTCGTGAGCAACTTGAGATAAGTCGTAAGTCGAAGGATACGACCTAACATGAGTCGTAACTCGCCAGCGAGCTAAGGGGATTTGAGTTACAACCTAACTGGTTCGCACCTGGCCATCTGAACTAGCTAGTAGATTCCAGCGACCTAACGGAGAGCGGCAAGGTTCGATAAGTGCTAAGTCGTGAGCGACTTAAAGCAGGTAATGAAACCACTAGGTCGCTGCCGCTTTATCTCCTTAGGTCATGAAGTACTTAGGTCGTTGAGTCGTGGCTTCCTGTAAGCAGTTAGGTTGTCCCACTTTCAGCTAGGTCACTTATTCCTTAAGTCGCTAAGTCGCTTCATCTCTTAAGTCGCTAAGTCGCTTCATCCCTTAAGTCGCTAAGTCGCTTCATCCCTTAAGTCGCTAAGTCGCTTTATCCTTTAAGTCGCTAAGTCGCTTCATCCCTTAAGTCGCTAAGTCGCTTCAACCCTTAAGTCGCTAAGTCGCTTCATCCCTTAAGTCGCTAAGTCGCTTCATTCTTTAAGTCGCTAAGTCGCTCAGTCGCTAGGTCACATAATAAAGGGAATTAACATTTTCCCCTCGAAGTACATGCCTAGGTCGTAGGTCGTGTGCTTCGACTTAGTTCCTTAGGTTGTGAGCGACTCAAACGGTTCGCTAGGTCGTGTGACGGTATGCCTTCCTTTCATATAAATTGCTTAACCTGTTCCTTCTTCACTTTACCTGTTCCGTCACTCTAAGCCGCCATTAGCGATTTCCCGAGCTTTCCAAAGATAATTTCGAACCAATCAATCACCGATTATCCTTAATATTTCATCGCGTAAGTAAATTTGCTTCCTGCTCAATCATGATTATCACTGAACTACGAATCTCTACCCTCTGACCCCAAATCAACTTCGTACGCCTCGCTTAGCTTTTGAGTCAAGTTTCGATTGATTTTGATCGCCATTAGTTATGCTACTATTGCGACTCATGAGAGCATAACAACGCGTTGGATTTATGATGGAGTTGGAGCGATTCGAATCAGTGTGGGTGATTTGGTGAAATGGATAAATAATGGATTTTTGTTGGTGGAGAGGCTAACGGGTTAACGGGTTAGGAGGTAGGAGTTATTGGGTAGAGAGGAAGTTAGCGAGTTAGGAAAATGCCAACAGGAGATGGTCCAAGGCTGCCTAGTTTCATTAGAGGCGACCCAACAAATCCGAACAACTTAAGAGACTTTGCGGCCTAATGTGCTTAAACGACTTTAGAGCCCGTGACTTAAATTGCACACGACTTAACTTCTTAGGTCATGTTAGTATCTTGACGACCTAGGACTTAAACCTTAGATCATGCGAGCGACCTAGGTCTTGGATGCGCACAGCCATGCCTTGTTTTTCTTGCGACTTAAATCACTTGCGACTTATCATATCTGCGACTTAGGCTTTAGGTCGCGACCGAGCTAGGACTTGGATGAATTTTGCGCTGTTGAGAAACTTCTTGCGGATTAACTCACTTACGACTTAGCATATCTGTTAGGTCGTGAACGACCTAGGACTTGGATGCATACTGTCATGCCTTGCATCCTTTAACTCAAACCATACGGCCTAGGACTTGAACAACCCCTCACTGCCTTTACTTGAAGCCTTTTAATTTGAACTTGGAACCGTCGAGATAACTCGCATGACTTTGCTATGCTTGCTTAACAGATTATACCAAATTTTGACGCTAATAACCTGTTAAATACAACATTTGCAGAAAACTAGGGCGAGTATACTGTCATTGATCGCCCACATCGAATGACATATTAGTCGGTAAAAGATAATTAACTCAACTTAAGGAAATTGTATGAAATGCTGTGAGTCAACAAATTCAAGTGAAGTAGTAAAGCAATGTTAATCAATTAAAGCTGATTTGTTTGCATTAATACTGCACTTGTACTTGGACTTAGAGCGACAATTCTCGAAATTTTATAATTGACACATGTTCATTAGTTTAATTTCAGTTATATTTACTTATCGCTTTATTTGTTTTACACAACACTTCACACATTTAGGAAACGTGCACCTTCATATTTGAATATCTAGTTCCTTGTGTAGAATGTCTTCTCGTCAAGAGGGAGAAGCAGTACAAACTAGAGAGGCCCTCCCGATGGTTGGTCCACTGGTCAACCCACCAGAAAGAACTCCAACTACCCTGAGTTACCGGGTGTTCAACCAGTTACGCGCCTAATTTGGGATTATAGCAGCAGATGCTATTCTCCCTGGGCCAAATGATTTTGCTGACAGTCCTCCCTTCGGGTTTGTTACCGTTAACCGCCAAATGTGCCTTTGTGGAGCCATTCCTCCTTTCAACAATTTTCTCCAACAACTCCTTCGCCGATTGGCTATTTCTCCTTTTCAATTGCACCCCAACGGCTATGCCATTTTGATGGGATTATGCGTTCTCTTCAGAAGGACGCTTGACCGCCTCCCAAGCTTTGAAGAAATCTGCTATTTATGCACATTTGCGAGAAACAAAGACCATCCTTCCATTATATATGTGAGGAGCGCCAGAAAACGCAAGCTTATCACTGATCTCTCTGATAGCGCTCATGGTTTCCTAAACCAGTTCTTCTTTGTCCGTTGCCTCCAGGGATTTTACGCTATCTGGAGAGTAGGGGGTAAGCTTACTTATCCCCATTCTTTCCTTTTCTAATCTTTGCGAGATCCAAATTGCTAAATGTTAACCTTGCTCTCTACTTTTGTAGTACTTCCTCCTTTTTGTAGAGATCCAAGCCACAAGTAGACTTTTGAGAGGCTTAACGCTGTGGCGGTTGAGGAGAGAAGTATCAAGTTTTTGCTAAGAGACGAGTTCCTTCATCAGTTCGGACTCTTACACCCTTCCCGCTCCACTCAGCCTTACGAAGTTCCTGATTCTCTGGCCGAGACACCGGATGCCCCAGTTTCTGTTGAGGAGCCTACACTGAAAGATCCTGCTCCTGAGTCTTCTCTGGTGAAGTGCTCTACTTCTACTGATGTCGCGGGGTCATCTGGCAAATTTGCGCTTGCCCCGGTCATTGAAGAAGAAGAGCCTCGAGAATCTCCCCAACATTCAGGGAAGTCCGGTGATGGAGAGGCCGGGAAAACAAGTCCTGCCAAGTAGAGCGGGGATGACACTTTTGAAGGGTTGAGCGACCTGTTTATCACCTCACAGGAGCTCTTTAAAGATGATCCTGTTACCACTAGGGTTTCCTCTTCATTAGTTGAGGCAATTTCCATTTTGCAACAGATTCCGTCGACTCAAGAGTTGACGTTAGGTACTACACCCATCATTTCTTCGCAATCGAGGAGCGGTTCGTAGTTTAACGCGCGTAGTCTGCACGTTACACACACTTAGGATTTTTCAGCAATTATATGTACCCATATGCACTTTTACTTCCAGGATTTTCAAATTTTGCCTCTTTCTCATTTTCAGGTTCTCCAATGGGGCGCAGCGGTTCCTATTATGATGACTTTCAACAGTACGGAAGGCGTGGTCAGTATGATTATAGGCGCTATCTTCCCACCCACAGGCAAACCGATGAAGAGAGAGCTGCTCGAAAGGCTTAAGAAAGAAGAGCGTATAAAGAAAGGTATGGAAGAAGGGATGAGCAATATGACTCTTCCCGTAGAGGCGATGACTCTCATAAAAGAAAAACTTATGACGATAGAGGAAAGAGTCATGACATCGGAGACCCAAGCAAGCGGGACAGGATTGATGAAAAGACCGCATCTGCAACTTTAGAGAAGGCCACTGCTCTCACTTCTCTTAAAATTCCTTCAAAGTCTCCTGCCCTTGAAGGAGCCGACATTCATATACTTATCGGCAGACCCTCTTACCAAGTTGAGAGAGGTCCACCAACCCTTCAAAGTTGGTTCCCGCATTGGTGCTTAAAGGGAGTCCGCTTTGACCTTGACTTGGTTCCCATCGACAAAGAGGCCATGCTACGAAATATTGACAATGTTAAACTTGATATTGAGAGAATGTCAACGTGGCAAAAGCTCGTCGATGAGCTTCAGAGGGTGAACCGGGCCAACCTTGAAGCTATGCTGACGATGGAGAATGACAAGTCTGAATGGCAGAAAATTCTTGATCAGCACAACACCGAAATGAAAAACATCACTGAGTACAACGAAAAGCTTAAGGCGAAGGTCGAGAAACTTAAGCACGAGCTTGCTACCTCTTCCACCTCTTATACTCAAAAGGAAGAAGTGCTTCAGAAGCAAGTTCGAGATGCTCATGCCGCTCAACGTCATGTCGAAACCCGACTTGAAGCCACACAGAAGACGGTGGAAAAATACCGTGCTGACTTTGTAGAGTTACGGGGAGAAAGCTAACTCCCAGAACTTAGAAATCATGAGGCTGAAAGCTCAATTATTAAAGACTGAGAAAGAACGTGATGAGGCCATGGCTGGAAAGAAAGCCGCTGAACAATCTCATGAAGAGACAAAAGCCAACATCAGCTCTACTCTGTTTGTTTTTTACGTCCAAAGCGTCTTGGGGCGTGGAAGCCTTGCATTTTTGGGGCCTAAATATGAAATCACTTTAGCTGAAGTGTGGGAGGCTGTACTGGATATGCTCAAAGGTGCCGGTTATTCCGAAGATGAACATGAGGCACATTACTTTGATGGCGAAATTCGTGCCGCTCTTGCCAGTGGAAAGGAGCAGCTTGCTAAAGTACGAGCCGAAACGATGGAAGGGGAGCATCCAGAGAAAGAAGCACCTTTAACTGCCCCTGTCCCTCCTTCGACTTCGGCCGACATTGATATCATGGGCTCCGGTTCCCATTCTTCGCCCACGGCTAAAGTCGTGACTGAGATTACAAGTGCACAGGGCGGAGACGAAGGCGAAGAAAGCACTGAAGCACAAGCTTATGAAATTGACGTTAGAAAGCCAACTTCTCCAGGTAACTTTAATGCTGATCTTGCTCAAGTAGAGTGCTCATTTGTTTCATATGAGTTTGATGAGCTTCTTGATTATTTCCTGAATCTCAATGAGCCTTTATCTCCTCTCTTTACTGACTTTAACTTCTTTTCTTCTGTAGAGAAAGTGCCGAGCATTGTTCAGACTTCCCCTCCTCCAATTATTCCTCCCCCATCTCTACAAGTCACTCCTCCTTCTGCCTCTCAACCGGGATCACAAGAGGAGAAAACAGAAGCTCTCCAAGACTTGGACGATCCCATCGCTTCTTAAGAACATAGGGGAGAAGAAACTGAGGAGGGCGAAAAGACCCCGGAACTAACTGGCTCCGATGATATGCCGTTGGCCACACTTTTTACTCCAGGAAGCGGGTCTTCTCCTAAGAAAAGGGGGAAACGCGGAGTTTCAAAGAAGAAAGAAGCTTCAGCTGGCGAGGAAAAAACAGAAACAAGTCCGATCGTCCCCCCTTCTCCTTCTTCTCCTACTCTTTCAAGCCGGCGCAGGAAGTTGGTCATCCGGCCAGGTGCAGGCTCAAAAGGTGGAGGGAAGAAGAAATGATGGCTTTGGTCCTGTGCTTTTTATCTCGCTCTTTGCTTTTTTTCTCATATATAAGCTTGTGTTGACTGGAGATTGTGCGGGTTCCAGTCCCCGCTTTCTTTTACTTTGAAACCTGCATATATATAAAATTCTCATAGTATGGAATAAAATGGTTCTTTCACTTATACAAATTTCTGTCTGTATTTGAGAACACTTTTATTTTCTGTTTCCATGCAAGTTTCTTTATCCTCTTTATGTGAAGTTGCAGTAAACCTATGGTATGTTTCTTGAGCATTGTTTTCATATTGTATTGCCCCCATAACATGGTTCATTGCAATCTCTTTCACACTGGCAAAGTTTCGAAGAACAACTCTTCTATTTCGAGAAGATTTGTACTCTTTCTTTAGAGAACAACTCTTCCATTTGAAGTAAGTTTTCATTTGTACTTTATAGGATAATATTTCCGTTCTAAGGAAACATTTTCCTAATTTAGTAGAACGCACTTCATATTAGAGGAGTTTTTTTTGTTTGATTGTGCCTTTGGGAAGAGGTCTTTTTGTTTGGTTGCGCCTTTGGGAAGAGGTCTTTTTGTTTGGTTGC